>JAOQGH010000019.1:16468914-16532643 GCA_025769975.1 Gallinago jamesoni
CAGGGGAGTTGGACTAGATGATCTCTATGGTCCCTTCCAACTCCAAAAAAAAATTCAGTGAAATTCAGTGAAATTCTTGGAGAAATTATCTAAAAGCATAAATATAAAATTGTGGTGGAGTTAAGAATCAGACTCTTTGGTAGCATAATATGATTTGGGGTTGTAACTGTCTTTACATAAGGGATTTGCACTATTAGGTGACTTTGTTTTATAGTTTTGAAAATAATAATAAGCTGTAATCAAATGTTGTTGCTTAATAGCATGTTATTCTTGATGAACATAATTTGTGACTGGATATTTTAAAAAACGATTCATGCTTAATGTAGCAATTAGGTAGGTTCCCAATAGGATTTTTTTAAGTACTGAAACAGGCTACATCCCTAAATCCTAATAATTTTAATGCTATTTTAATTTAGTTTTCTGAGGTACATAGATATTTTGTTTTGTTTTGTTTTGTTTTTAAACATACTTCTAATTATACTAACCTGCCTTTGAAAATGTTCAGCGAGATTTCATTACAATGCAAATCTTCAATATAAAGCATTCAGCTTTGATCAGACTGGGCAGTACATAACTTCTGAACCATATTGCTTTTCACTCTTAATCATAGTATTATGCTGACCATGAGCTGAATGAGCACATGGCCAGTCTGGCATTGAAGAGATGCTAAACAAAATCATAATGACTGTGTATTTGGACATTTGTTGTCTCTGCAGACATACTGGCTGGGCTTTTCTGAAAATGTCATATGTGCACAAAGAATTATGGCTTAAATAAATCAACTATGTTTTTGTTGCAAGCCATTGGATCAGACTATGGCATTACCTTGAATCTGGATGGCTGGAAGCAATTGGGATGGAAGTTTAAATGTCAAGTGTGATGTTGCCATTTTATCTTCTGTGTTAAAAGATGCCTAAGAAAGAGCAGGGTGGACTGAAACACCTCACTGAGTACCACCTGAGCCAAATAATGTAAGGAAACAATTGAGAAGAGAGAAGTCAAGTCTATCTTCTAAAAGCAATCTCTGAGCTGAGTGGAAGTAAAAGTGAACTGTGCACCTTGAAACTGCAAACAGAAATGTCTTTACAGGAGAGGACAGATTATTATTTATATGATCTAAGAATGATGACTTCAAAAATAGTAGCAAAACAAGATTAAAATAATGCAAACTATGTGGCTCTGTTGGTTAGGTACTAATATGTTTAATCGATATTGGCAATAAATAACCAAGATGAGGCACCTCTGGGCTAGGCATGTCCTTACTAAGAGTCTTGCATCCAAAATCCTACTGACACACACTAGGAAGAAGATGAACTAAAAGAGAGATCTGCTAGCAGGTGTGTGTATGTGTCCAGAGACAGGGACAAGTGCCAGACCTTTTGGGTGCTGTGAGCAGAGGGAAGGGTATGGGTGGGAAGTCTGTAGTAATCAAGTGAAGGATTGTGAGGAAGAAAGAGGGTCTTTTTTTCCCTTCTCCTCACCTTTCTGGACCCTCCCTGGCTCTTGCCAATCTCTCCACTGAGATCACACACCCTTCTTCTCCCAAATTCCTGGGAAGACCCTTTCAGGTGGCTATGAACTGCATCCTGGAGTTCAATTTAGGTATGATAACCAGGGCAGCAGCCCTTTCTGAATCCCACCAGAAGCTGTGTCAATGCCGACAGTTTAGCCCCACAAATCCTGCAGGGGGAGTTTCCTTCTCCCACTTGTGCTTGTAAGGTACTTTAGGTGTCTAGATATGGTTGCTAAAGCAGATTTAAGAAATTCTTAATAGAGAATGGAGACTTATCTTGCCTACTGGAAGCCCTTTGACTAAAGCATAGTTGTCATATATAGTAGTTTCACCTCTTTTGGAATCAGTGGAAGACTCCAAAGAACAATTACAGTCCCTCTGACAATTAATGTAAAAATCTCTGCCACCACCTACTCAAAGATAGTAGTGATAATTTCAGCCTCCTCTTTCTTCCAGTGAGTTTCCTCTTTCTTTCAGTGATGGTAGCTTTAATTCTTTCTCTCCTATAGGTCTTTGTTTGTGAGAAGTGTTCTGTGATGCTTAAAATGCCTGAGCTAGTGGAAGGTGTCCCTGCCCATGGCAAGGGGGTTGGAACTAGATGATCTTTAAGGTCCCTTCCAACCTGAACTATTCTATGATTCTATGAAATATGATAATGTGGGAAATAGATGCATTATGGATCCTTCTCAGCTTGTATCCCAGTTACTGCTGTTCAAAAGGAGAGAGGATTGGGTAGTCAAGGTGACTTCCCAGAGCATTCATGAAGAAATCTCTGTATCCTTCAGAACATCAGGAACTGTTGTATACAAAAGTTATAATAATTATGTTTAAAAAGTGCTAACAGTATCTGATTAACTTTCCTAGTCTTGGTCTCAGTTACTAGGAGGAATAGCCAGAGGGACTTCTAAGAATTTGGGGTTTTTTTTTTTATTTGCTTCAACTTTGCGTCTCTGACTGCATTCTTTCTTTGACATTCCTTTTTTTTTTTTTTTTGGCAGTCTTCAGCAATATTTGTAGAAGTGGGAATGTGGCATCATAGCATACTAAAAGCTTTAGATCATGTTTCTGAAGGAGGTTACTGGATTTCATTAGGGAAAGTCAGCAGAATCTTTAACTACATTATGTGCTTTAAAATTAATGCAATTAGCTCCTGTCTACAGAAATTTATTTAATCTCAAACCAGTTTTCATAGAATCATAGAATCGTTTGGGTTGGCAGGGACCTTAAAGATCACATAGTTCCAACCCCTCTGCCATGGGCAGGGACACCTCCCACTAGACCCATCCAGCCTGGTCTTGAACACTTCCGGGGATGGGGCATCTACAACTTCTCTGGGCAACTTCTTCCAGTGTCTCACCGCCCTCATAGTGAAAAATTTCTTCCTAATATCTAATCTAAAACTACACTCTTCCATTTTGAAGCCATTACCCCTCATCCTATCACTCCACTCCCTGATAAAGAGTCCCTCCCATCTCTCCTGTAGGCCCCCTTCAGGTACTGGAATGCCACTGTAAGGTCTTCTGGAGCCTTCTCAAGGCCGAACAAGCTGAACTCTCTCAGTCTGTCTTCATAGGAGAGGTCCTCCAACCCTCTGATCATCTTTGTGGCCCTCCTCTGGACGTGTTCCAATAGATCCGTGTCTTTCCCGAGCTGCTGGCCCGAGCTGGATGCAGTACTTCAGGTGGGAGTAGTACAGCAGCGCAGAGTAGAGGGACAGAATCACCTCCCTTGATGTGCTAGTTTTGAGGTAAGCAGTTTCAAAAATCTTTTAATGTCGTAGTTATCGTTTCCTATGGAAGACAGAATAGTTGTTATGGTATATAGTGTAGTTGGCAGAAGGGGAGGAGTCATCACAGGAGGAGAGAGAGTGAACAAATGGAGTACAGTGTTGAAATCTAAGGGCATGCAGTGCTGCAATTGGTTACAGAAGATTTAAAAGAGCCTGACAATATTTCCATAGAGCTTTTACTGCTAAATTTCAATGATTTGCTACCTCTTCATAGTCATTTTCCCTGGTGTAACTTAGAGTTAAATTCAAAACTTGCTTGCTTAAAGCTGCTGCAGATTCCTCATTATGTATTTCGTGGAGAAAAGGTGTGGCCTTTTAAATTCAGATGCTGTCCTTTATGCCACATAAAGATTAGAATGGAAGAAGTGTTTGCAGCATGACTTTCAGATGAGTACCTAATGGAAGCAAAGAGCTTCCCTGAGCGAGACAAGCGATTTTTCCTTCAACACCCACTCATTTCACTGTCTTCTGGGGGAAAAGAAAATTAAACATAAAGTGGAATAAGAAAGTGCTCATTTGCAGATGGAGTTTAACCTTATGTTCCTTCTTCACCATCACTCCATTTTTACTGTAAAGCTGTTCTGAGAAGCTTCTGCTGCATTTAATATTATGCAAATTGTAGTCTCAGTTGCACTGATATAGATTTGGAGTTACTCTATTGAAGCTTTTGCTCGACTAACAATTGTAATGCTTGGCTGCTGTGTTACTATAAATGAATGTATGAAGCCTAATAGTTATTGACTTCTGTGAGCCAAAATAATTCCGGGAATGAGGAAACACTGCCTTTTTTGTTAAGAAATGTCAATGAAGACAAAGGGAATTTTTGTACTTACTGGAAGAATAGGGTTAAAGCTGAAAAAAAAAAAAAGAACAAAAGTGAGAACTATTAAACAAACCAGGAAGAAGTGGCAAAACAACCAGTGTGCAATAAAATATGAAGGAGAGTGCAGAACCACATCATTCCATACTTAACCATACTTAGAACTAACAACCCATATAACAATCCCTTCCCCCCCACCTTTTTTTTTTTTTTTAACCTATTATCAAAGATATATATGAGAAAATACTTGCTAACAGACCCTCATCAAATTTGCAAGTGGAAGCGCTATGGAGTCTGCTGTCTAGGAAGTGCTTGAGAACCAATTTTGTGTATTTCCAAATGGTGTTGCTCTGGAGACTAGGATCTGGCCTGTACTTATGACTAGAGATGGTTACAGCAGTAGAAGGAATAATATATTAATTTAATAATCATGTTTGGCTTCTAAAAAGCCTCTATTCTTTGTGTCTACAGAAAAATGGCCCCAAACCAACAGAAACCTACCCCAAGAAGAGAAGCCTAAGGAAAAGAATAATAAATCAAACATAGCCAACGTCAGGTTGAAATTTACCAGTTCACTTTGTCTTGAAAATTAACATATTCTGTCATGAGGTTAAAATGAGATTGGAATGGAATGAAACTTTGAATTCAGCCCTGCTTTAAGTAGGAGGTTGGACTAGATCACCTCCAGCAGTCCCTTCCAATCTAAATACTTCTGTACTTCTACAAAGGGAAAAAGAGGGAAAGTGATGCTAACTTGCTGGTCTCATGAGTGACACCTGTCTCATGTTGCTTCTCAGAGAATGTAGTTTGAAAGAATGTCATTGAGGTTTTTTACTTCTTAGTTTATGTTGTCACCTTGCATTGTGTGTATGGTGGTTTGCATTGTGATTTCCTAGAGGATTTCTGATGGCATTACTGCCATAGGACTGTAAAGTTATATATATTTTGTAAAGCTATCAGGTGATAAGAGTACTTTTAGGGGAAATTTGCTTTATTAATAATTGGGACTGAATATTGGATAATTGCTAATTTTGAAAATTTGCAGCAAAAGATGACCTATGCAATATGTGCTTGGGGTAAGTAGTTGTTCCTCTTTAAAAGAAGTTTTAGTCACCCTCTCAGGAAGGAAAACTAATCTAGTCTGATTTAGACAGCCTGTCACACAAAGGGCGCACAGGAAAAAACACCATCCAAAATGTACTTTCTGAAAACAGCCCCATATACTGAAATCATTTGGGATCAGCTTTCAGATGTTTCATAAGCAAAACCAAGGTTTAACTTCACCAAATAAATGCTTCACAATGAATAATGCACCCAGCTGTAGCTGTAAATGCCATTTGCCCAACTGCTTAACTATTCATCCTTGTGACCAAGGTTTATGGTGGTGTGAAATGAAGCTTAACTTTGCAAATATGGAGTATATAGTAAAATTATCCCCTTTTGTGAAATTGAAGGAATAAGCTTCTGATGGGTGTTTATGTACTATGCTAACAGATTATAGAAGATTAAAAGGAAATTTTAATGAAGTGAAAAGCAGCCCTTGCAGCTTCTAACCCTCATGATTAGAGGAGCAGAAGCTAGGGGATTTAGGAGGGTTTAGCAAGATGAAGTTGATGGGGTAGGGAGATTATGACCTGCAATTGGAACCAGTTGCTTGTCTAACTCATGTTTTCTTAGATAATGCATTCACGGCTCCAGTTCTTTCAAGAACAATGAGGGTGAGAATAGCAGAAGAAATATAGCCTTAAAATATCTTGAGGCCTATTTTTATTAACAAAATAACTAAACACAGAAGTCAAATACAGAGTCAAAACATAGTGTCACACAACAAACAGAAGAATACAGCATTTACTTGTATGTAAAGGGGGAGTTGCAAGTCACAGGCTAATGCAATTGTTTTCTATATTTCTTATAACAAAAATCATAGAAAAGAGGCTTAACACAATGCTTGGCATTATAACCTGAACTCTTCGTCATGTTTTAAGTGTGTTGTTATGACAGAAAAGAAACTTAGACTGTAGTACAAGTGTAAGTTGTTGTATAAATTATTCAAAAGGAAATATTTGATTTAGACCACAAATTACATAGAATATGTGTTACAGAATACTGAAAGCATATGAAGAATCCAAAAGGGTATTGACAAGCAACATTCATAGTTACTAATGAGAGTCAAAAAAAGCTTAAAGTGTTACTGCTAAGATGCAGTTATAAAACTGTTGAAAGACCACATGGATGACTACAGAGCAGAATTATTTTGCTTCCCTTTGTTGTATACATTATGCCACTCATCATCCATTTAAAGTGAGCTCAAGTTCTAGGCAAATGTCAGTTTTGCAAGTGGACTTGTTTTCTGTCCTTACAAAATGCCTTCGACAGCAATGCCCCAAAACAAGTGGACTTCCTCTAGCATCACTGGAGCCTCCCTTTTTGCTGCAGTCTTGAGTTGTCCTGGGCTAAGAGCTCTGTGGAGAAATTTTTAATATGGTACTTTTTAATCTGCATGTTAACTCTCCATGCTTTCCTGGGGATAGGATGGATGGAATTATTTTAATGATATCAGGCACTCCAGAATCATACAATTTCAGAACTGTTACTTTCTTTTTTGAATGATTGCAGCTTTTATTTTATAAACTCTCTCATTTCATACTCTGTCTCGGTAAAATCTATTCTTCAAATTCTAAACAAGATAAAACATCTGTCAAGCAGAGTTTAGAGAGCCTCTTAGGTTTTTACATTTGAAACAGTCATTACAAGCACTCTTTAAAAGCAAAGCATTAGAACTACAGCAGATAATTTGTTTTATTCTGGCACATGGAATGAGCTTTATAAATCTGTTTGGACACCTTTATAAGCTTTTCTAGACCCTCAAAGTAGTAAGGTACCTATGGCTTTAGACATCTTTAGATACCTAAGTCATTAGGTATATGTCACTAGAATTCTTAATTCACAACTCAGTTGATAATATGTTATATTATTTGTGCATCTGCCATTCAAGAAGTACAAAGCTATCTAACGACTGGTGTTGTCCATGCAGACCACTTGGAACTGTATCTGAAATCAAAGTCTCAGAGGCTACCCTCAGCAATTCTCAGATGAGACATCCGCTGGTCTGTCATGCATATGAAGACAATCCTGGAGAGATGCAATAAAGCAGAAGTGGCCTTCAAAAAGGTGGTCAAAAGATGAACTAGACTTGGCATAACTTCACTCATGGCTAGGGAGTTGTCCTAGAATGCAGAGGGTCATTGCTGAAATTCCTGCTTGTCTGGGTTTGCAGAAGGGATTTAAATCCCTGTTTCCCAAAACCTAGTGAGTTTCTTAATCACTGGAATTTAGATTTTGTTTTGCCCAGTTAATACTTTTTAAAACGTTAGAAGAGGAACTTGAGTGATCTCCTTTGGTGGCAAGAAGACTTGCCTGGGATAGACATTCAAGGCACCAGTTTGGAACAGGTATATCAGATATGGAAATTAAGATAGTCTTGCCGCGGTCCAATAAGGGCACTACTCTCTGAGATGACGGGTATTTGTGATGATCTCTCTGCTTAATTTCGGAAGGTGGGTACCTAATTTCAGGATTGAAGAGACTCATTAACAGCGGCCGATATTAGGGTAACAGTGGGACCTCCCTCTGGCCAGATCATGTTTATAAGTAACAACATCCCACATTTTTCCTCATTGTTTCACTCCTGGCTATCTTAGATGGCTTCAAATCATCTAGGGTTAAAGTCCTGTTTTTGCTGAACTTAGACTGAAGCTGTACATCTGAACACACCTTTTGAATTAGAAGCTTAGCAATAAGCTTCTGAAATCTCCACTGTTCCAACTTCTACAAAAGCACTGGGAATCTGATTCTTATCACCGGAGACAACTATATTGTGTTTCCTGGGACCATGTCTAGTGTAAATGTCACATAATGAATACTAAACTACTTCATAAGATAGATCTACAGACGGCTGAAAATACAGTTTTCAAATCTACTTTTACAAGATTGGAAGAGTGCAAGGAAATTGGTCTATAGCTTAGTGCTGGAGGGATTTATATATCTCAGGTTATAATTTCTGTAGATTGACACTCTAGTGAATTATTTGCCTATTGACTTTTGAAAAGGGGCCTCCCTATGGAGTAGGGAAATATGTCATTTTCACTGATCAAGGTGAAATTTTGCAATCCAGCGTAAAGAAGAAATAAATAAGTTTGAACTAATAGGAAACAATTTTAGAACTATGATTTGACCAAATTATTATTATAGCCAATTTTCTGTGAACTTTAAGCTTCAAAGGAAAATTATATGTCCGCATTTGCTTGAGGGAAGTGTAGTTCAGATGACATTGCTGGCTTGAAGAAAGGTGCAGAAACTTGACTGATTTTGTTCTGTCTCTGTCAGTTGCTCTAAGCAAAGATACTGCATCTCTACAAACTTGCCTGCCTTACATTCTTAACACCATTCTGGGTGATGCAACATTATTATATTAAGATACATCCCTGTATGTAAAATACACTTTTTCAAGTAATGGAGATCACATTAATAACTATGATATTCTCTGCATTTCAGTCCTAGAAGAATCGGCATGAATGAGCTTGCACTGATTTTTATGAAGTCAGAGGGTTATTACAACTAGTATTGGAGCTAACTAGTTCAGTATTTTGTTGGAGTCTGTATGTTATATTCTGTATGTTTTACGGATGTGTATATAAAGTGAAAGTCCATCTCTGCCTCCTGATTTCACAGTGTTATACTTAAGCATTAAAAGCTACTAATAAAGCTTGTTTTGCTGGAGTTCCCTATTTTGCTATTCTCAGAATCACAGAATGGTAGGGGTTGAAAGGGACCTTTGGAGATCATGTAGTCCAGCCCCCCTGCCAGAATAGGTTTGCCTACAGCAGGCTGCACAGGAACATGTCCACGTTGATTTTGAATATCTCTAGAGAAGGAGACTCTACAACCTCTCTGGGCAGCTTGTTTCAGTGCTCTGGCACCCCCAAAAAAGTTTATCCTCATGTTGCGATGGAATTTCCTGTGTTCCAGCTTGTGGCCTATTGCTGGACACCACTGAAGAGTCTGGCCCCATCTTCTTGACATCTACCTTTTAGATACTTATAAGCATTGAGGAGATCCACTCTGAGGCTTCTTCAGGCTAAACAGACCCAGGTCTCTCAGCCCTTCCTGCTAAGAGAGATACTCCAGTCCCCTGATCATCTTCAGAGCCATCTGCTGGACTCTTTCCGGTAGTTTCCTGTCCTTCAGGAGTTGGGGAGCCCAGAACCAAACTCAGGACTCCAGATGCAGCCTCACCAGGGCAGGGTGAAGATAACCTCCCTTGACCTACTGGCCATGACCTTTTTAAAGCACCCCAGGAGACCATTGGCCTTCTTGGGAAATAGATTTCACAGCATCATAAAATTTGACACATACTTTTAGCTTGTGAATACTGAAGATAAGGAACATAACGTGCTGGTTAAGGCAATAGCAAAACTAATTTGTGGTCCTGTCTGCTCAAGGCAAAGATGAGGTTACCTTTGTCAACGTCTTTGTTATGAGACAGCTACATTTATAGGATATAATGGTAGAGCAGGCTTCTAGAATAAGTCAGTACAATATTCTGAACAAACTGTGTTGCAGAAGACAATTGAAGCTTATGAAGATTCACTTGTAGGGGTTTCATTTTTCCCTCTATCTTTCTGGGTTTTTTTTTTTTGTTTGTTTCATTATTTATTTTTTTTTTTGTGAGGTTAGCTTTGACTTTGTAAATTGGATAACTTTGGAATCTTGTTGAAAATGTTGCACTAGGTCTCTTGTTTAGACACTTGAATTATTTTTGGTTTTTTTGTAACCCTTTCACTGGACCAGATGTGTTCCCAGACTTCACTGTTTTTTGTGAACTTTTGTGGAATTCCTGAGATAAAGGTGAGCTGTTGGCATTCTTTTCTTCCTTGCTTCTAATCTGTGAATTGTGAAAGCAACTTTTCCTTAACAATGCGCATCTCAGAATCACAAAATCACAGAATTGCCTAGGTTGGAAGGGACCTTTAAGATCATCTAGTCCAACCATAAAAAACCAAGACAAAATGAAACAAAACCCCCAAAAAACAAACCAAACAAAACACACACACCAACACTAAACCATATTCCCAAGCAACCATGTCAATTCATCTTTTGAATATCTCCAGGGATGGTGCCTCAACCACTTCCCTGGGCAGCCCATTCCAATGCCTGATTACCCTTTCAGTGAAGAAATTTTTCTTAATAACCAACCTTAACCTCCCCTGGTGCAACTTGAGGCCATTTTCTCTTGTCCTATTGCCTGTAATTTGGGAGAAAAGACTGACCCCTGCCTCTCTACACCCCCCCTCTTCAGGTAGTTATAGAGCACGATAAGGTCTCCTCTCAGCCTCCTCTTCTCTCGACTGAATAACCCCACCTCCCTCAGCCTCTCCTTATAAGTCTTATTTTCCAGACCCCATCATTTTCCTTCTCTGGACCCGCTCCAGAACCTCAGTGTCTTTCTTGTGGTAGGGGGCCCAAAACTGGACACAGTACTTGAAGTGGGGCCTCACCAGAGCCCAGTACAGTAGTCTCTGGTCCTACTCACCACGCTGTTCCTGTTACAGGCCAGGATGCTGTTGGCCTTCTTGGCCACCTAGGCACACTGCTGGCTCATGTCCAGCTGACAGTCGACCAACACCCCCAGGTCCTTTTCCGCCAGGCAGCTCCAGTCACTCTGCCCCCTGCCTGTAGCGCTACAGGGGGTTGTTGTGACCCAAGTGCAGGACCCGACACTTGGCCTTATTGAACATCATGCCGTTGGTCTCAGCCCATCTATCCAGCCTGTCCAGATCCCTCTGCAAAGACTCTACCCTCCAGCAGGTCAACACTCCCAACCAGCTTGGTGTTGTCTGCGAACTTACTGAGGGTGCACTTAACCCCTTCATCCAGATCATTGATAAAGATGTTAAAGAGAACCAGCCCCAGTACCAAGCCCTGGGGGACAATCTCGGATCTTTGCAGCCGCCTTTTGCCAGTCAAAAGCAGAGGTTCTTTGCTAGCCTGATGTCTTTTGCCCACTCCTGAATAAGACTAGTGAAATATGGACAAACTAGGAGAGCCCATACTGCTATGACTTGAATGACTTTGACGATGATGATCTGATATTCTGAAATAAGTTCACGTCTTGCTGCTGCTGTCTCCTACATGTCTTGCATACAGTTAATTATACTTTGGACTTGTTCATTTTCCCGTTGTTTCCCTCCCAGCATACCTTATTAGCATAAGAATTACAAAATATTTGTTTTAGTCATCCCTGAAGTATATCATGCTTTGAGGTACAAACTGTGACTTCTACTATGAACAGCTTATAAGAAAGTTTAAAAAAGAAATTATAGGCTGATTTTTAAGCCAGTGAAGCCATTACATTTGGACACATTGTTATATATCTTGTTGGGATTTTTCACAGTGGATGAAAGGTCAGTTACAAAATCTGCAGTGAAACTGGCATTTTTCATCTCTCCTGTCTGCACAGCACTTTAAACAAGGAAGAAGCTTTGACTGTTATGTAATCAGCAGAAAAATCAGATAGGAAAATCCCCTCTAAATAGTTTTTATTTAAAAAGATGTAAAGATATCACTGCAAATTATCTGACAATCATTTCTCATTTATAATATAAACAATATAATAAGATTCTTTTCATGGTAATGAGTATTTGCACCTGATATTCAAGTTCAGATAAGACATTGGTGGAGCTAGACTCCATCAGACCACTATGGCTTACTCTTAGAGCTTGGTGATCTTCTAGCAGCATTTTAAATAAAGAAAAAAGTAACTTGTGAGGCTGGAGTGCTCAGCATTTAGAAGAATGTGTGAGCTGTGGCTTGCAGAGCCTCTGAGACACCAAAGATTTTGGCTCACCAACACTAAAACAGTCTGGCTGGTGGTCTTGCCTTCATGCAGTGGTGCTTTTTACTGACCTTACTGAAAAACAAAGGACATCTGTGGCCATTTCATATGTGTAGGAAATCTGTAGATGAAAGGGTGCATTTCTGTTTTGGTTTTGTTGGGGTTTTATTTTATTTTTTAAATAGAGAGGATGCTAATTTTGGGCTTTCTCATGAAATCCAGCTCAAATTGAGACAATCTTTCCTTTTCCTCCTGACACATTTTTCTTGATGATATGTGGTTGTTGCTGTCTGGGAGAAATGGATGTAATAAAACTTCTTCTAAAGCGGTTAAAAACACTAGGATGCCAATTAACCTTTCATGACATTTATATTGTGTTTTTGTAGATGTTACCATCCTGATTTAGGAAAGGAGCAAGAAATAAAGCTGTTTGGATAGGTTGACAACACTAATTCATAAAACAAACCTTCTTAGGTGGAATTAGGCCATTGGGAGGGATGGTTTTACATCTTGGAAAGAATAGTTTTATTATTGGTTAGCATACAGTGTCTAAAATAATCTGCAGCCAGATTTTGACCTGTATAGAGTGGCTTGGTTCATTTTGACTACTTGAGCTAATATTAACAAAAGAAAAAAGAAAACAAAAGGAAATTGAAAGCTGGTTGTTGGTTTGATTTTTTTTTTTCTTATAGTGAAGGAGATGTGGGAATACATCAGAAGCATTCATCTTTTCCTGCCTTAGTCCTGTAGTTCATAAGGGAGAGAGGCAAAAGAAGCTGAAATAATTAGTAATTTGAATAAACTTTATTGTTTTTCTTTCATCTAACATTATGTCTGCAGTAGTTGCAATTTATAGATAACTCCATGCAGCATAAAAAGAAGCAAAAGTCATTATTTGTTCAGCTCTAGTTATGCAATTGTTCATGATGATGGGTATTATGAGGACAGTGATATTTTAGTTCCAGGAATTGCGTCCTACAGCAAAACTGCAATCAGCCACTGTGCAAGCTGTTCAAAGGTGCACAGGATTACCATTCAAAATTACTGCATGAGCCTCTCCAGAGCAGATTTCGTGTTTGTGCTCAAATTAGAGAGGGAAGGTCAGTGCTCAGTCTTTGCCACCAGAGGTCTTCAAAGAACATATTATAGATGTTATTCCAGTGGCTGAAAATGAGATGTACATTTTGCAGTCACCACTGACAGGAGTAGCTGGGAGTAATTTAGTCAAGTGCTTCAAATCATTATTTGTCTGAGACACAGAATTTGCACTTGACAGTATTGCTGCTGTGAAGTAGGAACAGCTCTGCTTGTTTTGCATGTCTGTCTGTCTGGGTTGTTTTCTATTCCCCAGCTTGATGAGGTAGAGATTTTGATAGTGATGAGTTAACAAGACTTTCTGATTATTTCTTGAACATATGTAAACAGAAGGGAGATTTCAGCAAGCAAAATTTTGTATTCTCTCAGGGTCCAGCTGAGGGATGCTGTGGGCAGGAACAAGTGGAGAGGATGGAGGTGATGGCCCTGCAGGAATCTTCCCTTGTGGAGGAGGGTCTCCCAGATGGACCCTCCTGCATGGACAGCAGGACCTTTTGCTCACAGCTCTCTCAGTGCTGAGGCTCTGCACTGGTCAAACTTTTCCTCACCTTGAGCTGGGGCCTCCTCTCCAGGTTATGGTGCATAGGATGGTACTTTGGATCCGCCTTCCTGAATGCTATAGGAAAAACATATTTCTTGGACTCCCTTTATACCTTTATATCTTTCTCCCAAAGAAGGAAAAATATTTCTGGCAAAGTAATTAATTTTCAAAAAAATAGATCTTTCCAGTTTCATTGGCTTTGTTTTAGATTGTTTTACACTTTGATAATGCAAGGGAGAGACAATTATGTTTCTGTTATGAAATAAATTCCCAGTGAGTCTGTAGATCGTTTAAGCTCATCTGCATAAAGTCAAAAGACCAACTGAAAGAAAGCATTAGAACACGTAAAGACTTATTGGTTTTCAGGTATTGGTAAAATATAAGTCATTTTCATAAATGGAGAATCAGATGGATTTATTTATGGTTTAAGGTTTTTCACTCAACAGGGAATGAACAAAGTAGTGTGATGTTTCTGTGCTCCTTTTACTGTATTTGGAGTTGAAAATGGCCATTATTTTATCTGGGTATACTATAGGGTATGGGGGTATGGTTTAGAGTTTATTAGAGTGACAAGGGAGCATAGATACTGCTGTGCCCAATGATGTAGATATCCTTGAGGAGAAGAGACCTGCAATGTTAGGCTCCAGTCCTTTTACAGATGAGAACAACTTTCTCCTTACATCTCCCACCTCACAATGCCTGCTTGATCTTGTTAAAGACAGAGAAATATCACACAAGGTGGTGAGCCCACCACAAGGAAGAATTTTTAGCAACATGGAATGAAATAACAGGAAATGCAAGACAGACGAAAACTTCCAGTTTCATTGAAACCCCTATTTGACTGGCTCCAGTCAGTGTTCCCTCTGCCATCTGGGGATTGTTAAGCATGTCTGGGCATAGGGCATGGCAGTCTCTATTCTTGTAAGGGCCTTCTGTTTTAGTTTTGTTAGAGAAACATTATTCTAAGCCAGCACTTCCCAAATATATGGTTTTGGCTTCGTGTAAGAACTTGATACCACCACGGTGCGACGATTTTACTGACAGGATTAGGGAATTTGGGAATTTTTATATGCCACTTACATGGGTTGCTGCTAGTGCAATGAAAGTCTTAGAAGAAGCGTCACCCTCCAGCTATAGAACTGTCACATTCTGGATTTGGATGTGATCGCTGATAAAGTGAAAAGCCAAGAAAGCTGTCATACTGTGGCTGAAATTTTTGGGAAGAGTTTTCAATATAAGTTTAGGGAGAGTTCCTCACAGACCAGATAGTTCAAGAAGATACTAAGTCAGCATATTTCATCTCATCCATGACTGACTCCCTGGAGAGAGCAGAGCATTACAAAACCAAACCATTTTCCATTTAGTGTCACATACTGAGAGACTTGATAAATTCATTTTTGTTGTTTCAAAAAGTAAAATCAAGAATGGTTATTTTGAGAAGAGAATTGGTCATTATTCAGGAGCAAATCTGGGACTTCTGTATTGTTTAAAATTTCACGTTGCACTGGTGAAGTCCTTTCTTCTTGTGGAACACACTTTGATATAGTTTGGTAAGACCATTCCATAGCTTGCTCTGCCAAGAAAAAATGTGTATATGTGATATGGTGAATGAATCCTCAGATCCAGTAATACCAGAGCTATATTATGCAAATGTGGCTTCTGAGCAGATCTAGTCTGTCCACACAGGACTTATGAGTAACAATCAAACACTTGTGGCAGATATTTTCAGACAGCTGTGACTGCTAACAGTTCTCTGACATCCTCAAAATTTACAATAGCTTTTAATTGCATCTTACTGGCATGCTGGAAGAAAATACCAGTTCAGCTTGCCTATACTAATAATGCTGAAAACAATCTGGGTCTTCATGCTTTTTTTGGTCATGATTTCTGTTACATACATCAGTAGAAACAGTAAGTAAATGGTATACTAAAATTGGGATCAGAAACTTGTAAAAAATTTTCCTATCTGAATAAAAAAACATCTTAAAAGGAAAGGCTGCAGAACGTCAGGTTTTAGATGTATCTGACTTGGTAGGAACTCTTAATACAGCTTTGTAATCATGCAATTAGGAAAGAAACACACAAACACAGTGGATACTAAAAAAAATAAATAGGTTGAAGCAGGTACTATCTTCCTTTCTTTCTGTTCTTGACTGTAAAAGAGTTAGCTGCTGGGTGTAAGGAAGGAAGGAAGGCAGACACTCTGAAATATGTTATTTTCCCCCAATTTTAGACTCTAGAAGCCAGGCTTATGTGAATGTAGTTGGTATACCACAGACATGAAAGGGATGAAATATGGAAGACAATTAATTTAGTTCAACTTCTGGGAAAACAGGAAGTTCAGGAAAAGACAGAGACCGTATAAGTGTGAGAGCGGAATAAAAATTTTCAGAATTAGTTTATTGTTAGGAAAGACCAGTCTTAGGAATAGCCCAGATCTCTAATGGGACTGTCTTAGATACCCATCATCAATCAAAGGCAAAGCATAATCTGTATTTAATTAAGTGGTGATAGTTCAGATTCTTAAGGAATTCTTTAGTTTTGTCTGAATAACAGGTAATAATCAATTTGTCTTCCTCTATGGGCAGAGATATAAATTCAAGAAACTACTGTAGTCTCATATGATGTGAACGTATGCAAATCCTATGCCATGTTTTGAACACCAATACATAGCCATCGGAATCCAACAAAACACGATATCCTTGAGACTGTGGTCCTATCTCTGAGGATTGATGTGCAGGTTAAATGCTTATATATAAGAGATGCTGATAAGTGACTGCATACAGCTTCATGTGTCCATTTGTTTAAGAAATTACATTTTTGTTTTGAATAAGGAAAAACACTCTGAATAGAAGAAAAAGTTATTGATAATATACATTTCTTTTATAGAGTGAGGAAATCTTATTCCTAAAATGAGTTCAAGGGTTTTGCCCTCCTTCTGTGGGGAAACAGTTTTAGAACATATTCTTCTTCAAGAACCTTGATTTCATTTTAAGACTTAATTTATGCACAGTTAGTTTATGCAGATTTATTCCATTGCAGGGTATGATCTTGTAAAATGCAGAGCGCTGCCTGTAAGCATCCAGGCAGGTCTAACTTCCCTAACTAAATTATGTCCAAAGAAGAATTGAATACAGAAATGGAAGTAGAATCTGATTGGCAAAGAAAGGTATAGCTCAGGGTAGGAATAAGTAGGAATAAAATATAGGAATTAAATGAGGCTTGTGAGAAATTAAACTAAGTTAAGCCTGACAAAGGAAACAAGCAAATGGTAAATTTTATTTATTTTTTTCCATACATGCAGGGAAAGACAACAAGGAAAGAGAAATGAGACTATTGGGAAGCAAGGATGGGCCAAGACTAAAGGCAAAAGTACTTGAATACCTTTCTTTGCAAAAAGGAATCTGACGAAATATTAAGATGGACTACTAAAGGTCGTGGAGGAGGGCATGAATTTTAACAGTATGTGAGGGAAAGAGGCTTCAACTGCTTGAAGAGAAGGACAGAATCTGATTAGTTCCATCCCACAGAAGTGAGGGATATCGGATTGTTTCTGGCAGCATTATTGTCTAGCACCCCAGGGCTAAAAAATGGAGTATTCAAATAAAAGTGAGAAGTGGTTCAGGTAATTTCAGAATTGTTACATTATTTCAATATTACCTTTTAAGAAAAATTTTGAAGAGGACAGTGGTTAAACACAGATAGATCATAATTCACCACATTTCTGTTTTCCAGAAGGGTAGATCACATTGTACTGGCTTAGTGGTTTTCATGTTGAAATGATTAACTGAAAACAAGAAGCCTGCCTATATTTCATGGAAGTGTTTTATATAGTAACAGCTATGATGTTATTAATTGGGCTAGAGAAGATGGAAGTTAGTGTAGGAATTTTAAAACTTATACTTAAGTTAACATTGGTAAAAATGAGTCTAGCGTGATGATAGCATCTCTGAAATGAATATTTGATCTGAAATACTTTCTCAAAGGATGCATCTTGTGGTCAGTGTCATTTAATTTTTTCATTAATGATAAACATTGATGGGCAGAAGTATTCTAATAATTTTTTTTGTGAGAAATTTGGGAAGAATTATCAATGTAAAAATTTATTAGATGTCTATACAATTTGCTTGTGTGCATTTCAGCCCAAAATTCATCCGTGTTATTGATGAGTTTTCTCATCAACATTTTCTTAGGTCAAAGTGTAGAGATGCTGTCTTGTTAGGTCTAAGGAGAGCAGAAGTGAATTTTCCGGAGCTGCATGCATTGGCCAGAAAGACAAAAGCCAGGAAATGGAGTTGGCAACATCATAATTGAATGAGAGAACAGCCTGGATTTCTCAGTGACTAATAGTGACATAACAGCCGCTAATTTTTTAAGGTTGTACCTGAAATGACCTTATTTATATAAGCAGGTTTTTGAGAAAAAATTATGAAAGAGAAATCTGGAAATTAGAAATGTGTAGCTAAATAATAAGTAAAATTCTGCATAGTCAGGGTGTTATTATTTGATAGGTAATATTATATACTGTGGTCCTCTAATGCAATGCCAAAGATTAGTATACATGGACACACTTGAGCCCTAGAGATTTCTAAAAGATACTAAGTCCAAATAGTTCAGTAATCCTTTTTGCTGATAGTTTTTCAGCTCCTAGAATGGCCTTTCCAGGGTTTCCTATAATTATTATATTTATCTTTCTAATATTCTGTTTCATTGCTATGGTGAAAAAACCTCTCAGAAATATGTATGTAAGCAAAAATTAAATGGACTCTTACTAAATTTTTATCCTGTTTAGTCAACCAACTTCTTTCAACACAGATAGTCCCATTGTTCTCCTACGTTCTTCCACTTTCTCATTTTTGAAAAATCTGAATTCTCTTCCTGCTGTTGATTTCCTTGTATTCCTCTGGCTGATACTTAAGAATCCCCTTTACTGTGCTGTCTTCTTCCTTATTTGAACTCTTTCACATACGACCATGGGTCTTGCTTCCCCTCCCTTTTCCCTCCCTATTCTTAGTGTTTGAATTATATAAAACATTGTGAGAGCTTTCGCTAGCTTCTCTTTGCAGGCAACTCCCAAGCTTACCTCTTCACCCCATTCTGTCTCTCTCAATTTAGTTTCACGTTTCAGCCTGTCTTTCTGAATGTCCTGTTCTCAGTTCAAACTAAATATTCTGAAAGTGAACTATATTTGGGGTTTTTTTAAGAGTATCAGTGTTTTTCAGCTCTTCATCATAGCTGGTAGTTTCATTATTTCTTTGGTTTTTTGGACTGCGGCATGTGTCCTTTTCCAGCTGCATTTGTGCTGACTTGAAGAAATCACTGCTCTCTGTTCCCAGACTACCTCTTTGCTGAAAGTTTCTGTCTTCCCCACATCTGATGGCTGAGGACTTTTAGGATATATCATTTAGTCCCTGTCAGAATTAACCAGGGCATTTTAAACAGTGAATTTCAAGTTTATTTTGATGGAATTGTGTTGAGGAAAAATCACATGAGCATTTCTTGTGGATGTCAGACTAGTCCATCACCAGTTTCAGAGGTCAATGCTGAGCAAGGAGGAGTTGTCTGGGAGTGAAAATTGAGGCTAGTACTAATGTGTGTCCAAGGTTATAGCACTGGGATCTTCAGATCATAATAGCACCATACTGGAAAAGTCAGAAATGTGTGACAGCTTCACTTCAATTTATTAATCCCCTGTCAGGTAGACTTAATTAAAAAAAAAAAAAAAAAGGAAAAAAAAGAAAAAAAAAGAGAGACACAAGGAAAAGACAAACACATCCTCAGCCTGTTATAAGGAACTGAAGGAGAGAATTTAATGCTTCCAGCACTTTCAACAATGTCAGCCTTGACCCTAACCTAGGAAGAAGGAAATCTTTCAGAAAAGTAGAGTCCTAAAGGTTCCACAAAGCTCTTTGTTTTACTGTCCAGGATCACTTCTCTCTGTGTAAGGTTTGCACTGCACAGCCTTTTTTTGGTGCTAGTTATGTAAGATTTATTTATGAAGAAAGTTGAAAAGTAGTCAGTCTTCTATTTCAAACTGGTGAAGAAGTTTCAAACAGTTGAAATACTGTTTTTGTGTGCTTCACTCTTCAGTGGCAGAAGAGCTCATCCAATTGCCAGGGGCCTGTGCTCAATTCTTGATTGACTAAACAGATTCAGATCCCCATTTTTCTCTTTACCCTGATCAGCGGGCAGTATATATTTCATTCTCAATCTATCCCAAGGAAAGAAAAATAGGACAACAAACTGGTTGGGCACTTGGTCAAGAAGTGCACTTCATGCTCCTCCATCTAGTGGTTATGTTTTAAGCTTCAGTTTAGAAGGCCAGGAATGAATGTATCCCATCTTTTCTGACTTCATGACAGCTCTTACCACTGGACTACAGAGAACATATGAGATGAGAATGATGGGATGGCACAACACCAGCTGAAGGTAGCTGTTGTCTCTAGGTGTTCTCTGAGAGAGCATCAGCTGATGAAGGAGAAAGGGAGAGAGTATTGAGCTGCACGCTGTTGTAAAGGCTGATATTTTTCTCTGCATGTTCAGAAGACATTTAGAAATGTAGGGGACTCCACAAAGACAATCTTTAGTTTTAAGCACCAGAAGGATTAGACAGAGTCTAAGCAAGAGGCAAACCCCACTCCTCTGGGTTTGGAAAACAGGATATTGTATCAGATCAACACAAAGGCTAGTCTAAACAATATTCTGCCTCTGATGTTGCATAGTAGTAGATGCCTGGGAAACAGAATAAGGATATGCAGTGATACATGTTTTCACCAAGTCAGAGATGGATGTCTTTATATTTCATAGTCTTTGCTGTGTTTTTCTTCAAAGAAAGTTGTTTTTTGTCCAGTTGCTTTTTAGAGACATTAAAATTCAGCATCCACAGCATCCTGCGGCAAAGACTTTCACCACTAGTTCCACACTGTGTAGAAACCACTTTCTCACACTTGCATTGAACTTGTCATCTGCTGTTTCCAGCTGGTGCCTACTGGAGCCTGGGAGAGAGCTCACCCCACTAGCATGGCATCTACCATGTTCTCCATAAATGCCAGTGAGCAAGTGAGATATCTAAATCTTTTTTTAAGTTAAAAAGTGCTGTCAGAGTTGGGAGCAAACAGTGTCCAGTATACTGACAGAACTTGGAGAAAATTAAGGTAAAAGACACTGTTAAAAAATAAGCTGTTTATTTTTCTTGCAATATGCCCTGCTGTTTATGCTCTCAGTAGCTTTCCATCATACGTCTGCATCTATGTCTGTAACAGCTAATCCTCTCTAAGACAGGGAGAACAGAACTGTATGCATTTTTCCACATGGAAACACATAATCACTTTATATAAAGTAGTATTTTTAACAGCAGAAATGCAACTGGTTTTCATATCTCATTTTATCTTACATTTTTCCAGAGAGTGGACAGCTTTTATTGCTTGCAGGTCTGAAAGAGAAGAGATTCACAGAGATAGAGGTGGTAGTCCATTAACATTGCTTCACTAAAAGAAATTCATTGCTAGAACCCTCAAGCCATCATGTGTTTCCCTTCACTTGAACCTATCTTTCCATTCTTCTGCACAACTGGGCAGTATATTGCTTGGGCTTTATTTCGATGGCCAAAGGTAGTCTGTACCATCTGTTATTTTGTTCTCTCGACCTTGATATTTGAGCAGCTGGCTTTTCTTTTTTATGCCATGTCGTCAAAGATTTTTAAATTTTTTTGAGGACTGTGTTAGGACCATCAAGAGTTCCTTGCTTACCACAATTCTTACATATTCCAAACAGAGCAAACAGCTCTACTCATATAAAAAATAACCAGTAACACATATAAGGAAAGGAATAGAAATTAAAATACTTTAATTTCAAGGAAGCAGGGGTCCTATACATGTTCTTTAAGGACTGAAAATCTTTGTTTAATTGTTGACTGAAATAAGATATTTGTAAAAATTACTAATAAGAAAGAATTCATTAATAGAGTTTTCACATTAACAAATAATCAAGTGACATCAAAAGGATATTATCTGATGTTGTAGATTTCTTTTGCCCAAATGGATTTGATATTGGTAGGATTTTTCCTGTGTTGTACTGACCTTATGATACAATGCAAACTAAAGAGATAGGAATACACATCACTGGCTCCCAGAACTCATGTTGTGCTGGACAGAGTGGGGCTTTTAAATATTTCAGTATCATCAGAATTAGAATTTGGTTTTTCACTAACAAAATTAAAATCCTTAGGGCTCTACTCCTTCCCTCCAAAATCAGTAAGTCCCAGAACCAACAAAAAACTCCAAAATAAAATGGTGAGAAACCAGACACAGGACAAGGCTGTGTCATTAACATTTCTTATTATTTGGTATTCAGGAATTTTCTGCCGCTACCCCAGTCTTGCTTGTGATATGTGTTCTGATAAGCTTGACTTTGCTCTGGTGCTAAATGGGGAGTCTTGGTGCCCAGTGCAATGATCTGCATTACTGTAGGTGATAATTATAAAAAAAAAACAAACACCACCACCCCCACCCCCCCCCCCCAAACCAATGTGTTTCAACCTTTAATTTTGTATGCCCAAGTTTTGTTCTGGTTCTAGCATTTTCAGTCATCTCTGACTGTAGATTTAAGTCTTTCCAGCAGAGGGTGATGGTACATTTATGCTCAGGCAGCTGATTACAGTGACTTTGGAACAGGGCTAATTTTCTACTGAAGAGGATATGAACATACATACATTTCTGTTAAGTTCATTCCCTAATCGGGGTCTGAACAGTTCCAATGTAAAACACAGTCTAAAATCATGTAAATGTATTACTGATCCAGATAATAAACAATTAGATCTGTGAACACCAAATGTGATGTCTCTTCATTGTTTGATTACTTAACTGAATTATAGTTTGATTCTGCGTTGTAACTTATATTTACCTTTTACTTTCCCTTTGAGAGTATTCTTCACTCAGCTGTGTAAGTGTTGCTGGTTTTGACTGTAGCAGTAGACCTATAAAATCAAAAAATATTTTTGAATGTGTATCCACCTGTCTGTTCTCACAAAGCTTATAGGGCCTTAACTAACCTTGAGACCTCATTACCTCTGTCAAGTTCAGGTTCAGAAACTGGCCAAGGGTTTCAAATCTTATTTGGAGAGGAGGGGAACTGGAATAACATGCAGGATAGCTGCGTAACTAAGTGTTGTTTCCATAGGAAATCAAACTATCTGCAGATAAGTATACCTAGAAATTATGGGCATTTTAACATCATTAACACCAGCATTCAGTATCTTATTTAATAAGTACTCTGAGAACTTCTGAATAAAAGGTCTACGCAGATATACTGCAAAGCTTCACTGAACCAGGATCTGGCATGGATTAGGAAAGAAAAGTCACAAAAAATCTACCCATCAACACAAACAATAAAAGCAAAAGAACTACAAATGGGGAAAAGTGTCTATCTGCTTTTCATCATAATGAGGATATTGATTTCATTACCATTTATTGTCATTTGTTAATTCTGGTGATTTCATCATTAGATTCATGTCTATCAGTGAATGGCCCCAGCTATATTGTGCATAAATAATCATGTTGTAGATCTGTAATTGATCTAGACTTCTTTTTGTATGTTGCAGAGCCAGTAACTTTAATAAATATTAGCTGCTGAAATCCTTGAAACCTATATGTGCTAACAGAAAAAAGACCTGACATAATATACCTTTAAACACAAAAAGAGGAATGTCATGCTAATCCTCCAGACAACTTATTTCTGTATGTCTTTTCAGACTTGAAAACTTATTCAAACTTTAATTTGTACTAAGTATCTTTCACTTGAATTGAGTTGATTCCTTTATTTTCTGGTAATTTTGTTTGAATGCCATGTCTGTGTTTTCAAGTAGGTGTACATCTGACAACCAATGTTTGAATTACAAGTAGAAAAATTCTTTTTTGTGCACTGTGTTTAGATGCAAAACTCTTTCAGACTTCCTAGGTAAAGCACATTGAGTTCTGAAACAGTAACTCCTTGCAGAAAAGTACTTATTTTCTACTGTCTGAAAGGAAATTGAATACCAAGTCCAGAGTAGCCTGCATTTGGGTAGAAATCTGTAATTGTGGTATGATGTTAATTTAGATGCAGAATGAAATATTCATGGTTTTCTGTAATGTATAAGCAGCAACAGCAAAAATGAATAACGTTTTCACACACACACACACTTACACAAAAAGAGAGAAAAAGAGGCATGGCTAAATCTAACTTTTACAGCAGTTACTGGCTGCATGATTCTGTCCTTTAGCAAGTCATACTTGCAAACAAGTAGCTGGAAGGAATTATAGTAGCAGATGCTGCTGTTTCTTTGCACTCTTTTGAGCTACTAACAAGCACATGGCAGATGTTTTAACCTTGATCCTTCTAATGGAATTATTTTGGATAAATTATTTCAAACTGTTATATCTGTTTAAGCATATTGCCATCTCATAGTAGGGGAAATTCTGGAGTTTCATAGGATTTTCTTGGAAAAGTTGTCTTGCTTGGCCTTTTAGTCGTAGAGCAAAGAAATCTCACTAATTTATGGCACAGGTCAGAAAGTAATGAACGCTGTGTTTACACTTAAACTGTGTGGTTATAGAGTCAGTATATATCTATTTCTTTGTTTTACATAATCAGATTAACTCTCATTTTTTCAAAAGGAAAATTAGTGTTTGCAGAGGCTGAATTTTTTATAAACCTGCTGAGATTCTGTGTCTGACTCCATTCCATCAGGGAACCAGTATTCCCCTTTGAATCCCACGTTCCATGTGGGATGCACATAAACCACATGCTGACTGGAGCAGGCTCAGGGACGGTGCTCCCCCACAGGATGCAAAAATGCATTTTTCTCTAGGAAGGAATACTTGATCTGAATATTTTGGCATGCTTTGAGAGAGAGCACTGGGCCTCTGAATTCCTCTGGTTTTAGTTTTTCTTGTTTTGGTAAAGGCAAGTATGCCAACCAGGACAAGCAGAACAAATCTTGGTCCTGGTTATTCTGTCAGCTTGAGTTCCTTCACCAGTTTCAATTTTTCTGTCTCACAAACATGAAACTCCAGGTTGCTCCAACAGGTCTTCTCTACTTCATAGGGACATTTCAGGGTTTAGTACCTTCAATTTTTTAGAGTTTTTAGAGTTCTTTGAAAAGTCAGTAATTATTTTTTTTCTTGAATGACTGCATTCTGATTAATTTAAACTGTAAATTATTCTGAAAAAATAAGGTGATTAAGTAGTAATGATAAGAGATGAAAATTAACACCTTTGTGGCAACCCATGTTTTATCATGTGTACTTGTTCTAACAGAGAGTTTGCAGTCATGGGAAGGACAGATTGCATATACCTTTCTGCACCAAACCAGAATCTTCTTACGTACATTTTGAGCACTGTTGCTTTCACCCAGTAGAAGGCTAGACTATTATATTTTTTGGAATTAAAAAAAGATAAAATACAGAGATATACTTAAGTGAGTCCAGCAAAGTGCTACTCAAAACTCAGCAAATTCTAAAGTGATTACTTTTCTAGATTCATAGGAAAAAATTCATTGATTCACAAGCGCGCTATCAGGGATATTTAGTGAAACAGTATTAATTTTTTGGCCTAACTTCATTTAATTGGTCTCCATTTTCATAGTGTCTGAAAATGTTGCAAAGTCCATGAGGGGAGAATGTTGGTAGTTTTGCAGGTGGGTGTGGAGATATGCATTGCAGAGATATGACATTCTTGGTCACGGCAATCAAGAAATGTAAGTGTTAATCATAAAGGTAAGCATCCCGTTTGTTGCTGATATCAGTGACTAAGTCTTGAGCCGAGGTCATAAAAAGGACTGAGAGGACATATAGCCCCCAGACTTATCTCGTGACAAGCTGCCCACGTCCTACCTCTTGCCTTGGACAGCTGGTGTGCCAAGTGCTCCAATCTGCTCTGGTGGCATTGCTTGTGAACTTACTGAGTCCCCCATTGGCCCCACTGACTGCTCTCAACATCCTGCCCCTCTTGTCTGTCAGGACACTAACTCATGCAGTTGTTTGTAAGAACAAACTGAATTCAAGATCAGCTTTGCTATAGATATTGTTTTATTTAGGTCACAGGCATAATGCTGTGTATTGTTGAATAAACAGTATAGAGCAAAGCCAAAATCCAAAGCAGGTTGTCCCCAGATCTACTGGCACACCTTTAAACAGCACCTTGCAGATGCTATAGGCATTTTCTTACTGCTTATCTATGCTCTACTACTTGTCTATGACGCACTTGGAGTTTTTTATTTACTTTAACTGTGTGCACTGTAGGCACTAAAGCCTTTCAGTGAATCCTTTCATGGGTGACATATCCTGTTAGCTTAGTACTTGACTATTTATCTGTTTCTCTACTCCTGCCTTTATTTTGGCTGCAAACCCCCAATAATTAGTTTCAGGCCCTCATGGGGTTGCTTTAAGCTGATGCTGTCAAGTGTTGAAACCACTGGACCATCCTTCTTATCCTAAAAATACTCTGGTGTGCAGACAAGCACAACAATGTTGTTTTAGTTAGCTTTCTGTGTAAAAGGACAAAAGACCAAGAAATTCTTGGTAATTTTTGTGCATGTGTGCTGTTCTAAGAAATACTTTAAATTTTGTAAAATATGTGAAAATTATCAGAAGCCTGTTTAAAGTTTAAATGTGAAGATGTGGACAAATAAAATAATATGACTATTCTGAAAAATAGTTTTAGCAAGCAGAGTACATAGCACAGCTGAAGTCTACTTCAAAACCGATTTTTGCAGGTTATGAGCAAATTCTGAGAGGGAGTCTCTCCTTAAACTCGGTCACTTCAGTTAAACCCATATATGTGTATCAGTATTTACTTCGACAACTGTTGCTTTTTACTCAGAAATGTCTTTCTGCATCCTTTGCCTACAATAATCAGCACAGCAGTCATCATTTGCAACCGAGGGGATGTAAAAGTATAGACTACCTGAGCTGGCTTTATGCTGCTGAGCTTGTGGTCCACCAGCAGCAGGAGGAGGACAGCATGGAGCTTAACAGGGCTGCAGAGTACAGCTGGGAAGTAAGACAAACTCTCATGCCATTAGTTTGCACTGAGCCACAGCCTGCCGTTGAAAGCTCCACCGGTATTTGAACTAGCCAATTTAAAGCAAACAATGTCCATAGTGGGCTGAACTATAACCTCTTTGATGCTGAAAGGTGACTAAAGCAACTTTTTATTTTTCAGGAGCCGCAGATGTAATGAATCAGCAACACCAGTGCGTCCTGAATTCCCCTCGGAAAGTGCGTTGTCTTGTAAGATGTATTTTTGGGAACATGTATTTTTCATTTAATTTATTTATTTTTAATTTATCTTTTTTTTCTAATTTGAACTGAGAAATTTTATTATTTTATTTGAAAACTTGGTGGGGAGGAATATTAACCATCCTGGGATTCTATGTGACCATCAGTTGAAAGCAGCTGGTGTGAGCAGTTTTTATAGATGTAGGTTATTCACTCCTGTTTCCTCAAACTATGTAACAGCGCATGTTCTTAATCTTTGATTCTGTTTTCCCAGTCAGCTCCCTATATTTTATGTTGTTGTGCACTAGAATGGGGAAGGATGACGGGCCCAGCAAACACCCTTAGAGAATGGTGCCTCACTGAGCCGATTCTCTGCTGTGGGGTTGATCCTGCTTTCGCTTTAGAAACCTTGCTCCAGCCGTCACTGAGACCAGGTTACAATCATACAAAAGTAAGGACACTTGGTAAACAAGGAGCTAGAACGGGAGACTCTGAAAATGGAAATAGGGCAGTTCATTAGATTAAATATATCTTGGGAGAGATTAATTTTAAAGCTTGCAAAGAGAGGGGAAGAACATTGGAATTGCAATGGGAATGATCTATTGGGGTCAAGACCCCTTATTTTCTCTCTGGTGCAGCTGGAGCTGTAGATCCCCCAGTCTGACTTACAGACCACCGTTCATGTAGTTTAGGAATAGTGTGATGAAGTCTATGGCAAAAAGAAGACATGCTTACTTATGACGTCCAAAATAGCTTTTAAATATTATTAATATTTAATTATTAATTAATTAATTAATTAATTAACCTCTCTAAAGGTCTTGAACACACTTAAAGCTTAAATACAGTTCTTAAGCTCCATCGTTCTGGGAATATTAAGGCAGTGCGTAAGAGAAAATTCAGAGTCTTGGATCTCTGTGTAGGGCTGCAAGGACATAGATATTATTTGTAAAAGTCTCAAGTCCTAGTAAGCAGCGTCCTGTTGGACTGGGGTGATGTGGAGATCAGGCAGTTCTGTTCCTTTTCTCATGTTCTTATTGTGTAGAGGCAAGAACAGTGTCTCCAAACCTCTTCTCCACGGCAAAGGGCTGCCTAACAGAATGGGAGATTATAACCATCTGTGGAAAGGGACCAGGAAGGATTTTCATTACATTTGTTCAGCTAATTTCTTGAATTCAAACTCAGGAAAGTATGTCTTGTTTGCTTTAAATTTCTCTTAGTCAGTACATTTCTAAACTTTTACATGTGTTTCCTACAGTGCCTGCCACGGCAACCAAACAAGCTCAAGTCCCTGTAGACAGAAACCTGGGTCTTGTTTATGTCTTTTTAACTCTTTAACACTTTGCTGGCAAGGTTATTTCAACAGCATTCATTCTTTAAAACTCTGTGGCCATCATAGTTGTCATAAAATATCTGTTTATCAAGAAACATGGGGCTGAAGGGCATTTTCTAGGTCATTGATTTTGTTCCCTGCTATTGCAGGCAGCCAGGATCCCTTTCAGAGACCATTCAAACATTATCTCAGAATTTGAATTATTGACCCCATGATTGCTTTTCTCCTAAAAGCCAAATTCAGTTTAAGGTAAAATATTACTTTTTTTTTTTTTTTTTTCAATAATAGCTATAATACCTTTATTTTGAATGAGAGAAAGATTTTGCATCAGAGAAAGATCTCTTTTCTCTGGTGTTTGTGGTTTATGTACCTGCTCTTTGTTTTAATTTTCTCTGCTAGATTTTACTCAGCTGGACTGGAAGCAGTCTTTACTTTTCCTTGAACTTGCTTGTCTCCAGGATTTTCCTCTCTGTTTACTTTTTACATTAATGTGGAAGTGAACATCAGTCTATCTTGATCTGTAATTCTTTCCCTGTAAAACCTCCTTCCCCTTGCTTTTTTTTTTTTTAGTTAAAACTGGAAGTTCTGATAAGACTTAAACATACTATCATTGTTTACATCATTTACATGATATGGAATGTAGCTTTTAAAATAAATTGTCATAATCTAAGTCTAGGCAGTGCTTTGTGTACATACACACATATATGTTGTTATTTTATTGGTAATTTATCAGGATAGGCCATTTTATGACCATGCTTCCATAAAACTCCACTTTAGAGAAACAATAATCACTAAGGATAATTCAGACTCAAGAAAACAAGTCAGATTATTGATGGAGTCTTCATTTTGAAAATATCCAAATTCACAGTAGAAAATATATGGCTGTTCTGGCTCTGGGAATTATTTTTTAATGAATAAGCATTGCCTGGATATCCAAGAAAATAAAGCAGTATAACTTTCCCCTCTGCAGCTATCTTGTATTTTGAAACAAGATGTGATAAAGAAAGCATCTTCCACAGGACTGATGCTGCTTCCTGTTCCACAAAGGTAGGGAGGATCGCTTCCTGCATCCTTCTGAGTGCAAGAAGAGGCTTTGGTTCCTCTCCCAAAATGTTGCAGGTGAGCTTGTATGAAGCTGAAAGCAGTTGGTGTTATACAAAGAAACAGTGTGTGAGGCAGAACATTTCACTAGGAATGCTACCAGCCTGTGGTTATCAATATGATTATGTTGTTGTAAAACCTGTATTTTTGGTGGTGGTTTTTTTTTGTTTGTATGTTTGTTTGGGTTTTTTTCCCCTCAATACTGCTCTGAACTAGGAAGCATAGCACTCTGAGGCAGGAGCTCTGAGACGACTGCAGTGAAAGTGCATTTCTTTCACAGAAAGAAATCACAACAGATTTCTTCAAACACATCACCTCTATTTGAGCAGGGCTTTCAACATAGACAAATGTGTTAAGAGGGTTTTGGTTTTTTAATGGATATCTCAAGCCAACCTGGGTTCAGTAAGACAATTCTAATTTGGCAAGAGTCCCTGCAGAATCTCTCCATATCCTGCAGGTTTCCACCAAGATCCTCAAAAGCAGTTCAGGTTGCCAAGCAGGGCTGACTCCAAAGGAATATGATAAATTTACAGCTGCCTAGTACTTTCACTTCCCGTTTTGCTTCTTTTTTGTGTCATTTAAAATTGAAATTGTGTATCTCTTTCTCATGTATGACCTGTAGACTTAAGAAATTAGAATATGGCTGTTGACTCTTCATCTTAGCCTTCCTGTTTCAAATGTGTTTGGCTTCAGAATGCATATAAGAGTCAAACCCTAGTATTTTTATTCAGAAAAAAATGTCCATTGACTTCAGTAGTGTTTCTCACACATTGGATTGAAGTGATCAAAACTTGAGAGTTTAGCCAGTTTAAGGTTATGTAATTCTGTTTTATAAGTGCCACATGTATGTTTAATGTACCCCTTGGTATGTTGCATAACGGGACTCCATGACTATAAAAGAATAAAGCTGCTCTCGCTAAGAGATCCTGTTGCCTGAGTGTCTGCAAATGAGTGATTTCCTGTAAATATCTGTAAATATACTTCTCTCCCAGCCTGAGATTTTTTTCTCTGAATTCCTTCTGAGTTTTACATACTTCAGTGTGAATAAAAATATGTTCCTTAGCTGTCTCCAGTCACTGCCAAAAGTTTAATGTATTTCAGAGGAATTTTCTTCATTAGCTTCTACTATATTTTTTGTTTTCTGGGAAAAAAAAAGCTTCTTATGCTGCAGTTAGTTTTGACAAATTTCTTTGTATTCATATTCAAGAATCTGTGAAACTTGTGTACTAAATTGCAGTCATTTACAAAGGAAAGAATGACAGTATCCTCAGCATGTCAGTGTTGAAAATGATGTTTGGTTTCCTATTACTAGGCTATGAATCATATGTAATCTTTCAGATTTTAATTCTGTCCAATATGAGTGGGATGAGGGTAAGTGGGAGGTTTTGAAAAGATGTGTAAGTGCCTCCTTTGATACAATTTAAGGTCTGTGGTTTGAAGTGCTTTGGGAGGAAGAATCTGAAATTATTATGAACCCATAGTTTGTTCCTATGTTCTGTAACAATTTTGATACATAAAGTGATTAGATTGTCTCAGCCATTGTGGAATATTCTAAATGAAGATACATCATCTGTATACTCCCAGGGCTGATTATTTTCTTTGGATAAAGGGCATGTTGTACAGTTGCTTGGATATGACTTGTCATTCATATATGCCACATGCCCCTCACAAACAATTATGATGAATTGTGTCTTCTGTAGAACTGTAATACACCAGGGCCTAGGGAACTAAGAAATTTCATTTCTTGAAGTTCGCAATGAATATGTTGAGAGCTGTGAAGAGTACCTTATTGCTCCAGGCAGGTAACTTAAATGTCAGACGATAGAAAGTTAGAGGAAATCAGACTATTTTCTATTATATCTCTTCCTGCTCTGGAAAAGCATTTGGGCAAAGAGAAGATAAGATGAGGATTATTTTAGACAAATCAAATTATTCTAAATTTACTCCAAGACCTGAATAACACTGTGTTCCATTCCAAACCAATTGTCCTCAAAATGGGAGTTTTAATAGCCTGTTGGCTGGTGTCATTGCCTGTAATATACATAGGTCTACCTTGCTCTAATAAGGCATATGCAGTGGTGAAGAATCTTTGGGTTGCTGTCTTCTTCCTTTAGGTGCTGCTGGCCACCATATGTGGGCACCCATCCTTATGTTCTCAAAGGTAACCCTGAGAAAATACTGGCTGTGAATGCATGGCTTTTTCAAGATAAGTTACTGTTTGCAAACTCTTTGCATCCTTTCATAAAAGAAATTCCTATTGATCTAATGCTAGATCAGCTTCTTTGCTGCTACAAAGAGGTACTACACTTCCACACACTAATACTCATTAACAGCATTTTTCCATTAGACACCCACCATGAACTGACATTCATACCATCCTCCTGGGTTGCAACCATGCACCTCTCACATCATTAACGTGCATGTATACATTTCTCCCACATTCCTAAATTTAGTGTGGTAGCCTAGTGTTACGATGGTTTAACCCCAGCTGACAACTAAACACACCCAGCTGCTTGCTCACTCCCCTTCAGGGGGATGGGGGAAGAGAATCGGGAGGGTAAAAGTGAGAAAAATCTTGTGATGAGATAAAAGCAGTTTAATAATTGAAATGAAATTAAAATTAAAATTAAAATGATGATAACGATAATAATAAATTGTAATGAAAAAAAATGGGGAGAGAGATGTAAAACCCAAGAAAGACAAGCTATGCAAATGAAAACAGTTTCTCACCATCAACCAACCGGTGCCCAAAAGTCCTCAAGCTGGCCAACTTCCTGCCTATTGCTGAGCATGATGTCACATGCTCTGGAAAATCCCTTTGGTCAGCTGGGTGCAGTTGTCCCAGCTGTGTCCCTTCTCAATGATTTGTGCACCTCCTGCCTGCTCTCTGGTGGAACAGTGTGAGAAGCAGAAAATGCCTTGACTGTGTCAGCTCTGCTCAGCAAAACCAAAAACACCCCTGTATTATCAACATTCTCTATGAAGCTACTATGAAGAAAATTAACTCTATCCCAGCAAAAATTTAGCACACCCAGTAATCCCCAGGGATTGTTATTTGTAGTTTTCATGGGAAGGTATCAGAATTACCTGAGACTCAGTAGATTTGCCTACTGTTATTAGCCTTGCTACTGACCAGCTCTGTGTCTGTTGGCCAGCTCTGTGTCTCTTGCCCAGCTAACAGAAATTCCTCATATTCGCCTCATTCCCCATTCCAACAGAGGCAATGCTGTCTACAGCTCATTTGTAAGGGTGCTCAGATCCACTGACTCAAAGTACTAAAAGATAAAATGATTGTTATTATTTTCTCCTTCAGTGACTTCAGAGATAGCATTAATGTCAGAATTTAGAGAAATATAGATTTCAAGTAATACAGGAAGGCCATGCAGATTAGTACTTGAATGTGCAAAGGTAAATGGGGAAGAATTACATGTGTGAGGATATACTGGAAGAATATAAGTAGGTTGACTTGGTAAGGTAGAAGGTTGGTTGACTTCTGTGATTGAATGATGTAAGAAGTTTAAGTAGGTAAACTTTGGCACACACTAAAAGTTTTGTGTATGATACTGTCAGTTTAGAGACTTTCCTATGAACAAAAGTACTATACCCATCAGGAACATGGAAAGAAGGCATAGTTACTTGTAGATTCTCTATTAACTTTGATATAAGTTAACTTATAATATAACTTATAATTAAGATGAGAACATGCCATGACCCGCCTCTCCTAATTTATTTGAAGAAAGAACATTTATGAGTTGGAGTTAGGAGGGCTCTTTAGTAAGATGATAAGACTGTATTAAAATCTACATTCCAGTCCTATGTCTAGGATTAATACTTAATTGAAAAGAGAAATCTATTGCTTAAGTATTTCAGTTCATAAAATGATAGTGAAGCCATTGATACTAACAATGTTAGTAGAGAAGAATACCTAATTTACTGGGAATTATACCTTATGAAGGGGCTGATATATGCTTCCCGTCAACTTCAAAAAGAAGCTGTTCTTAGAATAAGAGCTATATGAAACTAGTATGCCTATTTAATCATATCTTCAAATAATCTTGACCTAAATTACACAGTTACACAGCCATTTTATTACTCAGTTACAGGCAGTGTTTTAAAGGAAACCAATCACTTCTGACAGTGAGTGTTGTAACTTATAAGCAAGCTACCAAACCTATTTCAAAACAATTTTAGTCAATGACATCATATCTTTTCTTTGCAGTGTTATTTTGAATAATGCCATATATATTAATTATGTTTGGCCAGGGCTGATATTACTCCATCATTCAGTAATCCAAGGAAAGACAGATGGTCTGACAGTTCACAGCCAAAGGAATAGAGTGTTAAACAAAATTATTATTTTTATTATGTTTATACATAGTTTATGATCATCTCGTAGTTTGTGAAGATGGCTTTTAAGTAGGACTCTTAGGTAAAAAGTAATTTGTTGGTTTAAAAAGATGCTTTATTTTTTTTCTGAGAAGTTAATGATAGGATTCCCATGTAAGAGGTTGTTCTATCTGTCATGGAAGGTGTTTTCCAATAGACATCCTGAGTGGATAGCAATATTTTAATATTAGTCTCTTAGCTTTGATCCAACCAAGATGATATAAAAGCAGATAGAAGAGAGATGCAAAGAGAGAATGAAATCATTTGGCTTCATTTCAGGCTATTAAATATTTGACTTCATGCCAAATAGCTTCTTAATTTCACGTGGGCTAATATACTTCATGTCTACAAAAAGAGTGAAAGGGAGAAAGGGAAAATGAGGGTAAGATTATCTCTTCTTGCTCCCTTTAACAAAGTAAGTATTTTTAGCCAATCTGGAGGTAGAAATAACAAGAGTGGGCTTCTCCCCCTTTTCTAATAAAGGACATTGGTTGTCAAGTTGCCAGAGAAGTTTCAGGTGCTCTGATTCACCAACTGACATGGCTTGACAAGCAATGAACTCTATGATGTTCAGAGGCAAATGTTAGCCTCCATGGTTTGTACCTCTGCCTCCTACTTTTTGGTGTGCAGAACAAAAAGCATGGGCTGCATAGTGCATATCACACTGTAGCAGTCTTAAACACATCATCTTTGTTTTGGGCCTCTCATGAAAATTCTTCCATTGTGTTTCTGAGGGAGTGTGGGTTTGAATCGCAAATCTACAACCTTTGAGATGTAAGTTTGGGGCTTCAATAAATTCGAATTCTTTAGGCACAACTTGTTCATAACTGTGAAGTTTCACTTTGCACCCAAACCATGTAGAACTGTGAGTTGTGCATGATTAGGATGCAGCAATAGGAACTGTGATTCATTTGCTCCAGTTTTATGAGTCTTTGAAGATTATAGATGTGAGGCTTTTGTTGGCTATGATGTGCTTTATATAGTTTCCGTGTCTGTTGCAAAGTGTCCATGTGACTGAAGTATCCAAGAAAAGGCATAGTTTGAGATCAGTCTAACTTTTCTTAAAGACAAAGACCTGAGTTAGTTCTAGATACACTGAAGCCTTCAATGTCATACCTACAGAAGGAATCTAGTCAGATCTATGAAGAAGATCCTATTCAAGGGGACAAATTCTCCTTGGAAACACTTATCTCTTGCCATTGGCTGGGACTAGGTGCCTTAAGTGCCATTGGGTAGCTGGGATGCTGCACACAGTTACAAGCTATTTTCAATTAGCAGGAAGCATCAGTTGTCAATAATCATTAAATGCAAACTGATGCTGCTGAATGCAGCAGATAAATGCTGCTGAATCATTGGTGTCTTATGGAGGTCTCACACTGTGGACCAGGGAAGCACTTGTGCATGTGCTGTGACCTGCCTTTGGCATAGGAAGACTCTAATTTGTTTATCATGATTTCTGAATCTTTGATGTAGATTTTCCTATTACCTTACACTATTATTGATTTCTGAGAGCTAAATAGAAACCAGTGTTATATCTGTTTGCACGGTAGCTAGTTTTTTCTTAGAATGAAAAAAAGAATCTTGAGGTAAATAAGGGGAACCTTTTGAAGATATCATGGATTAAGAGAAAAACTATGCAAAAATAATATTAATTGTAGAGACTTTAAATTAAAATTCACCTTCAATTGATGTTTGAACAGGAAACACAGCAAAAAATAGGACCCTACCCAGAGTTTTCTTCCTCAGTCAATTACATAGACACAAATACTTTTTCTATTTTCATTTTCAGAATTATATGATCTCCTAGGTTTTCAACTCTACCACAGGTTAGTAAATGTCTCCTGCTGCTGAAAATGTATTCAGTATAAGGAGTAACAATGGGAGAGCTCATTGCAGAGATTAATTCACAGAGACTGTGAAGTTGATGTTATTAAATATTTTCATGATTGCCAGAAATATACTTTGAAAACCTTATCAGCTTTAACCATTTGATTTTGACTTTATCTGCAAAACCAGATGGCCTATTTGGGCAGTCAAACAGAGCAATTGTTTGAGAATTGTCAATTTTCAAACTTGTGAGTATATTTTTTTCAGGGCTGGCTGTAGCTGCAGTAAGAAATTGCACAAGTGTATGCCAGTGGTTATGGGGTGCTGACAGGAGGCTGAATTCTTACAGCTTCCCAGTTCCCACTCAAAGCAATACAGAATATTTCCTTATGTTCCTCTTACGACACTGTGGCGCTATCACATAGTGTATTTCCATTTAGAAACTGAAGATCTAATTTAGGGTCTATTGCCGTTACTTCCATTAACTTGGTGTGGGGAACCTTAGTTCGTGTCATTGAAGACCATCATACTCTGAGATAAGTCAACAGAATTTGTTCCGTGTAGATCAAATGGAGGAGGAAGGTCGTACTCTAGGGGTGAAATGCTACTTGGTGAGCCAGCCCCAAGCATGTGCATGATAACGTTATGTAGTGAAGCACAGAGCTACTGTAGTTATGAACTCAGTACAAGAAATCCTACAGACCAGGATAGAAAAATATAAGGATTGGCAGATGTGCTGTGCTTAGGGTTTGCATAGGAATTGCAACTTATTATTAAGAAAAAAATATGCATTTGGCATATATTTATTAGGTGGATTCTCTTTGGGATAGTTTTTCATTTGTAGGCTGCCTATTATTGTATTTATTTCTAGTTGTATTTTAGCATACTGCTAAGGCCTTGTATAATGAATATATTATTAAAAGGAAGGTGGTTTTAGGCAAAATATAAAGCTAGTTACATATTTTCAGTCATTCTGGGTATTCTGTTCATTGTAGAGTTGGAAGACATAGATGTGGCACTTAGGGACATGGTTTAGTGGTGGACTTGGCAGTGCTAGCTTAACGGTTGGACTTGATGACCTTAAAGGCCTTTTTCAACATAAATTATTCTATGACACTCAAAGTGTCCATTCTGCTGTGATCAAGGATGTCATGTTGTCTCTCTCTTTCTCTTTTTCTCTTTTTCTTTTTTTTTCCCCATGTAGTTACCTCAAGGGTAGTAAAGACAGTAGTAGACAGTTGGCCACCATCAAAGAAATAATGAAGCTTTTCATTTAAAGGCTGTAGAGCTGTTCAGAATAACACTTCAAGGCTAAGAATAGCACAGAATACTTAAACGACAGTGCAGTGTTCAATTTTTGTGCTACTTCTGCAGTGGGAAGCCTTTTTTTCCCCCTGTTTTAGGAAGATCCCAGGATTATTGTGAATCTATGGGCAGCTGGAAATCAGTTATGTATGAACTCAAGAAGATGTTATTTGGGGACAAGGAAGAATAAAGGCCTTGGGAATGAGAAAGAAGTGTATCTCTGGCATTATTTTAGGTCACTGAAGGTTACACCTGAAAAGGATAATCTCAGATAGGTATTTCTAGGATCACATATGGAGAAATAGGACAAGAGATTATTTTACAGATCAACACACCATTTTTTGGTTAGGATAGCTGGTGCCAAATGCTTAGTTTACTTGGCAATAAATTGCTTTTTATCTAGATTAGTTTATTCACTAAAAAACTGTAATAACTAATCCATAAGCAAGAACAAACAAAATTAAAAAAAGGAAATGCTCCTTTTTGGATTAAAGCATGAAAACTGGTTTAAAATAACATCCCTTCACAGACTCTGGAGCCCAGAGAACAGGTAACCAGAGGATGATGGTACCTGACAAATGCTAGTGTTTTTTTCAATGTCAGAAAGTTCCCTAGGACCTTGTAGGCACTGTTGTTTCAGTGAAGTGGAGATTCAGCTAACTAACATGCCTGTTGATTTCAACAATAGTCCCATTCCCGTAGCAAAGCAGCAGTGTTAAAAAAAAAAAAAAGGTAAGTTCAGGCAGAAACAGATTATTTGATTTAAGAATTAATATGTCATTGGCTCCATGAAAGCCATTTCAAGAAAAGTCATTTCTCATCCAAAATGGCTTTGATGTTGCCTCTGGAAATATTTTGCAATGGGGTTTAGTTACAGTAATTCCTAGGTTTGTGCCAACATATTGTAAAAGACAACAACCTCAGATATGTGTCTTTGAAATTGCTCATGGGGTTTTAACATGTTTTATGCTCAAAATTCCTGTAGAGTTACTCAAAATACTGTAGAACTCAGTGAAATTATATATTTTAATTTATATTTTTACATGTACATAGATAATTAAAAGATGTGAGGTCTTGCAAACTAGTCTAATATAAAATAAATACACATTCAGTGGATTTAACAAATAATATTATATAGATTCCGTAGGTGTTCTGCTGTTTTATTTACTTAATAAATAAGTGTGCAAGATTTTTCCTTGAGACCAGTAACCAGATCTGTCCCAAATATGCCTAAAATCAAAGTGTAATTTATATTCCACTGAAAGCAAGAAATCTTAACTTTTTTCCCCACAGTCTTCCTGAAAAGGTGGAAGTTGGTGTGCAATAAAACCACCCAAAATTATTTAAAACAGCTTCATTTTAAAGAGACGATCCTCAGTAGGATATTTTTTACTGTGGGTGTGGTGAGACACTGTCGCAGATTGCCCAGAGAAGTTGTGGATGCCCCATCCCTGGAGGTGTCCAAGGCCAGGCTGGATGGGGCTTTGAACAACCTGCTCTAGTTGGAGGTGTCCCTGCCCATGGCAGGGGGGTTGGAAATCGATGATCTTTAAGGTCCCTTCCAACTCTAACCATTCTGTGATTCTATGATTCATTCTATGTTTCTATCATTAGTGCTTTTGTCCCGGTGAACAAAAAAAGTAAATTGCTTAGTGGCTCACCATGTGGTTTGATAACACCTGAATGAGGTGTGACATCATGTTCTGCCACCCTTAAAGTCTGTATCTGACCTTGCAGGTGTTTATTTGCTCTCTGGAGGTGATTAGGGCCTGCACTGCAACATCAACACTGCTGGTTTTTAAAAAGCAAATTAAATTATTAATTTATTATGTATGTATTAATAATCACTCACTATGTAGCCTGTCCAAGAAAGCAGTACTTCAGGCATCTCAGGTGTTTCAAATAAAGATAGCTGTTACGTGAAAATTCCTACATGTATAGTTTAAAAAGCCAGTTTTCATAGCAGTTTTAAAATAGTCATAGTTGTACAGAAGATTCAGAGATAAGTTTTATAATTTGCAATTTTTAATGCCTGGGAACTGTATCTTGAACTCCAAAGGGGATTTTCATCTCCCTATGGCATGCACGGATAGAACTGTGATTCTCACTGAATATTCTTTGTGCTGCTTTCATTTTATCCGGAAGGACATGGATGAGTAGCAAAACAATGTTTCAAAACTAAAGCTTAGAAGACATTAAGATGACCTCTTAAACCCAGATAATAACAAAGCAAGAATGAAGGCTTACCCTCCTGGACTCAGAAAATGCAATGCCAGACCATCTTGTACAGTATCGTGAAGCCAAAATATTGAACCTTATTTTAGCTCTGCTCTGACAGATGCACTGAAGCCTTAGGCTCAGGAGCTGCATGTGCTTTTCTGCTCATGAGCAACATTCAGCTCAAGCTTGTAAAAAAGAGATCCTGTGTTTCCACAAATGGAGCTCCCCTTGTTACAGGGCTGCCAGATGCTGCGGACCCGGGCTGTGCAGGCTCTCCTACAGCTGGGGTGGGAGGTGCACAGGACCCACATTCCCCTCCAGGGTTTGTCTTTCCTTGCTTGGGAAAGGACGGCAGGAATTACATGCAATGGAGTAGTGATGGAGCAGAAGCAGCAGTGCAAGAAAGACCTGTGCTTTGCTGGTGAAGGCTGACAAAAGAACCTCTTGTCTAGACCTCTTGTCTAGAGCAAGCCTGGGTGGAGTTCCATCACCTGAAGTGTTTTGATGCATGATTACATGCAGTGAAGTAGAAAACAGGAACCTATGTTAGACCTAGGGCCGAAGATCTGTGAGAATTTCATTCCACTTCCCTTAAGCCACAGGTCCTTCTTAATGGGAAGCCCTGGTACTGGGTATCATGGTACAGAGTTATGAGGTTTAAGGTTACTACCATCACCACTGTAAGAGCTAGAAATTCCTCTTTGGGATTGAGATACTCCAGTGGGTGGCTGTGGCCATTTTCTGAATGGTGGATTACGTTCTGAGTAATGCTTCTGGTTACCTAAATCCATTCCCATCTCTCAGATGGAAAAATGACTGAAATGATGCTGGACCAGGTTTATCTGCAGAAAGCTCTTAGTGCCATGTCCTCACTGTTTTTCTTTGTGGATAATTAATTGGGAAGGTGTTAACTACAAAAGTGTGTTTCTATTGACATAAATGTGTCTGTTCAGGATTGCAATGAGGGAAATATTCCTGCTCAAAAAAGCTCTTATGTTAGGAAGTTTGTATTCTGACAAGATGATGCCTGTGTGAGGATAAAAGTGCAACAGAAATGCTTGGCTACTCCTCTGTAATTTATACAGCATGCAGACTGCTTTTATTGTAAAATATTACTTTTCTTCCTATAATAAAATTACTTTTAAAAAGTCAACTCGGCAGATAAAATAGAAGTGCTGCAAATGAGCTGTTTAGTCTTTTGCATTGTCAGTCCAGGTAGAATTTTCTGCTCTACACTTTCTAATTGGGTTGCTGTTTATCTAGTTGCAGGTTTTTTTCCATTTGGAGTGAGGAAGAACAATAATGTTTTGATCTTACTTTGAAATGGAGAAAAGAATATAAATAGTCTGAAACCTCTAAGTAACGATATGGTGATTATTCAGTTAAAAGAACACACATATTTTTTAAAAATCAGATGTCAGAAATTAGTTTAGGGCTTTGTATTGCAATTAAAAATTGTCACAATGACAGATGGCAATATACTACAGAGGGCTCCAGTATAACTTCTATGCAATTAGATTGAAATGCTGCAATTACTTCAGGATACTTTGGAACTGGAAATTTATCAAGAAGCTTGTTGGGACAGAGGAAGAGAAAGGTCTGCATTCCTTTCAGAGAGAAGTTGGATGCTAATGTCTGGTGGGATTTTTATCCAGAGACGTTTGCAGTCATCAGCCTTGTCAGGATTTTTTTTTTTTTTATCTGACTAGCAGGAACTGTGACTAACAGTGTGTACAGTTACTAACAACATTGTGATGGCAGAACTAGGTGCTGTCAGTATTATCTTTTATAATACAGATATTTCTTAAGCTGTGGATGCAGTGGGTGGTGTGTGATCTGTGAAGGATGAGAAGAACTGAAAGGGATGTGGATTTTTTTTTGACTGAGGCAGTGAGACAACTCCTCCCAGACCTTCCATGCTCTCTCTGTGACTGTTTTCTTCAGGTTTTTGGCACAGCCTTGTCCAGGCAGCAGAACCATTTGCACCATGAGGAACTGAAAGGGCTTGACATTATCATAATGTTTTATGGATGCAAAAATCACTGCCGCTTTGTCTGGATACAGCACAGAGCCTGTCAAAGGTGGACCCAGATAAGGTGAACCAGAAGCTGAGGGCTCAGCTGTTCCCATCCCCATCTGAAATTCTAAGAATATTATATCAGGATTACAAGCTTCAGACTCTGATGCACCTTTCTTGAGGGGGCAGCAGCTATAGGGAACACTGCAGAATTTGATAAGTATATGAAAGAATACATTGAGTACAGATGGTGTACAGCTTTATCTTTTCATGTTCCTGTGAAAGGATAACTTGCAATGCTGGGAGGCTTCAGGCCTAGAGCATTACATAAAATAGTTGACAATGAATACTTGTCTTTTCTGCTCTGGTCAGTTGTCCTTAAAGTAACTCCTGCAGATTCCATCTGGCCATCCTTATGTGACATTGAAGAAGTCAGCACCGTAAACTTCATCTGACTGTTAATTTATTATGTTGTTTCCTGTTTTGTTTTTTTTTTTCCTGCCCAGGCAGATGGAATAGTAAGAAACTTTCCTTTGCTGCCAAGAAACAAGAGAGATGATGATATCAAGCTCAGGTGCTTCCCTCTACTCCATTTATTCTGCACTGCAATGGTGCTATGGAGGGAAGGGTAAATGTGCACTTTCTCTGTTGAAGTTTCCCTGCATGTGAAAGAATGAGGACAAATAAATAAAAGATTGGGGATTTTTTGTCAGGAGGGATGTATTAATAGTGCAAGATGTGAAGGTATTTGTTCTGTTCTTCTTGTTGCTTCTGAGTCTTCAGATGGACAAATATGTTATTGGTATATCTCAACATGCTTTCTCTTTCCTTCTTGTAGGAAGGTGGGTTAAGTAATCAGTTAGACATTCCATTCAGTTCTGTCCTTTCTATGAGTTTTAGCTTGCATTTGGGATCCCTACCTAGTATGTTTAAGTGGGAGGGCATTTTATTTATGGTAGGATAATCCTCGATTGCTTATGATTTTTTGAGGGCAAGGCACCTATCTGCCATAATGCATATTGATGCATATCTCAGAAAGCAGCCATTATGCTTTTACAAGCTCAAGACAGGAGTGTTGCAAAGATGAAAGCCATGAACTGAGGAAGCCTGTGGAGAATATACTAGGAGTTAAACACACATGCTGGTACATGCATGCTGGCCACACATGGAGATGCTGGTAAACTTTGAAAAGTTTGGATTTTGAATAAAGCCTTAACTCTGCTATCATAAACCTAAGGCAAAAATAATATAAAATTTTTGTGAATGAACAATCTTTTTAGCATTTTATGGTGAGTTAGGTACTTCCAAATTTAGATGTGTCTATACCAAATCTCAGCTCTGTTCCATGACTCTGTATGGGACAGCTATAGATGGAAAACAAACATAACCATCTCACTTACTATGCCGTTTGTATCCCAAAAATGAATGGAGTAGTGGTGGCAAAGATAGGTCTTCAGAAACTAGACATGTTCAGGAAATCATAGTATCTGCCACTGCTCCTTGAGAGCCAGTGTAGTCATTAATTGGTGACTTAATATCAAAAAGGTCTGCAGAAAGTGTGTTTCTGAAAAGCTACGTATAATGTAACCCAAAATATTGGTGATTTGACTTAATTAATGAGAGCCATTTGGTTTGTTCTTTATGGCCTGGATAGTAATTATATTATGCTATACTCAATCTGCCATTAGATTTTCAGTTAAGCTCTGTAATTAAAAAAATGCCCTCATTGTCTTGTAGATAGTATAACAACCTCCTTTTTTTTTTTTCAGGCGAGAGTTTCTCAACATTTTTGCAGTCCACCTGGCGTAGAACCATATAATTTCCTAAAGGTACTCAGTAACCTTTGGTGTGATTTTTAGTAATCATTTCTTCCACAACTGTATTGGAATTGATACCTCTAGTTATCAGAATGGTTGTCAGGACTATAAGAAATGCAGGCATATATGTATGAGTAAAACGTAACATCTCCTGAAAACCAACATACACTTAGATGTATATAAACAGGTTTGGAAAAGCCTAGAATGCTCTGATGTTCTTAAGCACTCCTATGAAGACTTTTGGAAGATATTCCCAAGGCCTTCCAGCAATGGAAATTCCAGACCTTTTATTGGCATTATATTCTATGCTTATATTAGAGCATTTGTGTAACACCTGATGTTGTCTTCTTTGAATGCTGTCCTTAGTAAATGTGGAGACCAACACATCTGCATCTTTCTTTCAAACATTGTATCTCTTACCACTGAAACCAATTATTCTAGTATTTTCTTATGTGTTTTGTTTTCTTGACAACATCAGAATTTTTTCTATATATTCCTTGAAATATATAGCCCAGGGCTGGACATTAAACTCGTAACTTACCACTGTTTGAAGGGTTACTTATCCATTCTGTGTATAACACTCTTGTTTATATAATTTAGTATACCTTTTTTTTTTTTTTTTTTTTACAAGAGGATGACAACACTGATTCACATTTAGCTTTGATCTAGTAGAATATTATTTTTTTTTTTCCCCAGAACTTCTGTCTCTTCATTTCTTCATTCATTTTCAGTCTTCTTTTGGTGATGGTTGCTTCTGCTGAAATACTATATCTGGCATTTGACCCAATCAGATTTCACCTTTTTACTTTTCCTGCTTATTTCTACAGTTTTTCAGGTTCTTTTAAAATTCTTAAAATTGTAGTCTCCAAAGCATTTGCAGTCTTCCCCCGTTTGTTATCATCTGACAATTTAATAAAGATATTTTCTGATTTACCATCAATGTCTTTGATGAAAACATTTATCAAGGTCCAACAAAGCTCACAAAAGGAGATAAAACTTCATGGCAAATTATTTGTAGCTCATCTTTAAGGACACATTCTAGCTACATTTACTAAAAAATGGCATTAGTTTCATATGCTCCCATAGATTACTTAGAAGAATATCAGGGCATACCGTGTCAAATTCCTGACAAAGGTCACACTATTTCCACACTATGAAAAAATATTATTAAAGTGGGTTGGTATGAGTTTATTAGCTGTTACTGCCATTTTTCAAGTACCTAGAGATAAGATTTGGTATACCTCTACTGTCTCCAGTGGTTGCTCGTCTTATAAAGTCTGGAAAGCAGACAGTGAAGATACTACTATATTCCTAGTTGACCAGTCCTGCTATTGAACTATAATTCCAGATGGATATTTTTCCTAATGTGCTATCCAGATCTTTATTGTTTGAAATTGTTTGTTCCTTGCCTGATCTTTGGTTGGAATGGGGGACAACAGAGCTCTTTATTTCATTTTCCTTCATGTTCGAACTCTATTGTTATGCTCCCCCTCAGTCTTTTTGAAACTAGGGAAACCTGTATCCCTCTTTTCATGTCCTGTATTTTTGCTGATACTTTTTTTACATCCTCTTCAGCTGGTGTAATATATGATGCCCAAAATAGGATGGCGTACTCCAGCTAAAATTGTCCATTCCTGTTTGTAAGTAAATAGTACAAAAGGTATCTGTATTATGCACCATACTCATTTTATTGAAATGTAGAACAACAGTTCATTGGGACAAGACAGTAGACATGTATACACTTAAAAAATGCATTACAGTTTTCCCTCAGCTGTTCTATTTGTCTACATTAAAAATTTGTTTCAGTGGCAAAGTGTAATTCCACAAAAAAAGTGTGCGACTCCAAGGAAGGGAAAAGCTCTTCATCAAAGCTGTTCAGTTCAAAAGAATGAAAAAAGAAAAAATAAGTAATAATAAAACCAAACTCCTAATTATAAGCTCTGCAAAGACAACTTAGCTAAATTGAATTTGTTCTTCCCTGGTGTACACAAGCAACGTCCAGCTGGATCCTGGCTCCTCAGAATTTAATTTGCTGCACCTAAAGTGGAGGGAAATTCTCTCTGTGGGCAATTTGGTTTCCCCAACACTATAAGCAGACCCTTATTCCCCTACTAGAATTAAGCACAAGTGTTTTTTAGTTTGCATTCTGGATTAAAAGCTGCCTCTCCCCTTTGGTTGATAAATTTCACCATGGTTTCACACACAGCAGACAGAGCTGAGACAGAGCAAAGCTTCCTGATGGTGGATAAAAAAGATGAGTGCATAAGGTGTAGGCAATTGCAAAGTAGTGTTGGATTCACAAGCAGCAGAGGTTAGCTGGTCATTCCAGGGATGTTCCTACAGCCAACATTAGTGTGCTGTTATAGGCAATCATACCCTTTGTCCACGTCTAAAGCTAGCCCTGTTTCAAATGAAGTCAATGTGAATTCTGCTTAGTGCTTCCCCACGAGCTCTATGCCAAAGCTTAGACATCTGTGAGGTGCTCCAAACCTATACATTGTGGTCCGAGGCATGACTGTCTTACTAACTTCTCTGAAAGAAGTACAAGAGCATGTAGCAATAGGATGAGGGGTAATGGCTTCAAACAGGAAGAGCGTAGATTTAGGTTAGATATTAGGAAGAAATTTTTCACTAGGAGGGTGGTGGGACACTGGAACAGGTTGCCCAGGGCCGTTGTGGAGGCCCCAACCCTGGAGTTGTCCAAGGTCAGGTTTGATGGGGCTTTGAGCAACCTGATCTAGTGGGAGGTGTCCCTGCCCATGGCAGAGGGGCTGGAACTATGTAATCTTTAAGGTCCCTTCCAACCCAAACCATTCTATGATTCTATGATAAGTGCCATTTGCAGGTAAAAATGATGCAAGTTTATATGTAATTGCTTAATCAATAGCTGGAAGTTTCCTAGCCCTTGATTTGTGGTCCTTTTCACCCTCTAACTCTCTTTGTATGAAGGTGAGAGATTTTACAGTTCATGATAAGGTGTCTGGCACATAAGTTTCCAAAAGGTAATTAGCAGGACTGTTTCTGATTTAACACGTGAGGCTGGTACTGATACAGAGGCAATGCTGAAGTTCAGATAATATCCTCAGCAGCCCTGGCCAGCTATGCCAGGTATGAAGTGTGGGGTCCCCTAAGTAAGAAAATTTAATTTCTACCTTCAGTAGCAATAACAAATAAGAAACACAAGACACAGGCTTGTAGGCAGAATCTAGTCACTTTAGCCCCTTGGCCTCAATAAGCACAGATTTGACATGAGAGAGATGCTGTCTTTGGGGACCTTGTTTCACAGATATGTTGGCAGGAGGGAGGTCATGGTGCGACAGCCTAACCCTAACCCTAACCCTAACCTAGCCCCCTAACCCTAACCTAACCCCCTAACCCTAACCCTAACCCTAACCCTAACCTTATCCTACCAAGGTTTTAACAAGAGACTTTCAACAAATTGAAGCTGTGAACAATGCAGTTTGTTCACAGAGAGGCTATGCAGAAAGTTGAAACCTGTACCATGGGCCCCTTGGTCATGTTGAAGGGTGATGTGCTGGCAGAGGTAACTGCTTAAGAAGCATCTATGAACAAAACAGTCAGTAGTGACTTCTCTCCCTGCTGTGTTGTACAGAGCTGTTCTCTACTGTGGTGACCTTTCTCCCACCACCACCGCTGGTGATACACGTGAGAGGTTTTGGATCTTTTGCCCTGTGCCAGGATTTGGTTTTCCTCTGCAGAACTCTGATGACTGATGTCTGAGATCCGTCTGGGGCCAGTATCAGATGCTTATAATATTTTGAGCATAGCAGAAGAGCTCAGCATCCTCCTGCAAAAATTCAAACCTGCTCTTTGCCCTCAGAGGCAACTGCCAGAGCTCTAGTAAAATGGATTGTAGATAGTCAATATTAAGTTTTTGGTTATGCTTTATGCAACCCACAAGTGATAGAATATTCCGATGACTGTAGTTTCACTGGATGTAGGAATGGACACAATTTTGTAAATAGCTACCTTTTCCTTTTATGACTGGTTCATTTTGTTACACATATGTCAATTTTAGGTTTTGTTTTTTTTTTTTAAACTGAGAGTGCAATAACAGAACAGAATGGTAGTGAAGTGGTCAGTAGCAGATTGTTAGGGAAAACTGTAAGAAGCCAGACAAGTTGCAAATTATTATTCTTTTTGTGATTTCTTGGGCTCTAGCTACCAATATTTTAAAAAAATTCCTTCAGGTTGCATCTGTTCTGCTATGTTTATGTACTCATTAACTCCTGAAGTTAATTCATATATTTGTCTGACAAGAATTTGTCTGCAGTCTTTTAATCAATGATATCTCATTGTAATAAATTAATATTAATTAATTAATTAATTAATTAATTAATTTTGTGCTACTTGAAAATTCTTTCAAAATATCCTTTTGTCTTAAACTCACTACTCCACAATTTCATAGTGGGAAACTGCATTTTGTTGTTAATTGTCAGTGACATTTGCAATTTGACAGCTAGACCAGAACAACTCAGTCATCTCTTTTGCTCTGAAGAGCCCCTGCCTCCTTCACCATTGCGTGGAAGTTACTCACAAGCTGTCCTGTACACATCATTCATTATCCACTCAAGTCTTGGCTTTATTGTGGTGAAAAAAAAAAAAAAATAAAGTGCAATTTTGGCCTCAGGGAAAGTTATGAATATGATCTGACTAGAGATAAAAACACTATGAACACAGGGAAATTGGCATTTTAAGAAGCTCATTGGGTTGAAAGCCTGCTAGGTTTATAGTGCTGACCTTGGCAAGTTTATCTTGCTGTCAGGATACCTATTGTTCCAAGGTAAACACAATGAATAATTTGTACTGGTTAACAGGAAAGGAAAAAACGCATACACCCTCATTAGCCAGTATCAGAAGTCTTCAGACATAAGCACAAGCAGGATCTTAGCTGAATTTTGAAGATTTCGTGTCCTCAGAGGTGGCTGGTCCTTAAGTGTATTAATATGATAACCTTTGTTTGCTCCTCATGTAAATTTGACTAACAGGAACAATATGGCAGGATGTGGTTAGGAAGAAAGCAGGATACCTGTCATTGTCATGCTGAATGAGTCTGAAATCTCATGCTTCTAATTAGTTTGTTCAAATCATTATCTAAGCAGACTTGAAAGAGTGAGTGTGTGCTATTTTTTTAAGACAAACTTTAGAAGCATTATAATGTAGGAGGTTAATACCCCAGCTTTTGGTTGAGTTGAAATAACTTTTTAATAAAGAGGGGATGGCCAGTTTTCCTGATTGATCTTTTGAGCCATGACACAGAGCCTTTGTCTGGCTGGGAGCCTCATCACCTTTCTCATGAAGAAGAGAATGGGAGAGCCAAGGAGGTGTAGAACTCCAAGAATAGCAGGACATGATAACAGCTCTATCACTGCATTACATGTAAGTGAGTCATGTAACAATATCAGCCTGAGCAGTTTTGCTACTTTAGTCTATGCCATAGCTGGAGATTTGGACAACCTAACAGCTCTGAGTTCTCTGGTGCAGCTTCACTGGGACACTTGGCTCAAGTGACACAGGTTGACTGTATCCGCTAAGGAGAGAGCTACTTGTGGATAAGCTATTAACAGAGAACTGCGTGCACCTACATCCCAGAGGTGATATTGATTTGTACTGCAAAAGGAATAATCTGAATAACCTTTACGTAGCAGTGCAATGGTCAGGGCACTAGTGCAGGACAACTTCAATGCCAGCTTCTTTCAACAGTGGTCAAACACATGGTTTTGAAAAACGTATGTCAGAAGGCACAAATAATGGAAGAATAATAACTCATCTGATTTTTCTTGAATAAATTTTTTTACTGCTACATAGGTGTCATACCCTCAACATACCTATAAAATATTAGTTGTAGTTGTGTTCATGCATGTGTAACTGCAAGTGTATTTACATTTTCTGAGTAGATTGATGCATCTTCCATCCAATGGGAAGAAACAGCCTCTAAGTGATAGGGCACTATTTAGTGAACACATTGTTTTCAGGTAGAATTTACATCTGGAGCTCAGCAGCTAGAAATTGCAGATCATAATAATGGCTTTCTTCTGATGATGTGCAATACCATAATTTATTTTTGTAGCATCTTGGCATTGTTCTAAATTTAGTCAATTTTTTTTCACTGTTTATGGGAGTCTAAAGCCACTGAATTTCATTACCATATTTTGCAAATTGCTGTTGTTGGTTAGTTGAAGTATAAATTGTTCAGGATATATAACTACTTACAATTATGAAAAGGTCCATTTCTGACATCTAATTCCAGTTTATCAGCCAAACCAGTGAACTGATGGCCCTGGTCAGCCCAGTAGGATAATAAAACCCAGCTTTGAAGTATATAATCCTCTTATTAGTTATATAAGACAAGCTAGCAGGAAATTTCCCAAATGAGGTCTTAAACTGTGTTGTTCTCCAGTCATTCAAAACCATCCTAGATTCTCAGTAATGACATTTCAAGCCTACCTTTGGGTGGAAAGGAATTACTGTAATTTTTGGCATCTTTTATTAATCAGAAATAATCTCATCCTTTCTGCTACCTCTCATTTTTCCGTCAATTATGTATTTTTTTATTTGCTGCCAATTCTAGCAATAATTACTTTTAATAATCCTTTTCAAACGTGTTGGGGATGTAAAGAATTGGTTTCTTTTCTTCTCCTGAATGATGTTTTCAGTGGGAAGAGGGGCTGAGAACATATTAGTAATACACCCACCCACCAGCAGCTTTATTCCTTCCTTAATTTTTTGAACTTACTTCAAAGCCAGTAGCTCTACGGCAGTATACTCAGTGTGCTCTTAGTTTACAGAAAATTGTTGGATTTAGAGGTTAGAGAGCTCCGTTCTCTCATTTAATGTTCTAAATCTGTGACATATTTTAATTCACAGAAGGGTCATGCTGATTTGGCTGATAATGGTTTCTATTAATTCCACATTCTGTACCAATTAAAATCTGGGCATGCAAATTAAAATCTTTATTCTGGATGGATGAGTGTTAGGGGAGGTTATAAGCCCCAAATGCTTCATTGAAATGTGGCTCTATTTGAACAGAAAGAGCTTCTGAACATTATACTCTGGGTGCCTGTGTGTATTATGTCTCAAGCAATCCTTATCAAACGTGCCCAGGTTACAATAAACAAGGTTTTTATTTCCTTAGCTGCCAACCTTGACAAGCTGATGCAATCTGTCAGAGCCAGACTGGGATCTTTCCATCACACATTACATGACCAGTAAGAAAGATTCTGCCGGCCAAAATCTGTCCTCAGCTGCACTCCTGCAGTCCTGTTACCTCCGTAGCGTGTCCTCAGTGACACCAGAGCAAATCCCTTCTGTGCAAGGGAGCTCTTCAGCTCTGGGGGAGAAGAGGGAAGGGTGTTGGAGGTAGCAAAGATATCTGAGGAGGGGACTGTTCCTTTTATTTCCATTGTGTTAATAAACCAAAAAATTGCTTTTAGAAAAAAAGAAATAAAAATTAGTATCTTAAGGTCAGGTTTGCAATATCAAGTGTTCTGGTTACTTCCTGGAATGATATATAGATTTTCTAATTAGTTTCTTCTATCTAAACAAATAACTTTTATTGTAACAGCTTTGTGTTCTGTATTTTTTGATAAATGCTGGTTACTTAGAACATTTAGCACATTCATTTACTCCCTTTATAGACATGAATAAATGGCTATATTACTTATTTTTAGGCACCTATATAATATCTTGAATATCTTGAAGGGAAACATTGACAGAAGTAGCAAATTATCAACAGTACTCTTGTACTTTTGTTTGTTACTTGTGCTACATCTGGAACTTTGTCTACAGTCTGCTCCATATAATGTAATTCATGTCCTAACAAGCTTTTTAAAAGGGAGATTAGATGGCAAAAGGTGTAGGAACCGGTATTCCTTCTGATATTGTTGAAACTTTAACACTGCATGAACATTTTTTACAATTATCTGTAGCCCAGATATACAAGAACATAAACTGTGATGAGCATGTGTAACAAGACAAAAAAACAACTGAGCAATTTTATTTGAAAAAAAATTGCAAATCATTTTTGTTAGCAGTTGAAATAACTGTGATTATGAATATAAAGTATGTGATTGACAGAGTCAGGAGAGTTGCTTTGAGTTTCACAGAGTGGTGGTGCATAATAGAATAACTGAAATGTATTTTAAATCATACAAATAAGCAGGTTTATTGTTCACATTTTAAGAACTAGAAATTTAGTTTCTCAAAGTCGTGTCTTATTTAAATATAGGTAAGGATTTGCATTTTAACAAAGATGCAAGTTGTATGTACCTTCTAACCCTTTCTGGCAAAATTGGATCATGGAATTTATCATTCCTAATTGCTTTGGTACGTTTCAGTGTATGACCTGATAGAAGTATTGCATTGCCATCCAGTTTTTAAAAGCTGTGGGATTATGACATAATTTCACAGGGGGTGTGGGGTGGCAAGGAGGGAAGAGGAGAAAAATGAAAAAGAACTGTTAGATGATCTTTAGTAAAGGAATAGTATTGGAAATACCTTGCACATCTAGTTATTAGTGTTTAGGGAAAAATATCAATAACTTTAAGAAAATATTATAGTTGCATCTATTTTGAGAGATGCCTTTAGATATATTACATTGTGAAAAAGCTAAATGTGTATGTTTAACTTATAGTACAGGCATAGACCTTGGTGTTGGGCAGGTTAGTAGAATTTATTTTTCAAAGTGGATGTTGCTTCCATGAAATTTGTTTGGTAGAACTGCAGTTGTAGAAGAAGGAATTTTTCTTAAAGTAAGTTAACGTTCTTTTAAATCATGGAAATTAAAGGGAAGATTGCTTTAAAAAATATATCTAAATAGAGATTCTCTGGGTCATGAAACATCTGCAAACCCAGCAGACATAGGGTCTTCTATTGTTCATGGAAAAAGTGTCATACAAATATTAGCCATCACTTGCACACAACTAGTGAATTTTGTAAATCCTATCTTTAGTTGTATGTCAAATCACCTGTTTTTTATCACTATATCTATGCTAATAAGTGTTACATGGCTCAAGCTAGCCACTGTCAGATGTCTGCATTTTTAATATAATGACAGTATTGTTATCTGATCAGAATTTTAATGATTTTTGCTTCTCTGTATCTCACACTTGTTGGCCACTGTTTGACAACTCATCTCAAAGTCCTGTGTTTACAAATACTTTTGAACTTTGCATTGATCACAGCTATACAAAACAAAGCCTTTGAGCACTAGTAATCTGACAGTTTGGCAACATATTAAGAAAATACTTGGCTTTGAAATTTTTTTTTTTATTAAAGATAAAAACCCAGTGGAAGTTTTACAAAATAAAATAATGAGGATCTTACGACTCTGGAACGTGAAGTTTATTCAGTAATTCCTTTGACATATAGACCACAATACTCTCAGACTTTGTAAATCAAGATTCAAAATTTTGAATATAAAAAGTTAATTACAGAATTACAGAATCACAGAATGATATGGGTTGGAAGGGACCTTTGGAGTCCCTGCCACCTCCAGCTGCCCTGCCTAAGCAGGTCCACCTAGGGCAGGTTGCACAGGAACATGTCCCGGTGGGTTTTGAACATCTCCAGAGACGGAGACTCCACCACCTCACTGGGCGGCCTGTTCCAGTGTTCTACCACCCTCAAAGTAAAGAAGCTCCTCCTCATGTTTAGATGGAACTTCTTATGTTCAAGTTTGTGCCTGTTACTTCATGTCCTGTCACTGGGCTCCACTGAAAAAAGACTGGTCCCATCCTCTTAACATCCACCCTTTAAGTATTTATAGGTGTTGATCAGATCTTCTTGCAGACTCCTCCAGACTAAAAAGACCCAAGTCCCTCATCCTTTCCTCATAAGAGAGATGTTCTATTCAGCTGCAGTTCTATTCAGCTGCAGGAAATAATGATAGGATGAGGGGTAACAGTTTTAAACTGAAAGAGGGGAGATTTAGGTTAGATATTAGGAAGAAATTTTCTGAAGGTGGTGAGACTCTGGAACAGGTTACCAAGAGAAGTTGTGGATGCCCCATCCCTGGGGATGTTCAAGGCCAGGCTGGATGGGGCTTTGAGCAACCTGGTCTAGTGGGAGGTGTGCCTGCCCATGGCAGGGGGATTGGAACTATGTGATCCTAGGTCCCTTCCAACGCAACTGATTGTGTATGATTCTATGAAATGATGATTGGTACAAGAACACTAGATAGGTAAAGTGATAACATTAGGTTGTAACAAAAGAAAGACCTTTTTACTGGGACAAATGGGGATTGATAAAGTTCCTCAATTTTAGTTCCAGTAGTGACTGAATCTAGTACCTTCCTTGTTGTACAAGTTGGCATACGTTAATAAAATTTGCAGATGGTGCATTTTTGGCAAGCATTGTCAGTTCATGGGATGATTTGAACAACATGGACTGTTGAGAAGAAATGAAGAGATATCATGCATTTAAGTACCAATCAAAATTTTTCCTGATAAAAGTGGGTTGAAAATGGTTGATGAAGGAACATCAAGGTTAGTATTCATCCTATTATCGTCATCAGGAGAAAGACACCTATGACTCCAGAAAAAAAATCAGCCAAGGCGTTTCAAGGAGAGATGAGAAGATTCTTGTGTGGATTTTTCTACAAGGCACCGGTAGAATCTCACACATGATCCAACATGCAGTTCTGATCACCAAGGTATGAGAAAGATAAATTTAAGATGTTGTATTCATAGAACTTCCAGGGTAATTAGAAGGAGGAGGGTCTTATCTGCATATAGCCAAAAGAGGAGGAGAACAACAAACCTAGCAGGAGGGTGAACAATGAGGAAGTAATGGTCTTTGAAAGAAAATGCTGAAAAAACACATAGACATTAATTGGTCATGAATAAACTTGGAAACTCAAGGATTTGTTATTACTAAGGGCTGGAACATCTTCAGTGGATTGTTAGACTGAGCTTGAACCCTTAGTGAATGGAAGGATGTTAAGTAGTTGCCCGAAAACAGGAGATCTAAGTGAACCAGAATTTTTCAGTCAAACATCCTTACAGTGTTGTTGGCCAGTCCTGCTACCGAACAGATACATCAAACAAGGTTCAGATAGGCTGTCTACACTTTTGCACAATGAATCCTATTCATCCTTTAGTACCCCTTCAGAGTTTAAGGGTTGCTTCTAGTTTCTTGATGCCATTCCAGTGGCTGCACCTGAATAACCTTGTGATAATCTTGGATTCTGGAGGACTCTGTGAGAATGGGGAAATCAATTTATTGTTCATAGGTTTTAAATTTTTTTTTCTCTTATTTGTTTGTATTCTACTTCCACTGTTAAATGTCTGTCTAGAGGGAGACTGAGTTAAATGGCTTTGGATTCAGTAGTATGCTCACATAAGAGCACTCAAGCCTAAAATTTATGTGTAAAATAATAATATAGCATACTTAAAGTTTAATTGTGTTTTAGTTCCAGAAAAGCAGTAAATGTCTAATCTTTTGTTGAATAATCTGAATCTGCATGGTTGGGAACAAATGAACTTATTTCCTTCAAGTTTATTTGGCACAGATTCATTTAAAGCAAACGAGCTTTCATCTTGCCTTTTGGCTAGAGGCAGGGTCCATTGCTTATGTTACCTTGCATTTTCAAATAATTTAACCTTCATGAAGAAACGTGGCCTGGCCTCAGCCAGCAGAAAATACTTTGGAAAACAAAACACACACTTCCCACCTGAAACAAATCCAAAGAAACCACTCCTTTATCTATCTTATTATTTCTACATAGTCACATCTACATGCTGCTTCATAGTATTGAAGATACTAAAGGCATCTGTCCACTTTAAAACCCAAGGGCCTTAAACAGCAACAGCTGGATTTGCCGCACATCATCCTTGCCTCCCCTTATTATCTGTGATTCAGAAGTATGAACAGATTTTTCTTTGGCAAAGTCAGGACTTCTGGAAATCATAAAGATTCATGATATTACTGTTGGTGGCAGTTCTTCCTCCTGGCAGAAACTATGAGAAAGATGAAAGGGATTTCATATTGATGACAATCAACAGAATTCAACATTTTTTCTGGAAAGAAGCTTTAGAAGATTTCTCCTTTCTCTTTTATGTGGGCTATTGAAAAAGGTAAAAATCTATTGCTGTCATGATCTTATTTATATGTACTCCATAAAGCATGGCCTTCTAACACTTAAAGCAAGGATGCTGATCATTTTATGTAATGAGATTCCTGCCAGTTCTGGAATATAGATGCTAAAGAGGGAAGGGGAATTACAAAAGAGAATAAAGATATGCTAATTCCTTTCTTTTTTTTTTCCCTTTCTCTTTAGAAGCTTAGCAGGATAACTCTGATTAAACACTCAGAAGAATTAAAATAGGTGTGTCTGGATGCAAAATAGCCATATGTTTGCCATGCATCACTTTAAAGACCTTTTAAGTTGGGAACTTTTTTTTCCCCACATTTATGCACACTGCAGGCTGAAAATTAGGTGCCCAGAGGCCTTACTAGAGCTGACTCACACTGAAAACAACAACAAAAACTATAATGAACTTCAAAAGGATACATGCATTTTGGAAGAAGAATTAAAATACATTATTTGTCCTACTAGAGATGCCATGTAATAGGGAAAGAGTAGTAATATTCAGTATTTCCCAAAGTAGGAGTGCATTCTGGAATAACAACATGCTCCCCCTTATTTTTTTTTTTTCTGTTTCAGGATTAAGTGCTTAACACTGCACTTAGTGGCAGGGGATGCTTGCAATTTGGTTTACCAACAGTCTCATCCTGCCTGGTACAGTTCTTGGTACAGTTGTGAGGTGCTTGCTGGTTTGCTGACAGTCCTCCCTGGCAACCTGTGATTTCTCCTGCCATCCCTAGTGTGAGTGCAGGAGGCTGCACTGGGCTGCAGGAGGAGCTGGGGGACCCAAGATTCACCTGGCTCACCTGGCACTTGCAGCTTGTGCCTTTATCTCTCCACCATCTGTCACAAATACTGGTCCCATGACTTTCTTTTCCTGGCTGTTAATTCAGGGGAGGATTAGAAAGGAGTTTTGTCGCCTAGATTCCACACAGCTTCCAGTGACTTCCTAAGGTGAGCTCAGCAGAAGTGAGTAGAAGCAGAGCTAAATCCAGTAACTTATGTAAGTATACCTTGGACTTAAGCTTTCTTCTTTATTCAAAGAAAAAAAAAATTATGTAAGCAGAATGAAGCTTTTCTGCTGTGTTTGCAGGTTGCTTCTTCAGGTGTCCAAGTAGAAAAACCTCTGGTGTGAAATGGATCCTGACAGTCTGCTGGAGCACACCAGGGCCCACAAACCTGTCCTGCTGCCTCTCCTGCTAAGAGCAGTTGCTGTGTTACAGCCATGGCTGCTGCTTCCCATGTTAGCTAGAGCTGCTCATTATCAATTTTTGTAAATACTAAGTAAAATATCTTCCTTTTTTTTACCTCCACCGATTTCTCCAATCTAATTCTATCAGTAGTTATGTGTGATTACCTTTCAGTTGACTCAGAATCCTGAGAAAATTGAAATGGTCATTATTTTAAAAGCTTCAATGCTGATATGTAGCTACTTCCCTTATTCCCTAAGCATTTGTGTTGATCTCCTAGTATATTTTCCAAACACTTTCCTCCTTTGTTCCTTTCTCCAACTGTCATGTTAGAACAGAAATGACTTTTCCGTAATAGCCACTTTTCTCTGCTGCTGTAATAACATGACACACAATGTGCCAGAATAAAAGTAGTAAAGAACTAAACCCTCAGTGGGATTAGGCTCTTGAATCAGGATTAATAAAAAAAAGTATAAGAAAGGAAGAAAAAAAGCAAGGTGCTTAGTATAGGAGGAAACATCACTTAGAAGCAGCTGTAGAAACTGAAATTTAAAATCAGGTACAATATACATGGAAGACTGTCACAGTCAGTCACGTAGCTGACTTAAAATTAAAAAATGTAAACAACTGAAAAATCCCCACCTTTTTCTTTCTTTGTACCTAATAACTCCTTTTCTGTTGGAAAGATCATTTTTTTAAAAATACTGATTGTTATTTCTTATTATTTTAATGTGTGCAGAAATTTAGTAAGTGGATTTGAGAAAATGTCTTTGAGAAAATGTCTTTGAGAAAATGTCACTGCCCTGATTGTGAGGTCTGCTTCAGATACCTTTATCATAGTAAAGTAACAAGTGGATGGGACTGCTTTCCATCTCCCTTCACCTCTCCATGTTTTTGGCCTTTAAAGGGCCTGGTCACCTCCACTTGAACCTGGTGCAGTTTTACTTGGGTGCCTAACTCCCTGCATTGGGCATTTCTGCACACCAATAAGACTCTGTCCTTCTCTGTTCATGTGGTCCCTTCCCTTGCAGCGAAAAGCATCAGCCAGCCCAGTTTCACCACAAAGAAGTTGCTGTGCTCTTACTGATGAAATAAAATCATCACCTAGAGCTCAAGTTCTGTATGATTCCCCTAAACTGAGGTTATTGTTGTTAACCGTTACTGTTGGCATTAAATCATTGCACATTGACTTAAGCTGTGTGTCTCAATATCTGTATTTTGTCCATTATCCAGATGCAATCTATTGCAAATGCTACTGACTCCCATGGTACAGTAAAGCGTATGTAAATAACAACACTACTGAGGCCTTATTCAATTAAAGTAATTTAATAATGCTGTCTAGGAGGGGAAGAGGACAAAAGTAAAGTGCAAATTAAACAGTGTACTGGTGTGGTATACGGGAAAGATTTTAAAAGGCAGTTACCAGATTCAGGGCCTTTGCAGTGCATGGATACTGTGTTAGTCTGAACATGGCAGACAGGAACACGAACTTGCAGATGTGAATTCCTGCAGGTTTTGAAATTAACACTCTTCTGGATCCTTCTTACATCATTCAGAGGACGTGATTTTTGGCTGCAGCTATACAGTCTCAGTGCGTTAGCAGGGATTGCTTGTGCTTGTGACAACCCCCTGTTGCTGTTGTTATTATCCAAGAAATTCTACCCTCTGCCAAAACTGATACTCTTTAAAGACCTGTCACAGACTAACATTAAAAGTTGAAATTGCGCTTGTTGATTTAGATTGTTCAGAGTTTTTTATGTTGTATAAGTCCATATGCATTATCCTTTAATGAGTCAGGTTATTTAAATTTCAGATCAGATTGGGGATGTAGTGAGTGTGATGGTTCTATATTCCTCTGCCATCTGTCACTGAGGAACTCCTTAAAGCTGCAGCCTTGGTTAGAAGAACAGCTTGGTCCTATAATCTCTGTCGCTGTTTCGAAGCAAAGACCACGGGCAGGCTTCTCATACGCTCAGAACAATTTTTTGAATGAAACTTTCATGGTGATGGTGGAGAAATTAATGCTACATGGAATATGCAAAGACTACTGTGTTGGTATTACAAATGTGATGTGTACCTCAGTGGGTCAGCCAGGGATGTTTCCTGCAGGAGTTCATGTCATGAGGTAGTATTATAATGCAGATCCCGTTGCATTATATTGCTGAAGCAAGGCAGGTGACCCGTCCTAAGTTGCACTCCCACAAGGAAGGGAGTAATTCTCTGATCTTGCTGTTCTTCTTCCTTTTGGTGCCCCTCAGTTGGGTCAGACAACCCCATCCAAAGCTGAGTTGTTCAATCATTTCAGAAGTGAAATTTGAATGACCAAAACAGAGACTCTGCAAAGATGTTCTGAGATAGTTCAGCCTCAGACAGTTCTTGCAGTGTTTGGGTGACAGCCTGGAAAGAGGTCTGGATTATTTTCTGAGCAGTTTTCCCTGTGGTGCTTTTGTTCTCAGTAAATGGTACTTCATCAAAGCTGGCCGGTTTTGATTCGTGCTGTCCTTGGTCTCTGGAGACAGTTTGTTTGCAGGCAATGAGTTTGCTCAGGTGGATTGCAGTGGACTGCAGGCATCAGTTAGGGGAAAGAGCAGTGGAAGGTTGGAGACCTGCAACCAAAAAGGATTGTGCTTAGGGAGCCCCTGATGTCACCAGAAGCAGTAACTGGGTGCTGGCAGCAAACAAGAGTCCTTGACAGAAAGTAAAGGGAATTGTTCTGCAATTAGTTCTCCTCCACCCCCAAGAGCACAGCAAGACCTTTCTTTTCCCCTTCCTGAAAATATCAATGATATTTCTCCTCTTGCCAATGTTATGTGGTTAAGCAGTGCTGTTCTTGCTCAACAAGAGGCCCAATGGCATAGCTGATAAGGCATGTGGCTCAGGAGACACAGTCTCATATGTGCTGTGATGATTGTTAACATTTACTGCTTCTCCCATTTTCTGTCATACAGTTTATAAACTCTCCTATAAAGCATGTGTGAGGCACCTGGATTTTTGTTAGGGCCTTTGCCAAAAAAATAAAAAAATAAAAAATGGTGATATTTCTGTAGTTTTACTGAATTTATCGAGCTCTTACCTGAGTCGAAATACCTGAAAATGGAGGTAGGAAAGCTCCATTATATTTCCCCTTTAAAAAATAAAATATAATACTACTAATAAATAAATTGTCTTTGATCTAGAAAAACTACCAGATTGTTTTTAACTTATCTTTCATTAAAGGTCTTACTATTGATTTAGTGATGCTGGCTGATAGGTAAATAATCTCTTATCAGTTTATTACATAGTTTAAATGGATGTTGGTATGATATGTAAGTAGCTTTGAGATGTCAGTGGGGACAAATGACACCCATCTTTGATACCTATAGGCTACTGTATATATGAAAAAGTCACATGTAGAAATTAAATATGTGATGTTTGCTAACAAGGACACCTTTCCTACTGTTTTGGACTACTAACATGAACAGCTTCCCTGATACATGAAATCAGAAATATGGGCAAAGTCATAATTTTCCTCTTACATGCAAATTTATGATGTCCACATTGGATGCTGTTTCCTATTCTCCATACTCACTTGTGTCTCAGATAATTTTTGCCTTTACATATCTAATTGGTGTCATGCTACTGTGACTTGAAATTCTGTCCTTGTCATGTGAGTGTTGCTAACATTTTCCCATGAAACTTGCCCTGAATTGTTAAATGAAAGCACTTTCAAATGTTCCTGAGTCTTTGACTTCTTTGATTCTTTGGAGTATTTTCTTCTCTTAAAAATTAATTCTCCAAGTAACATTGACTTTCCATCAAAAATATGTTTTCTGCTGGACAAATAGAACTTCAATGCTGTAATTCAATATATGTGACTAACCACACTAACCACAGTTGTGATTTCAGTGCCGGTATTGAAAAATAATGACATTTTAAATGACTTTTTTTCACTTCTCTGTTCAACTTCAAAATACAGTCTCTAGCCCATGGATCTTTTCCATTAGTACACTTGGGCTTCTTGAAATTACTAGATGAAAAGTATGTGCTAGATTATGGACTTGAACAGTGAATGTGACTCAAAACATGTACGTCAGAATTTCTTTGAAGTGTCAAACTGCGTATAAATACTGACAAAATTAAATCACTCAAAAAGGAGATTATTAGAATACCCTAAACACAAGGTTTTCCTATTTCAAAGTACTGCTTATGAGTGAGGTAAAAAAAAAAAAATCCCATTATAGTTAACATAATACTGTTGTTACCTAAACTTCTGTTGGTTCTCTGGATGTAGAATGTATTGTATACAATTTTATCTGGCTATTTCTAAAACCTTTGTTCTTTTGTAGTGCTCCAACATGACACACAACCCCCGCTGTGCTTTGGACAGGGCTTTGAACAGCCTGGCTTAATGGAGAGGAAGGGGTGTCATTGCTGCGTGCAATGAAAGAAGGACCATATGAATTCTGAGGAAAGCTGATTACAGAATTGTAGAGGATATGGCAAAAATATACCACACCATATGAATGAAACTCTAGGAACAGTGTAAAATGTGTGTGTGGGGAATGTAAAATTTGTGTATTTGAGAATAGAAGAGAGATTATTGCAAAACTGTCTGCAGGTTTGGGTGAATACTGCCTGCCAGTTCCCCTGGGCACTATCAAACCACAGATTTTAAATGTGTCGTGTAAGTGTCATTGCTCCCAACTCTACCTGCTGTGGCAGACATCTGCACTTTGGGAATCTGCCTTCCTAATACAAAAGGCAGCCAACAGAGCTATAAACAGTCAGCTCACCTACCCCGCTGCATCTAGGTCAATGTTACACAGGGGTTGTTTTTATCATTTAAAGAACATTAAAGAAACAATATGGATGCTCACACAAACGACTATGGAGGTATATATCCAAATTGTCCAGGTCTGCTCCAGATCCCTTTCCGAAGCAAAAACCTGGCAGTCTCTGCTGCTCACAGAGCAGTGTGACAACTCTCCATGGCATAAAGCAATGCCTTCCCCCCTACCCGCAGCACTAACATGTTGTCTCTACCCAGAGGCAGAAAAATTTCTGCAGCTAGAAATAATCTATCTCTGACTAAATAATGCAGATAGTGTGTCATGTATATCATCAAAACATTTCCCAAACCTCTTTTTAAATCTTCCAGCACCTCTGGAGGAAGGTGCACTATTCCTTTTAAAAAGACAAGGAGGTGGATGTACTGGAGGAATGAATTCAGTCCTACTGGGAGAAATTATTTTGCAGCTGTGGCAGTTTCCTATTTGTTCAGCCAGATCTGCCTTCAACAACTACCTCATGTAGTGTTCTTGTTCCTGTGTAATTCTCTTAACTTTTTTTAACGAACACAGCTATAGGAAAAAGCTGTGGCCTCGGCTCCTCCTGTGTGCCATCAGCAGAACTCTTCATTGAGGTGACCTCCACCACAATGGGAACTGTGCTACTGTCCTCAAGGAACTATTTAGTTGGGAGATTGTCACATGCAGAGTGCTGAAGAAGAGCAAAGTCCAGCTTGACATTTGGATTCCAGCTTGAGTTTTCAGGATTAATTGTAATAAGTAGAGACGAGAGTCATAGAATGAACAAAACTATTGAAGAAAACATTGAGGGGTGTATGCAGAAGACCACAGTGGTAAACGAATTTCCATTGCTCAGAGAACGTTCATAACCAGGTACAAGGTACCTCCCTGGAGTATTAAGGAGAGTGTCAGATAGAAGTTTTACAGGAGAGATGATACGGAAACAATTTGTCTAAAGTCAGACGGTGAGTGGGTCAAAACCCACTGCAACTCTCTGCCTTCTGACAGCCAGCTCCCTGGGTGAAGCTCACTTTGTTTCTAACTTTGTTTTGTTTTGTCTGGATACTTGTGAAGCGTGGTTTAGTGGCTCTGCTCACTTCATGGGTACTCATCTAGCTGTCTGACGATGTCTGCAGCAGAACTATTAATCCTAATCTCTTGATGAAGTTATTATGGAATATTAAGTACATTCAAGGCACAATTCATCTCATCCTAAAGAAGATATCTAAATCAAATAAAACCTGACCTAACAGTTTTTGTGTATACATTGACTGCAAAAGGTCTGGGTGAGCAATTCAGCTGTAGATGTTGATCTAGGAGTTGTCAAAAGTTGTGAGTTGCAACATTTAGAAAAAATCAGAATGGTATGTTTGACTTCTCTGGAAATTTCTAATGTTGCATTTTGAAAATAAACTTTTTTTTTTTTTTTTTAATTTGCTATCATATGGAGTAAGATTAAAGAGACTGGAGTAAAAATATAATGTTTGGATTTTGGTGAAGGAACAGTTCTTCTCAAACTTTCTGGACTAATTTTATTCCAGACAGGTTTAGATGAAAATAATCTCAAAAATGTGTCATTTTCTCTGAAATAGCAATTCTGAGGTTTGAACTGCTCTATAGCTCTACTCAGTTCTCTGAGTAAGAAATGTAGGCTTGCTAGGAAGTGTCCTCTTTTGGGAATCTAATCTAGACAGGCTTTTTACTATTTATCCAATACCTTTCAGTGTAAATTCCAAATTGATGGCAGCTTGACATGGTCAGATAAACTGTATTACGCATGTAGTGAGGCTAGTTTATCTGGCTTGCATGTGTCTTCATGTGCAGGCATCTTCAATAGAACTATGGTTACCCTCTTCGGTTTACTTGGTGAAAATGAAAGTGAAAAAGAGGCAATGAGTGCCCAGATAAGGAAATGAAGGGAAAAGAGGGAAATAGGCGAGGCAGGTGGAAAACAGGGTATTTTCATAAAGGTACATGTTTCATCATCCTCGTAAGATAAGTTTTGAGTTAGAGATTGTATATGAAGCTAAATCAGTTTGTTCTTAAAGAACTCTTTAAACAGAAGTACAACCTATGGCTACGCTCACACTAATAGTTGTATGTAGGGTTAAAAACCTAACCCAGCCTGACACGTGGGCGCATGCCCTACTGCTCCCCAGCAGCAGTTGTCTGCCTGCCTGGCAGCACAACCCTGTCCATTGCTCTGTGCATAGGAGCCCTGAGGCTCCTCCGAATCACATGTCCTGCTTTGCAGATATTTCTCTCCATTTTCTTGCTTTCCCCTGTCATGATGCATTCCTCTTCCTTTCTTTTCATCTTCAGGTAATATTTAGTTCTTGGTGCTGGTAACTATTTATTTATTTTTCCTGCTGCAAGTTTTTCAATCTCTAATTCAAAATAAACAAATAAGATCTAGAAAGAATTTTTAATTAGGTGTTATTTGCTGCTTGAAAAATAATGCTAAAGTGACCATCAGGTGAGGGGACAATGCACTTGATTTAGGGGCATCTTCCCTCTTTTCTCTCTCCACATCCCCTCTGTGGCTGAGCACTGTTTGCTGAGGTCTCTCAGCCATCTGCTCTTTCATTATGTAGTTGAGGAGCAGTGGCTATTGCACACCTTTTGTAACTGTACTGCCATTTCACAGAATCACAGAATCACCTAGGTTGGAAGGGACCTTTTAAGATCATCTAGTCCAACCAATGGACAAAAAAAAACCCAAATAAACCACTCCC
>JAOQGH010000019.1:16532743-16548770 GCA_025769975.1 Gallinago jamesoni
AGCTTTGTTGCCCTTCTCTGGACCTGCTCCAGCACCTCAATGTCTTTCTTGTGGTAGGGGGCCCAAAACTGGACACACCACTTGAGGTGGGGTCTCACCAGTGCCCAGTACAGGTGGACGATCACCTCCCGGGTCCTACTCACCACACTGTTTTTGATACAGGCCAGCATGCTCTTGGCCTTCTTGGCCACCTGGGCACACTGCTGGCTCATGTCCAGCCGACAGTCGACCAACACCCCCAGGTCCTTTCCTGCCAGACAGCTCCAGCCACTCTGCCCCAAGCCTGTAGTGCTGCCTGGGGTTGTTGTGGCCCAAGTGCAGGATCCGGCCTTATTGAACGATTTCACAACACCTTAGTGGGTGCACTGGTGAAACTGGTTTTGAGGATGCCCACGTTCTTTTTCTCTTTTCCTTCCCACCTCCTTTACCCCTGGTTTACCTTTTCCTTAGTTGTGTTTCTACAGGTTTTTGTGGGACTGCACAGAAAACAATATCAGTGAAATGAGGTGGTTAGAAAAAAAAATAAATCCTTATTTGTATGAGCAAAAAGTAGAGAGGACAACAGTGGTGCAAGGGGAAAAGCAGGGAACAGGAAACTGCCCTGACTGTCAAAGGGGGTTTGTCGTACAAGTACTTTCTGTATTACCCAACCTGACTCTACGTGCTTGGCCCTGGATCACAGATCCACTGTAAATGTTACCCATCCACTGTGAGTATATGGAGTTGTACGTGGACATGATTCCCGCCTCAGCTTTGCCAGTAATCAGCTTGCCTTCCTCTGAAGGTGAATGGAGGCTCCTCTTCTGTGGTCCTGCTAGAGGTGGGTGGGGAAAGGTTAAGCCTGTGCTTCCCTCCTATGCACCAGCTGCTCCTGGAGATGGAGTGCTTGTTTATACCTTAGCTATTCACAAACCCTTTCTGAGCTTCTCCTCAGGTAAAACCTATTCATGCTGTCCTCAAGAAAAGATGTCAGCTTAGTCGTGCTGTGGTTTTCAAAGGAATCTAAGTGATTTGGGCACCCAGTTTATTTGAAATTAAAAGTACACGTCCAAATTTAGATGGCTTTGAAAACTCCCAGCTGGAGTCTGCTTAGTGGTAGAAAAGGAACAGACTGATAAAGCAACCTTGGCCACAACACTGAAAAATGACTCAGTGCTATAATTCAACTTGCAGCCTCCATTACATTTAGCAGTATTTATTCATTACTTGTCCTAAAATTTTAATTTTTTTTCCCTTCCACTTTTTTATCAGGGACAGATTTGTTTCAGATCTAGTGGAGAGAACATTTCTTTCAAGGACATTCTGGAGGAGTTGTTTGTATGAGGCTGATCAAAAATTGCAAAACTGAATAAAAAAAAAGAAAATTATGTACTGAAATATGGAAAATAATAATGGCAAAATTTTCACAATAACAAATAAAACAAGAAATAAGACATGTAACCATTTACTCTAAGACTTGTTTTTATAATGCACAGTGTGCTTTTCAACACTGGGGGCTAATTTATTCTGAATCACAATAGCTGAGAAGTGGCAGTTTTGCCATATATGAAAAAGCTGATATTATACATGTTTTAGGTAGCTAATTGATATGACTGTCTGGTATGTCCTTAGTGGACAATGTTGTGCAATATGGAGACAGATTAGCTAGTTCCAGATGCACAATCTTGCTATCAGAAGTGGGGTAGCTGGAGATCCATGCAGCTGCATTTGATCTAGTTTCTACTTTTCAATAATCTGCAATGCAGACGTGCTTTATGAATCATGGAACAAAATGTTCTACCTCCTCACTTCCAGCTTACGTTATCAGAGAAAAACTTTACAAATTTTCTGTGAACAGTGCTCATGCCATTTGTTAACAAATTTCTGGCGCTTTACTCAGGCAAACAACAACTTTCTGTTAGAAAACCAAACCTTAGAAGATAAGTTTTTCAAAAATAAAGCAATGCCAAACTGTATGTTAGATCAATATTGCATTATACTCTGTGTGCCAATGAAAGCCATTGAGAATGTAAGTGTACTGAGATAGTCTAGGTCTTCCCATCATCTAGTCCAATTTCTGTGTGTTTTTTTAAAAGCCATCTTACATTTTTAAAAGCATCTGAGTAATTACTTCACAAAAATATTTAACAGTGTATCATTCTTCAACTTAAAATTTTCTTGTAGGTTGCACATTTTTATTAGACTTAATTGTGTAGGAGGCTGTAAATTTCATAGGGGTGCATTTGCTTTAATTAGTTGCTTTGATGTATGTACTTCTGTCTGCTCTGGACAGAGTGTTATCTGGCCTAAACAGTAATCTTTTATTCCATCCAAAGAAGCTACTTGAATTTGCATCCTCTGAGGAAAGGGAGATCTCCGCATTAGTGGTATCTATATTGAAACCCCAAACCCAAGTTCAAACAATGGGTGAAAACTCAAGTATGGAAAGAAATCATGTTTTATAGTCTGAGTATCTTCACTTAACCAAGTTGTTGATGAATTCATGCTTCTTGTAATCTACGCCAGTCTACAAAGGAAAGCCACTTTATGGCAACCATAAATCCAGACGTCAGCCTTTAAGATCTGTTTTCCTCATTTCTTTTTGCTTTTCTAGGATTTCCTGAGAGCTCCTGAACCCTTTTTTTTTGCTGTACCCATGGTATTGTTTGACATTTTCCATGATGCTCATAAAGATGGGTTATACAAATTTAAATATCAGAATGAGACTTTTAAAAAATAATTGTATCCTCTCATGTTACCAGAAGAAAAATTGCAAGAATTTACCTAGTGAAATACAGTACTTTTAAAATTTGGCTTTCTTTGAAGCTTGCCGTGGTATCCACCAGAGTGTCATCTGCAGCATGCTTACTGGTAGTATAGAACTACTGAACATAGCATCAGACTTGTAATAGATCATTGACCATGCCCAGACTGACCCTACAGCATGCATAAAAGGAATTGAACAAGTCAGGAATATGTTGCATTTGTCCACCCACTCTGCAGAGCAGACTGAAGAATGTTGCCTATTGCAGGGGCTCACACTGCCACCCAGACAAGCACCTGCACCCACACTGCCCTGCCAGGGGGCTCCGGGTGCAGCTTTGGGTTCCAGTTTTGCAATGAAGAGAACCCATCAAGTGCTGCCTTGAGCTTGTCTCCAAGATCCTTCATCTAAAGACTAAAGAAGAGATATTTCTCAATTCTTAATTTTATTTCCCCTTTGCTGCAATAGTAGCCTACTTTGTTCTGCTCAGGGTACATGAGAAGCTCAGTTGAGGCTAATTGGGGGAGGGATGAGTAAATTTTAGAGGTATTATGAAGGTGAATTTTTATGAAGTTTCTGTATCAGATGGAAATCCTTTGATAGGACAGTTTATAAATATGATGTGATGCCCTTACACATCTATACTCTTTCTTTCATTCGCCAAACTATTAACTTTCACTTACTGAAAGAAAACTTATAGTCTAGAACTGGCATGAAGAAAACCCATATGGACCTTTAAAAAAACCTCTGCAATAAATCAATGCCCTTTCACTGGCTTTGCAATTATTCATGTCCCAGTTAGAAAGCTAATACTCCAAAATATTACCTACAGCATAGGGATTTCTTTTAACTTTGCACCTTCTCATCTTGAACTAATGCTACCTACACTTTGCTGTCATTGTCAGTGTACTAGCAACTAACGACAGTTTCTTGAAAGCATTTTTTGATGATTATCTACAATAATTACAATTGTACATCCTCATCATTCAGACTTCTGCATCATGAGACATCAGCAATTTCAACAATATTGAAATTATATTCTGCAAAGCTGCAGAGCTGAGGGTGATTTAAAAGCCCATTAGAAATATGAAGCAAGACAGATATTTTTCTGTAGTCAGTAAACAAATTAGTCTTCCTTTCATGCCTGCTCCATTTGATGTTGACAATATTTACATTTACACTATTTACAATAATATTTAGTATATGCTTCTAATTCACATGAAGATCATGGAGATGTAAATTTTATGCGGTTATGTGTTGTTAATGCATTTTGGCTATGGCAATCTCTTGTTTTTCTTAGGTGCAATTGAGGCTGAGTCTGTAGGGTCTGTAGGCAGCAGTGCTAGTGGTCACTTTTTTTTAACACTCACACGTGAGCACAATGGAATTTTCTTACTCTTCTTTGTATATAGGTAAATATGTATTAGAAGGCATGAGAGTACCTATTTATTCCTTGTTTGATCAGATTATTTGTCCTAATAATTTAGACCTGAAGGTTATTTTTTAATAAACACTCAGTTAGGTGTCCTGGAAGCAGAGTGAGGACTTTCTCTCTTGAACTAAGCATTATTATTTTCCGTGTGAGAGCTCCCTGCATTTCTATGCGTGCTGTCACAGATAGTGTTTTTTCAGTATGTTTCCCAGAAGAAGGATCACTGAGAGTGTTCAGCAACGTCAACCTGGTTGTCACTGTACAATGACACGTGGTATTCTCCAGGGTCCGCTCTGGCTACTGCTGGTGTGTGAAGCTCCAGTTGGCATGGCAGAGGCTTCCCTAATTGCTTACAGGTGCTGTGCAAAGCCGTTCTCGCTACTGACTGTCAAAATTGAGCTATTCACAGCTGACACATTCTTCCTGGGCCTGTGGCTGAATTTTTCTTTTTTCTGTTTTTTTTTTGTTTAGTTGGTTTTTGGTTGTTGTTTTTTTTATTTATTTTGCCGTTTATTTGGTTTTTGTAGTTGTGGGCACTTTTATCTCACATATAGCCCATATATGCATGTACTATTTTCTAGATAAGACAACAAAGAAGAAAAAGGCAGATACTTTGAGCTGGAGCCTCATCTCTTTATGAATGCTACTTCTATCATGTGCAAGGACAGGAAAAAGAGCAATTCTTCTCTAAGTGTATATCCTACAGCATGCCAGTGTAGCATATTTCTCTGTTTATGACAAATTATATTTCATACAAATGTTGAAATGTTCCCAGGGGGCAAAAATTATTGCAGAACCTTTAAACTTCTGGTGCACTATGGAGTAAACAATGTTTTAGTGGAACTGTTCTGCTTGTTTATTTCTTTTACAGTTAGTAACTAACTTGTTGTCTTGGAATGACTGGATGATAAATTGGCAGTTGAAATTCTGTGTAGGTAAATGTAAAGTGATACATTTAAGGAAAACATCTTAATTTTATGTTAATAGTAACAGGAACTCAGTGAATATTTATATTCAGGAATTATATTTTGGGATTACAAAACTTCTGTAGGGACATGAACTCATTATTCAATAAGAATTAACTCCCTTGCATTCCCAAGGTATGCTACAAATGAGAAGGAAAAAACATAAGCCAGAAAATGTAATTTTACTAGTGTATAAATTAATGTTTGAGTCTTGAACAAAGTGTGCAATTTTAATCTTGCTAATTTAGAAAGATGTCATAGAATAGGAAAACACTTAGAAAAGAGCAATAAGGATGAACAAGTTATAGAGTACTATGCATATGTGGCAAGCAGACAAAGGCATTTTTGAAATGGTGAAAAATAGAGGCCTATAGAATCATAACTGACAAGGAGAAGGTGGTTAGGGAACAACTGGAAATTGGTTACTGCCCTAAGGATACCTATGGTTTGAACTGCTACAACTATTGTTGTCAAAGAACAGAAAGCCGTAGTAATGATATGGAAAAGATATATAGTTTGCTTAGAATTTTCTGTTTAAATACACCAATGAACATGAGCTATGTTCAAACTGACACAGTTTGGAGATCTGTGTAAAATTTAATTTTAATGAAGCCTCTTGAAACTGCTGCAAAATTCTTCACAGACAGAAAATTCTTTTTCGGAGCATCAATAGAAAAAATGTTTGCAGTTTATTTACCTTCTTTGTGGGTAATATATTGACCTCTCAATTAATAAAATTTTGCCATATAATTTGATAGTACCTCGATTTGTCCCTTGGGTTGCTTCAAACTGTGATATGAGGATCTTCAGCTATGAACCTCTAATTGAACATTGACCTAGATGTTGATCAGTCCTTTCCCCATATTGTTCCTGGTGACAATTAATCAGCATGGTCTGATGCCTCCATTTCTGTCTCTAATATGCTAAGTACTGAGGAGGAGGGGAAAAGGAAGGAGCTAGAGGCTTGAGAGAAACTGTTCTTCATTTACATGCTATAATAAAGAAAAAATACGCAAGCAATGTGTAATCCCAAATATTAGCAGTCAAAGTGTAATCTGTCCATGTAAGAAATGGAGGAGGTTATGAGGATAGACATTTTTAAATTCTAGTTAAAGTTTTGAATCACATTTACCCAGGCGGGCCTCAGAGATAGTTGTCTTTAAAAGCTCACTGCTGTATAAATGTGCAAGAGCAATAATTTGCTAGAAAAGTGCCAATTATGAAGTGGGTTCTATTTCAAAATTATTCTTAAAAAGACTTTTTGAGTTATGATAGAATTTAACAGAAATAATAAAATCAACTCCTTAAATGTTTTCACCAGTAACAGGGTTGATTTTTTGGGTTTTTTTTTTTTGGGGGGGGGGTTTAAGTTGCAAATAAATTAGATCTACTAACTTTACTGCCTATTGCTAAATCAGCCTGGAAGGACAGGAGTGAGTGATCAGGATTCACTGCTGTACTTATCCTACTGCTACACTAGTTGCAACTGATTACAGCCAGACATCACAAGCTCAAACACCATTCAACAGTGAATTAACAGGGTCTAATTTTTGTGAGACTCCAGCTGACCACAACAGCCACATTAGACATCAACAAATTTTCTCACCCATCTTATCTGTGACATCTTATGCGTGGTGGCGCAGACTTCTCTTATTTTCTCCTTTCTGCTCTTTTGTTGTTGTTATTTAATCAACCACATTCCCCCAAGACATCCTTTCCCCATGCCACAAATATGCAGCTTCTCAGGGATAAATTAGCCACAGGAGAAAGATTCTTGTCCACAGTAGAAATAATAAATTAATAAAAATGAGATAATTAAATTTTAGATGAGGGTAACATAGTTCAGGGAATTTGAAATTTTTTTTCATGATTGTTGCTATTTAAATGAAACATTTGCATTTCATTTCACATGTACTTAACTATCTGTCCCATAAAAAGAGGACAGAATTAAGCAGAATTAAAAATAATAATAATAATAAAAAATATAAAATAATAATAAAAAGCATAATTAAGAATAATTTCCACATTTTTATTCAACTTTTTAAAAAGTGTTATCATTTGTGTGTGTGTGTCTACATCACTGAATTAAATATTTCTGTGGAATACAAAAGAAAAGGTAATATTCAGTCAGCATGAGGAATAATCTTTCTGTAAACCAATTGCTCTCAATTAATTTATATAAAGATAAAAGAGCAGTATTTCCGAATTAAGGAGATTTTCACCTTTGAAAATCTAATTAGATCATAAGTTGCGTCAAGTCTCACCTACATCGCTTGATATATCAAATATTTCTAAAAAGTATTAAAGCTCCGCAAAAGTGACTTAGATGTGGAATGTAACAACACTCCGCGTACATATTTTGATACGGATACAGAGGAGACAGCTGCAACAGTGAAGAAACACCGACATTAAAATACCACTGCTCCTAGGAGAAGTAAAGTGTGTGAACAAAGGGAAAAGCCTGTGCAAAGGTACGCTCTGCTTTCGGGGGCAGCAAGGGCCAGTGACTGCTGAGCACCCGTCCAGACTTGCCCAGCCTGGCAGGGTGACAACCCAGCCCTTGCATCCCGCACCTCTGCAGCCATAGCATGCTGCCTCTCCCTTGGTGTGTCCTTGGACAAATTGGTAGATCTGGGCCCCTTCCTGACAGGCTCGTGTTTTTATCCTTCCTTGATGTAGCTCTGTTCTCGGGAGGCATCATCTCTTTCTATACCTTACACAGTGTGCTGTAAGGAATGGCAGGACGCCCTAAAAATGCTGGCAAGCAACTGATTCAAAGTCTCCATGGCCCGAGAATTTCTTGGTTTGGATACTGGCAGCAAGGCAAAGCTGGCCTCTAGGAAGTAGGTTTTCTTCTGAATGCAGCAGGAGTAAAAATAAAAGCCCTTTATTTGTGTAGATTTCATATGAAGCAGGCATGCTATTTTTTCCCAGCTTTTATTTAAAAATATGTTTTTGTTTTTGTTTTTTTAATTTAAAAAGATGCTATAAAAGGGTTGAATGAAGACATCTACAGTAAACATTTTTTTTCAAATATTAGTTTTCATATAAAACTCATAGCCATTTACCTCTATTTATTATAAGAACAATTTCCAGAATGAAACTGGAAAGATTATTTTATTCCACTTTTGGGAAAAATACTGAGTGGGTTTTTTTGTATAATACTTCCTCATTCCAACGTTGACTGTTACAGATAGGTAGGTAAGTAGAGAAACAGTTCTCTGAAATGTGTGAGCTTTAGAAGTGACTGTCATTTCAAAGACATTCTCTCTATATATTGCTAGCCATGAAATCCAAAAATAAGCTTTAATCTCTATCTCTGATTTTCCTATAGACTGCTAAGCAACCAACGTGTTGTCAAAGCTTCAAAAACTGGTTCTCTGGCATGTCAGTAAAGAAAAAAGCAAGCCTCTGAATATTGAACTGACACTTTCATCAAATACTTGTTTATGGTAATGTTCAGATAAACAATCTCTTCTAAAAACTCATCATCTTTCATCTTCGGACTACCATGGAGCTCATTATATACAAATTCTATTGAACTGCATGGATAAGAAAAACATTCTAGTGCACATTTTTAATGTGAACTCCCAGTTACCTTTTTGCTATTGCCATCAGCTTGTCTGGTACTAAAAAAAAAACCATCTATCAGATCAAGTGATATTCTCCTTTGTAACAAAAGGATTGGGCTTGCTGTTGTTTTATAAGCCGTGCAGTGTATAAGAAGTTTCATGGACCTTTTTTGGAGTGGAAAGTAATACTGGACATTTTGGGAACTTCAGCAAGTTGTTTCTGAAATCTTTCTTCGGTGAGCTGTTGATAGCACTTCACTCTGGTGTGTTTTTAAAACTATTTATACAGTTACACATGCTAAAGTAGAAGAAAGGCCATGAAAAATATCAGAAAATTTGATTTAACAACCTTTGACTAATACATGAAATGTATGAGATGTAGATGTGAAAAAAACATTTAATTTTTGGAGCCAATGTTTATAACTCTTGTTAGATTTCTAATCACCTGAATGAAATATAAGGAATAACAGAATAAATTATTTTTAAAAAATATGTCTTCTCCCATATCTGACTTTATCTTTCTTTGTTTTTAATACCAGTGTATTTGGATTAGTTTTAATGGCATGTAATTCACTGACACCCTTAAAATAGTTTATATAGTTATTTGTTGTAGAACTCATGAATTTTCATATGAAATATCCAATTTATTAGTGAATATTTATCTCAGCCTCAGCTGCAGCATTTATTGGTCAATGTTTAGTTCTTCAATTTGAACGATGACACACAGGCTTTAGCTAAATATATATATTAAGTTTCTGAGTGTTCAGTAGTATTGACAAAGCCATTTGGATGGCAAGAAATCCATTACAGCATGTCAAACAGAAATGCCAGGATGCCAAAAATGAATGAAAGGAGCATTTAAGATGAGAAAATTCCTCAGCATTTCTCAGACTGTGTCTTATTTAATGCTAGTAATATTAAGACATAAAATTATAGTAGAACTAGACGCTTATGTTGTGCCGAAAAGGGCAACAATGCTGTGTGGGTCATCTGCTCAATTTTGTTGGTTTAGAACAAAAATAAAAAGTCCAGTCTTTTTAATGCCCAGTTTTTTGTTTTTTTTTCACTCTCTCTGTCTTCTAAATTTATATGTGCATTTTAGAGATGGAGGAAATACTGAAGTATTGCTTATAAACCTCTGGACTTGAGCCTTGAAAGCACTTTATCCTTCGTACTGAAAATACATAGACTCAGTGAAACACCTGATAAGCAGCTGTCAGTGCTCCTGTCCTCTTATGAACTTGTTCAGGTCATCCACCCATTAGTGCTGTCCAAGTCTCAACCTCCATTATTAAAAATTTTGAAAGTTTCTCATTACAGGTACCATCCGTTTTCTGGTCTTCCAACTCACTGTAGGCTTAAAGTATTTATTATTAGCTGGTGAATAAAGTCCTGAATGACCCACCTTTCTTATATCTGCTGGCGCACAACAACCAAATAACGTTCATGTGCTTAGAACAAGAACGTTTTCATTCAGATGGAAAAATCAGATTCCCAGAAATAAAGAAATACCAGATTTACTATCATCCATCCAAATCTACCTCCCTTTACTGGCTACCTGTTTCAGCTGTTGCGCAAAACCAAGCTGAGTCCAGTGAAGCGAAAGAACTTCACTTGCTACTATTTTAACATAATTTGCTCAGATTTGTGTGGTTTTTCTGAGGGAAACAGGTAATCACACATCATAATGTTAAGCACCATTAAGTATAACAGCCTTGTAGATCTAGAGCTTGCTGTGACTCCTGAGACCTCAACAAGTACCCACTTAGCACTTGAACTATGGGATGGACCTCATAACCATGTAGACTTCTAGTGGTCTTTTTGCTCCCACAACAGTTTCTGGAGCTGTTGTAAGTACAAAGTCTCAGCTGTTTGGAGCGGTTGTTTCCAGTGGCCTTATCTTGGCAAAGTGTTCCAAGAAGCACAAGCTCAAAAAGAAACCTGTTTCCCCCTCCCCTTAAATCATTCTGCAAAATTTGAGTGAAATTTCATAGAATAAATTTAAGACAAGTTTCCACCTGGCAATTTACACCTGCTTTTAAAGGCTGGCAAAATCATTAGCCTTCAGCAGAATTCTCAAAGTTTCCGGCAGAATGCTTTGTAGTGGAAAGTATCAGGTAATCAAACCATGCTACCAAATCTACCTTACAATAAGAGGAAACTATTAATATTTATGACTTAATTAGAAAAATGCATGTAAGTATAGAGAACTCATTTGAAATTCTGTAAACTGAGGGGTGACAACGTCAACCTTTGAACCAGATAATATTTTTAAGTTCTTTGAAGTTTAAAAATAGTTCTTATTATGCTTGTGGTCTTATTCCTAGCTTTATGTTGTGATGGTGGTACGGACTGAATGACAAACTTGAACCACATCCCTTATTTTTGGTCCACCTTTTGGCCTCTACATCCACTCACGTAAAATCTAGGAATGTCACTGTCCTGTGTTTGACTGCATGTGTGGACCTTGTTATGGACCAGGACTCCACTGTGCTAAGTGGTATACAAACACACAGCACAGCTGCTCTGTAGACACTTTCTGCTTTTACTGTGTGTTGTGTTTGTCTCTGCAATAACTGAGCGCCTTCCAGTAGTGCACTGAGCAATGTGACTACCATCTGGCATGTGTTTGTTCACTCACCCTCTCCCCGGGGGGAGAAGTGTGTGCAGTGGAGTGTTATGTTTCTGAATTTTTATACATAGATACTGACACATGCTGTTATATGTGCTTATGCTAGAAATGACAAGGTCAAAATATATGCCGTGCACTTAGAGTGAAAAATGGTGATGTTTAGGATGTTCCTTAGTTAATTCTATGTCTGTAGGGTCTTGACAAAGATCTCTCTGTTGCGTAAGATGTTACAATTTGAATTTAATGCAGCTTTTTCCCATCTTGCATAGCCTCTAGTCACCCTCTCTCTTTAGTAAGGAGTTGCCAGGGGCTTCCATCCCTTTCTCCAGATGGTGTTGGAAGCTGAAGGAAAGAAAAAAGAAGAGGAAAAGTTAAATTTAAAAGTGTTCATGCTCACATAAATGAAATCTGTTCTTTCTGAGACTAGGAAAAGTCATGACACAACAAATTCTCCACTCATTCACATCTTGTACAATCCCATCTAAGACAAGATGCTGTTGCATGTATAAATATATGCAGCATTTCATCATTACAAACACAGGAGTGCTTGCAAAACTTGGAATCAAATATAAATGCATATGTTTGGTATTTGCTGAAACAAAACAAAATAGAAAAATTTTTCATCATCATCCTTCACAAATGGGCCCAGAAAGGAGATAACAATCATTGAAAAATGAGTTATTCAAAGTACGATTTTTTCAAATGTCCCAGCATCTTACATATAAAGACAATCTACTACACTAGTGCATTAGCCTAGCTGAAATGCCAGGGAAGAGTATTTCTGACAAGATAGTCATCTGTGTTTCTTTAGTTATTTCATAATCCAGACAGGTGTCATGTGGAATATGCGTACATACAGTTGAAAAGGGAAAGAAACCTACTGCTTAAAGACTTTTTTCCAAAGGGAATTTCCAGAAGACTTCTGAAGAAGTCAACATGAGTTCACTTGTAATTGTTCAGGAGCCTCAGGATGTGTTGTAATCAAGTGATCTCTTCCTTGTGTGTATTCTAAGTGGATGGGATCTCTGACGGTTCCCTAACTCTTCTCCTTTGCAGTTATTTTTTATTGCTCCATAGCCTTTCTGGGGAAGCTGATTATTAATCACGTTCTTTCAAAACTCTCTTATTACAATATTTTTCCCCTGTGGATTGATTGTTTATGAATTTAGCAGCAGAAATTGGTGATTAACCCATTGTTAACAATATGGGAATGCAGAGATTTTGATAAAAAAAATATGATACAATGGGCAGAGCAGGTCATTGGGAGGCAAGACTTTGAAATTCCATCCTGAATTGTGCCATTAATTTCCTATGTAACTTTAAAGATATTACTTATCTCCTCTGTAGCAGAGTTTACCCATCTGTTCATAAAACACATAACCTCATCTAACAGAGATGCTATGCCATTTAATTTTTGAATTAAACACTTGCCCATTTTGGTTTCTGTAAATGAAGGTTTTCTCATATCTTTGCTAGGCTTTTAGAGAGCAAAATAATTTGGAATAATTTTTGTGGTGCTTTTGTTGCTCATGATATAAACAGGTAGTTCCCCATTTCAAAGGTCATAAATAGTGCCTTCAGTCAATTTAAATTTACGCTTTTCAAAGTCTCACACAAAAACTCATTTTCAAGAGTGATGCTGCAGATTTTCATCTGGTCTTGTAGTTAATGGTGGGATAAATTACAAAAAACATCAAGAACTTTCCCTAGGTCACAGAAAGTATACTTTCCTGTAAACTTTACTATGAATTGCACAAATGGACCGTTAATCCCAATTTAATCCCAGAAAATTATCTTTATGTTTTTTATTAAACATGGAAACACCTTTGCAAGTGGATGGTTTCTTACTACAGCTGTGGAAATATGGTTGCTTTTAATTACCCATGGAAGGTTATTTTTCAAAACACTGTATATAAGCATTTTACCTTCTTGTCCTATAATTTAGGTGGTTATACCAGAGCGTCCTTCTAATTTTTTCTGTTCTGTTTTATTTGTCTATTATATATATTTTGCAAATATAAATTTTGTCACATATTTTGTCTTATGCTCATCACAATATTTGTCACAGGACTAATGGATTTTGCTACTTACCCTCTGATTCACCTGGATGGATTAGGTAATGGCAATCTAGGGTTTAACTAGACGACTGCTCCTTTCACACAGTAAACCACAAAGAGAAGCCTTTATGCACACTGGTAGAATCAGCGCTTTAACTGTAACTTCTGTTTCGTTATTTGAAGTAGTTTGTTCCTTTTATATTAAGGACAAAATATAATGAACAATGTCCTTTCTGTACTGTAAAGTTTTGCAATAAGAAGCTACATACTTTTGAAATGTCCTTTCCAACCTGTAGGCCACAGATGATACGAGCTTGTGTACCAATTGCAAAAGTCTGCAAAGTAAGGGTCTGCATTGAGGCTCCATCATGGAGGTTATTAATTTCCTCAGCTGTTGGCTACCAGCTATACTCTTTTATGCCAAAAGACCATCTTAGGGACATAGTTTATTTGTTTCTTGGTTATACAAACATCCATCACAAAAGGGTATTTACTTATTCAGCACATGCTATAGCCTCATAGGTGCTTCTTTATGATGCGCAACTTGAAAGCTTAAATGAGGCCTACCTAGAATACAGGCTTCTCAAATCCTAGGGAAGCACTCTCTTTATTACTTGGATTACATGTGAGAAATGGGCTCAACCAGACCTTCAGTAGTATGATGACACGTGGAAAGTTAGGATGAGTGCTATTGCATTTGGAAGTATACATGTAAAATAACCTGGGAAATCATTAGAATTGCCAGTTTCTCTTCAGTGATGGCTGAAAGACACACATTCCAATTGGAGGAAAAAGTTAAGATCATAAGGCAATTTCATCCTAAGCAGGGTCATCTGAAGTTTTCAGAAAGTGGCAGAAGGTGCCGGAGAGAGATGACAAAAAACTGTTTACTCTGATTCAGTGTTTCATGGTCTGCAACAGTAATGCTGAGACTCCCATTTCCCAGCACAGTACAGAGCCTTCCAGGAAGAGTGTTCCTGAGCTGTTGCTCATCATTTTGGAAACATATGAATTATCTTTTTAAAGTTTTACATAATTCTATGTATTTATAATTGTTCTATACATTTCTAAATGCTACAGAGAAATTTTCAGCTGGTTCTTTAAATGTATCATATCTGGGCATTGCTAACTAACAACAAAGATAGGACATCTTTATTTAAATTAAAGTGTTATCAAAATAATGGAGTCATGTTGCCAGCTATGCCATTTCTAGCATAAACCACAGTTTTATTTCGAAATGAATGAAAACCTTCCCTAATATGATCACACTTGTGAGAACATTTGTCAGACACAATGCCAGCCAGTTAGGGATTTATTTATGGTGATATACTACAGTCCATTCTAAATCAGCCATAAATATTACCAAATATTTCTATTTAAAATGTTATCTGCTGCTGTCAGTCTAGGTCTTTCACAAATGAATTTTATCAGAATAAAGAGCTGTCAGCACTTTTTTAAATGGAACTATAGGAGTCATGGTTATAGTCTGTAATTTTCAGTGTTCTCCCATACCCTTAATATCTGCTGGATGAAAGTTGATACTCAATTCATTTGGCACTTTCATCCACTCTTGGCCTTGAAAGTTGTTAGTGGGGCTTGAGTGTTTTTAAGCCTGGCAAGATAAAACTGAATACCTGGCCTAGGAAAGCTTGACAAAACTGTATGTGAACTTTATTTTATAAAAGAAAAAAAAGGTTCCAAATTTGTTTAAAATACTTGAGTGTCTTATATGTGAAGGAAGGATGTGACTAGGTAAGTAACTGAGGTAAGAGCTCAGTTGTGTTCAACACTTATAGTAATGGCCAGATAAACTACCCCTCTTTTCCACTTTTTGAGGAATGCCTGGTAATGCAGGAGGGAAATGATCAGCCATTGATGGCCTTTAAATGAACTCCAAAGTGCTATTAAGCCTTATATGCTGTACAGAACGCAATCAGTCTGAATAGTGACTGCCCTCAGCTTTTGCAACCGAATTGAGTCTATTAACTATATTTTTTTTCTTTACTATCTTTCTGCTGAACTTTACTAAAGACCAGCATGCTGTAAGGTAGCTGTGCTTATGTTCCCCTGAGAGGCCTGATGCTGTGAGTGTTAAGAGAGGAAGACTACTAAATATTGGTAGGATTAGGTCTGTCACTAATTTTAGTTGTGGTCTGTTTCTTCATAGATGCATACCTGCTTTGTCCAGAAGTATGCATTTTTTACACCATGCTATTAGCTTTTCTGACTGGAAACCACTCTCCATTTCCTTTTTTGGAAGCTAAGGCAATATAAAGAAGAAAGGAAAGAATGCTGATGGCAGACACATGGAGTAGGGCCAAGTGCTAAGGCAAGTGAGTTAGCAGAAACTACTGTTACTGTCTTCTGATGCTTCTAGCCTTTTTCCCCTACATCTCTCATTTCTCAGCTAAACAATACATGGGCATGAGCCCAAGCCACCAGGTGGGAGGTGAGTTGGTCTGTTTCCAGAAGATGGGATGGCCAAGTTTGTAAGCAGAATTGATTTTTAACATTTGCCAAATTTGCCTCAATTGTTGCCAGCATAGGTCTCATGAAGGGGGAAGGGAAGGGAAGGGAAGGGAAGGGAAGGGAAGGGAAGGGAAGGGAAGGCAAGGGAAGGAAAGAG
>JAOQGH010000019.1:16548870-16620565 GCA_025769975.1 Gallinago jamesoni
GGAAGGGAAGGGAAGGGAAGGGAAGGGAAGGGAAGGGAAGGGAAGGGAAGGGAAGGGAAGGGAAGGGAAGGGAAGGCCTAGATAGTAACTAGTCATTCATCAGAGAATAGTGTTTTCTCCCATATTGTTTATGCGCTTTAGTCATTGCATTAAAATAACTGAACATAATTTTTCAGGCTGTCTGAGTACCTGTATCTTCTGCTTTGTGTTCACTGTACCTCCATAAATGTTACATTCATTGTTGTTTGATGGCCCAAACCAAATAGGTGTCTTGAAGTCTGTGCTTAAGGACTCATTTTAGGAGATGTGGATTCCTTAGGCTGAGGATGGAACTGGATTTGTCTTTCTGACTCTTAAAAAGAACATCATATAAATGGTACACACTATCACAATTGTTTAGGAGTCCAGAGCAAGATCTTGTTCTTTTTTTTTTTTTCCTTTATAGACTGAAATGATGTGCAGGAGTGAATGGAGTATGACAGATGCTTGCTTGAAAGGCAAGACCTGTTGGATCCCACTAATAGGTCTGGTAGGATGTCTGAAGAACGTCAGCAGACCACTGTGAAAGCAGGTTTGATGTTATAAATTCTCTCATGTAAAGGGCCCACAGTCATGTGGAGGTGATTCTGTACTCCCTCGCTAGAAGCCTGTGTGCCCGTCTTCCTCATCTCTTCCCAGTACTGGGAGTCCATCTCCTCAAGGATCCTATCAATGCACAGAAGCTTAAATATCATACTTCCCATTGGAACAGACTGGATACAAGAAACTAGTGATTGTGCAGGTAGCAGCCAGGGGCAGGGAAGGCAGGTACAGAGCAGATAACTTGTGAATTCTCAAAAAATGGCCTGAAATAGCATCTCCACAATTACACTTTTGTTTTCATAGTGACTTGAAAATCTCTTTTTAGTGTTGCCAAGCACTGCAACTAATTAAGGAGGTCGTTCTTCTTATTTTTTTTCATAGGCTTGGTTAGGCTAATTTTCAGCTACCTATAAACAATAAATAATTTACAATTCTACAGAGACATGTCTTTTACTGCTTGAGTAGTCGCTTGACAACTTGTTACGTGGGAGTTGAGTAATTGTGAGCTGAGAAAATCCTATGGTGACAACAGAAAATTATATGATTTAAAAGAAGCTATGAAAAGCCAAGGAAAAAAAGCAGTATGTTTAATATCCTTTAAGCAAGTTGCAAGGAAAAATTATTCTCACTGTGCTGGTCCAAAGGACTCAGAGTTGTGGCAGCATGAGTGAGAAGTGAACACTTTAAATATAGCCTATTGATCAAGGATACCAAAAATGAAAAAAAAAAAAAAAAAGTGAATTATGTAAACTAGAGAAATAATCTCTGATTTACAATTTCTTGCACTTAAGTGTGACGTAATCTTTAGATCTCTGAAATTGGTGATTTATTTCTGCTGAGTCTCAGTAGAGACTCTCCATTACTAAAACATTAAAAGGAACTACATTAAACTTTGTATAAATGTACGTATAAATGTACATATAAATGTGAATAAAGGAATAAATTGAAACTTCAGTTTCTAGAGATTCATTCTGTACTTGTGGAATAAGAGCTACCAGTTGGCAGAACATGTAGTATAGTATTTCTGTAAAGCAGCATGTAATCCTACTTTAGGTGTGGTCTTGATTGCAAGTAGTACATTATTAAACTACTGGACAGTAGAAGCTCATTTTCCATAAAGAAAGTATTAGGAAAGAAACCAAAATGCTTTCCTCATGGGCTCAGCCAAATCCCTCTACACTAAATAAAGATTCACTTTCTTCTGGAGATAAGAGTCAATTAGATTCCCAGAGCTGTTTCTTGTTGGACCAAATATTGTCAGTCTGCCATCAGTGTCCTAGTACCTGGAATGGTTTCACAGAGATAACTGCTCCTTTTATGTGCTAATTCCTGTTTGACTAGCACAGCATTTGCAGCTGAACTATATTTTTGTTTCAATAGCTGAATCCACCAGTTTGTTCTCCAAATGGTTGCTACATAACTAACAAAAAATACTTACATATTTCTGGGAAATAATTATAAAGTTTGCACTGATACTTCTTTTTACAGTTTTTAATACAGCCAGATACACTAGCTACAAAATGAAACATATGTATATCTATTATAGGGAGATCTGTGTGTTCTATGCTGGGCATCTGCTATTTACAACCAATTTGTTGAATGCAAGAATCAATATTTAATCAGAACCTTCAACAGTCTATCGGCAAGTTTCAGAAATCATGATCCAGTTTCAGAAAATGCAATTAGAGGCCCTCTGACACTTCAGAAAGTAGGAAATACTTTACACAACCCAGTCTGTCAAATATGAAAAATAGAAAGTCTGATTAGTTAGTTGTGCTGCTGGAGTGTTGACTTGAATAATACATCCAGTTGCTTTTTCCCCTTTCCAAGGAAACAGGAGAAATCCCTAATTTTATTGGATCTCATTTTTAGGTCTTAAGTATCCATCTGCCCAATCAGTGTTCCACAGTCTGACTCCAGTAAGAGGCAGCATTTGGCTGCATCTCAGAAACTGGGGAGCCCTAAATTATCTCCCACCTTGGTCATGAGCTTCTCCTCCCTGTGTTGTTCACTCCACTCCCTGAGTGAACTCTCTCATGCCCTTAGGATTGCCATGCCTCTGACTGTAGACATGGGGCTTAGGTGTCTTTCACTCCTCACATCTGTAAAACTGAGTGTAATAATTCCCTGCAGGCCCTTTGCTTGGCTGAGTAGCTCCAGCAGTGCCGGTTCCTCTGCCCTCTTGTTCCCCTGCACAGGAATGGGAGAGTTTTACACCTCTAGTGCTGCTGAAAAACGCTCCTGCTGAGAGGAGCACTTGCAAGGCAGCAATTGAAATTCCACAGCTGTTGTGCTCGGTCTGTGCTGAAGGCTGAGCTCTGTTGGTTTCAAGAACTGCTTCTCACTCATAAGTACTCAGCAATGTTTTCCGCTACATGGGACATGTCAGGGATTTGTGCTTTGATTGGATTAGTGTCTGGTTGGTGGTTACGGCGTACGGGCAGCCCTAATTCTTTCAAAAGCATCTTCTAAAAAAGCATCATTAGGAATTGGACCAAATGAGATGCAAATCTTAAAACGCTGGGTGAAAGAAAAGTCAGAGTAGTCTGAGACCTGAATGATTAGTATTTTACATCCAGCTGTGGTCTCTATTGTTATGCAACTTGTCAGTAAGGATGTTTGACTTGAGACATCTACACATTACAAAGGATGTATTTACTCATATGCAGCAGATAGAAATGGGTACTGACTGTTGGGGATTTCTTCTTCTTGTTTTTAAGTGGATTTACAAAACTTCAGGGGAATGAGGGAAGATTTGCCATCCAGAGGGACCTGGACAGGCTTGAGAAGTGGGCCTGGGTGAACCCTGTGAGGTTCAATAAGGTCATGTGTAGGGTCCTGCACCTGGGTCAGGGCAACCCCCAGAATTGATACTGGCTAGGGGATGAAGGGATTGAGAGCACCCTGCTGAGAAGGAGTTGGGGATAATGGTGGATGAAAAACTGAACACGAACTGACAATGTGTGGTCACAGCTGAGAAAGCCAACCGCATCCTGGGCTACATCAAAAGAAGAATGGCCAGCAGGTCGAGGGAAGTGATGCTGCCCCTCTACTCTGCTCTGGTGAGACCCCACCTGCAGTACTGCATCCAGCTCTGGGGTTCTCAGCACAGGAAAGACATGGACCTGTCAAACTAGTTAGAAGTAAGAAAATTTTTATGCTGAGGGTGGTGAAACACTGGAACAGGTTTCTCAGAGAAGTGGTACATGCCATATCCCTGGAAACATTAAAGGTCAGATTGGAAAGGGCTCTGAGCAACCTGATCTAATGGAAAACGCCCCTGCTTATTGCGTGGAGGTTTGACTAGATGACCTTTAGAGGTCCCTTCCAACCCAAACCATTCTTTGATTCTATGATTCTATGATTCTTTTGCTGTGTCCCTATGTGAGCCTGAGGAATTGTGTGTGCTTGTTTTGCACTGGTTTCACCCATGCTGGGATTGAGGCAGATGGGATGGAGACTCGGTGTTAGACATGGAGAATGAAATAGGGACCTGGCAAGGGCAGCAAGAATGAACGTGAGAGCTGAGATGCTGAAGGAGAGGCGAGGAAATGAAAAAACCATCAGACCAGGAAAAGGGAGGGAAGAACACAGGTAACCAGGCCAGATGTTCAGAAGACAAGTGGAGGGTGATTTCCAACATGAGTTTTTTAAACAAATATCAAAATCAAATTACCATGCCAAGACATGGAAAGCTGATCTGACAGGTTAGTCAATTTGGGCAGATTATGTTCTCTTGCTCTTTCCTCCTTCCCATGCATTCTCTGTCTATCTCTACCACGTGCTACAACCACCTGTGACTGCTCTGGTGTTCACTGGTCCTCTCTGTGGCTGTTCATAAATACAGCAAAAAAATAATCTAGAAAAATATAAGGTAGTCTTGTGCTGAGATGGATTCTGCTTCTTCTGCTGCATAAGGGCTCAGTCGATGGCTGGCTGGCTCAAGGGAGGAAATAATCTGGAATGGGGATGAGGAGTGAGAGAGTGGAGAAACATGAAGAGGTGGGATGGAATGGGAGCAATGCTTCTCTATTTTTGGTGACAATGATCCGTGTAGCCATCTTACAGATTTAGCCATCTGTAAAGATGAGCCTGAATCTAATTCATGTTCCAAAATAATTTGTAGGAAAGCTGGGTCCCACACCTTTCAATTCAAGGCCAAACATGAAAACAGTCTGAAAACACAGCAGCAGAAATCACAGACCTTGACACTGCTGCAGTCCTTGCAAATGCAGTCTGTTGCAGGGAAAGGGTGTTTTCCTGTGAGATAGTGCTGGTAGCAGTTCAGCAGAATTCAAAAAGGTGCTATGAAAGGAGTACCTGTCTACTTTTCTCTTCATCTTCCTCCCTGCAGTTCCTGCCATCAATAAACTCAGTGAGTGCTTTTGCGCTTGTTCAGATGAAACCTTTAAATCATTTGCAGTGTGCTTTCCCCTAGCACTTTTAAGCATATGGGTCTGTACAAGAGCTTTGCCAGACATAACTATTCTGTTTTGCTGAGCTTGGAGTAAAGCATTTTTCTGTGTGTGTGATTTACAGGTTTGGATTACTTGAGTTTCTCCTTAGGATATGGGTTCAAAGCTTTCCTGATTTCAATCATAGACAATAAATGGGCTCCTCAAACCCCAAGGCAAATTTCTCAAATGTGTTTCAGTTTTCAATGAATCTTCACTAAGTGTGCTGAATTTTAAGCTTGTTGCTTGTCTGCAAGTAGGAGAGCTATCAGTGAAGCATAAATCAAATTACCATAAATTATCTAATTGAAGTCGATTTGTCAGTGTTACAGCAGCACAAGGGAACAAAAATAAAATGTTCTGTTTGTATCTGCATATCTGCAATGTACCCATCCGATACCTCCAGAGCATGAATACTCTTCTGTTTGGGAGTGGGACTGTCTGGGACATTATATTCTGAGCAATTCAGAGACAAATTCGCTGAAGAGCTGCCGCAAAAAGACTCTTTCCTCTATTGTTGTAAATTAGCAATGGGATATATCCATCCTGGAACTGGATCCAGCTGAGTCAGTAAAAGGTTGTGTTTATGATGGTACTGGACAGGAGAGAAGGTCCATAGAAATGAGGAGAGTTCCTTATGTGTGGAATCAGGAAGACAAGAACTTTTAAAACAGTTGAAGGCATACAAATTGCTTTAGCACATGTGGTTTGCCTTGTTTCTGTTCTTACCCTTGCACACACCTACTGTCACCTGTGAATCTCAGCTTATTCCCACTTTTTATCTTCTTCCTAGATCAAAAAACCGCAACAGACCCTCAATCATTGTTGCCAGCTCTACGGGGAAAAGATGGGATATAGACAGGTGGATTGTATATATCTGTAGAAATGACCTAATTAGAGGTGATATTGAAGCAAAATTTTAATCGATTAATGTTGGTAATTAATTAACTGTCCCTATGTTTCTGCTTGTTATGCAATGTTGTTTCCTCTTCTGTTTCTCTTCATGTAGTTCAGGTTTGAGCTACTTTTTATTTACTGTCCTGTTGTGGTGGATTAAAGTAAGAATACCCATCACTGTCCCTGTAGAACATCACCTTAAATTGGCTGAACAGAGCATGTAAAAATAATGTAGCTAGTATCTAGTGATTTCAGCTGACAAAAGAGCAGAAAATTATTATCAGAAGATGCAGGATCACTGCCTTCTGTGTTTAAATCTGCTTTCCACAATGACAGAATATTCCCTCTGAAACTAAGGAAGCTGCCTTTTCCTTTTCTAGTACAATGGAATTGATTTTCTGCATCTGTTATGACTTTTTGCTTAGTGTGCTGGAGTTATGTCTCACTGTATCAACAGTTGTCCAGTCTTTTTATTAGACTCTGGGTCAGGTTCTGATCTGAACAGAACTAATGAACATCTGAAGAAACACCAGTGAAATTAAACAGTTTGCAAGGTTTAAACAGTTGTACATGTTTTCAAGAATTGCACCTTGTACATCCAAATCATCATAAAGCTGGAGGGTCTGTACCACTGATATTCTAAGAAAAAAGCAGCTCTCACAGACATTGTGAGATTTATCCTCCTAATAACAAAGTTTTGGGATATACTTTGCATAGGTGAGGTTATTTGTGTATGGAATATCATGTTCTGGTCTATAAGTCTCTACACTTAGGTCAAAGAAAAGCGGGTTAAAATAAACATGAAAATCTGGGATAAATGCCTCTCATGCAATTCTTTCAATCTTTTGAGGTAAAGACTGAAACAGATTCAAGCCTATTCTGCCTCTGGAGAAGAATTGCTACAGTTTTCCAGCACTTTAATCTTCTACTAATTTCCCAGTAAGTTCTTCTAGAATTAGCAAGAGTAACAGAGGTTCTAAAAATGTACTGGTTTTTGGTTAAGTTTTGAAATTTCTGGAGTGATATTCAGAGAAACCAGGTGGGATATCCTCTTAAATACAGTATACCATTGCATGGGGTTTTCTACAATGAGGGTTATGCTTCATCCTTTACCTTAGTCCTTTATCTTGGCTCACAGTGTAGGAACCACACCTTCTTTCCCTCAGCACCACACGACGTGAGGGCACGTGAACTAAATGTCTCTTCATTTAACTGTTTTCTTCTTGTCTGCATTTGAAACTAAAAGGAAGTTAGCAAAGAATAAGGATTCCCAATGGCACAACTTTTTCACTGACATTGCATCAGTGGGGAATTGCATCATTTTAGGGTGGAGCTTTCATGTCACTCTCTTTACTCCTCTTATGCTTCTGGTACATTCCTTTGAGTAAGAAATTCACATTGCACATGAGAATATAGTGCTGTTTTTCTTCATGTAAACAGGTAACTCATGGCAGCAACCCACATCCAGTTACAGGTTATCTGCCTGTTATTGTCAATAGACTGGTAGGGAGGAGCTTTTGCTTCAAATTAGACAGAATGGAGAGTCAACGGAGAGTCAATTTGAGCATCCTGGAAATGATTGCCTGAGGATTCTGCTCTGCATCCCAACATTTGTAAAAGTTAATTATAGGGTTGTTTGTTTTTTTTTTTTTTTTTAATTTTAAAGTCTGTTATTCTAAGAACACTAAAGGGGGTAGCTGTCATTTTCTATATGCATCTCTGACAGTCTTTCAAATGGTTTGTTTTTATCAACTACAGTATATTTGCTGCAGCGGAATTCATTACTGCATTGAAAAATACTCAAACATTTCTCCCAAATTATCTAAGGAAAGAAATGTTAAATCTCTGAAATGTGTATTTTTCACCCACTGCTCAAAGATAGCAAACATAGTTTAAAGTTAAGGATAAAGGTGGCTAAATAGCTTTGATATGATCAACCTCCATCTGACCTACTTTGTCCAGAGTAATTTTTATGGTAAACTAATCTTTACAATGTCAGTTCCAAAACATTATCAGTGTCATTAATGCATCCTTCCCATCAGCAGTGTGGTCAAAGATTTTGCTGATGATGCTGCTTTTCAGGGCTCCCACTGACTCACTGTCTGTCATGTTCTGATAGCTGAATACACAATATCCAAAAATCCTCCCTGTAGGTAAATTCAGTCTAGCTCCAGCACTGGACCTTGGTATGTGATATGTGGTGAACATATAATTGTATATTTATTTAGGCCATAGGTTAGAGTAGACGAGACAGAGGTATGTCAAACTGCTATTTTTTCTTCATTGCTGGGTTTAAGTGTGGTGAAACCATGGGGTTGGAAACCATGTCCTCTTTCCATCTAGCTCCTCTCTATCATATTCTATATTTAAAAAATATGTCCTGTCCTTCAAAAATCTATCTTCAAAACAGGAATTGTTCATTTACCACTTATTTTGAATATCTTTGCTTCTAACATTCATCCTGAGTTTTCTCATAGAATCATAGAATCTTTATGGTTAGAAGAGAACTTTAAGATCATCAAGTCCAACCATTAACCTAGTACTGCCAAATTACTACTAAACTTGGATAGATTTGGAACGGACCTTAAAGATCACCAAATTCCAATATTCCTGCCATGGGTAGGGACACCTCCCACTAGAGCAGGTTGCTCAAAGCCCCATCCAGCCTGGTCTTGGACACTTCCAGGGATGGGGCATCCACAACTTCCTTGGGCAACCTGTTCCAGTGCCTCACCACCCTCACCATAAAGAATTTCTTTCTGGTATCTAAATCTCCCCTCTTCCAATTTAAAACCGTTATCCCTTGTCCTGTCACTACGCTTCCTGACAAAGAGTCCCTCCCCAGCTCTCCTGCAGGCTCCCTTTGGATATTGGAAGGTCACTATAAGGTCTACCCGGAGCCTTCTCTTCTCCAGGCTGAACATCCCCAGCTCTCTCAGCCTGTCTTCACAGGAGAGGTGCTCCATCCCTCTGATCATCTTCATGGCCCTCTGCTGGACCTGGTCCAGTAGGTCCATGTCCTTTATATGTTGAAGACTCCAGAGCTGGACACAGTATTCCAGATGGGGTCTCATGAGCGCAGAGTAGAGGGATAGAATCACCTCCCGTGACCTGCTGGTCACGCTTCTTTTGATGCAGCCAGGGATGGTGATTCAACCACTTCCCTGGGCAGCCCATTCAATGCCTGATAACCCTTTCAGTGAATAATTTCTCCTAAAATCCGTCTTAAACCTTCTCTGGTGCAGCTTGAGGCCATTTCCTGTTCTCCTATCACTTGCTACTTGGGAGAAAAGACTGATCCCCACCTCGCTACAAACTCCTTCCAGCTAGTTGTAGAGAGTGATAGGTCTCCACTCAGCCTCCTTTTCTCCAGTTCCCTCAGCTGGTCCTCGTAAGACTTGTACTCCAGACCCCTCACCAGCTTCGTTGCCCTTTTCTGAACATGCTCCAGCACCTCAAAGTCTTTTTTTCAGTCAGGAGACCAAACTTGGACACAGTATTTGAGGTGTGGTCTCATCAGGGCCAAGTACAGGGGGATAATCACTTCCCAAGTCCTGCTGGCCACACTGTTTCTGATACAAGCCAGGATACTACTGTCCTTCTTGTCCACCTGTGGTCACTGATGGCTCATATTCAGCCAGCTGTCGACCACATCCCCAGGTCCTTTTCCACCGGGCAGCTTTCTAGTCACTCTTCCCCAAGCCTGTAGCACTGCATGGGGTTGTTGAGGCCCAAGTGCAGAACCCAACAGTTGTCTTTGTTGAATCTCATACAATTGGCCTCAACCCATTGATCCAGCCTGTCCATATCCCTCTGTAGAGCCTTATTACCCTCAGGCAGATCAACGCTCCTGTACAACATGGTGTCATCTGAAAACTTACTGAGTTTTTTACCCAGTGAAACATGCACCCATCCAAGCCATAAGCAGACAGTTTCTCCAAGAGAATTCTGTGGAAAACAGTGTCAAAGGCTTTACTGAAGGCCAGGTAGATAACATCTATAGCCTTTCCCTCATCCACTAGGCATGCCACCTTGTCATAGAGGAAGATCGGGTTAGTCATGCAATACCTGCCTTTCATAAACCCATACTGACCAGGGTTATCTGTACGTGCCACATGATGGGACTCAATATAATTCGCTGCACAACCTTCCCTGGCATCAAGGTCAGACAGGCTTGTAGTTACCGAGATCCTCCTTCTGGCCCTTCTTGTATATGGGAGTCACTTTTTCTAACCTTCAGTCAGCTGGGACCTTCCTGGTTAGTCAGGACTGCTAATAAATGATGGAAAGTGGCTTGGTGAGCACTTCCACAGCTCCCTCAGTACCCTTGGATGGACCCCGTCTAGCCCCATAGACTTATGTGTGTCTAAGTGGTTTAGCAGCTTGCTAACATTTCCCATTGGATTGTGGAGGGTTCATTCTGCTCCCTGTCCCTGTCATCTAGCTTAGGGAGCTGGACACTCAGAGGACAACAGGTCTTATTATTAAGAACTGAGGCAAAGAAGTCATTAAGTACCTTAGCTCTCCTCATCCTAGGTCACTATCTTTCCCCCCACATCCAATAAAGGATGGAGATTCTCCTTAGTCTGCCTTTTGTTGTTTATGTATTTATAGAAACATTTTTTATTATCTTTTACAGCAGTAGCCAGATAAAGTTCTAGCTGGCCTTTTACTCTTCTATTTTTCTCCCTGCATAGCCTCATGCAGGCTTTGTAGCCTTCCTGAGTGGTCTGCCCCTTCTTCAATAGGCTGTAAACTTTCCTCTTCTTCCTGAGTTCCAGCTAGAGCTCTCAGTTTCGCCAGGATGGTCTTCTTCCTCAACAACTTCTCTTACAGCATGGGGAACAGGCAGTTCCTGAAACTCAAAGATTTCATTTTTGAAGAATGTCCAGCCTTCATGGACTTCTTTGGCTGTCAGGACTTCCTCCCATGGAACTCTGTCAACCAGTCTCCTAAACAGACCAAAGTCTGTCTGCTGGAAGTCCAAGGTGATAGTTTTACTAATCTCCCTTCTTACTTCTCCAAGAATTGAAAACTCTATCATTTTGTGATCACTATCCCCAAGACATCACCCATAAGTCCTTCTCTGTTTGCAAATAACAGGTCTAGCAGGGCAGCTTCCCTAGTTGGCTTACTTACCAGCTGTGTCAGGAAGTTATCTTCCACACACTCTAAGAACCTCCAAGACTGTTTCTTCAGCAGATGTGTGGTAAGTTGAAGTCCCCCATGAGGATAAGTGGTACTGATTGTGAGACCTGTACTAGCTGTTTATAGAATATTTCGTGTCCATCTTGATCCTGGTTGGGCAGTATATAACAGACTCCCAACTGCCAACTGCTTTATTGGCCTTTCCCCTGATTCTTACCCATAAACACTGGACCTTATCGTCATCCATCATTAAGTTTAAGACAATCAAAACACTCCCTAACATACAGGGCCACTCAAACACGTCTCCTTCCTGCTGTCTCTTCTGTAGAATTCATAGCCATCCAATGCAGCACTTCAGTTGTGTGAATCATCGCACCGTATTTCTTTGATGGCAACTATATCATAGTTTTCGTGCTGCACAATGGCTTCCAGCTCCCCCTGTTCGATGCACTTCAGTTGCGCTATTGATCCCATCACCTTTTTTGGCGGACAAGCCCTTATTCCTACCTGACTGTTCCCAGGCACTTCCATGATTTCTAGCCCATCAATACCCCTTGCATCTTTTCTATCATGTGGCACTCCATCCCCTACCTCTGCTGGGATGGCAAACCAAGGGACTTCCCTAGCATGCAATCCCACAGACATTGATGTGCCTCATGATCAGTATAAGCCCATCTCTCTTAAATCAGTCTGCTAATCTGAGAGGCTTGGGTTTTTTCTCTGCATTATATTCCACTTTGTTTTTTACCAGCCAGTTTACAAGCAAGTATCTATAGACCAACGAGTCTGAGTAACTGGACTGAACCAAGGGGTCATGGTAGACTTCATCTATAAAAATATGGCAGACATACTCTCACCTATGTTGCTAAATTAATCTCAGAAGGACTATTTCTGCAATAAGGCTTTAACTAGGAGCAAGAGTAGTGGCATGTGACTTGAAAGAGATTGCATATCTCACACTATAAAATACACTTTAGATAAAGCATCTTAGCTGGTGGCACTTTGATGTGGAAATTTGTACTGTTACATCCTCACAGACTACTGCACTCACTTCTGAGATTATTATTTTTGAATGAAAACTGTGAGAATCTAATGAAGTTAGGCTTTACAGTTCAGCTTCTTAGCAAATGAAAGATTATTTTTGGACTTCTATTTACTTTGTTGATAACATGACCATTCAGGTTTCCAGATAACACTGAAAGTTTTTAATTCAGACACATTCCATGACTTACTTAGGCTTTAAAGGCCAAGAGTAACAAACAAAATTTCAATCCTTGTTAAGGAGAAATAGAAAATATGGCAAAGAACTTAACTGTAGCCCAAGTCATTATGACCAATGACAGAAAGCATGAAGGGCGGATCTTTAACAGGTTTAGTGTGAGGTTTTTGGAACTGTATTTTAGACTAATGAATAACTCTTCCAGAATATTCCTATTTGGTTTTAAACATAAAAAGCTACTGGGCTAGAAAGAAAGGTTTCTGTTATTAGGGTTGAGGAGGAGGAGGCTATCAAAGTACTGGCTAAGATTATTTTAACACCTTTTCCTGTAGTTGGAAAGTAAAAATTCATCAAAGTCTAATCTGCTTGTGAGAAAAGACCATTTTCAGTTTGTTTCATCTTTCCAAAAGGGACTGGGGGAAAAAGCATCAAAATTGGTGATATTTCATTTCTCAATATTTTGAAGAAAAAAAGAGTTTGAAATAATAGTGTTATTTCATAATATAAACTGTAATAAATAACATGTAAAAGCTCAAATCTAGATCAAAACCCTCTGATAAACTCAAACTGGTCACTGAGCTGTTGTTGTTTGTTGAAATTCCCCAATTCAAACAGAGAAAACATGCAAAATCTCAATTCATCCTCTTGATGAAAAAATTGATCTCTGGAGTATATGATACATATGTATATTATACATATATATATATACTTCGAATGAAGAAAGTATTAAAAACATTTTTTTTATCTTACAATAACACTAAAGATATATATGTCAGTTAGTTCATTACCTTCTAGTAACAAACCATATTGATTAGGAAAACAAGCCAAGATTAGAGGAAAATAGATGAATAAGAAGACTTTCTATTAATAGTAAAGTAACAATAATTTATCAACAAGGCTTTCCTTAGATTTTTTAAAAATATACTGATATTCAAGACCTGTTAAGACAGTATCTTTTGCTAAAACATTCAATTTTTCTTCAGAGCATCACTGCATTTACAGTTCTCATCACTTGTATGCACAGGGTAGTAAGAATTTTTGTTTATTTCCTGAGGTATCAAGATGCTATTAAACACAACAAAAGTAGGAAGCATCTAATTTACATGAAGAGAGTCGGGAATTCAGATATTGCCTTGGTATTTGGTAGAGTATATTCTTGCTTTGTGCTCTCTATTTTGTTTTGAACCAGCAATAGAAGAATACCCTGTTGACTGAGAAAAATGCTGAGAACATAATGAGCTGTGTTCAACAGGCCCATGTTAATACTTTTATTTATTTTCATTGCAATTTTCATTTACAACTAACTAGTTATAAAGCAAAATATGTAGTATGTACACTTCTGGTATAATTTAGTACATAATACCCTATATTTACTTGCTAGCACTGTGTAATCTAAACTGGCTAAAATTATGTCTCAGAACATTATTTGAATCAAGAAAGTAAAAACAGCAATTAGGCTGTGCACAAAAAGGTGACATAAAAAGCTGTTTCCACTGAGTTTGGATTAGTGTGGCGATACACTACTGAAGTAGTTCTGTCTCTTGACAGGTACCCATACTTGGTTATGTATGTATTGGAGTACCCAATGAACGTGGAGTACACATTTCTTATATGATAGAGCAGATTGAAAGAACCTGGCAAAATTAAAAAGCAATATCTGTTAAATATAGGATGGAATATGATACATTAGTATGGAATCATACTTATGATTCTTAGAATTATGATAGTATAACAGTAATGTTTATCCTATACGTATCTTTGGATTTGAGATAATAATCATCCTAAAAAGATGATGAACTGTAGAGGGAATAATACTAAGTAGTTAATTTCACAAAAAAAGAAAACAGCTTGAAAGTGTATTTGTATCAGAAGCCACTATTGAATTTAAATCTGGGGTGTTTTTACTACATACATATCTAAATACATGCGTGTGTGTACATGTTTGTATATATATTTATGTAGATACAAATACACACAGTTCAAAAGCTCATGCAACTATTGGTGACATTTTCTGTTGAGATGCTTTTTCATGACATGCATTTGAACACAAATTTTGCTGGAAAGCCAGTAAAGACAAAGAAGAAAATTGTGGCAATTGAAGGAAACTAAAGGCCAGCCATGTTTTTGCAATATTCATTAAAGCTTAAAATAGTTGCAAATGGACAGTCCAAAACTTTTGATCATCCAGAGGCACCAAATGTGCCTTAATGATAGCTAGCATCTAGAAAAGATGACATTAATTGCCCTGCAGTCTGTCTCATTGCCATGCTAATGCATTTTACCAATTTGCTGTCGTTTCTAATATTGACCTAAAGGAGATACTGTTAGACTTAGGCTCCTAATTTTCAGAGCCTCTCAGCTATCACCATATTCTGACTATTGAGTTAGTTCAATTATTACCACTCTTCAAGTGAGAATGAAGCATACCATACACTATTATTTATTTTGACTTCTCTTCCCATTGCCATTGATCATATACTTACTGTGTTTTTCTTCCTCAGTCATTTATGTGCCAGCACTTACACTGGCATGTTATTATGTTATTTTATAAAGTATGAAATGTATCTTTTGCACACATTCGAGACTCTTCCTTGTAGCAAATTTACAAAGTATTCATGTATGGGAATATTTAGGAGATGGCCTAAATTTAACTTGGTTTTACAGCTAAACTATCCAGCTACAAACTAACTGATGAACATTTAGTGTAGCACTATCTTGGGCCAAATGTATACTATATTTCTTGACTGGAATCAATATAAGGTATCACAGTACCATTCATTCTGACATTGGTTAAGATTGACTACATGTAGGCTAATTATAAGTATTCATTTAAAAGAAAAGTGTAATGCAAGATCTTAGTTATGGTAAAATTTGGATGACTAGTTTATAGTTTTCTTCTCTACCTTTGCAATTGGATCTGGTTTACAACTCTGATGTCTCTTTGTCATATATTTAAGAGAAATCTCAAAGTCACAAAGAGCCGGATCAGCTTTACTTTAAATAGAAATAAAATGGTTACCACAGTGATTGTGGTGGGAATATCTCACAGGACAAAGAGTGGATGGTATCAGGCGACTGGAAGAAAAAAATTATTTTTTTTCCCCAAGATGGTGCATACCTTTCTTTTAAACATTGAAGCATTCCTCAATGGGGTCCTAAAATGAGAGAAAACCAGCTCCTGTAAGTTCCAACTTCCATGGGTATAAACAGAGATCTTTTGCATCTAGACCAAAAGGAATCATTTCAGCTGTTTAATGTAGCCATGAATATGTTCTTTAGCATGAGTTATGATATATATAATCTTCAGACTGAACTTTTTGATATTGAAGATTCACTGGATAATAGCTTCTAAAATATATACAGTCTTTCAAAAGATGAACTGATTCTGTTTAAAGCCATTTTCTGTACAAACTGTTATTGCCAGAGAAGGAAGAGTACATGTGATTTGTAAAAGCACGAGAATCACAGAATCACAGGATGGCTGGGGCTGGAAGGCAGCTCTGGAGGTCATCTGGTCCAAACTCCTGCTCAAACCAGGGTCACCTAGAGCAGGCTGGTCAAGGACCCCTCCAGTTGGGTTTTACTTATCTCCAATGATGGAGACTTTACAGCTTCTCTGGGCAACTCTTTCCCATGTTTCAGCCCCCTCGCTGTAAAAAAGTTTCTGTTTAAATATAATTTCCTGTAATTCTGTTCGTGTCCGTTACCTTTTGTCCTGTTGCTGGGCATCACTGAGAATAATCTGGCTCCATTATCACTAAAATGAACTCAAACTAGACTGCTGAAGTCTTGCCCAGCAGCTTCTGTTAGTCAGCAGCATCCATCTTCATTAAACTAGAGATCACTATGAAGTCATACAATTACTACATCTGCAAACATACATCTTACACAGTTGTGGCATTTTCACTGACTAGACAAGTTGGATGTGAGCCTCTAGACAGATGTTTTGTTCAGTAGTACAGCAACATCTGTCCAAATATACATTGGGATATCGTCACTGCAACAGCTGAGCTCCATAAAGCGAAACTGCCTAGGTTGTCTGCACAGTGCCACAAACTGGACTCTGCAACTAGACACCCCCACCCCTCCCTGACTAAAAAACTGAGGTGGGAATTACTGCTTATTTTCCTGCTGCCTCAGTGAGGAAGTCCAGACCCTCATACCCTCTGTAAATCCCTTCTCCAACTCCTTCATTCTCTTACTAGCACTATTTAGTTACCTACTGTGACAATACCAGCACGGAGTGAGAGATGGGAACTACTGGGACTTTGTAGGAACCATAAAATGATGGACCCTTTTCTATATATTTTATGCAGTTCTTGTACCTTTCGCACATTGCTCAGAAATTAATACAGAGGAAAGACTCACTCAAGTTTATACAACACCAGCCAGCTAATCTCGTAAATCTGTTCTTGACATCTGTTTGATTTTCTCCGTAATTTTGCTTACTGTTTCTATTAAGGGATTGTGTGAAGTCACCCACTGTGAGATGTGAACCTGAAATTGCTTTATGAAGTTTAGCTAAAACAGCTGAAGTTCAGTGCCAAACAGATGCTGATGAAGTCTGGGGAAGGTGCTAGACATTTTAATGTCAGGGACTCAGACTGATTCTGCATTGTTGAAAGGATTCACTGCCAAGTCAGAATGTGAAGAACAAATCCCATGTGTGTGTGCATCTGAGGACAATGTTATTAAGAAAACTTAAAACCAGTGCAAACAACATATTTTTATGTGTGATTGTTTTGTGTTTTTTTTTTTTCCTAACAAGAAGAAATCCCTTTGTCTGAAGCTCATTCTTTCTGTCTGCTAAATTACTTTGAGACCACCTTGGGCTCTAGGGGTTAGTTGGGAGGGGGACACCTCTTTTACATTGTGGTAAGTTGGCATTCTTGAAGCAATTGGACAGCAAATGTCAACCAGGTTTTGGACATTAATTTTTCTCCCCTATTGTTCAAAAAGCCAGCAATATTTTTGGATGAAATTTTAATTTTTACATTCTGATTAATCAAAAATTCCTGTTATCACATGTGGAGTAAGCCATTTACCTTTCTAATTGGAAGAAACCAAATTTATTTGCACAAACTTTGGCCACTGTGGCTGAAACATTTCACTGTTTCCTATTGGCCATTGATGGGATTGCTTCTCTACAGCTAAAAATGTTGTTTTTCTACAGAAGCCAGTCAGTAAGCACGAAGAAAGATTGGGAGGAGGTGGCCTCAGTGAAGAAACGAGGTAGGTTATCATTATAAATACATATCTCACTGACTGGGTGAGATATTCCATGGGTCTAAGCAGAGAGCATAGGATGTGCACTCTTAAATATAGAATGCACACTGTAAAGCCCTTTTTCCTCTCTATCTCTTGTTCCTTTCACTTAATGTGTGAAAAAGATACTGGTTTGCTTATTGTATAAATGCAGGAATGCACTGTTGAGCAATTGAGGACATGAAGTGTTTTATGATATCCTTTATTAATAGCAAGTGAGACCAATGAGTTACAGCTATAAGAATTAAGGAATTAATAAAACCTTTGATTAGTTCTGCCTCTTCTGTTGGCACGCTTGTTTGATTTTTCATCTCTTAGGTTCCATTTCTCTATATTTCAGAGGGAATTCCAGAGCTGTGTTTTGTCCTATTGAAAGAAATGAATCTGGTGACTGTTGAGAAATTTAAATGTAGTGTTTCTGCAAAGAAATGGCCAATGCTCTTATGACTCTAGTTTTATTTCTCTACATCCGTAAAAGGCAGTCCACATAATGCAGGTTAGAAAACCTGTTGGTGCTACTAAAATTTTCAAGTCAGGGATAAAATACAGAAAAAAAAAATACATCCAGATTAAACAACAATCATCAAACATTAAAAAATATCCTCATATATTACAGCATATTAAAACACAAACCAGAATTACTTGTAATGTGTGCAATATTTAATTCTGCTATTCATTTGTGGTTCCACTTCACCAAGCAATATTCATCAAATTTTGAAGAGACACTGTGTTTAATATGGGTATACTAGACGTTTTCCATGAGCACAAGTTTTTCTGCTCTTCATGGTTGTAGACACAAACCTATCCTCCTTTCCAGCCTCCAGACTAATGCTTCTTTGGGGACCAAATTTTACAGGGCCTGTTTTGATCCTGTCTTCATGCTATGTTTGTTGATTCTCTCTGAGTGAGTAGGCCCAAGAGGATTCTGACATGTGCAAGACTCTCAGCAAAATCAGGAAGACCAAAAATGTATGTTCTAGATAGATTTTTTCTAAGATAAAAATAAATATCGCTCCCTGCATGAATTCTTAAAGGAAAGACATTAATTGGTTTCAGTCGATGTTGTTTGTTTTGCTGTACTGTAGACGTAAAATATTATCTAGAAAGGTACTAAGTCTTAACATTTCAAGATTTGAAGAAAATGCTCTATGTAGAATAGATGCTACTGAATTCATCCATAAAAATTTGTATTTGTAGAATTCATGCTTTCATAGCTATACCCTAGATTCTAGCAATGGTTATCTAGTTAGAAGTATTTATGTATGTCACATTTGTTGGTTGGACTAGATGATCTTAAAAGGTCCCTTCCAACCTAGGTGATTCTGTGATTCTATAACAGTAAGACAATTCAGAACACTTGTAAATATGAATACCTGCAGCCTTAATTTTTCTAGTATTAAACTCCACAAAAAATAATCTCGTGGGCTACCAGTGGCCTATAACTCTTTCTCCTAGGCTGCAATGTTAGCATTGATAAAAGCATCAGGAATTTTATTTACAGTTGTTTCTTTGAACCAGCTCCTTTTCTGCCAATGATTTTTATAAGATGCTCGCTGCCAACTCAACAGTCATGTTGTTAAAATGTTTGTTCAAACGTGTTCAAACTCAGCCTTTTAAAAGGACCACTTATATTTAGCAACATGTTTTTTTTTTGTTTTGGTCTTTTGCAAACCTTTTCTTCCCTTACTCTGCCAATCCCATTCCATTTTCTAAGTCTATATATATTTCAAAAGTTACTCTCATCTCATGGACATCTACTGTCAATGACCATGGTTCACCTCACATCAAACAAGCATCAAATGTCCCTGCACAATGTCCTGTCCTGTCACTTCAGGGAAGTTGTGCAGATGTACGGAAATAAGATACACCAAATGGTCATGGCCATAGGCAATATGGAAGAAGCCTCAATGGATCTCATCTGCAGCTGTTTTAATGAGCCACAATAGCTGTAAGGGAGGTATGTCATTTTACATTGGTTAGGGATTTTCTTCAGAAAAAGATGTGATTGGGATTTTCCTTTGGAGCAGGTTAATTATCCATCCATAATATGCATAGCTATGTCACTGCCAGGTAATCAATAATTTAATAATTAATAAAGTGAGTAGGATTCCTTTCTGATTAATTTGGGTTTTTTTTTCCTTTCCTCAGATGACTTGTTAGTTTATGGACAGACATGTAACATTTTATTTATCTTTCTCCTCAGTATCTCTATACTATGCAAGGCAGTGCCAGGCACAGATTTTTGACCTAGCTGTGAGCAAGGTTTCTTGGGTGCTGGCAACATCATGACCATATTCAGCACAATCTGAGCCTCCCCTGAGTGGCAAATTAGCCCTCTGGGATTGCTCCACTAAATCGCCAATATGGCTCCCCAGACTGAGGCTAGTTACTGTACAGCTCTGTCGTACTTTTGACCTATGTTCAGATCAGGAACTGCAAAATTATGAGAAACATCTGCTTTTTCTTTGTATGTCTTGGGAACAGTAAGGGAAACTTATGTCATTGAAGCTTTAGATTAGTGGGAAATAATAATAATAATAAAAAAATCTAAAAAACTAGAAACATCTGTTGCAGTATCTTTTTGTCTTTTTTTTTGGTGTCACAGCAGTAGTGACCTTATTGCTGGTGAAATTTCAGACTGGCATTAATTTAATACAACAACAATTTATTGTGAACATCTGGCCTCTTTTCTTCTTATCTGTCACAGCCCATTCTGACCCAAGAGCATTGCCCTGGTGGGTGGTAAACAAGTACAAGGGAAAATAAAGCATACCATCTGCCTCCTTTTCTGTTTGTCCATAATAAGTTTTCATGCTATTTATTCACTAAGCAGGGTCAAGAGCTTGAATGCAGTCAAAAATACATAGCAAGATGGATTTGACTTATGGCACAGCTTCCATAAACACAGTGCCATAAATAGTGGAATAGCCTTGACACAATGAGAGGCATGGTTTGGAAGAAAATATTATATCATGGCTTTCAGTGTGGTTGGGAACTTACTTGAGGAGCTATTATATAACCCTATGCCATTATGAAAATTAAGGGGGCATCCAGTGGGACTCTGTAAGGGTTGCTCTGACCTTGCCACCACTTAGTTGTTTTGTCAACAGTGAGGTGCTAATAACGGATGCAAAGAGCCAGGAAGGGTCTACTGGTTTGTTAGTGGAAAGGTTTTGAATTTACGTGATGTGAAGAAACACTCTGAAATAGATAAATTAGCATCTGACATGGGCAAACGTTAAATCCTGGCCTTGGCAGCAATAAATAACTGTACAGCTGTAGAACATAGTACTGGCACTGTAGCTGTCTGTGGGTTCTAAAAACTGTAAACTGTGCATGAGGCAGCATTGACATCTTACAAGGAAAAGATCATCCTGGAAAAGTGAATGAAGAATAATCTGAGATAAGCAATATAATCTTGTCCTATGCAAAAAGAGTAAAGCATTAGTTTAGAGTCAGTTACTTCACTCTGAGGGAGACTTGGACCACCTGAAAACGTTTCAGTAGGACATAACTCCTAGGCATCCAGGAAATATTTCTTATAGAAAAGACTTAAATAATCAAGATTGTTTAGACCAAAGAAGAAGTGGTGGAGGAGGTGTGTGTGAAAGTAGTCTCAACATTGTAAGAGAAATAGTAGAACTCCATCGCAGCAATGAAGACTCAGACCAGGTGTTAGGAACTTTGTAGCTAGCCAGAAGGCCAGCCTCTGTATAGGCTCTGTGGGGAGAGTAACGGGGCTTTGCGCAAGCCTTCACTGCGATGGTCGACAAGTAAACGTTGAGAGTTATATTGATATGGCTGGTCTTACCTTGTCTGTATAAATGAACCAAATGACATTTTCTAGGATTCCTTCTAGCTTAACAGCTAGACAGAAAACTTGTCAACAAACAAACAACAACAAACTGACTTTCACACATAATTCAAAAATGGTTCCTTTCCTACACTAACATAGTTTAAGTTAGAGTAAATGTAAAGGCATAGAGAGCTGTATTAACCTTTTCGTTCCTTTGTTTTCATTCTCTTAAGTACTGTTAAGTCCTCCCTGTGGTTGGGACTTTAGGAACACGAGACGCTAAACTGAGTGCTGTCATTTTCAGTGACTTTCAAACTTCTGAAAAAGGAGAGACAAATCCCTTAAGTATAGCAATTCTGAGCACATTGTACATTTGCAAGCTTTTTGGTGGTGGCAGTGAAATTTTTTTTTTTTTTTTTCCATTTGACAACACTTGTTATATATCAATGGATATTTTCAGTCCTGCCGCTGAAAGAAAAAGAGCTGGAGTTTCAAGTTAGCTGTTATATAACTTTAAGTCTCCAGCCATATTATATCAAGACTACTGTAACCAATGTTTCATAGGTATACAACCCATTGAAAACAAAAGATTAAAATTCATTTTAATCAATGAAATTTAAGCAGAAATAGACAAAGATCTTTTATTTAATTCCTGCTCCTATGATTTTGCTGTCAAGTACTAAATAATCTAATCAAAGCAGATAACTTTTTGAGTTCTGCTGAATGTTTCTGTTTTTCAGGATATTATAGTACAGAAATTTTTTATTTCACTGAATAATTACAAGAGAAAACTCTACCTTTACCTGGAGAAATCAGTTTTTAAGCTGTGATTTACATCTATGTGTTGATTTCAATATAGGTTTATAAGAGAAATTGACATTCAACTGCAGAATATACGGTCCATTTTGCAAATACTTCTTATGTACTTAATGTTGGGTTTCTAGAAGTTTTATGTATAGTTCCAGTGAGGAACAACAGCTTATCTCAAATGCAATCTGAAAAAAATCTGTCTGTTCACTGTTTTATATACATTTTAGTTTTTTTCAGGAGACCCATACAGTGAATCTAGAAACTTAGAATATAGGTCATCTCACCTGACCATGGTTGGTCAAAATTCAGGTGTCTGATCACATTTCACAACACTATGGTGCTCTTGTAGAAAAGCAGTTTCAGCAGTACTTCATTCCCCTGTTAAATAGATAAACAAAACTGTTGGAATTAACACCTAATATAGATTTTGGGTGGTAGGAGTCAAGTAAGTTGAATTCTACTTGTTTTGTTCTTCAGTATTTATATTTTACTTTTATACCTTTCTATTATGAATGTTTGTTCATGTGCTCATATGTCTTTGTTACACATGACATCAACATTGCTCTGTTATACTGGATAATCTATTTCCTATTATTGAAGTAAAACTCAGACTATACTGCTGAATTCAGTGGGAATACCTTTCAGAGTAGGTAGCCACCAGGCTCTCCATGCCTAGTAAGAAGTCTTGAACCTCCAGGAATAGGACTCATAAAGGAACTTATCTCTGTGAAGCAAATCTCAGTGGCTTAATTACTATTTCATTTCAGTGTTCTTCTCATTTGAAAGAAAATTAATCATGAGAAACAGCTTGGCACAGATTAAGTCTGTTTAATGATAATCTTTTGGGCATTATAAAAAAAAAAATTGATCTGGAACTGCATTTTTGTAATAGATTTGATAGTAATACAAGTGTTTTACTGCTATATTTGTGCTCACAGCACAGCAATAGACTTGTTCTTCTATAAGTCCTGAAAATGCTTCTGTGTTTACTAAACTCCTTGCTTGATGCTTTACAATGGGCATTTAGAATGGAATGGAGGATTCTTGTCTCAGTTACTCTGAATCCAATAATTAGAGACTGAATTGTAGAATGTATTTTTGTGTGTCAGAGAGTTGTAGAGTGTATCTTTCTCTTTAGGACAGGGATTCTTTTCATCCAGGATGGTATGTTGAATGATAATTGTATTTGGTTGTAAACATTTTGTGGTTATAATTCCCACTGTAGTGCTTTTGTTTTAATGATCCTGTAGAGTCTAACTTGATTTACTGTACTATATGAGACCTTTGGCACTTGCTAAAGTTTTTAAATTACCTTATCAGATTAAGAAACACATTTATGGGAATCTGGTTAGCATTACATGTACAAAAGCCCCATAATGTGCCTGGATTTTTCTCATAAATAGTCCTAAATATATATTCCAGGAAAATTCATATTACATATCTAATAAAAATCATTATAAGCACCTTTTTTGCTGTCATCATATAGGTTCTGTAAAGTTGGGAGATCTATTTCAATAAAGGAACTGAAATTGCACTTTTTTGGAAGCAATGGTAGTGGTCAGTGATAGCTTTTTCACCTTTTTTTTTTTCTTTTTTTTTTCCCCCTAATTGGAATGAAACTGCAATAGAAAGCTTCTTTGAATTAGTGGTGTTCACAGGGAATTTTTACATGGTTGACTAAGCATGAAACTCATGGAACCATTAAAGCCCAAAGAAAAACCCTGGTGCAATGCAAAATGAGGAAAAAGCAGAATTCATAGTGATTCAGTGAACTGGAGGAGGGGAATTCAGGCAAAATTCTGGCATCAGGTAAAGGGATATTTGACTTTTCAGTGTTTTATAGGTAAAATGAAATGGTACCCTTATATAAATAATACTCTAATACAAATGAAAGATCTTGGGGCATACCTGCACATAGCGTCAGCCTCAGAACCAACTCTCCCTTCCAGCTTGGCTGGTCAAGTTGTGTGAATGTCAGCTCTCTGTAATTTTCAGTGTGTTTCCTTTCCCTTTTCATCAGTTCTACATTGCTGCTAACTAAACACATGTCAGAGGAAGCTAAAATGCAACACTACATAAAAGGAAAAATTAAAACTGAGCAAGAGTTTTCGGTGAATAAAAATTTATGGGAATATTTTTAACCCTAAATTCCTATTGCTTCCATCATGTGTGTTGTATTGGAGACAGAAGACTGGAATTTCTAGAGGTAAGGTTCACACAAAGGACTGATTTCAAGAATAAGCACTTAACACAGAAGATAGTTCGAAAAAAATCTCTTTTGCTTACTATTCCAGAGAAACAGTAACAATTTATGGAGAATTAATAGATCAGGAAGATGGTAACACAGATAAAATTATTCCTTTTCCTTTCTGTGATTATAATATCGTAATAATATAATAATAATAAGTACCATTACAAGGAAATGGCAATTTACGTGCAAAACATTGATTTTCATTTTCCTTTGTCGTATGCAATTACATAGGCATACAGTGAAATAAACAATGCAGTAAATTACTGTATGGCTGGGTAACATTTTTTTTTGAGGATTTCTCAGAAACTTTTTCTTCATATGATATAGAACAGTGTTTTGTCTCCTATAACAAAACATGAATGACCAAAAAAATTTTATTTGCCAAATTTAATACGCCCAGGAAGTTTTATTCACTATACTCCTTCATGTAAATAGCAGTCTAAGTCTATCTTTTTAGTGACTTAGAAGGGCATACAGGGTGAAACAAACCACCAGAGAAAATCTACCAGATGAAGTAGTAAAGAAGTTAGACAAATGATAAATTCTGAGGGCAAAATGCCTTTTTGCAGACAAATAGTTTTGTGTTAGACAGAAGGAATTTTTTAAAAGTCTGCTTTATTTCAATGACAGAATTAATTTCCTCAAAAGTCTATTTACCTTCTGTCAACAAAAAATAATTTTGTTAAGCTTCTTATTCATTCAGCGGATAATATATGTTCCGGTGCACTATTGTCAACCAAATGTTGCTATCATTTTACCAGCAGAAAGAAAAATAAAGTTATTTTCCTCATAAAATTGAGACTTACATTTATTTTGGGATAGTAAAAAAGAGGAACATTTTTAGCAGTCATCCTGAAACTCAGCTAAGTTTTCTCAGCTGACACATAAACCTGTTGATAGTTACATGAAAATGCATGCTGTCTTAATAAAAAAGACGGTGTCATCATGCTATAAACTATGAGAAAGCAGAAAGATTGGAAAGACCTCTTGGTGTGTTTAGTGGGTGACATGTTGAAGGAGACTGCAGTACTCCAGGATTTTTCAGGCTTAGTAATTGTCTTGAAAGTGCACGTATAATTCGCTTCTACCCACCTAATATGGCTGTTTGGAAAAATGTTGTGTAGAGAAATAATCAAAGGATTATTTCAGACTTTTTTGCAACTGAAAATGAATTTTCAGCTAACAGAAAATTTCAAGAGAAATTTCTGCTTTCTTTAACTATTTTAGTTTTTTTTTTTTCTTTCATTTCATCAGAAAGCTCAGAGATGATTTGCCAGAAAAAAAAAAAAAAGAAAAAAAAAGTCAGTATGAGTGGTCATATTTTAAAAGATAATTAGTTTCTGCACATGCATTGATACTAGTAACAACTAGAAGTTTAAATGTCATAGGATATCTTATCTGTGGTACTGCAAAATCTATCACAAAAATAAAATGGTTAATACTTTTGAGACTGATTTTCTGACAGAAACCTCAGGAATTACATGCTGAGATAGCAATAGACATAGCACAAAAGGAGGTACCCTGGCTTGAAAGGTTTTATTGTAATTAGTATGATTTGATGCCTCTTGGATCTGTCTTTCCCTGGCTCTTGAATTATCTTCTGAGAAATTCAGGAGGCACATTTGAGTTGAAAGCTTTACATTGTACTTACCCTGTTCACGTTCCCCCATAGCGGAGTCCTGGGAAGTGGGAGGACAGGTAATGGTATCCAATGACGTGTAAACTTATATGAATTGTGTTAAAACTTTGGCAGAAAGTTGTTTTCAAGCTAAGTTTAACTCATGAGTGTTACCTCGGGTTTGCAATTATACCTTCAGACATATCTATCATTGAGTTCTGCTCATTTTCAAGAGAGGATACATAATTATTTTCCTGGAAATAGCATGGCTGTAAATAACAATTGTACATTGAGATTCAGATTTTGGATTGTGTAATCCTGTCATAAAGCTTCTCTTTTCTGCAGTTTGGAACAAGATGTGTGTTTCCATCATAAGTGACACAAAGAGTTCCTTCAAGTATTTAGTTACAGTGACAGTTTTCTGGGATTTTTTTTCTTTTTTTCTTTAGGAACAAGGATCAATGATAAAATGGAAATGTATTCCAATTTCTCCAAGCACAGTAGACTTCACTCAGTAGGACAGAGTTGTCTGAGTGTTGTACAAGGTCTCCATCTAAATACGTTTGTCCTTAAAATCCTGCCTGTCAAGCAAGTTCTCTCTTCCTCACTTTCTTTGGTTTTCGTAGAATCATGTGACAAAGACTTTAATAGCTGTATGTTGGCTTCTGATTTCTGATTATTTTTTTTAATCAAAACCATATTATGTCTATTTTTTTTTGTTCATCAAACTTACATGAAATCCAAAAGATCTCAATGCTTGTACAGAGGTGGTAATTTCCATGCTTGAGTGATGATTTTTCAACTATTTAATGTGAAGTTCACGAAGGTAGTTCTATTATTTCTTCATTTTCACTGACTGGAGTCTATTCTGCCAAATATTTTTTCCATTAGTTCCACTGACAGGTCCTCTTAAGTTAGTAGAATTCAGGATAACAGGAGTTCAGATAAAATTCTCAGGTTCTGTGTGTGCATGTTAAATTTATCTTCACAATTTAACAGGAGAAGAAGAAAACTGTACTGCATTGAAACAGGCTGTCTTTTCTGTTTCTCCCACCTTCTGACAAATTCCAATAACTTGACAGCAGAGAGTAAGATAAGACCAAACTCAAGTAACTGTTTCTTCTAAAGACTGCTAAACGTCTTAAATCACTTCTAAGACTTAAAGCTTGTGATGAATTTTTATCTGGTTTAAATGATAATAATTAAAAAAAAAATGTCTTAAATGTTTACAAGTACCTTTTTATCCTTCCTGTGTTTACATTCATAGATCAGGAATATGAACTGCTCACAATTAAAGAAGAAAAAAAATCTATCTGAAACGACCTCCTTTACATAACTTCATTCACCTTCCATTTCTCAAAGCATTTCACATATGATATGCACATCAGCAACAAATGTCAGCAGTCATAATAAATTATTTGAGTAACCTGTACAATAAAGACATCCCAAGTAATTTCCACTGTTCCAGTATCCCTGTAAAAGCTCTATTACCTCTGGAGAGTGCAGAAAGCCAATGAGGCAGACCGTGGTAGAAGCAAATCAACTTCTGTCTCTTTGTTTCCTTGATCTAGCCAAGACTACAACACACATGCTAAAATACTAGGGCTGCTCACATGTTTTATGTGTATAAACCTAAATGCATCACATTTTAGGAGAGATCCTGTCCTTTTTCAGTTGCAAATCTCAGAGGCTCTAGTTTGGATATGTATCTAACTGTACAGTGCTCAGAAAAACTGTTCTGCTGGGTTTTGGTGAATCTCCACTTCTATATATTGTCCAGTCTTGATACTTTGTTCTTGCTACTTGGTTTCTGCAAGAATTTATGCATGCAAATAATTGTCATAGAGAAAAGTCGCTGGTTCTTGAAGAATCAAGTGATGACTCCTCTAGCTCCTTTTAAAGAAGCTTTCTATGAGCAGGCATGCTTTTCCCATGCTGCCTTTATGGCATGAGGCAGAGTTGATCCCGCCTAGGGCTGCTGGCAAATATAACACTGCAAACATTCATACGTATGACAAACAGAATACTGAGGCAAAATGAGGACAAAATGATTGTGCAAGCGGCTTTAATTGAGGTGAAAGCAATTCTCCAAGTTTAAATCACTTGTCTAGCATTTAAGTGGCACAATTCAATATTCCCAACAATAATTTGCAGTAATAGAACTTAGACAGTGCCAGGCTTAGAAGCAAATATGGATCCGATAAGAAGGCTATCCATCATAAAGGGGGACATTTGTGAAATGTGAATTATTCACTCTTATCTACTTACTATTTATTATCTTTTTATGTCTTCATCTATTCTATTTCATCTCCTTACAAAGCATAATTGGAAATGACATTTCTATGCCTGTAATTATGAGGAAAAATATGCAAAATTAATTCTGTTAGGAGTAAACAGCAATAGCTTTGTCCTTAGGATTTCAGTTCTTAAAGACCATTAGTAGAGATAAAATTAAAAAGGCTGCAGAAACTGGAGGTTACTTTTACATTGTTTCATCCTCTAGGTTGTGAGTGACTGCACATTGAAGGACAAAGGAGGAGAAGGAAAGCGGATGGGAGAGAGGAGTGACTTTCCTGTGGTCTAGATATATATAAAAGGCTGAACTGAAATTTCTGCTGCAGCAAGATTTCATAAATCTGCCCTTTATAAAGCAGCAGTGGCTCAGATTCTTAGTAGAGCTGGTTGGCAACTACTTAAAATTTTGGAATTTTTTTTCATCAGAAAAAAAGGCTGATCAAAGCAAAAATATTTTCTAGGAAATCAATAGTTCTTATTAATTCCTTGTAACCCTTATTGTATATCAGTAAGTGTTTTGAAAATGTTAGAATGTTCTTGCTGCCTTCTTGAAAGGAAACTAAAGTCCAATTATAAGCTTTTTTGCGTAACTGGATTATAGATATTTCTGCTAGTTAAAAACCAGAAATATTGAAAAAATGAGATAGCAAAAAAAAGATTTAATTGATCAAAAATTATTTCTGGGTATATGGTTTACATTATGGATTATGATATGTTATATTTTGGGGTTTTTTTTGATATTTTGTCCTGAATCTTTTTTTCAATGGAAATATTTTTTCTACTTGATTGAAGTTACTTTGTTAAATATCAGAATTAAGAGGAACATAATATTGTCAGATCATAATAATTTATCAGTATACTCAAGCTTTACTTTTTCTTGCAATCTTGCAATCTTGTAATCAGAAATTTTTGAACATGTCCAAGGATGGATACCAAGCAGCCCCTGCTCTTGCTGCAGCCTGAGCTGGGAGCCTCTCATCCTGACTGTGCTTCCCTCAGAAATGTCTTGGGTATCTGAAAGCAGCTGCTAGATCCTTCTCTTGGCCTTTTCTTCTTAGACCCTTTTTCAGGATTTCACCCCAATTTTTCAAAGGAGCAGATTCACAAATGAGTGTGGCATGGCACCAGCTCTGATTCGCGAATTTCTTGTGATCCTGGTTTGAATCCCGGCCAGTACCATCCAAAAACTGTTACCTCTGTGACCTAGTGCAAGTAACATATTAAGGTCAAGTCAGCACCTGTGTGCTAGTGTGGCATGGAGGTCACCTGGGCTGGTAGCGGAGAGTCTAAAGCCACTCAGTCCTAGGAGAAAGAAAAAGAGTGAAAGAGATGGGAAACGTTTTTCTTCAATTCAGACTAATGTGAAAACAGTTTTGCAAAAGATTTGTTCTTATGCGTGTAGTGATTTAATAAATGACAACATAAATTATATGAGAGATTGCAGTGGTACAATTTTTATTTAAGATGGAAATACTCGAGGCACCCTGATACAAAATTGATACTACTGTAGAAAGCCTAAGGATACAGCAGCCTGGTGGGAGGAAAACTAAAAGATTTATATAATATGCTTAGAATCAAACTATATCCATACCAACATCCAGCCTGAAGTGATTTTTCTATACCTTAATTGTAATCTTGTGAATAATGGGATTAATAATGAAATGGCATAGCAATACATGATGTTATATTTTACATTCTTTCATCTTGCCAGGTTATGTCCACATGAATGAAAAGAAGGCATAGAAATTATCCAGACAGTGAGCTGCATGTCCACAAAAAAACCCAAGAAAAAATTATATTATGGTAAAAAACTAATAAAGAAAACCATAATTTTTATCTCCAAAAAGCATAATCTCAGAGGAAAATCAAACATTCTCTAAAAAATACAATTTTAAAAGAAAGCAGTACTATTACATACTTGGAAAACTCTAAGCTCTTGCTTTCTCTAATGGGCTATACCAGGGGAGTCAGCCTTTCACACTACCTGCTAAAGTTCTTTTCTCCTCCCAAATTGTAATCTCAAAGAATTTTGTAACATGTAAAATCTATGAAGTCTAATATTCTAAAGCACCAAATTGCATATTTTTTAGAAATAATAAAACTGGAATGTGGAATATGGTTATATATCTAATAACACAAGGACTTTATGCAGTACTGAGAACATATATATATGGCATTGACAGCTACAATATGATTTGAGAACATGTAAAGCAATTTCAGATATATCTCTGTGGAGTTGATTTGACAATGAAAAGTGACTGTACATTGTTTTTGTCCTAACTAAAAGTTCCCTGAAAACTCTGTTTAAACAAAGAGGAGCTTATTCAAACCATGGAAAATCTCACCAACAGTTTATAGAGGAAATGGAAGTCTTGTAGTTTCTGCACTCAGTGTTAAGTATGTCCACATTTGTGGGCCCACCTCAGGGCCAAAATCTACAAATTTGCAATCTGTGCAAACTATCACAGCAGGATTTTAAACTAATTCTTCATACCTGTAAGTACTGTATTTGATGAAAAGCTGGGATGTTTAGCTAAATTGTCCTGGAACAGGCTTCCCTCAGGTTGCTCTGTTTGATGGATGAGATGTTCCACTGGCATCAACCAGTGCGGACTGGTAGTTTTAAGGTACTAGTTCATATAAACTAGGGGTCTGGCATTACGGAGAATTCCAAACTGCAGTACAAGTTAATGACAATGTAACAGAAAATACCAAATTAACACACTAGGGTATTTGGTGGTTTGCAGTAAGGCTACAGAGTGGATTTGCCAGCTCTTCAAAATACATATGAAAATTCACTTTTATTTAAACAGGAAGGTGGCAGTTTTCACAGAAGTGGGAAGGGACTCTTGAAAATGGTACAGTTAAAATTCTGCATAGATCTTTGAAATGTATCCAGTTTTAACAAAAAAAGCCCCAACAAACCTGACTAAAAATCAATTCTGAGTAAATAATAGTAGGCTTTAGCACTTGCATCCTTTTTTTAGGGTAATGTAAGCTAAAAGAATCACACATCAAGCAACAATTATGTTGCTCTCAAGTGTGTGAAATGACAGATATTCATCTGAGGTAATCACATTTCACAAATGGGCTGTTTCCTGGGAGAATGATGTATCCTTGCCAATTGCAATGACATTGTTCAACTGGCAAGTGATAAAAGTGACTGTATTCCTTCAACTGAAACAATTACATACCCCAGATCTGCACAATCATGACAGTGAATAAAAAAGATGGTGTTTCTAATTTTTCAGATGGACTCACATGTTTATATTGTTCCATACCATGTCAGAAGATTTTTTTAAGTTTCCACTTTTGTTTTTAAAATGATACACAGTAGAAAGAAAAACAACTAAGGGGAATACAACCACAGTCAAGTAATAAAATGCATTTCAATAGCAAAAAAAAAGTCATAGCTTTAGAATATGAAAATGTAAGTTCTACATATAGGTATGGGAGTTTAGTCTGAAAGCTGTACAGGTGAAAAAACATTTCAAATTTTAGTTAGTAAACAAGTAGATCCATAAGAAAAGTCTACGATAGTGCAAAGTGTTTTAACTCCAAGCTTAGTCTCCCAGCAGTTATGTAATGACCTGATTGAGATTCCTAGATTCCCTAGACATTTAGGGGCAATGTTCATGAAGAGTTTCCTGTTAACACTAAATTCTGAATATGACTGCAGGCTACCTAACTAATATAACATTGTGAGGACACAGACATTATAAGTGAATCTTTCCCAAGATGTAGGCATGCTTTGTAGAAGTGAAGACAGTTGTAGAACTGTAAGATTATTGAGGTTGCAATGGACTTCTGGACACCATCTGCTTCTCCCTCCTATTCAAAGCTGACCCATCTTTGAAGACGTATCCCACTTTGAGATTAGATGAAGTTTCTTAGGGTCTTTTCCAGCTGAATTTTGAAGTTTTCCAAGGATGAAAATTCCACAACTTTTCTGGGAATTTGCTCCCCTTTTTCTTTTTGGACTTTGGAGACATATTTATTCCTCTATTAAAAAAAAAAAAAAAAAAAAGGAAAAAGAAGCACTATTAATAAAACAAACAATGTATCACATGGCAGAATCAGGTTCAGTTCTGTCCTCTACTGAAAGGAAGTCTTACAACTGTACCAACATCTTCAGAATATTATATAGTGCTGGAGGGAGGGGAGGCAGGATGGTGGGAGAAGACACACTCTCCAAGCTGCTTAGTTTCAAACACATTTGTTGAAGTTGTTTTATTTTATATAGAATAAATAAATGCCACAGAAGCAGAGAGTTTGGAGATAAAAAAGGGCCTTTCTCTTTTCCACAGTAGGTAAGATATTCTTTCATGCAGAAAAAAGAAATTTAAGTATTCCTAAGTGTTATATATTTGCATAAGGATATCTGTAATTAAGATTCCTTATAATATTTGTTCTTCTTAATGGACACTTATTTCAAGCTCTGGAAGAAACAGTTAAAAGGACAACTGTAAGTGATAAAAGTAGGTTTCATTTCAAACTGGCAAAGGTGGAACTTGACTCTGCAACTTTTACTGCTGAGCTTGGGTAAAAGGTGCTTTGCAGCAGGGAAGGTAATATCTCTTTATTTGGCTGAGCTCAGCCAGTTGTTCTTTAATACCACCATATAGGTTTGGCAGGAAAGAAAAGCAAACATGTGGCTAGTTTATGCCTTCATACAGTGTGCAGAGGTTACCTAGATCCTAACTGATAAACAGTCATAAAATTGAAATGGCTTGGACCAAGATTTATTTTGCAGTTACCCTGAAAACGAGCTGAGGGCTGCTCTGAAAACCTGTGCATTACTCAGGTAGCAGCTGAGCTTTGAGGACCTGAAAGTTCCTAGCTTTTTCAACAGGTGTATAAGGTGCTCTCAATCAATGCAAAAATAAGTGAGACATCTCTTTTTGTCACTGAATAGACGATTAAAGATACTCCTAGAATATGTTGGTGTGGAAATATAAAGGCAATACTAGCTATGGATATGCAGCTATGTTTGTGTTTTGTTTAATGCTTATTTGCCATTGTCAAACTGCAAAAAGTATAGTCACAAGCCTTCAATGTTTCAGGAACAGCAGTAATATCTAAGGTATTAAAACTAGTTTTTCAGTAACACAGTAGAGAAATTTAGTCTACTCATCAAAGGGAAACTAACCAGATGATTGTGTTATTCCTGTGTGGGAAAAAAATGGGTCTGTATTTTATCAGAAGAAAAGGCTTAATGGACACTGAAGTTCAATTAATTCATAATAATTATTAGGTGCAATTTTTTTTTAACAATGAGGATAATGAATAATTAAAATAACCAATTACTCACTTAGAAGTTCCAGATTTCACAAAGAAATTACAGCACAATGTCCTTTGCTGCTTCTGTAAAAGAGAAGGTATATCAGTGGATTTAGCCCCTTTTGTTTTCAAAAAACTGCTCTATTAATCTAATTGATTTATTTGCACCATTCTTCACCAAAAAACATGAAGAAACACGTATGTCTAATCCATATTTTTTCGTTGAACCAAATATTATCATTGAACAGTGAAGATGTCAAAGTAAGAGAAGCTGAGCTGAATTAACAATGAAAGAAGTTGTTGGAGGCAAGGGGGAGGGTAGGGAGAGAGGAAGTATTTCCTCCAGTAGAGGAGGACCAGGTTCGGGACCATTTGGCCAAACTGGACATTCATAAGTCCATGGGCCCTGATGGGATGCACTCGTGAGTGCTGAGAGAGCTGTCAGATGTTATCACTGGGCCACTCTCTATCATCTTTGAAAGGTCATGGAGAACAGAAGAGGTGCCTGAAGACTGTAGGAAGGTCAACATCACTCCAGTCTTCAAGAAGGGCAAGAAGGAGGACCCTGGGAACTACAGACCAGCTAGTCTCAACTCTGTCCCTGGGAAGGTAATGAAGAGACTCATTCTAGATGTCATCTCCAAACAAATTGAAGAGCAGGGGGTTATTGGAAGTGGGCAACATGGGTTTACCAAGGGTAAATCATGTTTGACCAATCTGATAGTTTTCTGTGATGTTATAACTGGTTGGTTGGATGAGGGGAGGTGAGCAGATGTCATCTACCTTGAATTCAGCAAGGCTTTTGACACTATCTCCCCTGAAATCCTCATTGGGAAACTAAGGAAGTGTGGGCTGGATGAGGGGGCAGTGAGGTGGATTGAGAACTGGCTGTGTGACAGGACCCAAAGGGTAATGATTAATGGAGCAGGTTCAAGCTGGAGGCTTGTAAACAGTGGTATCCCCCAGGGGTCAATACTTGGTCCAGTCCTGTTCAATATATTCATCAGTGACCTGGCCGAGGGGACAGAGTGTATCCTCAACAAGTTTGCTGATGATACCAAACTGTGAGGGGTGGCTGACACCCCGGAGGGCCGTGCTGCCATCCAGCGAGACCTGGACAGGCTGGAGATCTGGGAAAGGAAGAACCTCATGAGGTTCAACAAGGAAAAGTGTAGGGTTCTGCACCTGGGGAAGAAGAATGTCAGACACCAATACAGGTTATGCGTGGACCTGCTGGAGACAAGTTCTGAAGAGAAAGATCTGGGTCCTGGTAGACAGCAAAATGACAATGAGCAAGCAGTGTGCTCTTGTGGCCAGGAAGACCAATGGAATTCAGGGCTGCATAGGGAAGAGTGTGGCCAGTAGGTCACGGGAAGTAATTCTCCCCCTCTGCTCTGCACTGATGAGGCCACAACTGGAATACTGCATCCAGTTCTGCCCCCCCTCCCACCAATTCAAGAGGGACAAGGAGCTACTGGAAAGAATCCAGAAAAGGGCAATGGATATGATTCAAGGATTGGAGCATCTACCTTATGAAGAAAGGCTGAGAGAGCTGGGACTCTTTAGTCTGGAGAAGACTGAGGGGAGACCTTATCGATACTTACAAGTATCTAAAGGGTGGTTTGAAGGAGGAGGGAGCCAGACTCTTTTCAGTTGTTGCCAGTGAGAGGACGAGGGGTAACGGGCATAAATTGGAACATAGGAGGTTCAACTCAAATATGAGGAAAAACTTCTTCACAGTGAGGATGACAGAGCCCTGGGACAGGCTGCCCAGGGAGGTCGTGGAGTCCCCTTCTTTGGAGATTTTCAAGACCCGCCTGGATGCAGTCCTGAGTAACATTCTCTAACATGCTCTGGGCAATCCTGCTTCAGCAGGGGAGTTGGACTAGATGATCTCTATGGTCCTTTCCAACTCTTAAAAAAAATTCAGTTAAATTCAGTGAAGAACTAACAATTTACAGACTGGAACAGTGCAAATGGCTTTCCAAATTACCTCTATAATTAAAAATCACTTTTCCCTATATTAATATAATGTGTTACTATGGGTCCACTGAGTCTTCCTTTCCCACAGTCCTTTTATCATACTTGAGTTTAAGTGATTTGTCACCTGTAAATATTTCTTTATTTTATTTTGTAATAATGTCATTTACTATTAGTTATGTATTCTTAGACCAAAAGCTCATTACTGAGACATTGACTAGTCTAAAGGGTACTCAGCTTGTCACTGGTGGTACTATGAGAAATAAAACATAAGTTTAGTCATTGCCAAATTGAGTTCCCTCCAAAGTTCAAAGCTATACGCATAAGTCAAAGGACTGTTTATTTCATCCTCCGGATTCAGACCAAAAGAAAAATAAAAACCAAGTAAATTAGTTATCAAACTTCTACTTAACACAAGTTCTAAGTATAACTGTGTGAACTAAACAGCATTTTAAAATGCATAAAAAATATGAAGGGATAGATATACTCCATCAAGGGCATCTAATACTGTAGCAGCTACTGATTCAAAATTATAAGCAGAATACTCACCTCCAGGAAATCACAAATAACTCATGTCTACTTATCACTCTAGCATTATAATATATCCTCAAACACTTTTATCTCTAATAGAACAGTAATCTTCAAAGAACCAAGGTACAGTTTATAAAAATTAGGCCTATACAATTCCTATAATAGTTTCATAAGATTTTAAATTTACATAATTCTGAGCAGGAATGCAGCAGCAATACTTGATCTGAGATATTTAAAAGATGATAAGCACACTTCATATGATTCCAGTCCTTTAGAAAGCTGTAACTAAAGTGATTAGAGATAGTTTCAAGTATGTGAAAAATTAAGACTGAGATGCTCTGCCAGGCAATGTTAAAAGTTTTATAGTATGATTAGGAAGTCCCTGAAGTGATTTCAGTTAGCACTTGGTGATTTTTCTACTCCTTCAATGACTAATATTTGCTACTGTCCAATAACTTGTTGTCTAAGATATATTTTGCTACTTCCCCTGTTTTCATGAAAGCATCTCGTAGTGCTGTATTTGTACACATTTCTTATTTCCTTCAATTAGAGGCATTTTTTGTATTTTTTTTCTTAAAATTATAGATAATCATATTTATAGAATCATAGAATAATATAATGCTTTGAGTTGGAAGAAACCTTAAAGATCACGAAGTTCCAACACCCCTACCATGGGCAGGGACACCTCCCACCAGACCAGATTAGTCCTGAACTAGCCCCATCCAGCCTAGTCCTGAACACCTCCAGGGTTGAGGCAAACACAACTTCTGTGGGCAACCTGATTATACTGATATAGAAGCTCTTAGCTTTACATAGTTACTTGAACATTACTATAACACACATAATGAATCATTAAAATAGAATTACAAAGGGATTTATTTATATTAAAGTGATTAATACCAAATTACTTATACTCAACTACATTGTTCTTTTTCTCATCACCTCTGAGTCTTAAGAAGGAGAAATGTATTTCCACATTGTAGATGATCATTTATAGTCCATACTGTATGCAACACACAAAAAAGTAGCTCCAAATATCCCACTACAACTGGAACAGTATTTATTATTAAAATATTACTAAAATCAGTATATTCTGTAAACTGCTTCACATAGAAATGGCCACAGAGTACCTTGGCAATGTACAGTGTACATTTCTCATTCTTACAGTTCCTTTGCATATTTTAATAACTATGTGACTGACTATGTAAAGGAGAGTGTGAAAATGACATTGTGAAAATGTATTACCCTCAGCATGTGAAAGAGCAGCTATTACAAGCCAGGCAGAATGGCAGTACTTTTTATCTTCTACCTATCATTATCAACTTGCTTTTAATGTTAGGTAAGATGAAACTGCAGTGAAAAGTGTGACCCTTGACTGTTAATCTCTGCCTTGATCTTTAGGGGAGAAAATAATGGCTTTTATTTTTCTGAAACAGAAGTTTTTATCTCTAGTACTTTGGGTGATAGGCTGGATTTGCATCTAACCCAAAAGACCATGTTAACAAGTTAAACTTTTCAGCCATTTTTGTCCCATCGAGAAAGTGTAAAGGAATACATCTATCTTATTTTTTTCTTCCTTTTTTACTTCATAAGGCATATTTAAGAAGAAGAGACAGCTGTGACTATCATAGTTTACTTAAAGAACACACTGTATTTAGCTGTCTGGCCCATATACAGAGTAGATTTTAAAAAATTGATTGTCATCTGAATATGATTTAGTTTAGATCTTTCTCACAATCCATTCTAGAGGGGCTGGATTGAGGCTAAAATAACTCTAGCTTTTACGTCTTATTAAACCATATTGAGTTGAGTGTATTCTTTTTAGAATTGATGAGCTAGCTTTTGTCTTGCTTTGCTTATAAACCGCATTCATAGGAGCTATGTTGACAATCACAAGGGGGAAGAAAGGGCTCAAGGTACTGAAAAATACTTGTCTATGCTGCTTGTTACAGAAGATGCACATATACTAACAGCAGATCTCACAGTTCCCCTTAACAGTAGTATAGAGTAGCAGTGAGAAATGCAGGCATTCTTTCTGAGCAGAATTAGTAACAATACCACCGCCAGCAGCTCGAATGGCTCCAGCACAGCGATACCCTTTTTGCCCAACCCCAGTTGACACAAAAATCCCTTAGAGATCACAACAGTCCAACAGCACGTGCAAGAAATATATTCCTGCTCAAGGTGCTAATAAATGATCCAACAACCTCTGTTTGGCCATTGGAGCAGTTAAATCATGACCTTGTGTATGGAATAGAAACGAGGATAGTTTCCTGACCAAAAACTGAGCAGTGAGGATACCTACAGGGAAATGGGTCTTTGCTATCTGACAGTTGTTCCCTTTAGTCTCTTTATTCTCTCTAGTGAAGTTATGCTTGAACAAAAGAGGAGATTGAATTTTGCACTTCAGGGAATGGGTTAAGAAAAGCAACTATCTGTATACACAGGTGCCTTTCTGTTACAAGGAACACAGGTCTTATAGTGAGAAGGACTAAAGAGAGAGTTGCAGCCAGAAAATCAACACCCCACAAACAATACCAAGCCTGTTATAGAGAATACTGCACAGTCAGAGAGATCACACATTAGGAAGGTGAAGTAGAGGTGTAATTATTAGAAGAGAAAATAAATAACATGTAATGAATTAGATTATAAATGAGCTGAAGAGGTAATGAAGTTTGAGTTTTACAATGAAATGAAATTAAAATGCTCCTTCTATAAGAATTTGAACAATGATTGTACAAGCGAGGCATTGGGGAGTCCTAATCCTATTAAATCTAATCACCAGTGTCTGTTTCTGCATACACAATGAGTTTGCACACAGGAGACTAAATTAAAATACATTGCAGGTTTTCATACTTTTATCCAGACAGCAAGATGGAACAAATTCCGCCCTTCTAAAATGCACACAGTCACAGCTTCTGATACGCTCATACCATTAAAAGACTTAGGTGTTACTCAAGACACACAGGGTGAGATGATATTCTTGACCTACTTTTAATGTTTTCGGTGAATTTCAACAAGTCACTTCAAGTTTCTGTGCCATGATTACCACTTATTCCTTACTAGTAATAGACCCCTTCTCTCAGCTAAAAGAAAAAATTTATTTTTTTAGCCAGCTAAAAGTGAAAAGAAAAAAAATAACACAATATTAGAATCATCTCCATCATCACAGGTGTAGCTTTAATGTCATAATATACATGATGGCTACACTGCAGATCGTGGTTTTTTCCTAACTCTTTTTCCTTCTCATCTCTATTTTCAGAACCAAACTACTTTCCCAGTCTGGTTCTGGAAACAGATATAGAAAGGCATCATCATCCAGACCAAATGGGCTACTCTGACAGGCAGATGAAAAAATGTTCCCTATGATTATTGAAGCACATGTGACATAAGAGAAGAAAAACCTGAAGAGCACGGAGAGATGAGAGCTAGAGGAGGGTGGAGAGTTCAATGACACTGCAGCTTCTTAAAATCTTTGCAATTTTTCATGGTGTTCACTTGTGGAACAATGACCAAGACACTGATATTGGGCATATGAACAGATAAAAATTTGAAAAGTGGTTCTAATCCCTTTCTCTCATCTGTGAGCCATGAATCTGGCTGATTTTATCTTCTTTGGTATGAACATACTGGATCCCAGAGACAATGTTCTTAGTGTAGCTATACTTAGTGTGACCTTAATCCTGCATGCACTTAAGGACCAGCTCCATTGAACTTGATGTAAGCATATTTCATGGTTGCTTCATGATACCCATTATGAATGTCAGGAAATAATTTTCCTAAGCAGTCAGATATATTACCTGTTTTACTGTTTTCATCTTTGTCCCTACGCTGAACTGTCAGGAATACTCTGTCACTTGAAAATAGGATCCTATATTTACTGTACAGAATGAACATACTTATTTGGTATGACAAATAAGTGACATTTCATTTATCCTTTTCTTGGAGCATTCCTCTTTTGCTACTGGTGCTGACTGAGTTGTATAAGAGTAGGACTAGAGAAGACATCACCAGAATAATTGTACAGCAGTTTTCCCTGCATAAACTGTAAAATATAATACCTGTATAGAAGGACCATTTAGCAGAAAGATGCCTCTACCAAGATAACTATTATGAATAAAATCTGCCTAGTGTGATGATCACAAGTATAGCTTCTGTTAAATCAGTTTCGCCAGAAAGTATACCACTGATATTTTATAATATTGGGATTAGTCCTGTTTTTGGCTTGGGATCTTCAAAGTGCTTTGGCTCTCAAGAACCTAAGAATAAAATTATAATTAACTTGGAATTCAGTTTCCCTAAAAGAAGCTTGGATGTGGATCGTTGTAAGAACATGTGACTTTTATAGAGGTGAAATGATCTTATAGCCTTAGGGTCCAGTTGGGAAGGAAAAGTAAATTGATAGTGCTTATGAGCAGGGTATGTCTGTATCAGTCTTTGAACACCATGTTGTACTTACTGAAGAGAGATAACCCTAGACATATGTGAAGATAACTCACTTTGATAAAATAAGACCCTGTTAGACAAGGGAAATGAAGTAGATGCAATCTATATGAATTTCAATAAAGCATTTGATGTGACAAACATTATTTAAAAGGGAGAAGATAGGGATTAGTGCATGAATTGTATGGAAGATAAGGGATGGGCTAGAGCAGAGAGCAACCGATTGTGCTGAAAGAAAGAGTTTACCAGTAAAACATGAGAATGGCTCATGGGACTTGGCCATTTCATTGGACCTGTCTTACATTCACTTTTTTTCACCACTTGAAAAGTGAAAATATGCTCACGGAAATTATAGAGATTTATGGATATTTTGGAGGATTCCTCTTCTAAAAAAACTAAAGGAAGAAAGAAAAAGAAGAAAGAAAATGTGAATATCGTAATATAAGTTTAGGGTGTGCCTGCTGACTGTGGGGGGGTTGGATTAGATGGCCTTTGAAGGTCCCTTCTGGTCCAGATGATTCTATAACTCTATGAGAAGTTCCTTAAAGACTTTGCAGATTTTTGTAATTGAAGTGGTATTTGGCTTTAAAGTACAAAGAAAAAGAGTTTAGGAATTAATAACATTTCTGTTATAAACTTAATAATGTTTTCATTGGCAAATGGCAAAGGGAATTGCTCTATGATATAGTTGAGAGCAAAGGAAGTGTGTTTCACCTAAGTGTAGCCATTTACAGACCAGAGGGGAGAGATCAGCACCTCAGAGGATGATTGATGCAACCTTAAAATATATGTCCAAGATAGATGGGAAATACAACACAGTTCCTGCAATGAGGGATTGGTGGCTCAGGGCATGCTACATTCGGTGTTGTGGCTGCCATCAAGGTCTGCCCAGGGGAGGGTATGGAGGAAAACACACATTCTGGAAAGTATGAGTTATCACGAAAGACCAAGTGGGTTAGGACTGTTAAGAGTAAGGACATCAAGATGGTGTCACTGTTTTTCTGTAAGATTCTACTGAAGTGAGAAAGGGACAATCTTGAGAAGGTTGAAAGTTTTATGAAAAAAATCAGCAACTGTCAGAAATGATGCATTGATTCTAAAACTGCTGTTCTTGTGACTTTCTTGAGGCCACTTTTCTGTGATTATTGAACCTTTCAAAGACAGAAGCAGGAACACTGACTTGATTGACTCTCAAGTTCTTAAAAGTCCCTATGAAACAACGGTGTCTTCATACAGTAGTTGAGGATATTATGTTTCAGGAGGACCACACTGCGAGAGGCTGGAAAGAAAAGCGGAAGTGGGACTCCATATAGGTTGAAAGGCTGAAAAGTCTTCCACCACATAGTAGGATGAGATAAGAGACAAGAGCATTGCAGAATATTTGCAAACCTTTGCAACTCTTGTCTTTTTTTCTTTAGAGAAAATTCATGCACAGACTAAAATCCTTCGCTAAATTTTATTCCTAAATTTCCTGCTGTGTTTCTCCAGAAGGTGTAAGTCACAGTATCGCCTTGTAGATGAGCTCTGTGAGATTCCACTTTCATAGGAATTCCCAGACTGGGTCAGTTTTAATATTACCCAGATAGTGTTCATAAATAATACATCGCTAGAGTGATGGATCATAATTACAGTTTTGCTTAATTCATTTCCTACTTGTGTGAATGTTATTGGCATGTCCTACTGATGCCGTGTAATCCCAGCATTGAGCTCACAAAAGATCTCTACAGTGGTCTGAACCAGTCCTTCCAAAGGACATGAACCCTGAAACTACTTCTGCAAAGTGAATTTAAGAAGGAAAAGATAGTCTTGCCTTTCATGGGGATCCGGTTCTGCTAGGGCACTAGATTCCTATCCAGAACAGAGAAAACTTTTTAAACAATGAGATTATACCAATTATTTCTTGTATTCTGGTTATTGATTCTGGTTCACCTGTGAGCCAGAAGCTGCAAAATGAAAATGTGAATTTTGTTAAATGTAGTTTTGAAAATTGGCATAGTTTTAGAAAAGAAATCTGGTGAGAAATGAAGAAACTTCTCCCCTCCCTAAGATTTACAAATTTTCAATGTAAAAGTCAGTAGTATAAGAGTGCCTGTCGGCATTTTAAATGTGCTCAGGAGCGAGTTAATTCAATTTGCCACCAGCACCAGGCATGACAGTGGAGGTCGTGGTACCCGAGTGGAGCTCCTGTTGGAGCACCAACATCTGATTGTGAGGCCAGAGTTGTGCTCCGAGCTGCGGAGATGGGAACTGATGAGGGGTCAGTGCAGATCAGAGCAGATCAGTGCATTCCCATTCAGGTGGTGTAATGAGACAGATACAAAAAATAAGGTCTAAATGCTTGATTCACTTCTGTTTTTCTGTTAAGTGATATAAATCACGAGGAGAATTCCACTTGCATGTGTGAGTCTGATTTTATTAAAGGTGCTAATGTTACCACTAATCATCTTGCCAACAGCTATTCACAATTCCCATTCAGGACAGCACCCCACTCTTTTAACAGCGGGATTATTCTCTTCAGATGTTTACTGTTGATTTTTTTCTTGATCTGTAAACAGGTGGTCAATGTGCATGTAAACCTATTAGAAATGTTGCATACATGTAAGACACCAATTCTTAGCTAGTGTAATCCTGAATATTTTTAGCCACTTCTGTAAATCTGCAGAATAAATTCATCTGTAAAGCTGGCTGAGCAGTTTGAAATTGCTGGGACTAAATCTGTGGTTTTAGAACCTCATCACAGAAATCTTTCTGGTCTCAGAATTCTTGGAAGTGTCTCTCATTAACTGGGAGATGATATTTTTAAAAAAGAGCACAATACCTTGCCAGGAGATGTTCCTTTGCATTCTCATTTATTTGACTCAAGAAATGAAGCTCCCTGATTTTTCAGTTTTCATTTAATTTTTTTTTTGTGATTCCATAGTGATGGCACTTGCAGACTTCGCTTAACAAATATATTCAACTAGCAATTTCATTTCATTTCACATTTCCATTTTTTTCCATTTTTTTCCATTTCCTTCTCACTTAAATCTTTATTATTTAGAGCACCTACATTTAATGTGGTTGTAATAATAAAACAGCTTTGCCTTGGGAGCATAAATTATATATGAAATCCATGTAAGCTCAATCTCTTAAAAATACACATTTTGATAGAAGGAAATTGAAAGTTGGATGTTAATGTTTGTGATTTACAGTGAATTCTGGCTCCATGTGAAGGAAAATTAAACATTTTCCTTTCCCTTATTTTTGTTAAAAATGTAGTTTATTTTTTATAAACGGTCATTTTGTTGCATACTGGCAAGTGATATCTTTTGCCTCAATTGCACATGATAGGGAATTTAAACGATTGTTAAATAAACAACTTTAATACCTCCATTTTGATTCTTTTCTTATTAACAGAGAAAAAATGTCTCTGTTTTGATAATTTTTAAAAAAGTTAATCTGAAACATTTTTGTTATCTTGAAGTCTCTTTTTATGGCAATCACAACTGGTATCATCGTTAGTATAGCATTTTTAATGCACATTTTATAGAACTTCATTTTTTAAATATTCTACACATCAGTCACATAACATAGCAACATGCTCCTCCAATGATTTATGGTTCAGGAAAAAATTAAAAGAGCTTTAAAACTCTCCTAGAAAAATTGGAGATGTTTTTAATCAACTACAATGTGAAGATCTGTGCTTTTGCTGAACAGTTATTTTTTGAAAGATGCAGATTAAACATCATTAAAGCATCTTCTCATTTACAGTGCTACATATCTCAGAGAATGCATCTGTTCTCCAGGCTCTCTGGGCACACTCATAGCCAGAAAAAAAACCTGACTTGAAAGCAGAGATAGAAGGTGTCCAGGATCAGAGAAAGAAATAATAAGGGAATCTGGGAGAAAGAGAAGGTAGTACTCAACAGGCTTGGTACAATTTGAACCTGCATTTTCTGCCCAGGAGTATCAGTGATGAGACTTTTTCTTTAGATAAGAAAGATCTGAAGAAGTCTTTTTCATTCAGAGCTGAGCTGAGAGAGCCATCTTCACTGGTTTTGTAAAGTATTCAGATGATGTTTGTTTTGCTTTATGATTCTTTTACTCTAGCCATCTCTTTTAAATAAGATTTATTTTTTTTGTAGATGAAAGTTCCCAGTCACTAAGGAGATTTAGGTCAGGAAAAGACAGCATCTGCTGATGCGTTTGATACTTAGGTGTTTTGTAAAATTCAGAGTATAAATATTTGCAAAATCTAAGAACACAAAGAAAAGACAAGTTTGGAAAGGGCAGCAAATGTCAGTGCATGAGACCTTACCTACACTGGAGATGCATTTGAGTAGTAAACAAAATCAGGACTTTGAAAACTCCACTTTTCTCTTTAAATTCTGGAAAACTGAAAATAACGTTGAACGTGTCTACAACTGACTACTCTTCTGTGTACATTATTGTCCCCAAAGACCTCTCTTCATCCTTGCCTGTGACACATCTGCCATCTCTCCCCCCTTCCCTTCCCTGTCCTCCCATGATTTGGCCGCCTGAAACCTCTGCTCAGAGTAGATAAATGGCAGAGAGGAACAGAATAACCTGAGGTTCAGCCTGGGCCGGGCAGGCTCAGCTGAACTTCCACACCCCACAATCTGCTGCAAAGTCTCTGCCCCTTGACTTTCAGATCCCTTTTTATTAATGGCCCTTTTTGATCTCCAAAGAAGTTTGCACTTCTGCTTTTCAGGTCTGTGGTATGCTTTTTACAATTTGGTGCATAACAGGATGGGGCAGATGTTATCTGTAACACCATCTGAAAGTTTCTTTCCTCTGAATAAAATCATGTCTCTGGTGTCCCAGTGAGGAGACGTGTCCACTTTCCTAACAGATATTCACTATCAACAATGGTCAATGAGTTCTAGGACGTTTGAAAGCGTTGAATAATTTGCACTTTGCATGCAATTATCTTACATGAGGGCGCTGTATGGTAGGTGGAGATTATGCATCTATGAATAAATAAGATTAAATATGTTTATAAACTTAATCAAATGGGTGACTAGAATGAAGTGACAGATCACCAAAGAAGAATCATTGTAATAAAAGAGGGTCATTTTCTATGTTCTTAACTGCAGAGCACAAACATTTTCCAGGAATTTCTTTTTCATTTTAAGCCCCAATACTAATGGAAAAGTAGTTCTGCTTTTTTCTGTCCTCTCCCTCTTCTTCCTCCACTTTGGGTCCAGTTCTGCTACATTAAAAGTTTCTTAGGCAAAACATGCAGTTGTTTTTACATATTAGTACAGTAATATTAGAAATATTAGTACAGTATCTTTCAATTTTAGTTTAAAAATGTGGCTTGGCTCTATTCTTCCTGAGTATTTAATAGACCATGCATGAGCATTATCTTGTAGTATTCCTAACAAGCTGTATGCAGTCTGTACAGCTGAAGCAGCTGTTTCCAACTTCTTTCTCTTTCAGAACATATTTTTGTATGGCTGGCAGGAGGAAAATGATAAAACTTGGCTCAGACCTGCATTACAGCTCACCATGAGTGCAGTCTCTGATGATATTTTATTGTATAAATGCTCTCATAAGACCTTAGGCAGGCTGATTTGCTTGTGATTATATGATTTGCCTAATATAACTTTGTTAGACTAATGTGAGGTGTTTTACATCTGCTGCTATCACATTGTTGGTAACACAAGCTTGCTGAAATGAGACTTCATCTGATCCAGACATTCTGGACTTCTGCACTGCAGGAGAATGGGTAACCAAACTAAGGAACTGCTTGAAAAAATGATCTTGCCCCTCTGCAAAGCTTTGTAATGCTGTGGAAGGACTCTGGAAAATTTCATTTCTTCAGAGATGTGAACTAACAGGGGCAGGGAGCAGAATGAAGCCCCTGTAATTCAAAGGGAGGTGGTGAGGGACCTGCTCCAACACCTGGATATAAACAAGTCTCTGGGATCAGATGGGATCCACCCAGGAGTACTGAGGGAGCTGGCAGAAGTGAGCCACTTTCCATCATTTACCAGCAGTTCTGGCCAACTGGGGAGCTCTCAGCTGACTGGCGTCTAGCAAATGTGATGCCCACCCACAAGAAGGGCCAGCAGGATGATCTAGGAAACTACAGGCCTGTCAGTCTGACCTCGGTGCCTGGGGAGGTCATGGAGTGACCTGAGTGCTGTTATGCATGAAGGACACCTAGGGTCTGAGGCCCAGACAGCATGGGTTCATGAGGGGCAGGTCCTGCTTAAAAACCTGATCTCCTTCCATGACAAAGTGACCTACTTCGTGGATGAGGGAAAGGCTGTGGACATTGTTCATCTGGACTTTAGTAAGGCCTTTCATACAGTCTCCCACAGCATCCTTCTGGAGAAACTGGCTACCTGTGGATTGGATGGAAGGACTCTCCACTGGGTTAAAAACTGGCTGGAGGGCTGGGCACAGAGAGTGGTGGTGAACAGACTTAAATCCAGTTGGTGGCTGGTCACGAGTGGTGTTCCCCAGGGCTTGCTACTTGGGCTGGTCTCTTTAACATCTTTATCAATGATCTGGATGATGCGATCAAGTGCACCCTCAGTAAGTTTGCAGCTGACACCAAGTTCGGTGGGAGTGTCAATGCGCTTGAGGGTAGAAAGGTTTTGCAGAGGGATCTGGACAGACTAGATCGATGAGCCGAAGTCAATGGGATGAGGTTCAACAAGGCCAAGTGCTGGGTCCTGCTCTTGGGTCACATCAACCTCCTGCAGTCCTACAGGTTTGGGGAAGAGTGGCTGGAAAGCTGCCTGCTGGAAAAGGATCTGAGGATGTTGGTCAACTGTCGGCTGAACTTGAGCCAGCAGTGTGCCTAGGTAGCCAAGAAGGTCAACAGCATCCTGGCCTGTATCAGGAACAGCATGGTGAGTCGGACTCAGGATGTGATCGTGCCCCTGTACTCAGCACTGGTGAGGCCCCACCTTGAGTACTAATTTTGGGCCCCTTACCCAAAAAAAAGACATCAAGGTGCTGGAGCGGGTCCAGAGAAGGGCAATTAAGCTGGTGAGGGTGCTGGAGAATAAGGCTTATAAGGAGAGGCTGAGGGAGCTGGGTTTATTCAGCCTGGAGAAAAGGAGGCTGAGAGGAGACCTTATTGCTCTTTACAACTACCTGAAAGGAGGGCGTAGAGACCCAGTGCTCCAACTCTTCTCCGAAGTTACAGGCAACAGGACAAGAGAACCTCAAGTTGTGCCAGGGGAGGTTCAGATTGGATATTTAGAAAAATTTTTAGACTGAAAAGGTTATTAATCATTGGAATGGGCTGCCCAGGGAAGTTGTTGAGGCACCATCTCTGGAGGTATTTAAAAGATGGGTTGACATAGTGCTTAGTGACATGGTTTAGTGATGTTTTTTGCTTGTCAGAGTTAGGTTGATGGTTGGACTAGATGATCTTAAAGATCCCTTTCAACCTAAACAATTCTATGATTCTATGTAAATTCCCATATGAAAAGGGAAAGGAGAGATGCTGCAGAACAGCCATGAAGATTGTATAGGTCCTAAATATGCTGCCAAATACTGTAATGAACTACTACTACTACTCTGTAGTACTTTTGCTACCTTGAAACAAGTGTACTAGTACTACACTACCACTCCTCACCCTGCCTATCTTTTGGCACTAAAGAAGGGAGTCGGCTCTTATTAAGCTCCTCAGGAAGAAGAAAACTTGTTCAAAGAGGGTTTCAGAGTGCTGATACTAAAATCTTTCTTATTCGCCTGTGACTCAGGATTAGTCTCCTGAGTTCTCTAATATTAGTCAGTGTGAATGTTATCCCTTTAAAGAGCCCTTTTTGCTCTTGACTTTTAAGTGGAGGGAAGTACTGCATGCCCACAAGCGGTAGCACATTCCCATGTGGACTGCAGCAGACATTACATCTAATAATTATTTTTCTGCGGCTTGTGTAAAGTATTCATAACCTGTGCCCTTTCATTATTAATGGTTAAACCAAGCCACTGGTGTAGAAATAGCTGCAATTGCTGAGATAGCTTGGCAGAAGATTCTTGATTTAAATCAAATCTCATGTGCTTTAAAATGTCTTTCTTGACTTTTTAACACGATCATCTGGACTAATATGATAGGAGTCCCATTATTGTATAACATTGAATTCTGAGGTGCTTTTTGGCAGAGATATTACAGAAAACGTAGGTAAGTATGAAAGCCAAAATCTGCTGAGCACGCACAATTTGTCCTATCAAGTCTCTACTGCATTCCCCTATGGACATTTCATTCATCAGTGCCATCATTTAATTTGCTGCAATAAATGGCTGTTTAAAAGCTGCTATTTGTGGCAGTATAGTATTTAACTCAGCTTTTTCAAACTGAGCACTTATGGCTATTTTGGATCTATCTAGCCACTGAGCTGGTTTGAATGTCTTAATTGTCTGCTTTCACTGTGCTTTAAGTTAGTGTTTGTTGCTATCCTTATAAATGTAGCTAATGGCATAAGGACCTGATGAAAGAGTTAGTGTTCAATCAGAATAGCCAATCCACCCAAGTAAATTCATGTGTAAATATAAGAGAGGTTACCTACATAGCACTAGATTCACAACTGCATACACATAAAGTGTACACTAATACCATCAAGAAATGGATCACGATACATTATCATAACCTCAGTCCTAAAAAAACCATCTGGAATCCACAGCCCCAAGTTACCATCCACTAGTTCTGTAAAACTGTTTTACTTATGACAATTAAATACCTAAGGTTTGATTGCTGAATAACTCAGCAGAAACAATATCTTGACAAATTGTGGGTTACTATTAGGCAATGTGTTATTAACACTTATGCTGGGAAAACTGAAATTAGTTGTACATTCCATTAATTTTGTACTTAATATGTAAATAACTTGTGATGACCCAGGAAGGTGAATATAATTAAGTTTTTGCTGAGTCACTAGTGTATTTATAACACATTCTTAGTTCTACAGGAGTCAAGAATGCTGTAATGTCTTATAGGTTTTCAACACTGAAATATGTGAGAAAGTTACAATTTACAAAAGATGCAGGGAAAAAGATAAACTGGTATTACATTACTTGCATAACATTCTCTTCCACAGATGACATGGCTTTTGTTTATTTCCAGAATACATCAAGTGGAATGAGACTGAGGCCTCTCTCATTGTGAAGAAATTCAGTGATGTTGAACCAACCTACACAATTTTCCTGAGTGTCTATGCATAAACAGACTTAAAGGACTGACCTATTGCCAAGTGTTGGTTGTGTAACTGTCCCTAGAACTAGATATGAACTAGATTTAATACTGGCTGTGATATCCTGCTGGGACTCATCAAATATTGTTTCAGTTTTGCTCTATGTGGCCTCCTTTAATAAGTATTTTACAAATGGCATCCTGTTCTGGTCAGGTATGCAAGGTGTAATCCTACTCTGTAGGAGGATATTGTTTTCCCAGCTCATAAACTGCAGCATGATCTTTTTTATAACTTTGTTGGCATTGTACAAAGACCAAAAAGTTAGAGTAAAGCTGGCTGTAGGTATCAAGGTACTTGTAGCAAAGACTTTAGCCATACAGAAAACAGAGCAAATATAATCCCATGCTCTGAAAGGTTCTGAAACAGAGATAGGAGCGTTTTTTGTGAGATATATACATAGAGAGCTATATGTCTGTATAGTGCTAGGATTTATGTTTTGACTGTGACTGTCAGTTGATCCTGTAGCACTATATCACAGTAATTCCAGCAGCGGCACTGCTGGTAATGGTTACAAACTTTGTACTGAGTCTGCAAGGCCTCAGTACTTGTGATGCTTGCCCTATCTGAGCTTGTCCTGACCTGCTTGGAGCTTTGTTTATATTGGATTTAACTCTAACAACAATATGTTTAATGGATATGACTACTTTATTTTATGTTTCTTCCTGTAAAAAGCCATGCCTTTATAGAGATAGTATAAAACAACATATTCTGCATAGAATAAGAGATTTATAAAGATACAGAGTGGAGAAACACGGGCATGGTATGGTAGATGAGGCCTTGAGAAGAGGGGCCAGAAGATGCAGCACACAGGCATGAAGCACAAGCTGGTAGTGGAGACATCTTGGCTATCACATCTCACCAGTGGTCAGTTATTCCGTTATTCAACCCTGCAGCTGGGCAGAATGCAGATAGGAGAAACAAAACAAAGAAGCAATGTAAAACCCACCATAGATAATAAATTGGAAGTAACATGGACACATAGAATAATGAATAAAGAGCAAGTTTGAAAAAACTTGTTAGCAAAGACAATTACACCACATAAATCATAAACTAAGGAAGAGGAGTCCATCAACTTCAATGGCACATACCTCCTGGAAAAGGACATAGGATGGTGATGACCAGTTATACACTCCATCACCACCACCAAATGGACACTATCAAAATTAGGGCTCCAAGAAGCAATGAAGGGGCACAGATAACGTGAAAGAAAAGCATAGAAACCAGGGAGTGGTTACATGTATTGTGTAAATTAATTTTAATTATACTGTCTTGAAACTTATTTTCTGTAAATTTAATTTATTTTTCCATTTAAAAAGTGGATCTTGACTAATTATGTCTTCTTGATTAAAATTGTTAAGATTTCATTTATACTAACTTTCTAGCTTGTATAATACTATAATTATAGTAGATCTTATTTTATTATAAATTATAATAAATTCTGAGCTTTACCTATTAGATTTGTTTTCTCTTTGCCCTTTACAATCCTACAATACAACTTCTAAAGTAGGCTGAAAGAACTGATACATGATTTGATGTGACATTGCATGCTGAGCTGTCAAAATCTGATCAGGTTAACTTAGATGTTCTTGAGTAGTCAAATGGAAAATTAGGGTATATCCTAAGCATATAGAATTGTGATTGGCCACCAGGGGCATAGATATGATCTTCACAAACCAGGAGTTCATTCTTGCTTTAGTCTTAAGTTAAAAACTGAACTTGTGTTAGCAGATTTGATTTTCATGGTGAATGAATCTTGAGTGTTATAAAATATCAAGCAGTTGTTTGAGTGACAAGAAAACCATGACAGCTTTGTTAAATCACAGTCTGTTATTTTAGTTGAGATATTTACCATATGGGATAATATGCTTCCTAATTTGCCAGTGTAGGATAAAAAGTCACAGAAAAGTGAATTCTGGAAAAGAAGACTGTATCCCAAGTATCCATAAATATCTGCAATGGAATTTAGGTACGTTCCAAGTGACGGCATCATAAATTTAATATGTTGGGTTGTGGGGGAGACAGGAATTCCCTGGCACTGGGGACATAAGTCTGATGAACAGTTAAAGAGTTTGGACAACCTGGATACACCACCACAGTTGTTAAGGTATAAAGTCTTATTAGGAATCCAAAGCAGAATGACTGTAAAGGGCACATGGGCACGATAATAACCCGGATGAGGGCTCATGCTGTTCAGAGCAGAAGGCCCTTGCTCAGGAAGAGTCAGGAACAGACAGAGGCACTGACCTGGAATTGATCAGACCAGTCCAGTACAGACAGAAGCTGTTTTAACATGCTCAGGAACAACCTTGAATGGATGGATTAATTTCTTAAAAGATTATTCAGAGAATTGCATGCACTTTTTTTTCTACCAATGCTATTTTCTTGGTTTTGTTTTTGGATGTTTGTTTTGTTGGGGGTTGTTTATAATTTTCTTTCTAGTAGATGGTCACTCACAGTATTTCCTTTAGAAAATTGCTCAATATAAGCTTCTACATAAATTTTCTAGTACTTCTGGAATTTACTGAGAAAAGAGAATTTCTGAGTGGAGTGTATTCAATAAGAATACAGTATTTATTTTTCACTTTCTTTTATTGATTAAAAATGTATTATTACTATGCTCCTTCAACTGGTTATCCATTTAGTTCCTTTAACTGCATGATTCAATTCCTATTACTTTAAACTGGTTTCATTTTAATCTTTTTTTTTTTTCATATAGTAATGTGAGTTTTATTTAATATTATTAAAATGTTGAAATATTCAACACTGAGCTCACTCTACTTATCACACTGTAATCTATTAGTAACTCTTCCAAGGAGAGAGAGTCATAAATGATTCTACTTTTTATTCATATATTAAAAAAAGATCTTTGAAAACTTCAAATTAATTTCCATCAAACTAAATAGCAGCACCTGAAGTGTGAGACTATGAACAACCAGAAGTCATATGACTAAGAAGAGCAGATTTACCCAAATTTCATAGGATACCCATGAGAGTCAGACTTATTCTCTATTTTAAAGACATATAAGAAGGATTCTTATTAGAAAAAAACAAGGCTAAGCAACAGTAGGAATTATGTGCCCACCTCCTAATGTATTTTTGGTTTTGAGGAGAGCCTGAGGGCCAGATTTATTAAGGTATTTAAGTACCTTCAGAAGCAATTAGGTAATGAGGTTTTTCAAAGGTGTCTAGGTAGCAAAGACTGGACTGACAAAAAGGACTTTCACAAATCACGGCCACACTAGGAATCAAAGTCTGCACTACTTGTATTCCCTATTTTTCAACTATTAGACAACTCTTAAGAGTTTAAAACTCTCAGCTCTTTCATCAGTGAAATGCCTTGTGGGGCTAAATAACAAGGCACAAGTAATTAAGTATCAATTTGGCCAAGGGGAGAGACAAAGGATATATTCTCAAGATAGCACACTTTGAGAATTGGCAGAAACATTGTTACCTCTCTGCTGGAATGAATTTTTAGTTGAATAATGAAACCCTTATGTGTAGGTAACCATTAGTTTGTATGGATTAGACTGTGAGAGGTCCTACCAGCATACTTTGTAGATAAGGTGGTTGGAAACAACGCTAGAAAACACGCCAACCTACACTTAGGGTATCTGTGCTGATGTTTTTCAGTTACATATTTTAGTTAACCTTTTATTTTAGCACAGGACAAGATTAATTTCTATCAGTGTGATCAAAAGAAATCAGAGAGACTATTAGTTCCCTACACTATCTGTACCAGAATTTATAGAATAAAGCTTATTTGAGACCTATGGTGTTGATGTTACTCAAAGCACTTTATAGGTATTAATATACAAGTACTGTGTTTTTTTTTTTTAATCTATTTTTGAGCCTGGAAAACAGAAACTGAAACACAACATAAAAGGCAGGTTTAAGCATGTTTATATCATTTGGCTTAAAAATAACTTAGAAAAATTTATTCCATCATTATGATTATTTGGGACTTTATTTTTTGCCATTTTTGCAAATTGTCTGAAATGCCTTTTAGCACTAAATTGCTCTTAAACATTCAAGCCAGATGTAGGGAAGTGAGGTGAGGTCTGTATCCACTCCACAGTGAACTGAAGAAAGACTAAGCAGGCATTCACCTGGATAGGGCAAGCAGGGCCAGGCTACTGGGTTCAGAAAATCATATCATCCCATTTCCAGTATCTTAATCCATTTACTCCTTTAACTTCCATTACTGGTCCTCTCATAGAAAGAGTGGAAATCAAGCCTACTTTCAATTTTCTTTGATTGCATTGCGATACTCTCAGTAACTTTCAGTATAATTTAATAGTATCTTCCTTAATTACATTTCTTTAAACATATCCAAAATTTCATACTTGCAAAGTAACAACAATGTCAAACTTTGGGCAATGTCAGGCTAAATAGCATGGATTCTAAGTCTGAGTAGGCGACAAGGAAACTTCTGCTTGCAACCATTTCTGCTCATTGAGACTCACTTTATGCAGGGAGTGAGTACATTTCCCTTTTGAAGGAAGGAAAAGTACACGTATGTTTCTCTAATTTGATAGTTTTGGAGAGATGCTGGTTACACCTTAAACTTTTCATTTTAATAACTTAATTGAAATTGAGAAGTCAGGTTCAAAAAGGTGATGGACCTAGCACACTACATGCTTTGAAGGTCATTAAAGCAGAGTGATTTTATCTTGACACAGGACCTGTCAGCAGCAGGACTTTGGGTTTTTTAATCACTAGATGTTTACATGACACCAGGCTCTGCTGGAGATGGACGGAGTGCATTTTTCTCTAAGGGGGAAAAGGATCTTTGCACAGGACTTGGCAGGGCTCATCAAACAGGCTTTAAACTAGTTTTGAAGGGGAAAGGAGATGAAACCAGCAGCAGACAAGAGACATGAGGGTCATTGATAAGTTAGAAACTATGTATGCACCTGGGAATAGCCAGGTAGAAGTTAAGGCTTCTTCCAGCAAAAGTGGCAGGACCAGTAGCCCAGCTGAAATGATTCTACACTAATGCATGCAGCATGGGCAACAAACAGGAGGAGCAGGAAGCCATTGTGCAGCAGGAAAACTATGATATAGTCGCCATCACAGAAATGTGGTGAGATGACTCTCATGACTGGCGTGCTGCATTAGATGGCTATGAACTCTTCAGAAGAGACAGGCAAGGAAGGAGAGGAGGTGGGGTGGATCTGTATGTTCATGAGTTCTATGAATGTGAAGTACTTAGTGATGGTGACAATAGGGTTGAGTCTCTATGGGTAAAAATGGTGGGAGGGCCAACTAGGTTGATATCAAGGTTAGAGTCTGCTATAGATCATTCTACCAGGATGTAGAGGTAGATGAAATATTCTACAAGCAGCTATGAGAAATGTCAAGATCACTAGCCCTTTTCCTTGGGGGAGAATGTGTTGGGGACAACCTCCTGACATGGCTGGTGAGGGAGCCAACTAGGGAAGGAGCCCTGCTGGCCCTGCTGTTTGTAAACAGAGAAGGACTTGTGGGGGATGTGACAGTTGGAGGCCGTTTTGGGCATAATTATCATGAAATGAGAGTTTTCAATTCTCAGAGAAGCAAGGAGAGGGGTCACCAGCACTGCTGCCATGGCCTTCCAGAGGGCAGACTTCCATCTTTTCGGGAGCAGGCTTGACAAACCTGATCTTCTATGAGAAAGTAATTCACATTATGGATGAGGGAAAGGCTGTGGCTGTTGTCTACCTGGGCTTTAATAAGGTCTTTGATACAGTTTCTTGCAGCGTTCTCCTGGAGAAACCGGCTGCCCGTGGCTTGAAGGGGAGTACTCTTTGCTGGGTAAAAAACTGGTTAGATGACTGGGCCCAAAGAGTTGTGGTAAATGGACTTAGATCCAGTTGGTGACAGGTCACAAGTGGTGTTCCCCAGGGCTCGCTTTTGGGGCCATTTCTCTTTAATATCTTTATCAATGGTCTGGAGGAGAGGATCGAGTGCACCCTCAGTAGGTTTGCAGACACGACCAAGTTAGGTGGGAATGTTGACCTACTTGAGGATAGAAAGGCTTTGCAGAGGGATCTGGACAGGCTGGATTGATGAGCAAAGACCAATGGCACAAAGGTCAACAAGGCCAAGAGCTGGGTCCTGGTCATGGGTCACAACCACCCCTTGCAGTGCTACAGAATTGGGGAAGAGTGGCTGGAGAGCTCCCTGGTGGAAAAGGACTTGCTGGTGTTGGTTGACAGCTGGCTTAATATGAGCCATCAGTGTGCCCAGGTGACTGAGTCCAGTGAAGAACAAGGAAGGTGGTGAGGGGTCTGAGGAAAAAGTTGTATGAGTAGCAGCTAAAGGGGCTGGGATCGTTTAGCCTGCAGAAAGAGCGGCTGAGGGGAGATCTTATTGCTCTCTACAACTACCTGAAAGGTTGTAGTGATTTAAGGATTTAATGATTATTTTTGTCAGTGTTAGGTTGATGACTGGACTAGATGATCTGAAAGGTCCCTTCCAACCTAGGCAGTTCTATGATTCTATGATTTCATTTCATGAGTTAAGTAACAGAGAAATCTCATCATATGCCCATTTGGTAGGTCTGCACTGAGTGATTAGATAGAGAAAAGCAACTGATAAATTATTTTGAAGTAATACCAACTTTAACTTGTGAATGTTCAAGGTCATGCAAATGAAATAATATGAAATTACTAGAATATGGTACTCATCCCATACAAAAGCTGATTTTGACTTCCACAAATGCTAGTGGGTGTTTGATGTCACTAGGGGGTAGGTTTTTCTTGAGAAAAAAAAAAAAAAAAGGTACTGGAATATATTAAAAGTACTTATGGTACATATAACTCAGTTGATGACAGCTAGCGACATCATTTTTGAGAATTTGGACACACTACTTTTCCACAATGTATTATTAATATATACTAATATCTATTACTAATATCATCAATTTGTGCAATTCAATACCAAAACAATATGTTTTCTGAGTCATATTAAGAGACACAGGAGTAATTCATTATCCTGGACTGAGGCCCAAACCATGACATTCATAAGAGTGGGTTTGTCATAATGTGAGAGGAATGGAGGCAATGTAACAGTGTTGATTCTTTGTTAAGTTTCATGGAAGACTTTTAACAAGATACTCCTACAAAAATAGCTGTTAGTGACATAACCTCCCTTCATGGAAAAACGAACAGCCAGGTTACTTTTTGTTAAAAATTAAGATTCTTGTTTTTTTCACATATGATAATATCAAATACTGAAATAAGTTAACAAAGAAAGACCTGTAATAGTTTATTAGTTTTTAAAGTTTTTCATCAGCTGCCTTACATCCAACTAGTGAGCATTTTTTGTAACTTTAAAAACTGTCTGAACACCATCTAAGAAGACAAAAAAATATTAAAATCACCAAGAAGGTTATTTTTGTAATCTTAGCAAACTCAGCCATAAAGTTGTTCTAATGCATGCCTCTCAGCTGAATTATTTGTAAGAAGATGTTAACTCAGCAGATAGAAAATTACCAGATATAATGCGCAGAAGGCAAGCTTTGCAAAAGTGGCATTTAAAACATAAATCTGAAAATACCTTTAGCTGTTGAGCATCTGAAAACTGAGGCATATCTGTACTTGTAAAAACCACAGTAGAAGTTAATGAGTGAACAATTCTCAGTAAAAAGCAGAAAAATGTAGTCTGAAAGGAATTTCTACTCTAAATGCCACTCAAAGAGGAGATCATTCCAAAATTAGAGATAGTTTATTGTGGCCTTGTTTAGCTTAGATTTGAAAATCTCAAAGGATGGAGTTCCCAGAACATCCCTGGGAAACCTGTTGCAGTGCTTAACCAAAGCCACCACGGAAGTCTCTCCTCCCTTGCAGGTGAATTCTCTTTGCTGCAGCTTGCACCCCTGAGATGAGTCGGCCTCTATAATCTCCCACCAGGTTGTGGAAGGCTGCAATGAGGTTCTCCATCCAGCTCCCTCTGCATCTCCTTGCGGGTCACCTAATGAAGCAATTTTGGTAAATGCAGCCCCATATGTGGGTAGCCTCCACAGTAGTAACCTTTTGGTTACCACAAGGGCACACTGCTGATTTATGGCAGAATAGGTGCTGGAGATTATATCCTTGCACTCAGAAAGAATTACAGGATTCCAGAGGACTTGAATTTTAAGAATTCACCTGAAAAATTAATAACAATGGCATAGCTTTACTATCTTACAGAATTTAGCTGGAAAATGATAGAGTAAAACAGAAGATAGAATTTGCCTAACTAGAGTTCTGGACTTCTCACATGGTTACAGCAAGTATCTGCATTATTTCTCTTAGAATTAAGACTTGTGAATGCAAAAGGTGCTCCATACCTAAAGTCCAATCCTCTCTCATGGTAGGCAGTTATAATCTGGAATTCCAGGACTACATTTACTAGAGTTCCTTGTAATATCTAGCTAGGGTTTGTGTTTCCAGTGCTTGCACTAAAAAGTGGTTCCACTACATTGATGGTTAGAAAACCTATTCTAATGCTATAGATATATTCAGCCCAAGTTTATAAGCATTTCTAATTGTATCAGTATTGCCTTTTAGCTTTAATAGCTCTTTATCCATCCCAGTAATAACTGTGCTGATGTATTTATAGTTACATCCCTTCTTAGGCTTTCGTTTTCTGGATTCAAAAAGTGAAAATTGCAGAGGAGATCATCTTTTCTAATTGTAGAATCATATTAACCCATTTCATGACTGTATCACCTTAGTTTTAATAGTTCCCCTAGTGTTTCTCGCCACCTGTACTGCTTCCAATTACTTCACTCATTAAATAACCAACCCTACCCCTTGTTCCTTTGAAATACTGATATTCGATTTTGCCTCACGTGTTCTGAACCAGAGCTGTAACCAGAGCTGTAACCTATGGACCACTAACGCTGCAGTTTTATTTCACTCTCTTTTTCTCCATCTCTTAGAAATGTCAATTTACTCAAGCTTTCTCTCTTTTTTTTTCCTTTTCCCCTCCTCTTTTCTTTTGAGGTATCAGCAATAAAATAGATTAAATAGGTCTATGTGACAGAAGAACAATAGAACAAAAGCAAAAGGATAGAAATGTGTTTATATTGTTTCTACAATGGAGAAGATATCTGGGAATCTTACTGTCAGAGCTGTTATGAATAATTTGAGAAAAGTTCTCAGGAACATACCTTGTATTAGAAGTTAATTGAGTTACAGAAGCAATTTCTTTCCCATAAAGTTATTGATTCAAATTTAAAGAGCAGTTTTTAATGTTTTAAAATTTGGGAACTATACCTCTTGGTACCTATAACTAAAAGGGTAGATATGCAACTAAGAGTCTAAGCACCACTCAGCATAAATTTGGCAATAAGAGGTACAATCTATGGAAAGGTTGCCTAGAGATGTTAAGCACGGATTACAGGAAACTAATTGTGTCTACAGCACAGTTGGATGAAGAAATGTAATCTTTAAAAGCTATGAAGATAAAAGAAAATCAGCAAAGGATGGAGTCAGATATTCTGTACTAATTATTCATCACTAATCTTTCAAAATATCATTTTAAAATGTGACCTGTACAAAAACTATGCAAAAGTAATTGCTAGGAAAACAAAAAACAGCTTGCCTTAAGATGAAGAAAGCATCATTCTCATACCATTTTCTGCTTTTGTTTTGCAATGTTGAAAGGATATGTGTTTTTTATGTTCTGCATAACATGAAAAAAATATGTGTGATCAGGGCAAAGACAGTAGCAAACTTAATGGGAGAATACCAGCACCACTACATAGCCGAATATTATGAGTACCTTTTAAAGTGACTTCTCTGTCTCTTAATTTCAATATATAATCTGTTTTACTAGTATCAGAAATAGGTATTTAAAACAAGTTTCATTTTAAATGGTAGCAAAGTTCCATCTTAATATTAACAGACATTTGATGAAGAACCAATATTAAGTACAAAGGAGAAGTTTTTTAAAATGTGATTTTTAGTTTTTAAAAATGTAGTTTGTAGTAAGAGATTGTGTAATTTTTATGAAATTTGGGTTTTCACAGTTTTAAAGATAGATTAGATTTGTTTCTGCTAAGGTTCACCAGGTAATTCAAGGACACATGCTAATTAATCTCATTCTACAATGTCTAGTCATGCTTGTTAGGAAGAGAAAAAAGGCTTTCTTATTTTACATGCAAATCCCATGAGTCCTCCGAAATCCATTTGTAAATGAACATTTTTCATTCAGACAAAATGCTTAAGGCTAAATTAAATAATAACAAGGACAAGGGGTATCCTTACCTGACAAAGTCACGCACTCAATTAAAATTGTAAATAGACCCAAATAGTGATCTATTTAATCTAGACATAAATCCACACCATGTTTTCCTACATGTTTATGCATTTTATTTATCTTGATGCATTTGCAGCAAAACAATGCCGATCAGTTATGAAGAGCAGAGGCAACAGTTCAGTTGAAAAGGAAACTGTAACTTTTTTAACAAACTGAAGCACTGGACATTTAATCATATATTTGCACTTCTGAAATCCTGCACAGTTTTATTAACAAACCTTCTCGTCCTCTGATAAGAATAGTGGCTGGTGTTATATCTTTACAGAAGAAAATCTCTTCGCTCTGGACTTCCCCTCTCAGGCCTATGAAATGCTAGATGCAAAAGTAACCAGCCTTTGGGATTATTTTTCTTTGATGTGAAGAAAATACGTGCTACCTATGATATATGAGACATGGAGAATTACTATTCTGGACCTCACATTATGCACCCCTTTAAAATAAAATGAAGGTTCCCTGATCTGTATTTTAAGTTTTTCAGTAATTAAAACTCAATACTAATTGAAGATTCTTGTCACTTCTCTGCTTGCGTGATAAAGTCTTGCACCTTCTACACCAGACAAGTTGTGGTATGAACATCAGTAGAAGTAGGACTAGGACTTTGCCTCTTCTACAAGATACAGCAAAAAAACCACCCAAACTCATAGTCTTCTATCAGAGGTCAGCTTGCCTCACTCCAAATCTAGGTTCCAAAAATAAAGAAATGGTAAGTTTTAGATTTCAGAAGTAACAGATATGTTTCCCCTCTCCCCCCATATTTTCACTTTAAATTTCCTTCCTGCTGCTGAATCACACCTGCTTTTAGAAAGAAAACCTACTGACTGCTCAGCAGCTCACTGATGTAAACCAATGAACAGTGGATTTTGTATGAGTTGTCTGATGCACAGAAAATGTAACCTACTAAAACCACCAGATGTACAAGCAGTGAGTTTCAATTAAGCTGATAAGATTTATAGCTTCCTTTCTCCAGATACTTGATTTAATCTCTACGGAGAGCAGATACATAAATAACAGGTTCAGCTGACGCTGATTCCTGCCCTAAAGTAATGAAAAGGTAAGATCTGAACATAAATCCATAAGTGTATAGGCTGGGGTTTTTTTGCATTTTTATTGTATCACCTCAAATATTCTATCACGTTATTTACTTTCTGAATTATAATGTAATACAATCTCTCCTCAGTCCAAAATGTATAGTTTTTAAGACCAAAAATTATATACTGAATGTTTAGAATGTAAAAATGAAACCGCTAATTTTGAAACATACTGGCCTAGATATTGGCTTTTTTTTTTTTTTGACAATGTTTTATGTCCTTTCTGCTATATATTTTAATATCCTATAGAAAGTCAACATTTGTCTTCCAGAAGAATGCACTAACCATCAGGCTGCACATACAGCGTGGTTTCTTTTGCTCTTCCTCTCTCTGTTCCTGTGAATTTTGAATTATCTTTTTTTTAGGATAGCACAATTTTAAAAGGATAAGTGTCCTGCCCAGGGCAGCCAGTCACTTAATTGTAAGGCAGTCTTCTACCAGATCAGAGCTGTGGGTTTAGCCTCCCTCTGGCAGATACAGGTCTTTTTCTCTCCAGATAGTTGCTCTATCCATTTGGTCGTAGTGTTGAATGGCAGGAGTCCTCCTTTATTAGGATTTTAAAAGAAAGCAGATATGCTCTGTTCTTCAAAAGAATGATTCAAAGTTACATCTTTAGCACACAGCTCTAGGCTGGAAGTCTCAAACAGATAAAAGGACCTCCTGATATTTCTGGATCAAACATCCAAGCTGCACTGAGACACGGGATTTCTAAACACCCGTTTCTAAACACGTTTCTTGTTTGTCAGCCTGGGGTCCTTCCCTGCTCAATAGCTCCTTTCTGAAGTGCCTAGCTTTCCCGGGCCCTGAGATGAGGAAACAACCCAAGGGCGAAGTAATGAAGAAACTGAAAAGGAGATTTTATTTTTGAAAGCTCTCTATAAGATAAAGAAGTAATCTGTTGCCCACAGAAGTGCTTGGAGTAACAGGCCATATGTCAAAACCTCTGTATGATGAGCATAGTAGTGGAGCACTAATGGTGATGGAAATGGAAGACTTTTCATTTGTGTTTATTATGATGAATACATTATTTGCAAACTTAATTAAAACCAGATGACTCATCTCATGCTGTAGAACAAGTTTTGTGTTGTTTTACATTATGTTATCAATGAATTTTTCACCATTCCAGTAATATTTCTCTTTCCAGTTCTAACTTGCTCACTGACCCTGAAAAATTTAAATTAATTTAGATGCAACAGGTATTTATAATAAATTTTTTTTAATAACATTCTTTCACATTGTCTTTATGTTTGATAGTTTCTGAAACATCATTGTTGCTTTTTTTCCAACCTTCAGTTACAATGAGGACTTCAGTCCCAAATTTCCCATATGATCAACCAATTACAATCTTGTACCCTTTACAAAATATGTACCAGGAGTCCTTGGGAGAAAACACCAAGAAATGATTCTTTAAAATGCTTCAGGCTCAAGTGGCAACTAATATACTGGTAGTTTAAGAAGTATAGAAGTATTTTTTTAAAAAACCTCTTTTATAAAGAAAGAACTTTATTCACTGTTCATCACTGTGTGTCTGAGAAAAGGACAGTGCAATCCATCACAGATTGCCAAGAACAGAAAGTATATTTTAGACAGTAAAACAGCTGCACTTCTGTCTCGAGAGGGACAGATAAGAAAGGTTTTTAACAGAAGTGATTTATACAGATTGTGTTCATCTTAGCTGAATGCTAAGGTTTGATCAAAATTAGTCCTGCACTGCTGCTGGACATAATATTCTACTCTGCGTACTTTGATTTTTCCATGAATGTTCTATTCTCCTGCTGGTGGTTGATAGTCCATAAAATAAAGCTGGTGAGGGGGCTCAAGAGAGGCAATCCAAGGGCTCTTGAGTCAATAGTGAGACCGTGGCTGAGGCTAGCATGTTTTCTTTTCTTCCTTAGATGTATATACTTTCGACACCTAAACCTGAGAAATTTCAGGGTAAGAGGTGTAGGCACTAGGAAGACAGGGATTAGCTTTACCATATGGAAACTAACAAAGTAATGGTCATCTGTTTTATAAGTTATTCACTACTTACTACTAACTTATGCCAGGCCAGTTAAAATATATTGTTTGTAGGAGGTGACCATAACTATTTGTGACTCACAACGGGGTTGCAACTTAAAGAAAGTATATTAATTTTTCAGCTTTCTGTCTCCAGCCAGCTGAAAAAATTATGGTCTGCAGCCCTTCATGCCCAATCTAGTCTTCAAACACCACATTCAGAGAAGAAATGACTTCCACTCCAAAGAACTGGCCATTTTCTACTTACTGCTAGTATTGTCTAAACTTAAAGAAAAACCGTCAACAGTACATGAAATGCAAACATACAACAAAGGAAATGGAAATTCCTACAATGTAAAAAAACCTGCACCCTGTAACCCAAATGTCTTGGCTAACTATCAAAAAACCAAATGACAAATGAAAATAGGCTATTGTTATTTCATTCTTTGGGAAAATAAATAACGTTGATCTCTTAGTGAACGGTTTGTTCTTTGACTCCTAGGTAAAGACAGCAGGTTTCCATTACAGTGGCTATGGCAAAAATTGTGCTACCTAAGATTATAAGTACTAGGTGTGTGCTTCTTGTGTGATGGCTTCGGGGAGGTGCAGAAGAGCCAGTGTTGATCCTCACACCATATTTATTAAGTGTGCACTAAAAGAGCCTAGCATGCTTCATAATGCTAGGTTGAAGAAAATAGTGCTTGACAATATATTTTTCAGACCTGTCTATATGTTGTTCATCTCATCACTGCCAACTTTAATGTCAGGATATTTCCTAATTAACTCAAATATCCAGCAAATGATACTGAATTAAAATATACTGAACATGTGCATATACATACATCTTTTAATAGAGAACATAAATTCTGCTGTTGTTATATAATTTATGTATTAATAATAGTAATGAAAAGATGAAAGTAAGGGAAAGAGTGTTGGAAGAATTTCTAATATATGTATGTACCTTTCCTTGGCAAGCTTTGAGGAAACATTTTTACAAAGGATTGTAAGGATTTGCAACATTTATATGCATAAGCTCTTTGGGGACTTTGATCCTGGATCCTGCTACACCAACATAAATATTATTATGGACACAAACTGTCACAATGAAGCTTTCTACTAGAAAATTCAGATAGAGAGGCATATGTTTTTCCACATTTCTCAACTTTCTTGACACTTCCTTGCAATTTCTATGAGCACCAAATGTATAGTAGGTGTTCAGCATCATAGGGGAGTATACAGCAACTGATCATAAAAGATCAGAGGATCTAAGAGTAAAATACCCTTTGTAGTAGCTTTGTTCATGTTTTCTTTTTCTCAAACTAAAGAGCAGCTGTTCCAATTAATATGATTTTTTGTTGTTGTTGTTGTTACAGCTTTTGAGTTTTTCTGGAAACAGAGATACCCACAAATTATATGAAGTGCAGTCAACAGCAAGGCTGAACTGAGGTTAGAAAATATTGTAAATACTTCAGGTTTGTGAATAAAAGAATGACCATTATGTATGTCTTCTTGCTGCTGAATGAAACTAATTCCATTATATTGTCCTTTTTTTCTACTGTGTCACCTTGAGTCTGCAAAATGAGATGCCTACGCTTTCCCCATTTTGCAAATGAATAAAAAGAAGTCTTTCATGCCTTCCAAAAAGTATTCTAAGATCCTAACTTCCAGATTGAGGAAAAAGATGTAAAATAAAATATTTTAAACAACTTTAAAAATAAAAAGGGGGGGACATGACCCTCTGCATAAAGACAGAACATAGGTGAATAGTTATGGATTCTGAAACCAAAGGGACCATTAGAACCATTAGCCTGGCTTTCTGTAAATCACAGGTAATTAATATTTAACACACTTCTGTAGTGAGTCCAGTAACTTGTATATTCATGTAAAGTATAAGTCATTTTTGGTTGAAAAATTATCCTTTTTCTCACTGGATGTTCTAATGATTGTTCATCTCTTCTCTTTAAATTGTGTATCTTATTTTCTCTTTGAATTTCATGTATCAAGGTTATCTTACTTTAGACCTGCTGTGAGACTTAAGAAGTTATTTTATCCTGTTGAAGGTAACTACATTTTCTAACACATAATTTCTGAGACAGAATTTATACTATTTTTAGTGTTATATTTTTTCCTAAACTATGGCAAAACTCTTTTCTAGCATAGACTTCTGATCTCTGACAAATTCCATTCGAAATATTCCACTTTGATTATTGTTTTTTATTGAGAATTCCTTTCTATGATCCGTCAATTAACTGTCTCTTCATTAAATGTGCAGAATTTTTAGTTGTGATATTATCTTGTCACATATAAAGTCCTAAGTATATTGTATCTACAGTTACCTTTATTAACCTGATCTCCCATCTCTTTAGACAATTAGATTTCTTTGTCAAAACAATAACTTCAATTACATTCTTCACCTTTATTCTTTATTGGTTCTCCTACCAACTTTGTAATTGATGTTGCCTATGATAAATTTCACTTAACTAGTCTATGGAATCATCCTGTTGCCCTGGTAAAACAAGCATTGTTCCAATCTTCTGGCATTTCTATTACTTCAAAATAACTAACTAAATAAATAGATAAGCAACTCAGTGCTGTCTTCAATACTGTTAGAATGTCTAACCTCAAGTTATCTGGACTTAGTGATTTTAAAAGCTTAATCCTTATTAATGCAGTTTATCATACTCCCTGATCACAGAAGGCTGGAAGGTATTTCTTCAGGGAACAGCTTGAATTAATATTTTCAAGGAGAAGTATCTGGATTTGTCCTCATTTTTTAACCACCAAGCACAAATGATAACTTGACAAATCAATTGGAGCCTCTTACAACAACACTGGAATTGCCTGTTCAGTATTCTTGGCAACACAGAGTATAATCCTAATTGTTTGGAGCATGAAAAGACTTGATCTTTGTGAGCCCCTCCATTAGAAGTCTGAATGCTGTGACTGTGGAGCAGTGACATTTATAACTCTGTGTAGTTTGCCATTGATTATTCTTGTATTTGTGAGTTCACACAGGAACAGATGTTAGTTGACATTTTTTGTTTAATCTTACAGATGTTCAGAAGTTGCCTTTAGAGATTTGGGTGAATATGGAGAGACGCATTATCAGAAATTAAAGCCATATGAAAAAAAATCAAAAAGATTTTTACTCTCAGAGAATCACAGAAGAATCTGGGGGGATACTCTGAGGAATCTGAGCTCAGCACTAAAGGAGCCTGTAGGAATTTTTTTCTACTGAGCACAGCCAAGGGTCTAATCTAATTTGAGATTTGGTTACAGGTCTAGTTCACATCAGCTAGCTCATAAAAAAAAAAAAGTATATTTTTGAGCCCTATTTTTCATATATATATATATATATATATTCATATATATATATATATATATCTACCCATACACAGTGAGAATGGTAGTTTTATGTCTTCTCAATCTAGAAAAATCTTTATACCTAGAATGTAAGCTCTCATGCAGCCTTCAGTGTCTTTCCCATAGCCTCCCATCAGCAGGCAAATTCATACAAACCACACACTTTCAGACCATACCCGTGGGTTTTTTAAGATAATTTTTCTAAGTACTGTATTTTTAGATGCCATTAGTTATATCTGGCTTCTTGTAGTTACTGAATGATCCATGGTCTTTTTGGAAGAACACACATATGCACATGTGCACACACACACAAATATTTGTATATGGTCGTTAAGCAAGGTTGTTGATGATCTTTATTCAAGAGATTTAAATGCCTTATGCTGACTTTTGAGTTTTATGGGTTGTCTAAGGAAAAATCAAGGTTTGAGTGGGGTTTAAGTAAAGGGCTGTGATCTCTCAGCTGCAGAACTGAGCTCCTTTGCCCTTTGGTAGTAGACTGAGTATGTATATTAGCTGACTGCAATGTCTGATAATGAAATGGCAGGAGTATGTGAGTGCTTAACCCGTGGTTAAAGTAGTTGGGGGAAGAGTCATACAGCTTGTGAGACCAGGATCTGAAGAGTTAAATTTCTTCCTGGACATGTTCCAAGACAAAGAAAAGTTTAAGTCTCATACAGTAGTCTAGTGTCTTGTGCCAGGCCTGGCCACTCATGCAAGCTTTCTCATTTAAAGCCTACAGCATCACTAGGCACTCTGGTACTTCCGAGTCATGTCTATTTACTAACTGACTGCACAGTTTCGGAAGCAAGATGACCTTCATGTCTGCTTGATGATAGTATTGAGGTTTCTGGAAATGCTTTCAATGCTATTCCTGAACACAAGTAATGCACTTACATACACATTCTCAGCATCTTACACTTCTTGACTCCACACATCTTACACTCCATCCATTTGCACGATTTGTAGCTGCATGAAGTTGTGAGACAGTGACAAGCAAGACTGTGTAGAGGAACATGGGCTTTCTCTGCAATCACTTGACTTGAGAGAACAAAAATAGAGGGAAACAGCACACACTTCACAACTCCCACAGCTGACTGACCAAGATCTATATTCACTGGACCGCCTGACAGGCGCATTCTATCTTGACATCAAGACAATCCCCAGACTGCTACATCTTAGCAGACATACAACCTCTAAATGTGACCCATTATAGCAGAGATCTTCAGCATAAGGATGCTTTTTGCAGAAACCATATTATACTCTGGAGAGGGCATAACATGTCTTGAAAGCCTTCTCCTACCACTTGGACATGATGGAAAATTCTTTTTACCCACTAGGAAAGAGTCAGGAAGACGTAGTATGGAAGAACTCATCCTCCAAAGACCATTATGAATAATAGCCTGAAAAGTGAAAGAACTCACAAAACAACAGGGCTGAGTACCCTGACTATATCATGTAGATGACAGTTGTGTCTTATCTTTGGACATCTCAAGAGAAATAAAGCAACTTGAACCAAACAAATTGGAGCTCAAATTCAAATGTTTTGAGTGAGACATACATCAGTTTCAGCAGCATACACTTTCTGTTACAGAAAAAAGAGGTACATTAATTTGGCTTCATCCACTATGACTTGCTGGTCTAAAGTTGCTATCTTTATTTTGAAAGTCCAGTCCTGAATTTTGTGGCTGCTGTATGTGCATAGTTTATGGACAATGCCAGGGTTATGGCTGGAGTTGTCTTAATGTCCAAGAGACGTGAGGTTGCAAAGAAAAACTCTCAACTGTCCTGGATTTTTGAACCAGTTGAGGAAAGAAAATGCTCTGTCTTGCTGCTTGTATGACTATGATTCTATGGTATTCCTAGAGTTTGTTTTGTTTTTTTTTTTAATTTGTAAAAGAAAATATTCACATGGTATCCATAACATCACTTGAAATAAATATTCAGCCTGCTCTCCCAACTTCAGTATACATCACTGTGCAAGTTTACACATTGACAGAGTTTTCTGGAATAATGAAACTAATACCTATATGCATTATCTACTAAAAAATAAAAGCAGAGAAAAAATTAGAAAATATTGAATATCAGTAGCTGTAATCTTAAGGAGCTGGTGGGTAAAGAATATAAATACCTCAGCATATCTCTGCCTTTTTACTAAATAGAACAGACGGACTGAAAGACAATATTTTGGAGATGTGATCCCTCTACTCTGCTTGTAATGTTAAAAAGATTTGATTCTGTGTCACTCTGGATTTGGTAAAGTCATAGTTGTATTGCTTAAGGGTAACTTACTTTTTCTTATACCAGATTGTAAAATTTGTACTTTCCTTAAGTTAGAAGGAAAGCTGTTCAAGGTGGAACCTATTTTCACTTGTGCTTTAAAGGAGAAAAGAAGTACATAAACTCCAATTCTTCTCTATCTGGTTGCCTTACTCTGCTTTTCCTTTGCTTAGTTGATGGGCAATTAATTCTCTAAGACCACAGATTTTTTAGAGCCAAACATTGAGCAACCTCAAGCAGAATTTTTACTTAAGTATTTAAACTCTTATTAAACTTAACGTGTTTGCCAGAATGAGGCCACCACCAACAGAAGAAAACCCACTAACAGTTAAAATTATTTATATCCTTTATTTTTACACGAAAGGCAAATTTTGATTAGTATGCTGTAGCTGGGAATACAGCCAACGAGCTAAAGGCATTTTTTCCAGATCTGAATGTGGTTTGACTTTACTCAGCAGGCAACATAGCAAAGAGTTTCTTGTTAATAGGAGAGTGAGACTCAAGGCCCGTATCTGTTCTGACCTGTGGAAGATTTTCAGAGCTCCCTCTTTCTCTGAGTTCTCCAGGGAGATCACTTGTTTATAAAGGTAAGAATCATTTATTGTGTTAGGTGCAAAGCTCATTTTTAGTGCAGAAGTGAAGATTCTTATGTTAAATAAAGCCTGTTCCTGGGCAAGGAACCTCAGTAAATGTTGGCATGTATTCAGCTTTCTGGAAATGATGTTTTGGCTCCTGGCACTAGGTTGATTTTGAACTAAGTCAGATGGACAGAAAAAGCTTCATCACACTTAATGTCCTTGTCTTAAATCTGCCTGGGTTATCTAGAGATTTAAAGGCCTTGATGTGAAATTCAGACTAGGAAAATGTTAATGCCATGTGGCTAAACAGAAGTGTTTTTACTTAAATTGAATTTATTTGCATGGATGAGCAAGGAGCTTCTGGAAAAACTCAGATGGAAGAAGGAAGTTCACAGAATATGGAAAAAAGGACTGACCACTGGGAGAAGTATAGGAATGTTGTCAGAATATGCACAGATTCAGGAAGGGTAAACCCGATTAGAATTAAACCTGGCAAGGGAGGTCAAGGACAACAAGGGCTTATTATTAGTAGCAAAAGGAAGACTAGAGAAAATGTGGGCCTGCTGCTGAATGAGGTGATGGAGGATGCAGAGAAGACAAAGTTATTGCATGCCTTCTTTGCTTCAGACTTTACTGCTGAAGCTGGCCCTCAGGAATCCTGGACCCTGGAGGTAAGAGAAAAAATGTGGAGAAAGGAAAATTTACCCTTGGTTAGGGAGGAACAGGATAGAGATCATTTAGGCAAATTTGACACCCACAAAGCCATGGGCCTCAATGTGATGCACCCACAAGTGCTGAGGGAGTTGGTAGATATTATTGTGAAGCCACTCTCCATCATCTTTGAAAGATCATGGAGAACTGAAGAGGCATCTGAGGAATGTAGAAATGCCAATATCATGCCAGTCTTCAAAAAGGGCAAGAAGAAGGACCAAGGAACCCACAGGCCAGTGAGCCTCACCTCCATTCCTGGGAAGGTGATGAAAAAGCTCATTCTGAATATCATCTCTAAGCTTGTGGAGGAAAAGAAGGTTATTGGGAGTGGTCAACACGGCTTCACCAAGGGAAAATCATGCTTGACCAATCTGATAGCCTTCTATGATAGCATGAATGTCTGGGTAGATGAGGGGAGAGCTGTCGGCATTGTCTACCTCGATTTCAGCAAGGCATTTGGGTGTTCCGGGTCAGGCTGGATGGGGCTTTGGGCAGCCTGGTGTGGTGGGAGGTGTCCCTGTCCGTGGCAGGGGGGTTGGAACTTGATGATCTTTGAGGTCCCTTCCAACCCAAATGATACTATGATTCTATGATTCTATGATAATATGCCCACAGAAAACCTTAGGAAGTGTGAGTTATATGAGTGGATAATGAGGTGGATTGAGAACTGACTCAGTGGCAGAGCATAGAGCACCATTGAAGGCCTGTATCTAAGTAGTGTTCCCCCAGCGTCGGTAGTCAGTCCAGTCTTACTCAACATATTTTTGGTCCTCAACATATTCATCATAGTCTCTTGGTTCTCATGGGGGACTTCAACCACCCTTATATCTGTTGGAAGGACAATGCCACAGGGCACAAGAAATCCAGAAAGTTCCTGGAATCCACTGATGATAACTGTCTTCTTCAAAGGATCGAGGGGCCAATGAGGAAAGGAGCCACGCTGGACCTTGTCCTTACTAACAAAAAGGGGATGGTGGGGAATGTCAAGCTCAAGGGTAGCCTCAGCTGCAGTGATCATGAAATGGTCGAGTTCTGACTGGGAGGGTAACATGGGAGAAAGAACTGGAGGGGAGAGGGGCCCAAGAGGGCTGGGTGGTTTTCAAGGATTGCCTCCTCCAAGCTCAGGAGAGGTGCATCCCAAAAAAGAAGTCAGGCAAAATAATCAAAAGGCCTGTGTGGATGAATAAGGGAATACTGATCAAGCTCAGGACAAAAAAGGAGGCCCATAGAGAGTGGAAGCAGGGACGGGTAGAATGGGCAGAATACAGAGAAATGGTCCAAGTGATCAGAAATGAGATCAGACAAGCGAAAACTCAGGCAGAACTAAATCCAGCCAAGAACATCAAAGACAATAAGAAAAACTCCTACAGATATGTCAGGGAAAAAGGCAAGAGTAGGGAAGTTGTGAGCCCTCTCTGGAAAAAAACAGAGACCTGTTCACCCAGGATTTGGATAAGGCTGAGCTACTGAACAACTTCTTTGCCTCAGTCTTCACTGGAAAGGGCTCAAACCACACTGCCTAAGTCACGGAAGGCAAAAACAGGGGCTCTGAGAATGAAGAACTGCCCACAGTACGAGAAGATCAGGTTTGAGACCTCTTAAGGAACCTGAA
>JAOQGH010000019.1:16624617-16640955 GCA_025769975.1 Gallinago jamesoni
ATAATCTTGCCAGGCACAGAGGTGAGACTGAGTGGCCTGTAGTTTCCTGGTTCTTCTTTTTTCCCTTTTTTGAATATCGGGGCTATGTTCCCCTTCTGTGGGAGCTTTGCCAGGCTGCCATAATTTCTCAAATATGATGGACAGCGGCTTAGCAACTTCATTCACCAGCTCCCTCAGGACCCATGAATGGATTTCCTCAGGTCCCATGGACTTATGCACCTTCAGTCTCCTTAGGAGGAGGTTGCACCTTACTATGACAGTTTCTGGCATAAAGATGGTTTAAAGACTAGAAAGCTTGTTTATTGTTGAGACTCCACCACTGATTTGACAGCAAGTTTTAGCTCTCACAACATAACTTTAATACATCAGGATTTAACTTAAATAAATAGTCAAATGAAAACTAGCAATCAGGTGACTACTCATAACAATGCAAAAGATAATGAGAGTTAACACTTTGCTGCTATGGGAAGAGTAATGCAGTGACATATATCAGGTATCTGGGGATATAGCTGGGCATTTACAATAATTTTGCCTTAATCTTCTGTTTTAATTTAGACAACCTGAGCTATGAACGTACCTTTGGAAAACTAAATGTCTCTGCCACTTAACCTGTCATGTTGGAGTCCTGTGTAGATTATGGTTACAGTCTATATTTCTACCAGTAAGCACTGGAAAATGAAGTGCAAGCACAGATAAGAAGTGCCTCTTGTCAAAATCCCAAAGCCAATTTCTTGAACAACACCCTGTTAGCAGTACAGCTTTTAATCGATGCACCTACCTTCTGCTTCTCTGACTTCTTTTCCAGCTCTGTGTGGTGCTTGCACGAGCATTCATGCAGTTATGGGGTGAAGTGGACTGATGAGTTGATCCACAAAATCAAAGAATCACCTAGGTTGGAAGGGACCTTTTAAGATCATCTAGTCCAACCATTGAAAAAAAAAATCACCAAAAAACCAAAACCAGACAAACCACACACCACACCCAAAACAACACCAACCCAACACTAATACATATCCCCGAGCACCATGTCAACTCGTCTCTTGGATACCTCCAGGGATGGTGCCTCAACCGCTTCCCTGGGCAGACCATTCCAATGCCTGGTAACCCTGTCAGTAAAGAAATATTTCCTAATATCTAGCCTGAACCTCCCCTGGTGCAACTTGAAGCCATTACCCCTTGTCCTATCATCTGTGACCTGGGAGAAGAGATCGACCCCCGCCTCTCTACAGCCTCCTTTCAGGGAGTTGTAGAGAGCGATAAGGTCTCCCTTTAGTATCCTCTTCCCCAGACTGAACAACCCCAGCTCCCTCAGCCTCTCCTCATAAGACTTGTGCTCCAGACCCTTAAACAGCTTCGTTGCCCTTCTCTGAACCTGCTCCAGCACCTCAATGTCTTTCTTGTGGTAGGGGGCCCAAAACAGTACTCGAGGTGGGGCCTCACCAGTGCCGAGTACAGGGGGACGATCACCACTTGGGTCCTACTCACCACACTGTTCTTGATACAGGCCAGGATGCTGTTGGCCTTCTTGGCCACCTGGGCACACTGCTGGCTCATGTTCAGGCAACAGTCGACCAACACCCCCAGGTCCTTTTCTGCCAGCCAGCTCTCCAACCACTTTGCCCCAAGCCTGTAGGGCTGCAGGGGGTTGATGTGACCCAAGTACAGGACCCAGCACTTGGCCTTGTTGAACCTCATTCTGTTGGTCTCAGCCCATCCATCCAGCCTGTCCAGATGCAAGCCATGAAGATTCGTCACTCAGCTTAAGCAGTACTGCTATTAAACACTGAACCACACTCAAAATACTTCTCTTGTATAAGTCACAAGTTACGAGGATGTGATCAAAACATGTTATTTTATAGACAAGGTCCAGCAGGAGGAAAACAGATGCACATCCTTTGCCTGCCCAAATATCCACTGCTTTGTTCTGTTTAACTGTGTCTGAAAGCCCAATGAAAGTTCACGCTGACAAAGCTCACACAGCTGGGGTAACTCAGCTCTGCTCAAAGAGGCAGATGTCCCCTTTACTTTTTCCTCTGGATTTGATTTTTGATAACTTAAGCTTCTGAATGAATGGGAAGTCCCAACTCTTACCAAGGGAGCTGGTTCATTTCCAGTTGAGCAAATTATGTGGGGTAGGAAATTTAAGGGCTAAGCCTTGATAACAACTTGATATTAATGGCTTGGACTTTAGTGCCTTAATGAAAGTATGTGGTTTGAAAAATAGCCCTGGAAACAATAAAGCAGTATTTTTCCATCTGAGAATATCCCATCATATTTGCTGGGGCCCAGCACTTAAATTTGCAGGCATTTGGAGCATCTGGCTTTAATCATCTGGCTGAAGACTTGATACAAGGACGTAAGGACTTCTGGTTTCAGGGATATAATGACTTAAATGCTTGTGGTGACCAAGAGCACAATCTGCCTTTCATTAAAATCTTTGTGAGGAGGATGGGCAAGTTGGTGGACTTAATCAGTTAGTTTCTAGATCCCAAGTTACTCACTGAGACTGGCCTTGTGCTGCTTTTTTAGGTGTCTCGCAAAGAGCACAACATAAAGGTAGATATCCGTAACCACCTGCAAGTTTTAGGGGCATCTTCAGAACATCAATGCACCATATTCCCACTACATCAGGAAAATCTCCCTTCTCACAGCATGTCTTCTGAGTCTAAATATAACACCTGGGAAGGTTCTGTCAGTACCCATCCCAAAGCAGGGCTTCTGGAGCATAGGGTGTGCAGCAAGCTGGCTACCCTGGACTTCAGAAGTGCAGACTTTGGTCTCCTGAGAGATCTGATTGGCAAGGTAGCTTTGGAAAAAGAACTGGAGGGGAGAGGGACCCAAGAGGGCTGGGTGGTATTCAAGGATTGCCTCCTCCAAGCCCAGGAGAGGTGCATCCCAAGAAAGAAGAAATCATGCAAAACAGCCAGCAGGCCTACATGGATGAGCAGGGAATTACTTGACAAGGTCAGAACCAAAAGGGAGGCCTATAGAGGGTGGAAACAGGGAAGGGTAGACTGGGCAGAATACAGAGAAACTGTCCGAGTGGCCAGAAACGAGACTAGGCAAGTGAAAGCCAAGGCAGATTTAAATCTAGCCAGGGATGTGAAAGATAATAAAAAGAACTTCTATAGATATGTCAGGGATAAAGGCAAGACTAGGGAAGCTGTGGGTCCCCTCCGGAAGGAAACGGGAGACCTGATCACCCAAGATTTGGATAAGGCTGAGCTGCTAAATGACTTTTTTGCCTCAGTCTTCACTGGCAAGGGCTCAAACCACACTGCCCAAGTCATGGAAGGTAAAAACAGGGGCTCTGAGAATGAAGAACTGCCCACAGTACGAGAAGATCAGGTTTGAGACCTCTTAAGGAACCTGAAGGTGCATAAGTCCATGGGACCTGAGGAAATCCATCCGTGTGTCTTGAGGGAGCTGGTGGATGAAGTTGCTAAGCCCCTTTCCATTATATTCAAGAAATCGTGTCAAACTGGTGAAGTCCCCACAGACTGGAAGAAGGGGAACATAACACCAATATTCAAAAAAGGGAAAAAAGAAGAACCAGGAAACTACAGGCCACTCAGTCTCACCTCTGTGCCTGGCAAGATTATGGAGCAGATCTTCCTGGAATCTCTGCTAAGGCACATAGAAAATGAGGAGGTGATGGAGGCAACCAACATGGCTTCACCAAGGGCAAATCATGCCTGACAAATCTGGTGGCCTTTTACGATACTGCCACACACTTGGTGGGCAAGGGCAGAGCAACAGATATCATCTACCTGGACCTATGCAAAGCATTCGACACTGTCCCGCACGACATCCTGGTCTCAAAATTGGAAAGTCATGGATTCGATGGATGGATCACTTAGTGGATAAAGAACTGGCTGAATGGCCACAACCATTTTGTTGCCGTCAACGGCTCTATGTCCAAGTGATGGCCAATAACAAGTGGTGTTCCTCAGCGGTCAGTACTGGGACCAGTGCTGTTCAACATCTTTGTTGGAGAAATGGACAGTGAGGTAGAGTGCATCCTCAGCAAGTTTGCTGATGACGCCAAGCTCGGGGGCACAGTTGCTGGTGAGGCACTGGAATTAGTTGCCCATGGAGATCGTGGATGCCCCATCCCTGGAGGTGTTCAAGGCCAGGCTGGATGGGGCTTTGAGCAACCTGGTATAGTGGAAGATGTCCCTGCCCATGGCAGGGGGTTTGGAACTCAATGATCTTTAAGGTCCCTTTCCAACCCAAATGATTCTATGATTCTATTATTCTATGGGAAGCACCCATATCTCACTGTGCCTTTTTGAACAAGGGGCCCTGAACTTGTCTCATGTCATTATTAGGAGCAAAACTATAGAAGTGGGAAAAGCTAGTGAAACCACCTTGGGTAAGATGATGTACCCTCAACAAGCTCATGTTGGTTGGAAGCTACGAAGAGGGGGCCAGAGGTAGTTGCTCATAGCCTTCTAAAACACCAGTGATAGCTTGTTGGAAAAGTTCAACATTACTGTTATTTTTCTGACATCGGTGTTTTGAAAGCTTCAAATATTGCCATTTATAATTAGTAGTGAACTTAGATGCTAAGATTACCCTTCAGCTTTCTGAAGTGTCATGTTACCCAATGGGGTAAGAAAAGTAGACACCACCAAGAAAGTAAAACCAAACAATGAAAACAACCTACAAAAGGGACTACATCATTTCAGGACAACTCACGTGCTTTTGTAGGATGAGGATATGATGCACAAAAAAGATACTTTTTTTTTTCCTAAAAAGGTACATCTCTTCTTTTCTATACTACTACTGGCACCTCTGCAGTGTATTTTTATTTCATTTATATATAATGTTAAGTTTTCAAATATTTTTTCAAACTTATTATGAAAATGTCCTTTTAGTTTTAAACTGCTTTCTTCATCTAACATCTCAGTTTAAAGCAGCCCTGAGGCCTCAAAATAACTGTTTTTCATTTTTATAGAACTTTCCTATGCAATTATCTATTTCCACAATAATGAGGTCTTTCCTCCTTGGCATATTTGTAACACAGCCAGGTCTCACCGCTCCTGTTGTTCTGCAAAGTAAGGACATTTGGAAAGAAGAATAAAAATCCCTTTGCCCATACTCCCACACAAAGAAAAAGGCAAATAATGCTGGGATACAGCTCACCTGCTATATCCAAAAGAAAAATTACATGACTAGAAGACTGAAAAATTAGGAAAAGCACATCAGAGAGCAGTCAAATTTTAAATCAAGCAAGTAACCTAATATTAGTGTTTCTTACATACCACAAAATGTGGTATGTAAGCCCTGGTCATACCATCATATCATGCAGCCCTGGTCAACCAGAATTGCCCTTTTAGGGATCCCCCAAAACCCAGGAGGTCACTGTTCACTTACACAACTCTCTCCCATGTCTTTTCCCTCACAGCCTCCTGCTAGCCAGGAGCTTCTGTGCTTTAGGTCCACCCAGATGGCTCCTATGGGACTAGAGCCAACTTAATCATTAATTCAGAGCAGCCCTAGCTTGCTGTAATTTCCACTGAGGCAAACGTAGAGGTTTAGGACCAGGGAACTTGGAGCTGCCTTACAGTCACTTATTTAGCTGCATATGGTACACAAGTCCAGGTGTAAGGACTGAAGTACCTAGGGTAATTTTCTGAGCAAAAGTCAAACAACCGACACCCTTTTCACTCTAAATTCCATTGATTATAATTTGCTCTGTCCTACCAACACCGCAGTTTGCAGACTGGCTGTTCCAGCTGTCCTAGGAGAGCAAACTACTGACCAGAGGGGAAGAGGAAAGCAAATCTCTTAGAAGACAGAGATCAGATCCTCCCTTATCTTCTCCTTTATGCTGCCAAATGGAGTCATAAGTGACTCCTGGGCACGTATGCAACGCAAATAAGAAAAAAATGCCTCCAAAGGGGAACCCAGTTTGTTTGTAAACTGTAAGAGGCCTACATATTATGATGACCAAGACACTCATTGTCCTAACCAGCTGAAATAAGACATGGAATAACATTTAAACAGAATGTAGGTGCAATTAGTCAATTACCTTTACGCATAATTGGCTTAATTGTAAAAATAAACAGCTACACCATCTGTAGTCACTCTCAGATCGTAGAAAGTTTAGCATGATGCTTTAATTGGCAGGGAACAACAAAAATTAAATTATCCATCCTTACTTTGTTTCTTACAAATATCTTATATATATATATATATACACACCATGTTTCCACAGTATAAAAAAAATCTATATATTTGTGTCAGCACACTAATTATTAATTTTGATATATTTTTACATACTTACTGCATATATAGGATACATGAAAGAACACAACATACAAAAAAATATGTTGTGATCAGAAAATGGATAACACATTAAAATTGAGGTTTCTTTAGGATTCATGTGGCTTCTGTATTGCTGAAACATTCACCAGTGCGGATTTTCTTAGCTTCCATTGAATGGAAGGTTGTCCTAAGATACTGGGAACAAAAAAGGATAGGAATGCACTGTCAGACCATAGCAGCACAATGTGGAGATTGAGATAAATGTTGAAAGCTTTCCCTTTTCAAATATTTTCTCTTTTAATTGCCATTATGCTTTTGATAAGGTTAAAAGGGAATTGGTATTACTGGAAATAGTTATTTGAATTAATTTTAGCTATGAATGACTACACGAAGACTTTTTCATTCCACTTTTGTAGGCCACAAAATGAAGGTGAGACTATGGCATTTAGACTGAGTCAAAATTATGGTGTTAATTTTAATCTTGGGAGATGAGATAATGATCCCAGTATAAGAAAACTACAGCATGGTTCTAAACTCAGGCTGAGCATAGGAATGTGCACCCATTGTCCCCAGGGTCTGTCACACTGAAGCCACACTGTCTCTGCACTGTAAAAGCTGAATCCACTTCATCCTTGCCCCAATTGCACCCCTATTTTGATGTGTAGACATACCTTTAATACAGGCAAGTTCTCTGTAAGAACAAGTGGAAAGCATTGCCGCACTAGTTCCCCTGTGGGCTTGGGTACCTCATCAGTAAGTGGAAGCAGAGCTGGAGGTGGTACGTGGTGTCAGGACCGTGGGAGTAAGCCAGGGAGCCTGAGCATCCACCCTCCATGGCAAGGCATGAGCTATAAAGAAGTGTAACAGAACTGGGGCCAGGCCATCCTAAAAGGGAAATACATAATGACCCAAGTGAGGGTCCCTTAGGCCACATAAGAATGAAGTTGTTGTTTTAATAACAATCTTGAAAAAAATGTTATTTGTCTTGATAGCTGTGATCATGTAAAGTCTTCTTTACATTGTAACTTACACTTGTATAGACTCCAGAAAAGACATGTACAGTAGAAATAACCAAATATTTTCAAGCCTCCCACAGGGCTTATGGGGCTGCAGTGTACATTAACAGTCATAGGAGCATGAAATAGTAAGCACCTCAAGCATTTAAAATATCTTTACCACTGCATGAAAAAACATGTAAATGCCTCTAGTGACTTCGTCATCTGAAAAAAGTTAGCTGATTGTCAAGAGAGTGATGACTCAGAGGTCTCCCTAACACTACTAGATGACCTGGCAAGGTTTACTGAAATTCCAATTACCAGAAGCCATTCAAGCACTCTCTAGTAATAATTATATGCTCTGTTACCTAGTAGATGGTACTGAGCAGCAGGAAATTGGAGGAAACAGATAGCCCTACATTAGATTCTAATTACCTAAAATTTGGTAAACAATCCAAGGAAAAAATGACGATTTCTAGATGGTTGCCTCTGAACTTCATGAATAAAGATAAATAAGCATTCTCATTGATACAAAATAAATGAAAGCACAGCTGAAAAACAATCATCTATTCAATGTCTTATTAACCCTGTGGATTCAAGTATTTCTCATCACCACCGTTTGAGCAGGTAGAGGATTTTGTTTCTTCCTCTGTCTTTATGGCCTCATTCCAACATTTTAATGTTTAAATGAGTCTTTATCTTTCTGTTCAAGAGACACAGCTAGTTAATGGTTGAATAGTAATTCTAATAAATGTGTTGAACAAAGTAGATGATGATCATCATAATTTAAAATCATTCAATAAATGCTTTATCACCATTGTGTAATAACTTAGTTTTAGAGTCTGTTTTGGCAAAGCTTGTGCTTCCAATCCATTGTTACCTTGGTCTCAAAGCAAGACTCCCATTAAGAAAATTGCTTAAATGTTTTATCTGGCAGTTAATATATGCAATCTAAGAGTGGTCATCATTGAATCATTACAGTAACAAATATGATAGCATAATCTGATGAGAGAGTGAGATTTATGGGGTCAGTGCATGTGGATAAAAGAGTGCAAGATGAGTCTAAATTTATTAGTTGCTGGGTATCTGCGGGAAGACGGAAAATCCTGGGTGGGAAGTGTTAGAATCAGGCAACAGCCAACACCAACATCCTTTTCAGGAGCTACAGAGCTTTTCAGAATATATAGGTATATCAGGTATATCAGCTTTTTATCAGTGATCTCATGGCTGCACAGTCATGGGGATAGCAGGCACAAGGTAGATAACCTCAGCAGGGAAGGTGGCCAGCCTAAGGTTGAGTGTCCTGGCACACCTTGTGCATCACTGTACAGAGCAGCCTCATCCACACAGTCTAATGAGAACAGTTTCTGACCTATTCACCTCACCAAGACTATTAAGCAAAATGGATAACTGGAGGCCAGAGCTTGAACCCTTGCCTCAGCTCTGTTCAGTTTGCAGACTACTGCATCCTGCCTAATTAGCTCACAAGTGCAGCTGTGTTGACAAAAGTTGGGTGTCAGCATACTCGTCAGGAATTTACGCCATCATCTCTGGATGGAGTCTGAGTTTCCACAGTGTTGCTTAAAGAGGCTATATGAAAGATATAAGATATATCTGATATAAAAACATAATAATATCTTCAAGATGTTCCCATGACATCTGCTCGTGCCAGAACCTCTCAAATATGCCTTCTTTTTTATCAGGTTTTCCCAGCTTAGCAGAAATAAAACACAACTAGCAAAGTACAGTATTTTAAAATTGGGTACCTATTGATAACTTCTTGAGTCCAAGAACTGGGAGTACTTATTAAATGCCTGTGCTGTCCACGGTGCAGCAAGGCTTCCCAAGGCAGTCAGCACATCAGCTGCCCAGGAGCAGTTAGGCCACCAACTGTGATGATGGCTCTCCCTGAGGCTCAGCTATTTCAAGCTGCTGGAGCTGCTTCTGGCTTCAACCTTGGCAGGTAAAACAGACAACTCAGGCCCCTCTCTGTTCTTCTGCTATCATTGCACCAAGAGAAGATGTTGCCTTTTTTCCCTTTGTCTCTATGTGGAAAGAAAGCCTTTTGCTTTCCTTATGATAGGCTTGGGTCTGCCATTCTTCCCAATCACAGAAATATGTACAGTTTCTTCTTTAAAAAGCTGTATCGGCTCCAGGAAATAATTTAGAAGATTTTTTGGTTTTCTTTCATATCATCAAATACTCAGTGGATCTCCTATTAGGTAGCAGTGATGCTAGCAACTCTTATTATCAACAGAAAAGAGAAGAGAAAGTTGAGAGACAGGGCCACATCTAATGAAGTGGCAGAGACAACAATATTGTTTTCCACCAGGGTCTTAGATCACTTGGCACTGCTGGCATTTGAAATATATATTTACATCCGGTCTTACTATGAGAAGCTTAAAGTCATGCACGCCAAACACTAAAATTAAAGGTTTATTTTATGAAACTCGGTATAATAGCAATAGCAAGCTCTTGAGTATTACCTAGTCAATGAAAATCAGGGAAATTATATAAATTGAACAAGTACTTTATTTGTTTGTGGCTGATCCAGTCTTGCGCATTAACTCATCACTGATTTTATAGTAAGGTTAGGTTTTATGAGGATTTCTCAATATCCCAGCATATTTGAAACCTGCATAAGCTATCTTCTTATCTATCTTACTGCCCTTTGTATTTTTCTGCCCCCAAATAATCTTGGTGTGAGTTCATTAAACATGTCTTTGTTATACTTTAGAAAGCACCCCACAGATGCAAACGCAAAGCAAAATCCCAGCTAGGCCTGGCAGCTGTTTCTCAGAGAGACAGTGAAGGCTATGATTACACTGTCCAAATACTCTTAATAATTTTTTGCTGTATCTTATTCTTAATAGGAGTTTGGGCAATCACAATCTGCTTTCCCTTCAGTATTGGAAAGGCAGGTTTTGTTTTTTCCTTTTTTGAACTGATTGGCATGCTGTGATGGGACTCTGTGCAAGCAGAGCCGCCTACATCATTTTCCCTAAGGGAATACACCCAAACCTCCCAAGATTTTTGAATCAACAAATCTAGAGATTTTTTCAGAACTCACTCTAGAATAGCTGGCTCCTAAAACAGAAAAGATCAGGATTAAATAGATTAATATTAAAGGATTTATTGCAGGGATAACTTCCTTGATTCAGAACTGATAGTTCAGAAAAAGACAGTACAGTTCTTTATGGACCCCTCAAGATTTCTCCTTTCCATCTCGTCTGGGACTTAGATATGCAACTACTCTATGTCTTCCTGGGAACTCTCACAACCTTTGACTGAACGGCTGAGCTGTGGCTCAGGGGACCTCTTGCTCTCTGCCTGCCCTACCCAGCAGGCAGAGAAAACACTGAGAACAAATGTAATCTCTTCCCCACCACACATGGAAACCATTTTGTCTTGCTTTGTATTTGTCAGTGGCTCCCGAAAGTGCATCAAGATCAAACAAATCTTTCCCAGATTTGTACCCAATCTGCAAATCATATAATTGCATCTGAAACCAAACAAGCATTAAAATCCTTGGAGGGTTTCCTTTCTTGGTTAAGCTTCTCTTAGCTGTGGGCATAAGTGTTTCTTATTTAGCAAATATTGACCTCCTATATGCAAAGACATGACAATTATTTATGCGACTGCCCGAGGACCAAAGCCTGGTTTTACGTTTGAATATATTGCGACTGTTTTAGCAAGTACTGTGGTAGATAAACTACTGTGCAGTAGTGCTTCCGGGCACTTTTTTATCTTACATTTTATGCTACAGCATGAGCAACTTCTTGTACTGGTTTTGTTGATTCTGAGTTTGAACTGTACACAACTTTCTCCCCCAGGTCTCTATTCTTTCTCATTTTATATTCTCTCTCATGTCCAAACTGCAGAACCACTATCTGTCCCTATAAGCATCAGACCAGAGGAAGCAGATTCCCAGATTTCATTACTTTGTCAGAGGCAAATTCTGGATCTTTCTGAATGTTCTGTCTCAATTCCTAGAATAATATGTTCCCTTGGTCAGAAACTCTCCTTGATTTTTACATTCTTCTAGTATTCTCTCTATAAGTGTCCATCTGAAATGCTTGTTTGGGCTTATTTATTACTCCCCCCCACCAAGTAAAAAGGAAATGCCACACTTGATTCATAAAGTTTTGTCAAAGTTCCGTGCTCACATAAATGCTCAAAGGCCTATAAATTATGCCAGTTTATAATGGGAGTTTTAGACTGATGATTGGAATCAAAGCTATCAGACTGTAGGGCTATAGGAAAATTGGTTTGGGAAGACTTTATTTTAACATCTTAGTCAGCTGTTATGTAACAGTCTCTGTGCTCCCAAAAGATGAATCAAGTTATAAAGAGACTTTTTGGCAGACAGAAGTTACGGTCAAGTTTTAACTCCCTTAATTTATGATTATCCCTTGGTTAAAGATTTCTGGGTACAAGGTCCAGAATCCATTACAGAAGTTATAAATGTTGACCTTGATCTACCCTTGCCTCTCGTAGTTCTCAAATCTGCCTTCCTGCCCAAGGACATGGATGTTAATGTTGAAATTGTATTAAATTATGCTTGCACAAAGGTTCTGGCTAAATGGCCAGATTTATCTAAGATCAATAACAAGCACACTGGGCTCAACTCTGAGTGTTTGCCCTATGAATGATAAAAAAATCCCAGCAACCAAAATAGGCAAGTTATTGAGATGTGATCCCAGAATACCAGGGCATTTTTAGCAATTGCTAATTTTTCCTGCCCAAAACTTGAAGCCACAAGCTCCACATCTCTCCTACTGTGTCCTGTGGCACCATATTGGTCTCTCTGATATTATCTCCTATTTTGTTCGAAGGTGGTTTTGTTTGTTTGTCTGGATTTTCCTGATGTTTTTTCAACTCGTTAAGGCCTCATACATAAGGCAAGTGGGAGAGAAAATGCAGCAGTTTAGAATGTCTGCCTGTGCTTTCCCTCCTTTGTTTCACACTGTACACTTTCACAGGGCTTTATCTCTACCTGAAAAAAACATGATTCTGCAAACAAACAAACAAAAAACCAATAATTTTGCTCTGTGTTTATTTTTTGCTTTGTGTTCACAATGTAAATGTCAGCTCTGGTGTGGTCTTTCAGCCCTTCACCTCAGACATTCTTATGTGAAGAATGACAGTAGCACCCAGAAAAATCAAACCAGTAATAGCATCTTTGCTGGGAACATCTAGAATAGGATTCGTCTCAACTATCATGAAATGTCTGAAGATGCCTAAAACTATGCAATTGGTTTAAGTTCCTTCCCTCATCAACAGAGAAAAACATCCACATCCAAGCAGTGATTCATCCTATCTATTTTAGGCATTTACTTTAGTGAGACTCTGCAGATGCTTATTTTTCTTGGTTAAAATTTCTTAGTTCTTATGAAGGCCATCAGGAGTTACATTTTTAATTGGCATGAAGTAGACTACATAAAGTGAGATAAACCTGTGCAAAATTCTGGCAAATTATTAAATGCATTTCTTTGGATAACACTGGAATGAATGATTACTTGATCTGGTAAGAATAGGACAAAAAAACTTCCAGTGTTGAAACTGTCTTCTGATTTCTAATTCCACACTTGATACTTGATGTGCTTCTTTATACGAAACCTGAAACATTTCCTACACTTTAACATAATTGTGTCATAGGAAATGATAATTCCTATGACAAGCAAATGACCATTTAAAAAACCTTTTGCAATTCAAATTTATGTTTCTGTTTAGACTAGAAGTGTGTTGAATTGCAAAGCAGACACTGTAAATACGTATTGATTCACCTTTAAGGAGAATCTGGGATGTCCTTTAAAGAGAAACATCTTTCTTACCTTCTGTTCTGTAATATGAGAAGCCACATAAATGAGAACATAAGTGAAACTCCCTGTAAAAAAAATAGGAAAAAACCCTAACGTATTACATCTTTTTTATTAGTTATTAGTATTAGGGAGGCACAGGGCTGTCTATTCAGCTGCTCCCAAGGGCTACCTGCCAGGCAGGAGTGCAGAAGCCGGTAGGAAGGGGTTTGTTGTTGAGGATACATGAGCCTGCCTTTGCCTTCCTGAGCTGCAGGAACAGGTATGCCTGCAAGCTCATGAGAGGAGAGGTTGTGGGGGGGAAACAGAAAAAAAATCACAAAGCACTCAAAATCCCACCTTTTCCCAGTGACTCAAAGACAACTGTGAAGTTTCAAGCAAACAAGGAAGTCAGGGAAAGGTACTGGGGTAGCATCAAGGGAAAAGGAACAGACAGCAGGCAGAGATTTGTTTTGGAATTTTCAACATAAAGTTTTCAGTAGGAAGACTCAACTTTCTCCATTTAAGAAGTGACCATTTTCTAGTATAAATATGCTAGGAAAGTCTGACTTCAAGAGACTAAAAGCAATTGGTGGTTTCAATGTGCTCAGTTAAAGGGAAAATTGTACACACATAAATTAGGTACTCATCAGAAAGAGCAAAGTTTTCCCTAAAATCCTCAGCTATAGTCACATTAATGTAATTTTTTTGTAGCAACAAGTTGCCTGGTCCTTATATAATAACTATTTTATAAGTTGTAGGTCAGAATATTTTCAAGATATCAGTTGGACTGAACAGAGCATTTGTGTCTTATCTAGAAAGAAAGCCACTGAATTGTCTTGGTATGAATAAAACAAGCAATATCCTGTTCTTAATTTGAAAGGTACCTCATAATGTCCCAGTCAAAATCCTAATGCACATTTTCCAGTCCTGAAATCTTTACCAAGGAGTCTTCTTCCTTCTTTTATATGTTATTTTATAAAATATTTTATGTGTTACTTTGATCTGAGATAACCTTAAAGCTGGTGTTCACTTAGCAACTCAAGTTTGCTTACATAAAAAGTAAACTCTCTTTGGTGCATTGAAGACATAGTAATTTTTACTTTAGGTTGTCTGCATGTTCCTTCTGCTTTGGTATTAAGCCTGTGCTGAACTAGAATTTAGTTTGCTTTTAGTTTGCTTGTAATTTTATTTCCAGTTTCGTAATGTAGAAGAGATCTGGGAGGGTAAGGTAGAAGCAAAGGAAATGAGCCCCTTTTTTGCAGTGTTTTGCAAAAGAGTAATACGTAGAAACTGTCTAAGCCCATATTACATGAGAGCTGGAAGACACCTTGGAAAAGGTTGCCCGTGCCAAAGAAAAAGTCCCAGGTGAAGTTTTCAGTTGAAAACTGCTGGAACAAAATATCCTGACACTCCAAATTACCCATCTAGAAAAAGAAATGAATGAACAATGGCATTTTAGTTTGGTTTAGAAAAAGGAGTTCATACTGAAGAATAAAGTCACTGACTCCAACTGTATTCACAGCAGCCAATTATAAAACAAAAAAATAAAAAGAGGAAAAATGAACCGAGAAGGTCACCTATTTTACCTCCAGGTTACATCAACTATACCTAACCAGCCCTGACAGATGTTTCTCTAACTTGTCCTTAAAATCCTCCAGTGGCAGAAATTCTACAGCCTCCCAAAGAAGTCTTATACATATCAATCTACTATTATTGAATCTAAGTAGAAAAATAAAAAGTTTAATCAGAGATTAAATTTAAGGATCTAAAGGTAGTTTATATAGTTCTGAAACTGCCTGGCTATCCCCCACGCTGGCTTGAGAGAATTACAAGAAGAAAGATGTATAACTGCAGCGCACCCAAGGTCAAGGCCAGGACCCAGTGAGGTACATCTATTTATTTGAAAGGATGATGAATCAAGTGCTGAATGCAAAGGCAATACAGAATTATAAATTACTGGCAAAGGTACAGCACTAAATCCATGCAGCACCTGGTAAGCACACATGCACACGCAGCTTCACTAAGTATAAGGTACCCTACTTTTCATCTGAGTGGGACAAGATCTTACATTTGGCAAAGAGGGAAGAGGCTGAACATAGCCCAGTAATGTGGAATAGCTGATTGAAAACCCACACTAGAGCTTACTTTGCACTAACATTTTATATATCTATACCTACAGAATGGCTACAACACACTATGTTCTTGATTACTCTTAAGATTTTGAGAAAAATACAGAAGATGACCTCTTTTTTTTTCTTTCTTTTTTTTTTAATTTAGGTTTCCCTGGGGTCAGCCCACTGGCAATCACAGGGGAGTCTTACACCGAGACTCTGATGAAAAAAACAAACATTGAGCTTTTATAAAAATTAAAAAACAGCCAAAAGATTAAGCAATATCAAAATTTCTTTGAACTAGATAATAGACTGGCTATTGTATAACTGGACTGGAAATTCAATACATTACTGATATTTTTCAGTTCCTCCAGTTTCTCTCAGTATGGGCATAAAACTACCAGATCTGCACATTGACTTGCATAGTCTTTTGAGTCATAAATTGTATACTCTGTTTTTTATATTATACATTTCTACATATGTTGTGAATGATACTAAATTCACCACAAATTACACCTTCTACAAAATGTTGGCTAAGGGAAAATGTCGACTCAAAGGCAAACAGGAGAACAATATTTGGTCCTTTAGATATGTTAGGAGTAAATACTGATGTGGACATCAGGTATTAACCCAAAACTGCCTATTTGCACTAACTATACACAATATCCTGACTGCTTATCAGACAGAGGCTGGGGAAATACTATCTTGAGGTGGTGGTTTTTAAGACACTGTTAAAATAAACCTCTGTGAGGACTGCTTTAAGAATAGCTGATCTTAACTTGGAGTAGAACCAGGCCAAGACACCTGCAGCTTTGTCTCACATTGTTTTCCCAGCCCTATGGCTCTTAGAAAATGGAAGGGATTGAACTGTGGGAAGGCACTGTTTTGCTAAATGATCCAAAGGGCCTTCCAGCTAGCACTCAGACAAAAATTCTACTTCTCAGCCTTCTCCCAGAGACATGTTTCTAATCCTTTGCTTTGCATTTTACTGGCTGCCTTTTTATAATTCCTTTTCTGTGGTAATTTACCACTTTTCCCTCTGGACAGCCAGATACAGAGCTGTGAGAAAATTAATCCCTTACTCTTTGCATTTATGTATGTATATATATGTATATGTGTATATATATATATACACACGTAAAATCATATATATAATCA
>JAOQGH010000019.1:16641055-16652697 GCA_025769975.1 Gallinago jamesoni
CTCTTTGCATTTATGTATGTATATATATGTATATGTGTATATATATATATACACACGTAAAATCATATATATAATCATATACATATATAATCAGAGCTCTTACTCTTAGAAGGAAGGCTTGGGCCTATATTTGCATAGTCTAGTTTTTGAAGTCTGCATATTCATATTTTCTCCAGTGGCTAGGTATAGGGCAATTTATTCCCTTATTTAGTGTGCAGTGACTATCATATACTTCAAGAAGGTCATAAGATTGCTGGTCTAACTTGTAACGATGCTCACTCACATTGGGAGCTACTGCTCCAAAAAATGAGGTGGAGTTGGAAGAGAAAAGATACATAAAACTTCCTGATATCAAAATATGAGACCTCTAAGCCACATGATGGCAGCATTTTGCCCACACTTTCCTCACTGTTACTGTGCACTAAGAAACTGGAGAAAATGCTAGAAACTAGACAGGAGTCATCTTTTTCTTTAAATAAACCCAATTAAAATGTTTCTCTCATGTATATTTTTCATCTCTAATTCCCTTGGAAAGAAAGAGCACTCAGTAGAAAACAGATGCTACATTTGCTCAGGTATGTTTTGGAAACATTAGCAAAAGGGAGAAGGAAGTGGTAAATTAAATAAGTGAATTAATAATGTGGTAAAGAAAGCTGCATTTATAGCTCAGCTCTTCAGTTTAGCTCAAAGACCTGTTGTGGTTAAATATCTCCATAACAAATCAACATTTTATCATTAACATGATAAAAACTCAATATAAATGATGTGGGACATTTACAAGAATATTTCTGCTGTAGGTGTGAAAAATAGAAATGAATGTTTAACTTGAAAAATAATTTAAAGAAACATTTGTGTTCACATTCAATATGTACTTTTGACCCTGCTAGATATGTAAAAGCCAGAAGCAATACTGATTGAATTGTAATAAGATTCAGCATGTGGTTCCAGCTCACTGAAACTCCATTTAGCATTCGAAGAGCTTAAAAGACTTCCAGAATACATAACACCGATGTTGCAATGACCTCTGCTCAAATAAAATGTAATAAATTTGGCTTTTCTTCCTACAGTAACTACAAAATGTATTTGGAAGGATGCCAGTAGCATAATCTTAAACCAGATATTGCTACTCAGAGCAGATTTTTAAAAGTCCAAAATGTTTGTTTGCTCTAGCATAATTGATGCAACTTGTAATTTGTTGGTAAAGGCAAACAAAATGGAAGCAGAGCTTTTTCTTCACTTCTTTAACCATCTAGAGCTAATAGGCTTTTACATTATGATCTTCGTTGCAGATCCATTTACTGCTTTCTAAACCTGTAGGTTTGTCTCAATGCAGGACCATGGAGCAATTGTAAGAGAGGATGAAATCAGGAAGAAGGTATTACAGACAAGGCAGAGACTATTCAACAAGAGAGGAACCTCTCTGAATGCAGCTTGTTATAAAGGTTGCACAGCTTGTGTTAAACACACTCAGTATAAAATCCTTCTGAAAAATGTATTTTTCAAAATGTGTGAACTACTGCATTTTAACAGATAATCTGTTTCCTGGTCTAGACTTAGCCTGGAGATGATCTGTTAAATGTGCCCTGAGTTGGTAGTCCAAGAAAATGAGAGTAACACAGTTCATTCAATTCAAACTGTCCCCTTCAGGACCTGTGCCCCTTCACAAGGACAAGGCATTAACTGAACTTCTGTACAAGGGATTTCTTGATTGCTTTTGTAAGATTTTTTAGCAGAGAGGTTAACCAAATGAATTTATTAATCCATCTAGCATAGCTCAGGGAAGTATCTTCCACAAGCAGATAGGCTGGTAAGTCTCAGACCAGGTGGAGCAGACTGCTAATGAACTACCAAGCACATAGAATACTCCAAGCACATAGAATACTCCAAGTTAGCACAGCTAACTAATCCTTCATGAGAATTTGAAGAACTGTTCATGAATTCTGGGTAGAAGAGTTATTTACTTTTGTAAACCTCATAATTATACCATCTCTTCTTTTAATCCAGGATTTTTTTGAGTGCTGGGTGTCTTTGCTTGAATACGATAATATGTTACTAGTAGCCTACTGAAAACATGTTTGGAAATTGTTTGAGTGTAAGCCATGCAGATTCTTCACTCAGAGGGAAGAATCATCCCACTGTAGCTACCAGAGAATAAGGGGAGACACAAATGTACAATTATTCTAGTCCACTGAAATGACTGCAAGATCAACAAACTTGCTCTGTTAATGCTGCTGCAATCCCAAAGGATACATTGAGCATTCTCCAAGAAAAGGGATTGTACAGCTGGTCATCTACATCTCTGTGTTTACCAGGGATTTACTTCAAAGCAGAAGGCTGCACCAACCAAGGGACTCATATTCCCTGCAAGGCACTTCAAGGAAGTGAAAACACACCCATTCTTCCTCCTTCTTAGTTTGGATCTTGACAGAGGAGAGGACCCAGTGTACCATGACCTTCTAAAATTGAAGGTAATCACTAATCTGTATGCTTTTCTCAGTCTTTGAACGTATTTGTGTTACCATGTGTTTAAGCAGCATGAATCTTTTCTTACATCTGTGCATTTAATTTCAATTAATTAGAAATAGTGCTAATGCTAGCTGGATTATGCTGGATTATGCCTCTAGTAAGAAGGCTTGATGTTTTTCAATGCCATGTTGCACCACCTAATAACTGAGCATTCCCTCTAGGGTGTATGTGTGACCTGCATAGGGGTCATACATACAAGAGCAAAGCACACAAATTTAAGAGGAATGATCTAGGTTTAGAAATTGCAAAAAAAAAGTTCCTGTAGTTTGATTACATTTTTGCCTAATAAGTACAATCTTCAGTTTAGAGACAAAAAACCCAACTCATTCCCAGAAACACTAGTGAAAGGTTAATGAATGCACTTAAAAAAATATAACAAACTAATAAATAAGTGCCCAGTGAGCACAATGTTTCCCTACCTGTGTAACTATTTTAGGATAATTTTGCAGTTTAATGATCTTAGACTATTTCTATTTCTAGTTTTGCAAGTACTGCTGTTTGGGAGTCTTAAAACGTTTGATACTTTACACTAGTGTTTTGTCCCAGATGTGTCGTTCTGCATGCTAAAATATTTTTGCAATGTTGCAGTTTTTTTCTGCTGACTCTTAGTATGATATGAAAGGCAGGTGCAGGAAGAAGTTGGATAAAAAAATTGTTAACTACTCTGTAACTTTTTTTACCATTAATAATATGTTTTGTAAGAATAAAAACATTTTCTATACTTCCCAGGCTGCAGGGATGAAAAATGCAAAGGCTCAAAATTGGAATTGTTTTAATAAAATTTCATGGAGTCTTTTGTTCAAATAAATTTAACTATTTTGTTAATCGTATGGATGAGCAAGGAAATGAGTATTTGAGTGCCTGATTTGAGGGCTGTATTGTGAAAGCTGCCACAAGCTTTCCAGAGATTTTTTATTAACGCCTGTCACTGTAGAAGATGAGGGAGGCTACATGGCTTGTAAATTCGTACAGAAAGATAGAAGTAATTACTAAGCCAGACCTAGTCCCCAATACTGTTATTATTTTAATTCATCATCTTTCTTGAGCCAGATCATCTGATATGTAAAAAATGTTGCTTTAGCCCCAATCTCTTTAAGCATTTGCATGGAAATTGTTCATGTTTCTGAGTGCTTCATGGATAGGGACATCTAGTTATTTACTTACTACTTTTGCACCTTATTTCAAGCAGAAAAAAACGAGTGTGACTAAAAAACGAGTGTCACGGGGATGTCTCCATTGAAGCTGAAGATCAGCTAAGCTGTTCACATCTTTTGCCATAGAAAGTTTTTAAGACTACTTAAAATAGTCTTATTTTAAGTCAAAGTCTATACATAAAGTCAAACTGAAAAAAAAAAACTACTGACCTTTGATGTAGGCTTTTAGGGATCATTCTCCTACAAACTCCACAGTCATTAAAAAATCTTGTCTTTGTAAGAGTAAAAACAAATTGAAGGATTCTTTACTGGTTATAGCAGTAATTTTCCTTTCCTCACCTCTCCTCTCCCGCAAACACGTGCTTGGCTCAGGTTCATCCTAATTCTCTTATATGATAAATTCCTAAAGCTTCTCGAAGCCCTTGAAAGGGAGAGATGTAATAAAAACAACAGAGGGCAGAGGAGGTCATTAGGACTTAACAGGGTCAGTAAATGGTTTCCACCTCTGTTGGACAGTTGTAAACAGGTACCCAAAGAGAACCTGCCAGGCTGCTCATTTATACTCATGACATGTCTGGAGGTAAAGATTAGCTTCACAGTAAGAAGCAGACTAATAGAGCAAACCGAGAGAAACAGACACAAATCTAGCAAACATAGCAGATGGACGGGAAAAGGCCATGGTCACATTAGCCTGCCCCTATGTTGATTTACCTAGTGAGCAAGCTTTGTGTGCCCGTGTCGGTCGTGCCTCCGTGCTGAAATCCCTCCTGCATCAAGGAGCTGCCAGGTGTTGCTGTGTCCTCTTCAAGACTTGTGGGTGCCTGGGGACAGCAGGCCCTGGGGACCAGCACAGTGCTGTGCCCTGGGTAGGCACTGGCTTTGGTCTGCGTTGCCCTGCAGTACAGGGTGCCTCCGCTCTGCAGCAGCGGCACGATGAGCAGCATAGGAAACGCAGGTCCTCCTGCAACCAGCACCTTCTCCAGTTCTGTGCTATTAAACCAAGAGATGTGCACAAACACTAAAACTTGCCTTGCCTGAATAGGCACAGAGGCAAATGACACTCGAGGGAGTGAAGAGGCAACCGGGAGCCGAAAATATCCAGATCAAAAGATGTGTCTTTGGAAACAGATAACTTGGAAATATTTAGAAATATTGGGACACATATAGGAAATGAAAAGTTGTATAATTAAAGTATAAAGTATGGGTTTTTAATGCTTATAAGTTTTGAAATCTGTTAACTGGACTCAACACTAGGTAGACAGGCATAGATAAATAATTTAAATCACTAAAACCATTTAATCACTAAAACCAAATTCTATTTTCAGGCTGCACTAAGATAAGATATTTCTATTTATATGTATATTCCTAAACAGGAGTAGACATTTCAATGGGCAGAATGTTTTTGCAGAAGAAATAAACCCTTTTTATTTTGTTGACTATGCACACAATTTTACTGGAACTTTGTTGACAGATGAGGACATCTTTTGTTCATGAACAAAAGAAAAACTACTTTGCACATTGAATAAAAGCTATTTTATGCCATTTCTGTCAGCTAGTGATAGATTGCAGAGGCCTAAATATACTATAAAAAATGCATAACTTCTGAAACACATAGTTCATATTTAGTAGAGAACGCTCCTGAGGAAAAAAAAAAAAGATTAATGGCGAAGACTCACAAAAGCTTGAGTGGAGGCATTGTTTCCCCATTTCCTGGTCTTTCCTCATTTCTCTTAGAAGAAGAGTGAGTTAACTACATGTAAATACTGCACATTATCTTTATCATAATCCTTCATTAATCCAAGTAAGGAAAGACGGACTTTTCAGATCACCTTCAGGCATTTATCTTTTTATGCTGAAATCCTGTTTTAAGTTCACTTAGGCTGTACTTAAGGTGCAATTTTATCTTGTTCCTCTTGTTGGCTAAAACCAATTTTTACTGAGATAACCAATACAGGATAATTAAAATCCTAGTTTAAAATTTATCCTTTAAATAAGTTTAATAAAAAAATATTGTAGTATTTCCTTTACTTGTAACTTATCTGAAAACTACTAATCTCTTTAGTTTTTTAGGACTGTATATGAACCATCATATGTTCAGCAATGGAATTTAAAAATGAAGAGCTTTTTTCTTCTTGAAAAGACATCAAAATTCTATTCTTTTCATCAATCTCTAATGAACTGCAACTTGGTTTTATAAATGTAGCTGAAGCTACTGTTAGAGTTTGATGTTATGGAATGCTGTGAAAATGTATTTGTTCACCCTGTGATGGTACTCTGGGAATCCAGCTAGACAACATACACTGCTCTCCTCGGGCCTACAAAGTCACTCATTTCGTTGTAGGTTATCAGGTTGGTCAAGCATGACTTTCCCTTCGTGAATCCATATCAATTAGTCCTGATAACATTATTGTCCTTCATGTGCCTGGCAATGGTTTCCAGCACTAACTGCTCTATCACCTCTCCAGGTATCAAGGTGAGACCGAGGGGCCTGTAGCTCCATGGATCCTCCTTCTTGCCCTTTTTGAAGTTAGGAGGAAGATTGCTTTTTCTCCTTTACTGTTTCAATTAATCTTGTTGTCATTAATTTTGAACAGTTTGATGATGTGACTAGAGTGTGGCTGCATAGGAAAATAAGGATGATTACCTTTTTTAATATTCTCTCACAGCTCCCTCGCTTAGAAATAATCAAACTCTATCTTGCCTCTGGTAGAAGAAAATTCAAAATTCGGTAAACAAAGGAGCTACATTCCTAAGATTACACCCGAGGAAAGGAAATGCATAAGTGTAGCTCCTTGATTTTTCATGTGGTCATCACTTCTTCAATTAACTGAAAAACTGTGTTAGGACCTACAGCAATCTGTTATCAGTGTTGTGTGTCTCACTGCTCGGGAACTGCTGCTTCAGACTGGTGAAGGCATTATGTAGCATACTCTTAGATGCTCGTCTGGAGCAAGTCTCCAAATCTGATTCAGTAATAGTCATTACTTACGTTTCAGCCAGAAATCTTGCTGTGTGAAATGCTTTGCAGGAAGCACTGCTCTGCAGGTATGCTTTTACTGCAACAAACAGCAATATTCCCTACAATAAAGAATCATTTAACAGATTCAGTTTATGGCTTTCGATGGCTTATTAGCTGCCAGAAGATTGAAACACGTGCTTTAAATAGGTTGGAATATGGTGAAAATCACCAAAACACTCAAGGAAAGAAATGAAAGGCATGCTCTTTCTTCTCTTCTACAGTTTGCTTTATTTTGAGAACTAGTTAAATAAGTGTAATTGAAAGAAAATTTGACACAGCAACATTCAGCAAAATAACAACTAAAGAGAGATAAGCTAGTTTTCTGTACATTAATTTGAAATATACACATCTTAAAGAAGATGTTGACCTTTATAGTTTCAGGGGTATAAAATGTAAATAATGTGATAACACATAGCAATCTGCTTTTAAGACTGGATATTCAGAGCTATTAAACCCTGGAAAAATTTCCATGGAAAGCCTGTTCATGTACACAAGATACGACACAACAAAAAAAAAAAGGGTTTTGATGTAAAAATCCAGTAAATTATAAATGAATAGGAAATCACTGGGGACTAGTAGAAAATACAAAAAAAAAAAAAAAACCAAAACAAACCAAAACCCAACAACCTCCCCCAAAAAACTTAGAGGAGGATATAGATTCTCCATCATAGAAATCTGTAAATTGCCCTGAATCAAAAGCAACCAGAAATGATGGACTCAGCTGTCCAATAATCAAAAATAGAGTGGAGGTTCTGTTCAAGCCTATTATGTTACACAGACAAGGAGGACAACATCTTTGCATGTCTGAAAAAGTAATAATTTACCTTTAATGCACTTAATTGAAGCCTTCAAATCAGAAAAATTGCCTGGTTTTGACAACTGTCACTTTGGACCAAGTATTTGCATCTTTGGCACATTAAAATGCATTTTTTACCACTGAAAATAGGACATGCAAAATGGGAAAATAAAAAAGCAGTAGTATCACAGAGCCTGGCATCCACTAAGAGATATTGCTGTGCATGTAGATGGACAATGGATGATCAGAGACCACAGAAAGAAGCACAGGGATAAAATGTAATGAACTGAAAATGATTTATGCAGAAGAAAAAGAATGTCGTAAAATTCATTCTGATTTCTGAGCTGTGACTGAAGAAGATGCAATTGCATCCACCAGGGGACTATAGGTGCCCAGGTCCTACAGACAGAATTTTACAGTATTCCTAGCAGCCCTGCTACTAAAGCATGAGCCCATCAGCTGCTAAAGAGGTGCCTACTGTTTCTAGGCTCTTTTCCTTCCCTACGTACTTCCTCCATGATTGAATGAATTCCTGGTGATGGGAAAGCCCATACCCAATATGAACTGTGACTGCGATGTGCATCTGTAGTCATAGTCTCTGAGAGGTCTGTAATGTGGTGGCACACCTGGAAGACAGGAAGGCTCTGCACTTGCTTTGAACAGAAATTTTAATCCAGATTGCGCACCTCCTTAGAACATACCTTGTCCAGAGGCTGCAAGATAAATACACAGACCATTTTCAACTATAACTGTTAGGAAAATCTCCCCATGTAATACCCTGGTGATGGAGGCGCTCAGGATATCTCTGTCACATCACAGTTAGTCCTTTATATCCTGGATCAGTTTTTATTCATTTATCTGGCCAAATTCCCTAGCTTTCAGCCAGAAATAAAGGCTTGGCTTTGTTTAGGCACCAGCTGAGATTTCTCAGCTCTAAATCCTAGATGGAGGAAAATGCTTCTCTTTGGCCTAGAAAGAAGTATGTGGCTCAGCTTTGCTTCCTCCAAGGAGAGTTTTGGCTCTCTTCTCTCTCTTTTCTCCTTGAAATTTTGTTTCTGGGTCAGGGCTCCCCCTGCTCAGTCACAGCCTATTTGTAGGCACCTAACTCGTGACATATATTGTTCCAGGAGGTGTTGTCAAGGTGAATACTGTGAAGGACAGCCTAAAAATTTGGTAGACTACAGTGAGTCTAGAGTGCTTGCTTCTTTCTCAGCTAATCAACAGAATTTTTCAAGAGACACTGCCAAAATATGTCATCTAAAGTGATTTACATTGCTAATGAAATGAATGCCAATGGATATCACACTTTCTCAGCCTATCCAAGGCATGGGTTCCAACTGTATTTAAGGATAATGGATATTTAAAAAGGCACATGAAATATGCAATAGGGACACAGAATCTGAATTTGACAAATTCACCTCATGTAAATAGTCTTTCATTACTTAGACTTTTATTTATTTGTGTTTTCAAATATGCCTTCTAGAATGCTCGGGTAAGATAATTCCAAAACCACCAACATCTCTTAAGTAGGCAACTATTTGGAGATCAAAAGAGACTAGAAAGCTGTAACTGTGAAAGAATCATGCATGATAGAAACCAAACATTTCCTTCAAAACCTGTAAAAAACTGACACACATTTTTTTAATGGCTGAATCACAAACAAAGGCAATAAAAGTTTCAGCAATTCTTCACGCAAAATTAATAGGTAAACTTTAACGGACATTAAGAATTAATAAAGAAAATGTTTACTTGTACCTGTAGTCTTGTATTCGTACATAATGAAGCTGCCCAATCTGTTTTCCTTGTTCAAACTGAGTGAAATGGGGAAAAAAAAGGCAGCAAACAAAAAGCCTGAATGTTGGGAATCAGCTTTATTATTCTCACTCTGACACTCAGATCTCTAAGCTGTTATTACTGCCCTAAAAAGAAACACTGAAAAATCATTTGAAATTTCTTGCAAACTATTTTTTTCCCACTCTCTTCTTTGTCTGGCTGAAACCATATTAGTTTTAAAGGGGCAAGACTCACTCAATCTGCGTATGTGCCTGCATAGAAATTACTATATGTTACTGCACAAGCACAAAGGCTTCAAAATTTATTTACAGTTGGGTGGCACTGAAATTAGATGTCAGTTGCCCAAGCATTCATGTCATCAGAATGACAGCTGGAGTAAAGGAACTGCTGGTGGTGTTTAATTGTTTACCACAAGAGGCATTTAATAAAAAGAAATTAAGATTCTGTGCTTTTGGTAGTGTGTAGAGCTAGTACAACATTCTCCAAGATTTACATTTACCAATATTTGTTAACTGTTGTTCTACTTCTGACTTAGCTGGTTGCATCTAATTTCTCGGTTGAATTCCTAATATAATTTCTGAGCTTTATTAATAGTGATCTGGTTATTAAGAGCCATATGGTGAATTAAAAAAAAAACCAATAGCTTGTTAAGAGGGGACTGGATGCGGAGTCTATTGAAGTCAGTGGAAATTTCCCTTTGACTGTGGACCAAGCTCAAGAGAAGCAGCACCTCAGCCACCAGAAATGCTGGTAATGCACTCCCTTCCCACTGCCTGTCCTCTACTGTCCTGAAAGCAATCTCCCACCTGTTGCCTGCTACGGTTTTGCAATCTTTCTATTAAAGAATGTGATTTATTTCAATGTATTATTTATGATTTCACCAACTTTAAACAGCCACCTATTCTTTTAAAATATTTGTTAGCAATCTATTTCTGCCCAGAAAATTCACCACTGGATTCCACAGGTTTACCTACTGCCAACATTTCAAACCATTTTCTGTCCTTTAATCAACTTTCCTCCATTAAATCAATACTGCTCCCAAAAGCATATAGTTCTCTTCTCATAAAGCACTTTGATGTTGAAAATCAGAGGTATCAAACAGACATTGTTACTGAAATGAAAAATGAACCTCTACTGTAAAAAATGGAGACCTGTGTAATATATTATATAAACTAATATGTGTCAGAGGCACCAGAGCCTCACTTAGTATTCCAGTGTATGCATATACTCCTTATTATTCTAACTTAAATACATAATTTCACCAAACTAGAATAAGACCATGCAGTCCCCTTTATAGTAAGTCAGATTTTCAGAGTGTTCCTGGCTAGATTTTCAAAGAAATTTACTTCAATACCCAAGCAACACCTTTTTCTTTCTTTTTTTGACTTTTTTTTTTCCCCTTTATTCTTAAAAAGCAGACACCTCTTTTTTTTTTTGATGTATTTGAACACTTTTTTTTTTTTTTTGTAATTCAGGGCTCAGCATGCTGAGATTTTCAGAAAATGCTGCTAAGTGTGCAACAGGTAACAGTTCCATAACTATTCATTAATATGACAGTCATCAAGAATGATTAAATTTGATTTAATTATTCTATAGCAGCACCACATATGCATTTAGACATGAATTACAGAAACAGACACACATATATGCCTGCCCCAATTACTTTTTATACACTTTCCTGGGACTCCATATGTTACTGAGGCATACTGGTGGCAAAAACATGGTTTAAGCTAGCACGGAGTATTTTCATGCGAAGCTGTATGTAAATAAAATATCAGAAAGTGTTTCTTTGGTTTAACTGGTACAGCACACCCACATGCACACATATAAATGGACCAGATGATGGAAACAAGCAGGACACTCTGGGCTGTGTTCCCCTGCAGTGCAAAGATGCACTGTGGGAAACAAGCATGCAAACACATCATGAGTGGACACCAGATGTGAATAAGAACTGTCTCAGTGATGCGTTTTGCTCCTAATCTATGGTGAGATATAGTCTCCTATTTTTCACAGAAGAGGACATTCCTTTGCCTTCACCAAAGGGTGGGATTCAGCTAGTGCAGAGCTGCTGGCAACGCAAATCTGTGCCCTGACCCCACTGCAGTGTCTTATAGTTGTGGCCATGCCCATGTTGCACCAGTCATATTGAGATGGTCCTCCACCACAGGCTTGCATGACTCTGTGTGTGTGACAGAGCCCAAGTAAAATCTTGGTCCATTGAACAGTGACTAGGTTGCACTACCAACCCCTTTCCTCCTAGCTCTTGTGTTGATGGTCCACAAGTTGAGGACTCAGGTGACAAAGTCCCTCCTACTATAACTCAAGACATGGTTCGTGAGCATCTGAGGAACCT
>JAOQGH010000019.1:16652797-16693966 GCA_025769975.1 Gallinago jamesoni
AAGTTCTTTACTATGAGGGTAGTGGAGCACTGGAACAGGTTGCCCAGGGAGGTGGTTGAGGCCCCTTCCCTGGAGACTTTCAAGGTGAGGCTCGATGAAGCCCTGGGCAACCTGGTCTAGTTGGAGGTGTCCCTGTGACTGCAGGGGGGGCGGACTATATGACCTTTGAAGGTCCCTTCCGTTCCAGATGATTCTATGATTCTATGATTCTATGATCTGCAAAGGCAACACACAGCTTGGTGACACCTTTACTGCACATTTCCATAAGCTGCACTTCTGGGAATGGGTTCTGCTTTTCAAATGTGCCCTCAAGAATGGCTTCCACCTGAGAGTTGAATCACCACCAAAATGAGGAGTATGGCACTGCCTTAGGCACAGGTAACAAACTTAAGAGATACAGTCTCGTCTCTGGACAGAGCACCTGAAATGTGGGTATTTCTGAGGAAAAAAATATGTGTTAACCATATTTAAGATAGAAATTTCTGAAATTAATGTAAATTAATTTTAGGAGCCTTCTGCCAAGTCACAGTCACTTGGTGTCTGCAGATGTTAGGGGGGAAGCATATAACAGCCTCTAGAAGCAATGTGTGGGTTTGGCTCCCTGAGGTGCTGGTCTGTCTCAAGGAATGTGGACGCTCAGCTTGTCAACATAGTCCTATAGCTTATTTCCTACATGGTACCTTTAAAACCCATCAAGAAAATTCTGTTACACTTTACAGAAAGGACTCATAGGGGTCTGAACTCCGAAGCAGACTGAGTTGTATTAAGGCACTTACCTCCACTACAACCAGCTGCTTTTCAAATGGCTGCAGTATGTTGTATCTGCAGGAACAGCATCTCTTGGGTCTCCCTCCACCCTTGGCAGCTGCCCAAGCTGAGGCAGCTCTCCCAGTGCTCCCCTTCATCTCCTCGGAGATGGATGGGCAGGAAAGCATTTGTAAGACTCAACAGATCACAGGGAGAATGTAAACACGCAGAGATGTAACCCAGAGCTAAAAAGGTTTCACAGCTTGTAACTAAAAAATGATGCTCTGAGTCAGACAATGGCTGTAACTGGAACATTTTGGACTTAGAAGTTGATGAACAATTTCAATTTATTTTAAGTGAGGTACAAGCAGAGATATATTTTATTCCATGGTTGCAGTACTAGAGTGGCATCTGAAAATGAAGATAGATTTGGTATGTCTGCTCACAATGAAGTAGTCATTAAAGTATTGGCCCTCTTGAGCATAAAAGGATGTCATCTCAACTTCAGAGTCAGGAGAAGAAGCCTGAAGCACCATCTGAAAGGTCTCTTCCAACCTAGGCAATTCTATGATTCTAAGATTGCAGAATACCTGAGGTTGGACGGCACCTCTGGAGATAACCCAGACCAACGCCCTAGCTCAAAGCAGGATCACCTATGGCAGGTTTCTCAGAGCTCTGTCCAGTCAGGTTTTGAATATCTCCAAGGATGGGAAATCCACCCTCCTCTCTGGGCAAACTTGTTGGTTAATCTAGTGTTTGATCACCATCACAGGAAAAAAATATTCTTCCATATGTTCAAGCGTAATTTTAGTTGGAGTTTATTGCTTCTTGTCCTCTCACTGGGCACCACTAAGAAGGGTGTGCCTTAATGTTTTTTATTTTTATTTCCTCCCATCCCATCAATTTACTTACTGATAAGATGTCCCCTGAACTTTCCCTTCTCCAGGATAAATAACCTCAGCTCTCAGTCTCTCCTGATACCCCTGATGGTCCCAGCCCTCAGTCATCTTAGTATTTTTTTACTGGACTCTACCTAATATGTCCACATATATATTGTTCTGGGAACCTAGCACTGGGCCCAGCACTCCAGATGTGTCCTACCAGTGCTGAGTAGAGGAGATGGACAACCTCACTCGATCTGCTGGCAGCAGTTCTAATGCAGCCCACGATGCTATTCGCCGCCTTTGCCACAAAAACTTATTGTTGGCTCATGGGCATTTTGTTTACCAGAATCCCCAGATCCTTCTCTACAAAGCTGTTTTTTAGCCAGTCAAACCCCAGCTTTTACTGATGCCAGGGGCTATTCATCCATAGGTGCAGGATTTTGCATTTCTTCTTGTTGAACTCCACGAGTTTCGTTTTGGCCCATATCTCCAGCCTGCTAAGATCCCCTTGAATAGTGGCCCAACCAGCCACTCCTTCCAACTTCATATCATTTCGGTCATTAATGAAGATGTCAAACAGCATTGGCCCCAGTATGGAGGCAGGCTCTATCTCATGTTCAAGAAAGAGCAAAGTATTAAATGAATAAAGCTAAGTGGTGAAAATATAGCTTCTGATCCAGTCCTCTACCACATATATCGTTTTTTATACACATCCATCAACACGGCTGGTTGGTAGGCACAAACAGAGTGTTTCAACACAAGTTTTGTTCTTTTCCCAAAGCTCATGAAATGCAGACCATGCAAATCCTTTTTTTTTCTATATTGTTGTGGTTTGGGCTGGGCATTTCTTTTCAGAGAAGAGGAGAGAAAATGAGAGAGAGACTTATAAGTTGAAAAGAAACTAAACTACTTTAATGAAATATCAATAAGAAAAGATATTAATACCAAAAAAGAAAATAACAAAATACATGCAATATACACAAAACCACATGGAGCTCTCAGGATGACAATCACATCACCAGCAGGCAATGGAGAAGTCCCAGACTGGACTCAGCAACACATGGAAACTGGATTCCAGATATGGATTTAGGAATGCATGGATCATGTTCAAAGGCAGAGGAAAAGACAGGGTCCTCCTCAGATGTCGGACATTGAAGAAAGAGGCAGACCCTTTGATCCCTCAGCTTTTATACTGAGCATGGGACAGATAGGATGGAATACCCCGTTGGTCAGTTTTGGGTCACCTCTCTTGTCCACTCCTCCCCACAGGTGTGACCCCTCTACCCTTTTTTGCTTCCAACCCTGCAATGAGATACGGAACCAACTTAGCTGACCTTGTTTGTTATAGCAATAAGTATAATCAAGGGTCTCTCTGCGTACCATTCCTTGGTTTTAACTGTAAACATCAGAACTTATCACTCCGGGAGCAGCGTCTGAAAAATATACCTTTAATTGCAGTGAGTGTAGTCAGAAGAGACTTAACTGAAAAGTAAAATTATTGAGAAGAAAATTGGTTGTGCTTTACCTCAAACCAGGGCAATAGTAAAGAAATACATCTCACTTTTTAAGGATCTGTTTAGCATTCACTGAATTAATAGAGAGTTAGCCTTGTCAGATCAGTCAACACTTGATGAGACTCATATATTAGTCTATAGCAAAGCATTTGATGGTCTGGCCTACCCTAAATGAATAACTTAGAACACAGCTATCAATAAATATTTAATATTGCCTTGTAAGTTATTGATTTTTTTAAGTTCAAGGAAATAATGTCAAAATAATAAGTCATGGTTTACAAACTTTCATTGCTTCATAATGTGTACAATGGGTATATAACAACTCTGTAAACTAGGTTTCATTAAAATACCTATTATTTATCCAGTGGTAATAAAGATCAAATTGAAAAAAGATCATTGAAAAGTAATTACAAATCAGATTAATCTATTAATATCTTTAATCAGATTAATCTATTGAATATCTTTAAAAGCCATTTTTACTTTTCACAAATGTGGCTTCCTTAGACTATTAAAATGATTTGAATTTAAAATGTGATAGATATTTACATTGTTATCAGCGGCGGGTTTGCTCCAGTAAGCAATTAAGAAGTGTCACCGTCAACCATCAATAACATTGAATTTCCTCTCACTGTAGCGATTCACATTTAATCAAATTAGTGCAAAAGTATCAGCCGGTTAAACAGTGAGCCCAAAATAGCAGAAAAATATAACCAACCTTTTATCTGCCCATGGCCGGTGCACAATGAATCACGGGCACCCTCGGGTGCTGCAAAAGCCACCCACCGGCAGTAGCGCCGGGGATGCGCTGTGCCGGGGACAGCCTGCCGCCCCGGGCGAAGCAGTCAGGTGGCAAGGTGGAAGCCAAAATGGCTTTTGGCTCTCGTCTGGGCTTGTGCGGGTGGCAGTGCAGCCGGGGAAGCGCTGGGGTCTCTGTCAGGCTTTGCCTTCGTTGCGGTCGAAGAACAGTGATGCTGCCAAAATTAGACTTTTAAAAATCATGCATTAGAGCTACATGAAAGTGAGACTCTGCCTGTAACACATCCAGAGCTCCCTTTTTTTTTGTTCCATTTACCTCACATCCTGAACGTATTTTCAGCTTGACTGTGGAGCAGTAAATTTAGTTTGTTTTTCTTTTAGTGAAGCTGACATACTAGTATGTTCATTACTCTAATTTTAGGACTGTTAAAAAAAAGTATGAGACATCAGAAGACTCACAGTGAACTAGTGAAGACTGGAAACATTGTATCATAATAAAGCGACTCTAAAAACAGCACCGGGCATTGTTGTTCTATATAAAAATTTTATAAGAACTTCCATCAACTATGTGGTTCGCATCCCTTTAGATAGCTTGAATTAAAAAGGGATCCATTTAGGTGTTTTTAGGTGTTTATGTTTTTATACCATTTATAAAATGCCAACAAATTAGTTGGCACTAATTCTCTATGAAGATTCAGGATAGGAAAAGATTTTGACTGAGCATAGAAGTTTGTTGCTGGTGTTTTTTGTTATTCTTTTAAGTAGTTACTTTATTTTCTCAGAAGCTACTTATTCCCTTATTGAAATAATACTTTTTACCTTACTCTTAACAAAAAAAGTCTTGCAGAGCGTGACCTAAAACGGGAACTGCAAAACCAAGGTGCAGAAGGGAAGCAATGTACACTAATAGTTTTGACACACCAGCCTAAGCCTATGAGCAATTCTTTTTTCTGCAGGCCCGGTAGGTAGCCTAACACCACAGCTGAGGCACACAACCGACAAGTGACACAGCAGAGTGCTGGTGTGAAGTGACACAAGCAGCTGAAAGGCAAGGAGATGTTTCCCCTACGCTTTGTTCACGTCCTTTCCTTTCATTTTGCTAGATCACAAACACAGTTCATATATTCTCTGGTTAACAAGGAATCCCTGCAAAAGGGACATTGGTCTTCAAGCAGAAAAGTCAATTTCATAGAAAATGAAATAGTTCTCTTTTCCTCTATGCCAAATCTTGAGGTGATTTTGACTGGAGTTCAGTATATAAATTCTGAGGAGCATCTGGACCCACGGGGTTTGTCCTACTCTTTCGAGCAGGTCCATGTATTCTGGGAGAAACATTAGAAGATGGTTTTTCCACTTAGCATTACCCCATGAAATACAAGGGACAAGTTCTACACCAGTGACATTAGAGTCTGGCTTTTCTTACATATACTGTCTAATTATATGAACCTTGATTAGGGGTGTACAACCACGTCAGCGAAGAGAATTCTGGTTGCATTTAAGCAGAGGTGCTCTAACAAGCACTGGAAATTTCTTTCTTTATTGCTGTTCATAACGTACACATGTGCAATGAGTTATTCTTCCTTGTAGTGAGATATTTTGGAGCCTGGTGACTTCAAGTGGCTCACAAAGCTGTTTCTTTGCTTCCATAATGAATTAATTCTTTGTATGACACTCAAACTTTATTCTTGTTTTGCATCTCTGGGGCTTCATAGATGACCATCGCAACACGCGGAACAGTATTCAGGATTTACACCACTTGGACTTTGTTTCAAGCAATAGCCACGTTCAGGGGAGGTGTATGATAAGGCTTAGAAAGACACAGTAAAAGCCACATACACTGTCTGAGGCAGACTGATCTTGGGCCCCTCTTAAAAACAATGATATGGTTTCACTCCTGTCTCTGGCAATAATTTCTAGCCCTGTTACTCTGTTCCCCATCCGTAAATTAAAGATAATGACATCTCCCCGTCTCCCGGATTATTTCAAGTATTAGCTAGAAATTGTTAATACCTTTGTTACATTGACTAGCTAGGAAAATGTTAAATGCTACTTGTAAGACAAAGAGGACGTTTACAAAATACAAACTGTGTAGATGAATGTTAGACGGAGTGGGGGGTTTAATTATCAGATATGTGAATGCTGTACAATGCTCTTCCAATAGGACAAGTTAAGGATAAAATCCCCTAAGTAATTAAGAGATCCAGCAGAAAATAGATCTGGTGGGTAAGGAAGATCCCTTTCAACTCCCCATAGTATGTAAAAATATGCAAGTATCTCATCAGCACGCTTCCCCTCAAATTTCTAGGGCTGTGAAATGTGCACTTTTATGTCCATTATTTTAAAAACTCTATTTCAAGGCTGCTGACTGTATACTCCTGAAAAGAACCCTGATAAATTTTAAGCTAATTGGCTAATAAAATATTTTCTCAATGTTAAGAAATGTCTTATAGAAACCACACTATACAGTGCATTCTTTTGGCACTGTCATAAGTACCCTAAACAGTTACATGTATTGTGAAAAAACAGTGACTCTAATATGAATAAAAGAAAATTTGTACCACTTCCTGCAGTTTTCTTGGGTGAGGTAAACTGGAAATTATGTCAGAAGTTATGTTTTTTAGTCATACAGACTTCTTAAGCAACTTTGGGTTTTTGTTATTATTTTACAGAGAAAAATTTTGCTAAAAACTGAAAAGAAATTCAAGTATCTCATTTCAACTCAGCTCTTTTCAGTTTTAGAAAGCTTAAATCTAAATGCTGCCTGTCGTTTCACTAAAGCCATTGCCCATACTTGCTCCTAGAAAAAGACTTTAATGATGCTACAAAAAACTTTAAAGATATGATCCATCTGCAACTCACAGAGAGGGCAATTAAGAGAAAGGACAGCAATCTTTTCTGAGCTAATCACACCCAACTTCTCAGTTTCCATTACACTAACAGGTCTTTGCTGACGCTGCCTTTTCAACACTGAACTATTCTGTCACCGATATGAACTGTGCCTGATATGTAATTAATTCATTGTTTGACTTCTATTTCACCTAGAATGAAGACAACCACTACCACAAACACTGCAAATTTATTTTATATCATTACTTCCCTTTCTTTACACAGCTCTATATGATTCTTACAATGAAGATTTCCAGGCCAGATAAAAATAAAGCTTGACTCTTATTTGGAAACAGACTGTGCTCATCTTCAAATCACAGATGAGCTTTCTGCTGGAAAGTTTGTTCAAATGGTAATTCAAATGCAGTCAATAACGTTTCATATAACATTTGTTTCTTGAGCTTGCACTACAGGATTCTGCTGACACAGCTGCAACAAGGATACATGGAGTCCCTACGCTGCAGGATCCCTCCTGAACAAAAAATTGGTCAGCAAAACTCCACTGTTAGCGGAGTTGTGCATTTCATAGGATGAACACTCTGCAAAAGGTACAGACTGAAACTTTATCTTTCCCACTGAGAGCACTTAGCTGGGAAACCACATTTACATTTCAGTGCAGACATAGACAGCATCCACTCATATTTGTGTTGGAAAAGAGTGGCATTAGTCATACATTTCCTATTACCTCTCTCAGTTTTAGGAACTGAAGGTAATCTCATGTCCTTACTACAGGGGGAAAAAAAAGATTTTGATCCCTACATCAGTATAATCCATTGGACTTTCATCACATTGCGTAAGAGAAAAACTAGAGAAGCAAAAGTTGCAAGGCATCTCCCACATCAGAGGAAAAATTGTTCCCTGCACATCATCAGTTAATGCAATTGGCTTTTCTTCTCGAATTTAGGTATAGGCACATGGGCCAGCAGAGCTATTAAGATGTCTCTGTTTCAGCACCAGTGCTCTGGCAATGTATTTAAGGCTAAGTAGAATCAGTAAACCTGATGGCAATGAGCAACATTGCCAGACTTACTTTACACTTTAATTAATTACAAGGGCTTGCAAATTATCTTTATAGATGTAAGGCTAGACTTAAATAAGGAAATCATTCATTAACTGTTAAGAGAAAAAGAATTTAATAACCGAAAGCACAGGTTTACAACAAAATAAAGCAATTAAAAGCAATAAAAGGGGACATTATTACTAACTTACACAATGGAGAAGAAATTAATGCAAGAATGACAGGCTAAGGGAACATGGAAAAAGAAATCTTAACTAAGAGAGTGGCAGTGCCAGTCACATATGTTAATATTTTATTTTTCAAATTTTCAAGATTTTTGTTGCTTATAATAAAGGAAGCTGTCCACTGTGAATTCAATGAAATGAAGAATTCCTACCTGGAGCTAGAGAATGTAACACTGCGCTTTGCAATTTTTTATGTCCTATGGTAAGTGCAGGTTCCATGCAGTCCAAGATGTAACTAACTGGGAAATATTATCATTCTTGGAAAAATAGTTCCACTCTAAAATTGTGGCTGCAAAACCTCAGCTGTGAAAGGCTCTGCATCTTATGTGTCTCAATGGCTGTAAATCACATTTGTTCAAAGCACAAGTTGTTTTTTCCTCTTCCAAAAACATGGCCAGAAGGCTTCCCTTGGGATAAAAAACTTCTGCTGTGTTCCTTTTGGCTTATGCATCATCCTCAGAAAAATGATTCATTTGAATCCGTATTTCTGAGTATGATATGAGAGCCAAAAGGAAAGAAGCAGAAGTTTCTTGTAAAACTGACTACTTGCAAAAATCTTTAGATATGGCATAATGACTCAGAGCTGACTCTGAGCGGTAGTGGAGCACCTCACCTGGTTAACTGGATTCTCTGAGGGCTAGTGTTCAATTGTTCATATAGTTACCATGGTTATCTGCTCAGTAACTAACTGAGCGCATAACCTTGAATTTTTGCAGCATGTACCTAAAAAGGACTAAAGCTTCCTTTGACATAGAGAGTCTACCGATAAACTTGAGATACATAATAAATTTGGAGCTGTAAGCAGTGTACCATAGCTTCATATTAATATCTAATCTCCCAGTTAAATACAATACTACCAAGAGCAACTCTGTCAAATCCACGAATCCGTGAATCTGCAACTGCATCAGGCAATTCCTCTCTGGGGTTCTTAGCCAGCTCAGACGTTGTTAACTACCCCATGCTTCTGGCTGCAAGTTCTGAGGATTGGAAGGAAATACTTCAAAATGCCATGAGTCTGTCGTCTGAAATGAGAAAACAATCTCAGTAGCTACGACTCCTTTGGCCTGTAGAAACCTCTAGGACGCCACCCAGCCAACAAAGCCAGAGAGGTCTGTCTACTGCCCAGATTTCAGCCAGAAAGAACATTTTATCCCCCAAAAGTAAACAAAGTTGACAACCAGCTTTTTGGAGCCTAACTGAAGTCGCTGCCTGAATGAAGAGCAATGGCTATAACACAGTCCAGGCATATCTGGAAGTAACAGACAACCAGCTGAACACTTGTCTCCTCACACAACAGCGTTTACAGGCATTAGGTCTCCTCCCTGCCTTTCATTTTTCAGTATTATTGGGCCATAAACAATCTTTGCACATACACAAAATCAGTTTGATTTGTAGCTGAACAAAATAGTTAATTCCTTTCAATACAGAGTGAACATGCAGGGCCATGTTCAGCTCGTGTGCCTGAAGTGACAGTGCATACAAAATAACTATACCCTGGTTTCTGTATTATAGATGAGGTTGCTGGGCTGTAATCCACACAGAAGCATAAGAAAGATGCTTATATCAGCTTTAATTTTGCCTGTTGCACTGCTGCCATGAATGAAGACTGAATGTTGGCTGTAAACCACAAGTTTGCTGACAGTTTTTGTTCTGGTTTGTAGCAGGAGACAGAAGGGAGTGCAGCCCAGGCTGCTGGCACCGTAGTGTTAAGTGCGAGAGATAGTAAAGATACTGTCAGCTGAGTGAACAGAAGAGGTTTGAGTGCATGCAGAAATAACACTGCCTGAGGAAAGAATTGGCAGTTTTACTTAAGCATTTTCAAGCAGGAAGGATAATGTGTTACCTGAGGCTTTTTATTGCTTTTTGCTTTTCTTCGCTTCCTTCTCTTTATCCTTTTATTTCGACTTAAGGAGCGATTTCATGAAACTCCACTTCTAACACTCCTTGTCCAAGGGCTCCTCTACAACCTCCATGCCAGGAAAAGGCTCCAAAATAACCTCAAAGCAGTGGTGACCTGGGCCATTGGGTCCAAGTATGTTTAAACTGAGTGGCTGGTGGTGAGGAGGCAGGAGCAATGGGCACAAGTGGTGACACTGCAATCATTCAATCATAGAATAATTTAGGTTGGAAGTGATCTTTGGGAGCTATCCAGTACAACACCCTGCTTAAAACAGGTCTAGTTAGATCAGGTTGCTCAGGGCCAGTCCCAACTTAGTTTTGAACTCCTCCAGGGACAGAGATCCTACAGACTCACTTGGCTGCTGTTCCAGTGTTTTTCTGCCCTATTATTAAAAATCATTTTTACCTTATATCTAATTGTAACTTTCTATGCTCCAACTTACGTTCATCAACCTCTCAACCTATTGCTATGCACCAGCAAGAAAACTCTGGCTCCACCTCACCCGGTAGTCATAGACAGCAATAAGGCCTCCCCAAGCATCCTGAACTTCATCTTAAGATTAGTCAAGCCCAGCTCGCTCAGCCTCTCCTTGTACCTCACTTGCATTGGGGAGCCCAAAACTGGACACAACAGTGATTCAGTCCCACAAGCACTGAATTGAGGGGAAGGATCTCTTCCCTCAGCCCGTTGGCTGCTGCCTTGTGAATGCAGCCTGGCAATGCCAATTGCTGCCTTTGCTGCCACAGCACAACCTTGGCTTATGCTCACCTTGTAGTCCACAGGTTCCCCAGGTCCCCCAGCTCTTCTGAAAAGAAGCTATTTTTTCACAGACACCACAGAAAAGAGACACAGCCATCCCCCAACCTATAATGTTGAATATGGTTGTTCCATGCCAGGTGCAAGACTTTGCACTTGCTTTTGTTGGTCTTCACGAGATCAATGTCAGACCATTTCTCCAGCCTGTTGAGGGTCCATTGAACATCCTTGTCCTCAGGCATATTAATTCTCCCACCCTATGCACCGTCCCCTGTCAATTGGGGCTGTTGGAAAACTTGCTGAGAGTGCACTTTGTCCCACCATCAGTGTTAATGAGGACATTAAGTATTGGCCTGAATAGTGATCCCAGAGGGATGCTGCTAGTTACTGTCAGCTGGACTCTGCACCAGTCCCACAACTGTGCACAATGCAATGGGTGTACACACTATTCAAGCAGCCTTAAGAGGCAGGTAATCACTGTAAATGCCCTGCATTTGTTCTGGAGCAGAGAGTGAAAATTCAAGCTGGATTTGGGAAGGCCAGAAAAAGCCTAGTGGGTGAACTATTAAATGAATAACCCTGTGTCGAACAGATGCACCAAAGCTGAAGGGCTGGTACTGCAGTGAAACTGTGGGAGCAAAGCTGAAGAATTTTTATTGATAGTGCTTGGTAGAGCATGAGATTTCTTCACTCTGGCCCTTAAAGAATTCCTTCGGTTCAGTTCTGTTGGGTTAGGGAGTTTTTGTTGCATTCAAACACTAGAAAATATAAGAAGTAAAGGTAATAATCAAAATGTATGCCTACTGATGGAATTTTATTCTAGGGATATGGCATAATCTTAATATATATATTATATATATGTAATATATAAAGGAGGGATCTAGATACTACTTGCTGATAAAATCTAAAATAAAATATTAAAGTATTATATTCAATTATGTCACAACTGGTTATCAGTTTAAGATTGGGAAATAGTTTTGGCCAAAGTATTTACCTGCACCAAAAGTTTGAAAGCAATAGTTTGGACTCCAAACATTCTTCTGCTGTCTGAAAAACTGTCTTGTCAGCCACTGAGAATGCTATTGCATCCACTTAGCAATGGATGGAGCTCGCAGATGGTTGTAACCAAAATAACATCCAATATGTATTCCTTGGATTCAAGGTGAAGAAGGCTGGGCTGCACTGCTGTCTGCATAAAAAACCATGCAGGAGATTTAGGTGTACATAGATAACTAAATATGTTTTAGTTTTGTTATATTCTTTATAATTTAGTTTAGTTTCTTTAAACATTACTGAAGTGCTTTCCATCATTTACATGATATTCATTAAGATCTTCCATCACAAAATGCAATTTGTATGAGTGTTCTTAGATGTTAATGGCTAAATGAGGAACAGCTCTTTTCCTCCCAGAACTCATTTGTTGTAGGATGGTAAGCATAGTCATTAGGTAGTATATTTGTTTATTCTAGAGTTGGTCTTACCATCAATAATGAGCTCACCTTCCCCCAACCGTAGTGTTAAAACTTAACTTAATGTACAAATAGATAAAATTTGATTATATTCTCAGTATTTTCTTCTAGATGGGTTTAAAAATAACACATGCTTCTGTTTACCCCTAATGTTTGCAGGACATCCTATGAAGCAGACAAGTAACCTTTTCTAATTATAGTCTCTGGCTGCCAATGAGAGGTTTATCATAGTTTTGTGGGGTACTGTCATGATTTGTTGCCTTTCACCACCAGTACAGTGATGCTCTGGCTTCACTCCCAGAAGCCAACAAATGACTTACAGGATGAGCAAAAAAAGAAATGGAAGATAAGCCACAGCAAATAAGGAAGACAGCGGAATGTGTGGGAGGGTAAGATTTGGTCTAAGTTTGAACAAACCTTTAGAAGAAACATCTTTGACAATCTTATATGCTGGTTATACTGTGTCACAGTCTCCACCAAGTCCTGATTGTAATATTTATTTTGGTTTCCATCTAAGTTATTTGCACTGACTCATAGCAAGCTTGATACAGCCAATTATGAAGTTTAATTAGCAATGTTGATGAATCTTTTACATATTTTCCAATGTTCATAAAAGTCATTGTTCAACATAGAGTGCAATGCTATTAAAAAAAGACAAAAAAGTTCCTACAGCACATTTCATTATACAAGTGCTAAAAGGGTGCCTGCCACCAGCAACAAAAGGTGCCCAGAGTACCCACCAGGTTTTTTATTTTCCAGATGCTTTTTCTTACAGTCTTCTAGCAGGCCAAGCTCTGGTATGAAAAGAAGCAACCAGCAAAGTGGGTCTATCTGCTTTCAGTTCTCAAAATAAATGAAATAAACTAGGTAAAAGAAGTCCTGTATTTGTGAAGGAAATGAGAGAGTGATTTCTCCCGCTCTTCCTGCTTTATCTCTACGCTCATGACAGAGATGTTCGGCAACCCTAAATAGGACATGACATGTTGTCATCTTTCCTTCCGTATCCCTTTCATGTCCTTTAGGGAATCTCAACACAAATGCCTTATTTCAGAGAAATAATTTTTTTCTGCCTCTGGCACTTCTATTTGCCTTTCTTCTACTCATTGTTATTGTCACTTTTGCTCTTTTCACTGCTCCTTGGCAATGACATCAGTATGTCCCATTACTATTGAGAAGTTCCCCCAAACATTTGAGTAAAAAAAACCCTGAGAACAATCGTTCCGCTCAACACAATGTATTTTATCACCTATCACAGCTGAAATTAAGAAGAAGCTGTTCTAGAAGAGAGAAAAATTTCGTATGTTGCAGATATTTGATATCTCTGTCTTGCAGGACTATTAGGGCCAGGATAAGATAGCAAAATTTGACCCAGAAGAGTGCAGCAATAAACAATATATGACTCATTTGCAATTATGGATTTGAAATAGCCAGCATAACTGGGACCATGACATATGGTGCTCTTGCTCAGTGCTAGCTTCTATAATAACACTACCTACGCTATGGAAGTTCACCCCAGATACGTCAGTTTTTGCCAGCTATTAACAATAGCTACACTCTTTTTCTTTGCAAGGTGTGAAATAAATGGAAAAAGACCAGTTAAGAACATCTCCTCTTTCACAGAACACTTGACCATCATAGATCCGAGCAAGAAAAAACAGGTTATAAAGTATTCCTCTTCTCAAACTCCAAATCTGAGAGTTCTCTCATGTGAGACATTTTCATTCAGATTATTTCAGGTCTTATGGAAATCAGTAACACAACTGTGATACTTTCTTAGTCATAGAGAATCAAAACTTAAGGGAATTTTACAGTCACAGATTATTTTTTTTTTTTTGGTATTTGGATTTGTTATTCTGAGAGATTTAACTGTATAAAAATAAAACAGATTAAAAGCCTGAAGACACAGTTTCTCACTTTCTGGCTCAGAGGTTATCTTCTATCTAACCCACACAGTAGATTATACAGTGTTTAGGGGTACATACCATCTTCAGTCATGTATACAGTGGTGAACAAATGATTTTTTTCCCACTGTCTAAAAGCTTTCTTTCTGATGTTACATGCCAGTTGACATAAGATTATCATATGCTCTATAAAGGAAGTTTATTTCATTAGTTCAGTCAGGATTTTGACTAGGAGTCAAAATTGTGTCCACATCTTCTTAGCTTGCAAAGCAGCCATGAACAAAAGCAAAAGCCTTGAGCTGCCCCATCTAGAATCTGATTTTTTTGGTGGATCTAGTGAACAACTTCTTGCTACTGCAGAAAAGAAAGGAGATGTCCAAACCTTTCTCTTGGATTTTTCCATGGCATTCACCATTTCTGCCCAGGGCACCGTTATTTGTGATATAATACCAAAGGTCCAAGTGAATCATTAATATTACTTGAGCCCTTCCTGGAGGAAGGCATCAGCATAATACCAGTTGGTAAAATCACACAATGTACTTCCTTTATGAAGTGTTTTTAAAAAAATATTTCTTAATCTTTTCTGAATATGAACATACAGGTTTCAGCTAAACCAAAGGACACTGAGATACAGCACTGCCTCCAAATAATGGTACACTGTTGCCAAGATGACTTAGCACAGGATGAACTGACAATAAAATCTTCTTTTGCATTCAGATGTGAATTGATCAGGTCAGGTTGTGTTCAGGAATACTTATGGTTCTTTGCTTTGTTGTCCATCTTCTTTCCTTACCTAGAAGATTGCCTGTTGCAGTGGACCTGGCAGCTGTTATTACTCACACTGCCTCTTGGCTGGACTAGAGGAACAGTGACAATTGGACGTAAATTGTCCAGCACTTAGAAAAAACTAATTAATATAAAATGCTGCAGGCATCTCCTCAACAATGCACACTACACCTCTGTTAACAAGCACAGCAAATCGCTTTTTAATGTTGACCTTGCAGAGAACTAAAAAATCCAATTCAAAGGAAGCCTGGTGTAGAACCCCAAAATGCCTAACTGTCAACAATGAAGCCTGAGATCTGCAGTTATTGCTCTCTGATACACAGGAAATTTTCTCAATTCAAAATGATGTCTCCATTTAAAACCCCTACATCCTACATTGCAGGGACTAAAAAGGACACAGACTGCACACATATTGCTCCCTGAGCTAAAGGTGTAATGGACAATGATCCCACGCAGTGTATCACCCAGATAACATCTGGGTGACGAGCTTGGTGGATGAGGGAAAGGCTGTAGCTGTTGTCTACCTGGACTTTAGTAAAGGCTTCGATACAGTCTCCTTCAGTATCCTCCTGAAGAAACGGGCTGCCTATGGCTTGGATGGAAGTACTCTCTGCTTGGTTAAAAACTGGCTGGAGGGCCGGGCACAGAGAGTGGTGGTGAACAGACTTAAATCCAGTTGGTGGCTGGTCACAAGTGGTGTCCCCCGGGGCTCACTAATGGGGCCAGTTGTCTTTAACATCTTTATCGATGATCTGGATGACGCAGTCAAGTGCACCCTCATTAAGTTTGCAGACAACACCAAGCTGAGTGGGAGTGTCGACCTTCTGGAGGGTAGAGAGGTTTGCAGAGGGATCTGGACAGGCTGGATGGATGGGCTGAGACCAACAGGATGAGGTTCAACAAGGCCAAGTGGCGGGTCCTGCACTTGGGTCACAACAACCTCCTGCAGCGCTACAGGTTCGGGGCAGCGTGACTGGAGAGCTGGCTGGCAGAAAAGGACCTGGGGCTGTTGGTCGACAGTAAGCTGAACATGAGCCAGCAGTGTGTCCAGGCGGCCAAAAAGGCCAGCAGCATCCTGGCCTGTATCAGGAACTACTGTGGTGAGTAGGACTCAGGACGTGATTGTCCCCCTTTACTCAGTACTGATGAGGCCCCACCTTGAGTACTGTGTCCAGTTTTAGGCCCCTTACCAAAAAAGAAAAAACATAGAGGTGCTGGAGCGGGTCCTCAGAAGGGCAACGAAGCTGGTGAGGAGAATAAGTGGAGAATAAAGATTATGAGGAGAGGCTGAGGGAGCTGGGGTTGTTCAGTCAGGGGAAGAGGAGACTGAGGGGAGACCTTATCACTCTCTACAACTACCTGAAAGGAGGGTGTAGAGAGGCAGGGGTCAGTCTGTTCTCCCAGGTCACAGATGATAGGACAAGGGGTAATGGCTTCAAGTTGCACCAGGGAAGGTTCAGATTGGATATTCAGAAAAATTTTTACACGGAAAGGGTTATTAAGTCTTGGAATAGGCTGCCCAGGGAAGTGGTTGAGGCATACCCTGGAGAGGTAGACATAGTGCTTAGTGACATGGTTTAGTGATGTTTTTTTTTATCAGAGTTAGATTGACTAACTTAGCAGAGTTAGGTTGGACTAGATGATCTTAAAGGTCCTAAGCAATCCTAGACAATTCTATGATCTCAGATTTTTTGACCTCAGTGCAATATGGAACCTTTATAGGGTAGAAGAGTCATTACATAGAAAACAGTTAAGATGCCTTCCTAATGTATAGGAACTATCGCATTTGTCTATGTGCTTTTCAGTAACTGTTGAGTCCAGAAGCAGCTAACATCAGAGAAGCATTTTCAGATGGGACCCTGGGTTTGTTAAGACTCGTGACTCAGTATCAGAGCCCCTGTAGGTGTCTGCTGACTTTCCAGAGAAACAGTTCAAGTACCTGCTTCCCTTTCATGCACAGGCTACTTTGGACTTGGCATTTGCCTTGTCTTCTCTTTTGGTCTGCAGTTCTACTGGACCCAAATTTGCCAATGACCTTTCAGCAAGAACTAACTCAGCACTGCACGCTCTCTTCAAAGCACAGTGTAATGGGAACCATACTGCAAATCTGACATGGAAAACTGGAGAATGGTAAAAAATATAGTATCTTCTGCAAGGAGGGGAAGTAACATCACATAACTGGAGCAGTTTCAAGGATGCAGCAAAGTTTAGTTTCAGTTCAAATGTGTGCTCGTGTGTCTGTCAGTTCAAAGGCCAAGGATCACCTGAGACATGGTCTAACTCTTAAATCATCTAATGCAGTTGGTAAAGTGGTTTTCATTCTCACATCATTCTGTCTCTCTTCTTAAACTGGGCGCATATGAATGTAGCAGCATTTAAAAATGTATGTGGAAGATGCACAGGTAGATTTAAAATCAATTCATTTAGCTGAATACTCTGCTTGTCTACTATCACTGTGCTTGTCTCTCTAATATTCTCATATCTTGACCTGAAAAATTCGGTGCTAGCATAAATGTTAAGATATTGCATGTTAAGATATAGCATGTCTTCATAGAGGTGAGGAAAATGTAACCATGGATCAGAAATTATGCTATCTGCCTGTGTGACCAACTACACCAATCAAGGTGACTGAAATTGTTAAGTTTGTAAAGAAGGACAGGGTAATTGTTGTTGGAAAAAAAATATAGGTTCAAGATTCACAACATGAATATCCACAACAGAGGACATGGTCTAGGGCAACTTTGATGGTTGTACTCCTCCCTGCTTAAAAAAAAAAGGTGGGGGGTGAGGGGGAAAGGCCAAACTCACTAAACAAATAAACCTGGACAAACACTTCTCACAGCATGTTCTAGACTAGTCAGTCTCACCTCTGTGCCCAGCAAGATCATGGGGTAGATCTTCCTGGAATCTCTGCTAAGGCACATGGAGGTGATTGGTGACAGCCAACATGGCTTCTCCAAGGGCAAATCATGCCTGACAAATTTGGTGGGCTTTTACAATATTGCCACAGCATTGGTAGACAAGGGCAACACAACAGACGTCACCTACGTGGACTAATGCAAAGTGTTTGACGCTGTCCCACATGACATCCTGGTCTCGAAATTGGGAAGTCATGGATTTATGGATGGAGTATTTGGTGGGTAAGGAACTTGCTAAATGCAAAGGATTGCAGTCAATGACTCAATGTGCAAGTGGAAGCCAGTGACAAGTGGTGTCCCCAGGGACTGGTACTGGGACCAGTGCTGTTTAACATCTTTGCTGGAGACATAGACAGTGGGATAGAGTGCACCTTCAGCAAGTTTGCTGACAACACCAAGTTGTGTGACATGGTTGACATGCATGAGGGAAGGGAAGCCATCCAGAGGGACCTGGACAGGCTTGAGAGGTGGGCCCATGAAAACCTCATGAAGTTCAACCAAGCCAAGCACAAGGTCCCACACCTGGGATGTCCCAATCCCAGGCACAAATACAGGTTGGGCAGAGAATGGCTCGAGAGCAACCCTGAGCAGAAGGACTTGGGGGTGTTGATGGATGAGAAGCTCAACATGAGCAGGCAATGTGCACTGGCAGCTCAGAAAGGCAACCGCATCCTGGGCTACATCAAAAGAAGTGTGGCCAGAAGGTTGAGGAAGGTGACACAAGAAGGACATGGACCTGGTGGAACAGGTCCAGCGGAGAACCACGAAAAGGATCAGAGGGATAGAGCACCTCTCCTGTGAGGACAGGCTGAGAGACCTGGGGTTGTTCAGCCTGGAGAAGGTTCCAGGGAGACCTTATAGCAGCCTTCCAGTACCTGAAGGGGACCTAAAGGAGAGAAGAGGAGGGACTCTTTATCAGTGGGTGTAGTGATAGGATGAGGGGTAATGGTTTTAAACTAGAAGAAGGGAGATTTAGATTAGATATCAGGAAGAAATTCTTTACTGAGAGGGTGGTGAGGCACTGGAACAGATTGCCCAGGGAAGTTGTGGATGCCCCATCACTGGAAGTGTTCAAGCCCAGGCTTGATGGGACGTCGAGCAACCTGCTCTAGTAGGAGGTGGCCCTGCCCATGGCAGGGGGGTTGGTACTTGATGATCTTTGAGGCTCCTTTCAACCCAAAACATTCTCTAATTCTATGATCTAGTTGCAACCCCTTTGACACGGGCAGGGACACCTCCTCCTACTAGAACAGTTTTCTCAACCCCAGAGTGACCAAAGTAAATTTTATTTTAAATAGTAAACTTTTATGTCTTGATGTATGTCATTAAGAGTTAAGCTTAATATGTCGTGTCAAAATTTACTCACAAGTTCTCACACTGAATTCAGTATTTCTAGCCACCTGAGTTCTTTTCTACTTTATAGGTGACATTGTCCAGTGAAAGAAGTTGTTCGATTTTTAAAAAACCCTGCAACTCAACTGCCCTGGGAACGTGCAGTGACATTGGTAATTCCCGCTGTTCCAAAGTCCTTTGTTTACACAAAAAAAATGTTGCAAGATAGTAACAGAAAGTGTATGTTTAGAGTGGGTCTGAGCTATAAGCATTATTATCCCCCAGGATATATAAAATTTTAAATATAAGTAAACTTCAGTTTAAAGTATTGGATTCAAGAAATATTATGGTTGTTGGTAATGGCTTAAATGAGAGCTTTGTGAGGAAAGTGTTCTTAGTGCAATGAATTCCTCAAATCTGCAGAGGAATATAGCTTGGGATTTGCTTGAGCAAATCAGGTAGCATCCTGAAATTTCTAAGCCCTGTTTTTCCTACAGTGCACATAATTACTCAGGCAGTTTTCCCCCCACCTCCCCATACTTTGTGCATATGAATTCTGGGCTCAGAACAAAGGAAGGGAGAAAAGCAAACAGCTCTTCTTTCATCGTAAAGCAAAACTGGCTCAGTTATAAAGATATTGGAACAAAAAAAAATATTCATGGTTTTATTTTTTATATATTTTCTTCAATTTATTAATAATCTTTATATATATTTTTTATGGCTTTGAGCAAAGACAAAAGAAAAAAATCTAACTCATCCCTGAACATACAATTATTGTAAGAATCAGATCTATAGTCTTCCCAGCAGCAGTAAGATCCAACCTTTTTCATTAATACATTTCATCTTGTACAGACGTGAGATTTCATACTTACGGGCGCTTACTTATGTACAGAGAAAATAGGTCAGTTCTGAAACTAGCAATGGACCTTTATATTACAGGAATGTGACTCATTTGTTTCTTAATCTAAGTATATATACATTCATACATACATATATATATATACGTATATAATTTTATACCCTGTACCATTATTTTTTTTTAATTAACATACAAATCCTAGATATTGTCCACTCTATTACAAAGTCATTAAAAATTATTTATGGTTTCACTGAAAGACCATGTGAATTAATATTTCTTTATATTGCTTAAAATAAAATAAAAATATATATAAAAATATTTAGCTACTAACCCCATAACTCCTTTAAATGTAAACGTTAAACAGTTTGAAAGATCAGTATATGATCTTAATTAACTGACGGAATTTGTTAGTATTAAAATAATATAAGGGGTGTTGTACTGATAAATAAATGGTCTTGCAGCGCATCCATATTGTTCCAAACACTTTTAAACAATCGCTTCCCCATATACTACTCTGGGCCACTTAATTAATGGCAGCAGCATGTTAATGGGTTAATTACATCGCTTTTTACCGGTGAGTGGGAGTCAGCAAGAACTGGAAGATTTTTTAAAATTTTTATTTGATGTACCACTTTAGTAGAAGGCATAACAGGCGGCATGGGTTCAAGCTCTGTTAGCTTTAGAATATTTACTTGGCTCTCAAGTACATCTGGATTCACTGCATTAGGTAGTTTGTGATGTTATTTAATTTTTCCATGCATCGTTAAACTCAGCATTAATGGAAAAAGAATAATTCCTTTGCATTCACTTCCTTAGCATGAGTCAGCTGGGTTTTAAGGAACAGAATATATGCTTGTACCATATCCATAATGCTGATTTTTCAATGAGTTAAATTATGACACATTTAGTTTCAATCTCTATTTAATGTGACATATCAGGCACAAATGATTATGAAATAACTTTTTTTTGTGGATAAGATAACGTGAAGGTTTGAGCAAACAAAACAAAACATTCACAAAACAGTATGCTTTAACCCTGCTTTCTGTCACCATTTCCTTTCTGTTTTGAAGACATAAAAAATAATAAACCTCATATCTATGGGCTATGTTTGACACTACATGCCTTAGGATATACTAACCATTTAGTTACAATATACACAGAGCAAATCGTGCATTTCCAGACAGACTTGATGCTATATTATATTTATTTTTGTAAATTAACACCACAGTCAACTACAAAACTACAGTGAAGACACAGAAAGCACCTGAAAGCCTAAATCAAGCCGTGGTTTACAAATAATCCTTTAAATGAAAAACCTCACTTCTAGACTTAAACCAGAGATTCAAAGTCAGCATTATAGGAATTTTAAGGTAGACACAATTAATGAGTGGTTATTATTTTCTAAGATACCATAAAGCCTTTTTTTCCTACAATGGCTGACCGAACCTATTTTTATTGGGTTGGGGGTTTTTTTTTGGTTGTTTTTTTTTTTCTGTGTTTTTTGGTGTTTTTGTTTTTGTTTTTTTCCAAAGCATGCATGGAATATTCTCAGATGCTACTGAGGGCAAGGAGAAGAAAAGTGATGGTACTGGTGAAGTACAAGCGGTTTGCAGGATCAAGCGTACAATTTTGCATAAAACATTGCATGTAAAAGTAACATTGTAGGTTTTAAGCCATTGCATTACAATTTAACAGTTGTGTTGCACTTAGCTTTAACAAATTTTAAAACTGTAAATTTTGAAGTGAAGAGCAGAACCTAAATTCCTAAACAAAGACCTTGCAATGGTACACCACACAGCAGCTATTTTTGTTTGGGTCTAAAAAGATATTTACAATGGCAATATTTATAGTCTTTGTAAAAGTCTTTAGCATTGTGAAGATTGAAGTCCACCCAGTTTTCTGAAACAACAGAAGGGTTGACATGTCGTGAGGTTACCACCTATCCAGAGGAGTGCTAGTGCCAGCTTTTGACTGCAGGTGTTTGCAATTTATTTCTTTTCCAATCTAATTCCTAACGGAAAGTGCTAACATGAAATGCAATGGGAAATAACAACTGAATTCTCCACAATAAATTAACAACGTGTATGCAATATATGAAATAACAAAGGTTTCGAAATATCACTCAGTCAGTGCTATGTGTTAGTTAGATTGATATTTTTCTTTTTTTTCTTTTTTCATATACTTGTTTGAAGTTTGTTGTTGTGTTGATAACGTTTCCATTAAAGTAGCAAATCTCATAAAGAGAGAAATCTGTTAGACTGGTTTTAAAGTTGACGCAGTAAAAATAAGTAATATTACAGCTGAATTTAGACTCTTTAATGGTTTCAAGAAAGGAAGACATGAATTCAAACAAGTTTTTTAATTCCTTTTTGTTTTGGTTTTTGTTTTTGGTTGTTTTTTTTTTTTTGAGAGAGATACTATATTATAGGTAATTTTACATTCGTTACGTAGGGCAAAGCTGTCTAAAGTATTTTTTTTTTTTTTTTTTTTTTATTTTTTTTTTCTCATAGTAGACTGCTGGGGCACATTAGGAAACAGGCTAAAACAGTTCCGGGGAGGGTGCTGGGTTCGTCACAAGTCTCACAGTTACCAGGGATCACAAGTTGGACGCGAACCGCGGTTTGTCTCCCTCAGGCTCTGTGCTTAAGACTGCGGAAGAATCCCTCTGCAGGGGGGCTGGGGGGGTTGCCGCCCCCCGGTTGGGGGGGATGGCTCCCGAGGACATCTGTCGGAAGAGGGAGACCCGCTGGGGGACAGTGGCCCGGCTGGCCGGTGGCACGCCGGGGCCTGGGGTGGGCTGGGGGAGGGAGGCCAGGGACTCCCCCACGGTGGGGTGAGGCCTGGCGATCAGGGTGGAGATCTCGTGGGGCAGGGAAGGCTGCGAGGCGGAGAGGGGACGCACCTCCCGGGTCAGGTTGGTGTTGTGGAGGGCCTGGGTGCTCTTGTGGACCTCGTTCTTCTGCCCGGCCCCGGGGGGCTGCTGGGGCGCCTGCGGCGGGGCCTGCTGCTGCTGCTGCTGCTGCATGAGGGAGAGCTGGGAGGCGGTGGGCGAGGCGTACTGGAAAGTTCGGCCGGCCAGGGGGCTCTGTACCGGCGGGCTGCAGACGGCGGTGGTGTAGGAGCAGGGGGAGAGGATGACGGCCTGCTGGGGGGTCTGGGTGCTGGGCGAGGGGGAGTGCAGGTTGCTGTGGGACAGGCTGCCGGCGGTGTAGACGGGAGGAGACTGCGTCCTGACGCGCGAGGACGAGCTGGAGGTGCTGGAGTTCAGGGCAGGCATCTGCTGCAGGCTCACCGGGGCGATGGTCTGCACCATCTCCCTGTCGTGCTTCACGATCTGCTTCAAGATCTCGTTCTCCTGGTTGTTGAAAACCCCGGTGTTGAGATCCTTCTGGAACTTCTGCAGGAGGATTGAGTTCTTCTTCCCTTCACACAGAGGCAGAAGAGTTAGCAAGCCTGAGACGCAAGGGCAGACCCTTGCTCTGAGTTTGCATTTCAGCCCCCATCGCTGAGGGCTGTGTATTGTAAAAGCCTCAGCAAACACCAGGGCTGTGCTACGTGGGGCACCTTGGGATGGCTGGGCTGTAGGTAGACCCTGGGTGTCCCCCCTCTCTCCACCCCAGCACGGCAGCCTTTTGTAACACCGCTGCCCTCAAACACACCTGGACTTTCTGTGCCTCTCCACTTGCTGTGTGTGGCTGTTACTACAATTATTCTGAAAATGTAACCATGGCAATTTACTGTGCAATGCGGTGGAAAAAGCCATCCGACTCCGCATGTATAACATCTGTCATTCTCGCTGCAAATTTGCCTTAATTTCCACTAAACTGTTACATAAGATATAATTACACCTGCCATTTAGCACATTCCCTGGAACTAATTATTAGACATTAGTAACCACTGACCACTAGCTTGCAAGAGATCATCTTTTTAAATGTATGTGAACTAACACGAACTCACAGATAATGTGACACCTGCTTGCACAATAAGGACAGCTGTACACTGTGTCCTGATGTCTGCTTGATGGCTCTCGGTGTCTGCAAGAAGTAGACACTAGTCTGTGTCATCAGGGTGTGCAGGAACACAACTGCACTCAATTGTTCTCTTTCATTTTTTTTGGATAAAATGGTTTACATTTTATCTTTTGTCGTGTATAAATTTCGTATTGTAAACACAGCACTTCAAATGGGATTGCTACTCCAAAAGCAGCCTGGACTTTACTACTAATGCTATATTAGAGTTCAACTACATTTCCAGAGAGCCTTGACAGATGAACTGTAAGAGGTTGAAAAGTCTTGATGAGATAAAAAAATGCACTGAGTGCTCACAATCTGCAAAGTACTAAAACAGGTCTATTAAATAATAGAAGACTGTATACCTCTATTTCATTTTTTCACTCTTACTGTATTAAAGAAAAAATACTTTCTTCCAAATCACATCTTCAGTTTAGAATAGACAGCTCAACAACACTGCTCTGGAATTCTTTCTGTATACACTTTAAAGAAACTACAGACAGAACCATAATGAAAAAGAATGGTGTGGGGAAATCCTTACTCTTGAGTTTTGTTGGGAAGTTGAGGAAACAGGATACGTAATTTTTTATGCATAGCTACATTTTAAAACCAGTGTTAATAATGATGATCAGAGTGCAATTCTCCCAACCAAAGACCATCTATTTTGTCTGGTATGGCATATTAGAGAGGTCCAGAGTGTCTGATGCACAACAGCAGACTTTGCACACCCTGTCTTGATGATCTGCTGTATAGTTCTGCCTTTCACTTGGATACCGTTGGCCTGCTTTTCTGATTGCAAGCAGATCTGAGTAATGCCAGTGAGGAGCCATCAATGCCAGCGGTGCTCCTGTTGTGAAGAAAATGAGAGCCCTGCTGCAAAGGATTAATTCACTTCAACAAACATGGTTTTTGTGAAAGCTGAGAGGCTTCAGCTCTTCCCAGCATTATAGATGTCATCTGTAAACAATTTATGTAAGAAAATGTCATCTTCTGCTTGTGAAGCAGCATAAACCCTATCAAGTGTTGAGTACAGCAAAAGAAATATATAAGATTAATAAATAATACTAATTATAATTGAACTATACAAAATAAACCTCAGGGGAGTATGAAAGCTTTCTAAAACTCAAAGTTTTTTATAATTTAAAAGTGAGATTGCAGAATTTCTTGTCTGGACACGTGTCTTATTCATCAACAGAACATTTACTGCAATGTAACAGGAAAATAAACTTTTAGAGGGTTTAATCTGGGCATTTTATCCTGCAACTCAAGGAAAGAAAAAGGTAGAAAGATTTTAAGAATTCCTAATATGGAAAAAAAAAACCAAAACCAAAATACCTATCCTGTCAAGTCTATCAATTGCCACTGTTTCAAAGGCCCTTCTCATCATGGGGTACTCTTCCAGAACCTCATTGAAGTTGTCCACCGAGAGGGAATACAGGCGACAATACGTGTCTGCTCGTACACTGGCAGTTCGACGGCCCTTAGTCAAAAGGCAAATCTCTGGGGAGAGAAAAATTCAACACACAGAGAAAACAAAGTAGGTAGTGAACCATGCGAAACTTAAAAGTTAGGAAGTGACTCAGTGTTAACAAGTAATAATTCAGTACCCAGCAGCAATTTTTCTATTGCTGTTTATGCAATATTACGGGGGCAGTTCTGAAGCTATTTGTTTCTAATTTTTGCTACTCTGAAAAAATAACTAATGTCTTTAAGAGCCCTGCTTATAGGTTTTCTTGGTGTGGACACTGATTTTATTGAGGCTTTTTTAAAAAAATCCTTCAAGTTGTAAGAAATGATGCATCAGCTATCAAACACAGCTTGCTGACTCAATTAACCCAAGTGATTCTATTGATTTGTTTCAAATATCTAGCTCACATAGAGGACCAATTCCTTTAATCATTCTCTAGATTTACTAAACTAATTTAATACATGATACAATGATATTTGAAGACAAGAGCTGTTCTAAGGAAAAATGCTTCAAGCATGAAAATGACTTCTGTTTCCTTGGTTTTTATGTCCTAGGGAGAGGAAACTTACGATATTACACTCTTTTTTTTCTCATTGGGCTAAAAAGCAGAACTATTTTAACCTCTCCTTACTCCATTTTATTAGTCTGCAAGCCTCGAAGTGCCTCCAACAGGAATTCATCATTCTCGAACAGAGCAGAGTCCAGAGAAACATCCCCAAACTTGCGACTGCTGATTTCCAAACCCACAGGAAGAGCGTTACTGGTTAATGGCCAAAGCCAATGTCTGAGGCTTGTAATAGCAAAACATACGTGCTACAACATTTATTTATTTATTTATTTGTCTTAAAATACAAAAGTTAAAAAGTCAATTGCAAAAAGAAGTGTTTTAATTGATCCCATTTTGAATCTGGAGAATAAGAATACACTCAGAAAGATCAACAATTCTTGGAACTCAGTAGGGCGAGAAACAGTTTCCCTACCCAGGTCTAGCAGTCAAGAGCAGTGAGTTCATATTTGTTCATATTTAAATACTAGCTAGGAAGCTGACTCCTACCCTGGTTGCATCAAAAATGATCATTCTCAGTCTTAATCAAACTGTCACACTTAAGCATGGAAAACCAAATATTCCTCATAAAAATAAAGAAATCTACAAAGTGCTAGCACAGTTATTTCTTTTCTTTTTTTTTTATGCATTTCTAATTAATCTAGACTGTAAAGAACCTTGATGTTTTTTCATCCATACTTCTTGTTGAAGAATTTTCACATGCCATCTAACCCTGAAGGTTTAGGAGCTAAGATGTTTAAATAATTGTGGATAAATCAAAGTAAATTAATGTTGGACACTACTAGCACAGAATGTATTTAAACCCCAACAGCTATGGGGAGAATTTATAGACGCTGACAGGTATTGTAAGAGTCTTGACCTGATATTCCTTACAAAACCTGATGCCCATGAAATAATGACAGTTTACTGTAAAGAGCCAGCTGGGTCAAACAGAAGTTAGTTCTTTCCTCTTCTATCTCCCAGCTCAACCTGACCCCTTCTCCTTTGATTGAACCCACTGCATTTTAGTTACAAGAGTGAGAAGGACATTTTGCCCAAAGGGAACAGCTAAATGCAGCAAATGCCTGCTTCATTTCCTAAGATATTCTTTAGAACTCACAAAGAATAAAGTTTTACAATACATGGTTGAATTTAGAGATAACTAGCTGGAAAATCTGTGTGACTAATAATCTCTTGATTTTCAGCTTTCTGCACTTAAAATTTCTGCAAACAATACTAGAGACATAAGGAGGTGTCTTCTGCTACACTCAACAAACAGAAGTACTTAAGTTTAAAAAAAATCACATGCCCCGAACAAAACAAATGTTGACTATGGATCCCAACCATTCTGAAGAGTGTAAAGAAAATGGAGAAAGTAGTTTCCATCATTATTAATCTAGAACACTGTATTTTAGATTACTTCAACAAAAACAATGGAAAGAAACTATAAGGGATGATGTTGGATTTCACCACAGGACAATGGGACCATCAAATTCATGCATATTACCACAATAAATATAATTATTCCCCCCCCCCCCCTTCATCTTGTATTATTCTTATCAAGTAAGGGGAATTGGAAGAATTACTGAAAACTATACAATGTATTCTGCAAGCCCTGTCAGCCCACAACTTCTGGTTGAAGAACATCTTTTTTGAAGGCTCCTAGAACCATAATAGAGTTTTAAGTTAGGTAAGATAATAAAGGATGGGTCAGAAAAGATATGACAAATGTCCCAGTGCCTACAAACTGATCAGGGAGTGCCAGTGTGAAGCCTGCCTGCTCAGTACCCAGGAAAAGCTTCATGTTCTCAGCTGCAGTTGAATGGTCTCATTCAGAAGACGAACTACAGCTTTTTGACAGAAGTACCATGTGATAAATACCCATGTAATGCATTTCAGCAGTTTCTTGACTGATTAGAGTTGTATTATAGTCACTGATACATCACCTATAGTGCTTTGGTATACTTATCAATAGCATCGTTTGGCCACAAGACTAATGTACTTGTTTATTGTATGTATTCTCCATTTAAGTTCATTTCACCTATTAACTGTTTGTTTGGAACAAACTCCCAAGCATAAGAAGACATAATATATGAAATCTCATTTACTTGGTCTGGAGAGGAAGAACACAGAATGTCAAAATGTGTTCTCATCAAACACTTGTGTTCTTTTAAATAAATCAAAGTAATTTTTTACTTTTTAAACAGGTAAATAAACAATCAACTTAATGAAGAGAACAGAGTAATGGAAATATCCATGATATATTTAAAGTTAGTCCTAGTGGCATCAAGTACACCAGGTGCCCTCAACAATTATCCTCTCCTTGATGTTCAATTGATTTAAACAGACTATGAAATACAAACAATAGCACGGTAGTGTGCAGTGAAACACAAAGGGCACAGACTATTTTCAAACAGCTTGGACAAACAACGTTCTCTATTAACATAAAAAGAAAGCGGTGGCAGCATATTACTCACTAATATTCCCATCTGCGGTTGGCATGGTGCATTGTGTTCATGCTGACACTTTCAAAGTGTCAAATACTTCTATCTTTCCAAACAAAAGAATGTCTTTAATTCCAATTAATAATTGTGTATTAGGCTACAATGAACCTGTAATTCAACTCTTAATGCAAGTTTTGCTTTCATTATTTAGTCTCTTTGGACAACTGTTCCCTAGAACATTCTGAAACAAACGTCAATCACCGCACTAATGAAAAATGACTATTTGGAAGGACTAAATGATGCTAAAAACATTAATTTGTTCTTACAGTCCATAGTTAATAGAAATGTAATTAATTTGTCTGTGAAAATCACAATTTGTGTTTTACTAACATCAGATCTTTCCCACAGAACAATGCAGCTCTCAAAAGAACAAGTAAAAGGGCTCAAATATAGTGTGTTTTCTGCTGTCAAGACATTGACTAAAAAGCACAATGATAAAAGTTTAAAGCTAAGTGTTCTGAAGGTTATAATAATAATAATCAAAACTGATCAGCAATATATCAGTTGCACACATATATGGGGTGTGGTTGAGTGGTGGGCTTCGCAGTGCTAGGCTAACAGTTGGACTCGATGATCTTAAAGGTTTTTTTTCAATCTAAATCTATGATTCTATGGCAGTATTTCACCAAGAGTATCAGGCTCTCTTAGTCTTTGCCTGGATGGGTTCAGGGGCTGGCTATCCTAGTAATGATTTCCTATTTTCACTTTTTATAGACCTAGGAAAAAAACCTTTTTTACTCCGGGAAGCAATACAGTTTATCTGAGAGTGTAGCACCTCTCCATTAACTGTCAGTTAATTTTCCAATAACAATATAAAGTTGCCTTGCAGACAAAATGTGTCCACCAAGAATAGATAAACTGTGTTGATAAAGGAAGTAGCTATGAGTCCAGCAGTTAGCTGGTTCATTAAAGGACACCAAGCTGGTCCAAGCTCCATGGAACATATTTCCTAGCTTAGGATGGTATATGTAGAAAACTTATACAATGAACTATTATTATATGCACAGCTTTGTTTTCAAGGACATGAAGACCAGAATTAAAGGAAAAGTTCCCTTTAGTAGGTGCAGGAATTAATTTTTTGTAGTAATGAATAAATGAGTTAACTAGTATATAGTAGCTGTATATTGCACTCCATATTAAAATCAAGTAAAAATAATTAGCAGTTTCTATGCATTTCTGAACTACAGGATTTTATGAAGTTCTCTGTCCCCCTCCAAAGCTGTCACAGGTTTCTGCTCATCTGTTACATTTAACATTACAGGATATAATGAAATATCCTTCCAGCTGAGGACAGCTGACTGTTGCCTCAGTTCCTCAGCAGGAAACTTGCTTCATATTGTAGTAGGCATATACATTGCTGTGCAAATGGGCAAGCGGTGATTCAGACCATCTGGTTATTTTCAGCAGCAGAAGAAAGATGGAAAATCAAAGCAATTCAAAGGCCTGGGTCAGTCAGTCTACTGTATTAGGGAATGTTTCATGAGAATGGGACAGTGGATTAGAATCTTTTTTGTTTTATAGAGAGCAGTGAGTTACTAAATTATTGTAGGCAAAACTTAGAAGTACAAAAGCTCTTTCCACCCACTCATCTTGTAAGTCTCCAGAGAAAGTTTCCCAGAATTACCAGAATTAGGATATTCTTCTTTTCTACCATAACTCTTCATAACAGCAACTCGTTGCCATGGTGCAAAGATCAATAGCTCCTGATTTCCTTCAAGCTACTGAAGTTGTCTACTGACCAGAAACTAGCTAATGGGCACTTTGTGCCAGACACAGGAAGAGATCTTCATCTTGGGGCACTCTGCTCCCAGCTTTACAATAGGTAATGTGAGACATATTGGGGTTTTTTTTCAGGGAAGAACTATATAAACCCCAAACAACCAAAAAAAAAAAAACCAAACACACCACCCAAAAAAAAACTCCTTAAGCTTTAGGACACTCCATTCTTTCCAAAATGGAGTGATTTCCCAGATCCACGTTGACTTAATCATCTCTAGTACAGAAAACAGGGAGAAGCTGTTTCATATGATAAAAAAGTGATTGCTTTAACATATACTTCTGTATTTCTACCTCTCTTTTCTTTATTAAACTCTGGAAAACAAATATATCTATTTATAATTTTTTTTCCTAATTTTGAATGTATTCTTTTTATCTTTCAATATACTATCTCTAGTGCACAAAATGGGAAACCCAAGGATATGCTGGTTTTTGTCATAGATACTAAAATGACTAGTGTCAGGTCTTATGATTAGTCAGTATGTATCTTATACCAATTAAATGAGTTCAGTAATCTATTTTCTTTAAAAAAAATAATTAAATGCTATGCTACATAGATATGCAAATTTTATTTTGCTATTGTTTTGCAAAACAGTATTTACATTCATATTAGTCATGACTGTGGAGGGGAAAAAAAAGGAAGTGATAACCCCCAAATCCAGATCTATGGAGTGAATGAAAATGAAAAGGAAGCATTTAGCTCTGAATTCAGTCCTGTATTTAAGAAATCTTAAAATATAGTCACTGATCAGCAGGAACATTCCTGCAGCAACGAGAGAACTTAAGAAGGTAGGAAAATTAAGACAATTACTGCCTTTTAGAGCTAGGTTTTCACTCTGGACTGTCCAAATGAAAGCTACACAAAACCCACATCTTTTCCCAACTTATCTACACTAAATATGGAATTACAGACAAGTTTGAGTTTGTCAGAGTCAGCAACAGCAGACTCTACCTGCATGACCTCTTCATTTAAAAAATGCCAACAACTGTCTGTAAAGTTGTGTTCTGGTATCTGGGTTCATCAACTGGAGAGAGGGTTAATGAAGAAAGCCTGGATACAGTGCTGAGTAGTCACTATTTCGAAGAAGTATTTGGACCCCCACTTACAATTAGGGGTCTAAAACAAGTTCCTGAATGCCTCAATTTCAGTCTCCTGTAACTTTTTGAACTATTTACCTAGACCTAATTTAAATTTATCTTTTTGTGACAGCTGTTGCAGTTATATAGTCATCCTATTAAAAAAACCCAAACAACCATCAAAACTAAAAAAACCAAAGAGCTTAGTTTATTTCACATTTTTATTGTCTGTTTGTAGTAATTTGAAATTTCTGGCTCTGAAAACCACGACACATGAGCTCTCAGCTGTTCATTGTTTATTTTAGTTTAGTTTAGTTTAGTTTAGTTTAGTTTAGTTCAGTTCAGTTCAGATTAGTTTAGTTTAGTTTAGTTTTTAACAGAGCAGATAAAAGAAACAGAAAATGTGCCCTAAAGAGCAAGGCTGAAGTTGTGAATTTTTTAAACAGTAAAAGGTTAGAAAAAGATGAATTACACCTCTATTAATATAGCAATTAAAAATGCATTTCATTCAGTAAGCTAGACACTCATGCTTACTGGCTTGTGGAATTGGCCCCTCACTGCAAGTTAGGAACACAATTCTTGTTTGCAAATATCTGTCCCTTACTGGCTGAAACAATTTTTCCGCCACGAAGATGTCCCACATGTAACAGGTCATATACACAACATGAGAGGAACAGAATGCAATGGGGACTGAAAAGAATATTTGTTTCTGTGTTTGAGGATGATGTGGTGCTACAGTGTCATAGACAACAGTAATAACAGGAGTTTTAGTTTTCTTGAGGCAAGAAATTGTCAGTAGGAAAAAGTAGTAGAGGATAAGGGGTATCAGTGCCCCCACCAAACAGAATTTTACCAGGCCCTTCCACACAGAATGTTGTCCTTGGGACCTAATCTCCACATTTGGAAAAAGGAGAGTTTGTCTCCAAAGCCTCTGTGGGACAAGAAGGAAACTTCAAAACAGAAGAGTTAGAAGCAGCTGGAGACAGGTATCCATCTAATCTAAAATACAGGTGAAAAGGGATTAGTTCTTTTGCTATGTTTCTTTCCATTAGTGTCTTCCCTAAACTTCTCCATCCCAAGGCTTCATTTGCTTAACTTTTGTATATATATGTAAAATGTTTGGTACAGTAAGTGGTGTAATTAGAGAGGTTCTATTATTCTTTTTTTTTTCTAACTGTATTTCTAATTGGCAGACAGGTACGTTTATCTCATTGGACATAGCACATATTTCCTGGAGCAAAAATTATTCTTCTAAAAAGAATTGGCTAACTTTCATTGCCCCAAACTTTGATAGGACCCATAGAGGAATATTTATTTTAAAAAACGTTTCATATTTATTTGGGGTTTGTCAGCAAGCCTGAAAGTATTCAGGCTTCTTCTCCTTGCCCCGAATTTGTCTTTTATGCCACCTACCTATGAGAAGCTGTTTCTCGAGACAAGTCCCGTTCTTATCAGTCCATTTCCTTGAATAAGACTTAATACGCTACTTTATAGCAGCTCTGAGAAAAGCGGTGTGATAACAGGCTACTAATTTGGATGTTTAAGACTTACTCAGAGAAGACCTCTTATTATTTCCATGTGAAATTCATTAAAACAATTTGTCAGAGCCTTTAAAGTAGTCTCTTGTGATATAAGTAAATGTTTTTATGGAAAAAAGACATTTTGGGCACACACTAATTATCAAGGCACATTTGGATGCAATAAGCCAATCCATTTTAGCCATTCCCTAAAAACTTTTGTCTGATATATAACTGGCTGGTTTTAAGTCCTCATATTTCCTGTAAAGTTAATGCTGATACACTATAAAGTACAATTCAATGCAATATATCTTAATATATCAGTCATAGTATCATAGAATACTTTGGGGTGAAAGGGACTTTTAAAGGTCATCTAGTCCAACCTCCATGCAATAAGCAGGGACATCTTGTCCAAACTTTCTTCCTTATAGCTAGTATGAATCTGCCTTCTTTTAGCTTAAGACTATTACCCCTTCTCCTGGTGCAACAGCCCCTGCTAAAAAGTCTGTTCCCATCTTTCATATCAGACCCATTTTAAGTTCTGAAAGGCTGCAAATAGGTCTCCCTGGAGCCTTCTCTTCTCCAGGCTGAACAACCCCAACTGTCTCAGCCTGTCTTCATAAGGAGAAGTGCTCCAGCCCTCTGATCGCTTTTGTGGCTCTCCACTGGACCCATTCCAACAGGTCCATGTCTTTCCTGCGCTGAGGGCGTCGGAGCTGGATAGAGTACTCCAGGTAGGGTTTCATCACAGCAGAGTAGAGGGTTAGAATCACCTCCCTTGACCTGAGGACCGTGATTCTTTTGATGCAGCCCAGCGTAAAATCAGCTTTCTAGGCTGTGAGTGTATATCGCTACCTCATGTCCAGCTTTTCACCCACCAGTACCTCCAAGACCTTCTCAGCAAGGCTGCTCTCAATTCCTTCATCCTCCAGCCTGTATTGATGCTGGGGATTGCCACAACCCAGGTGCAGGAGCCTGCACTTGGCCTTGTTGAACCTCATGAGGTTTGCACTTCTTGAGGTTGTCCAGGTCCCTCTGGATGGGATCCCATCCCACAGAATTGTCAAGTGCAACACTCAGCTTGGAGTCATCTGCAAACTTGCTGAGGGTACATTTGATCCCACTGTCTATGTCATTGCTGAAGGTATTAAACAATATATTGACAGTATGATTTAATTATTTTAAGAAAGGTTGCTAGTCCTAATTACTTTTATGCCAGGAAAGACAGCCAAACATATGTGGTTAGAACACACCTGCCTTTATAAAAAGTGGCATGTTATCTGACCAGAGACATTTTATGTTCCATCCTGACCTGACTCTTCTTTTTTCTGTCTGAAGGTTCTGAAAATTGCTGTGGCCAAGTTTTCATGACTAGACCTAACAGAGCCCAGTAATATTTCTTACATCCACCTATTTTGTATTGTTAGCTCAAATTCTTCTGAGAAAGCTCTGTTTGATAGAACAGAGGCTTAGGGTCATTATATAAAATAGAAATGCAAGTCCTTCATTTTGTCTTCAATGCTATTTATGAGAGCATCAATACATTTTGATTTTACTTTAATGAACTGTTCTTTATACTAAGGGCGACTAAGATAATCTATTTATTGTCTTGCCGAGCTCATCATATGACTGATATTTGTTTTATTTTATTCTGTTTTTTAAAAAATAATAATTAATCTCAGATTCTAAGATAATGTGCTTAAGTGCAGAGTTAACTTTCATACTGTCTGGTCAGAAGCCAAAAGTGATTTTGTGTGATTCATTTATGCCTACTTTTGTTCAGATGGATGCCTATTCCCTGATGAAAAAGCCACTTAGTTCTTTATGTATTCAGTGTTATGCTTTTGTCATCTTGAGTTTGGCAAACAATAACAGTTACAAGTTAAAGTATTCAACTTGAATTTAAGTGGACTGTAAAAATATTGCACTTCATTTTTTTCCATTAAATTATTAAACAAATTATCAGAGACTGTCAGCTCTGGATTAAATATTTAGATTAAATATTTAATCTAAAGTCAAATATTTAGTTTAAATTTTCCTGTGTAAAATTGAAGGTACTTGCAAAATCATCTTCTGATTTATCTCTGTTGGCCACCTCAGATTTCCAAGCTACGGTGGTGTGATATTTTGCTTGAGTCTAGTTCTTGTAAAATCTAAATTAAAAATGTATACTGTTCATGAATTTGCAGAACTAGAATTATAATTTGGTTTGAAGATTATGTTATTTAGATAGTGAGAATTATTAATTGCATTGTTATTATTAATATTGTTAGTTTTATGTTTACATGTGCTAATTAATTCAATACTCCAATCCAAACCTAATTCTACCTTTTAACATCACAGAGTAAGTTATTTTCATTCTATCTTCTTAAAAAGTCTCTTAGACTTTAAAAAATAATATTCTGTTTGCATAGCAATCAGTCCTTCTGACTACATTATGTCAAAAGAACAACACAATGCAGAAGAAGAAATTATGCTATATGTGTCCTCAAAATGGCAAACTAGTCAGTACCAAAATGACATTTCATTTTTAGGACCTCTTGCAGACAACACTTTTAAAAAACTGTTCTATATTTTTCACCTGAAAAGTATTTTATAAATGAGTTGGTATGAAAATCTGGAGATCCTGCTCCCTTAAAGCATTTAATTTCATACTTGCCATTGAGAATGTGAATAATCACACCTCCTGGAGGCTATATATAATTAATTTTTTTGCACTGGAGCATGAGTATTGAGAGACTTAATTCACCACTACCTTGAATATGGAGGAGCCATATGCACTGTTTTTGCAAAATGTAAACCTGTATATGAGATTATATCGTCTGGGTCTAATGCAATGAGCATTTGACACTTTAACAGCATTTTGCCTATTTATAATTAGTATTATGCTGCAAATCTTTAAAAGCAGTCTATCAAAAGGAAGTACCTAGAGTTTACCCAGAAAAATATAAGCAGCAAAATGTAATCTAAAGTGACTCAAGATTTCCTATGGTATTATTTTCCACTGCAGTGGTCTAAAATATACCGACAGTTGCTGTTCCAAAATGGGGAAAAGCTCCATAAATAATAGCTAGGTCAAAGAAGTTCTGGCTAATTGGCCTTCTACAAGTTGAAGCAAATGCAAGATACTATTTATTAGAATTCCAAATGTGGAATGATAACTGTTAAAACAGTATTAAATTATTTAAGCAAAATAAAATATTTAAAAATCTAAAGTATTCCATGAACTACATGTTATAAAAAACAAACCAAAAAAAAAGAAAAAATTGCCATAATATGTCTCTGGGACATATCCTGGGAAGATGGGGATGAGAATTTGATTTATGTATAATTTTGATAGATGAATGATGATAATCAACACAATTAGTGATACCTGTCTTTGAATAAGTAAAATAAAACATATTTTTATCTCTTTGTACAACACAAGATGAAGACCAATATGTTTCTGTATTCATATTCACACACAGCAACTCCTATACATATATCATAAAAAGAGTTTTAAAAAATCACATGCATTTCTTCATGTTCAACATTCCTGGATGCTAATAGAAAAATATATTTTAAGGAATATGAGTTTTAGTTAGTCTACAAATTGATTTATTGAACGACTCCAAGTGGCATGATACCATTTGGACTCCCAATGGGAGAAAAAAGAAGAAAAAAACAATGGAGAGGGAGAACTGCAATGGACATATCACAAATTGGGTACCATGAATTATTGCACACCTACCTACTGGAACTAGAAACTCCCTCCAACTGCAAACACAGTGAAACCTCCATGGGCTTCCCAGGCCTAATTCATAAAAATATACCTACGCTTCCTAATCACTCGGCCTTGGGTTTCCCTAGTAATATCGGCATTCCTTCAGCTCTAACACGGTATCTGTTAAAACCATCTAAAAGGGGTTATAATTTCCTGGAACGTGCATCTGGGTTGCTGAATGAAGGACAGCCTGTGTAGACACAGGTGGGAAAACAGATGGAGAAAAGAAGAGATTGCAGGGAGACAAGTCTTGTGTCCTTGGAGGCAGTGACTACAGCAAGAGCAGGATGAGACCACCGTACACCATCAGTCCTCTGCCCACCAGCAAGAAAGCAAATGAAGTAACAGCAGAGTCCTGAACGTGTTTCCAGGTAAGTAAGAAATCTTTGTGCTGAGCATTACTGGCTGGGTAGTGCTGGGTCTATTCCTTTTTTTCCTCTTTGAAGGCAGGTCAGCCCCACTCTAACACAGCAGTTAGGCACGAAGGCAGTTCAGCACATGCTTAGCTGGGTCAGGGCTGCACACCCAGAGTGCTTCCTCTGACTCCACAGGGCTGGCAGCTGGGGGGGAACTGGACATCACAAAACCACTCCTGCTCATCAATGTGCTCTGCAGTGGCTTTGGGACAGCTTGAACCTTTGCAGGGGTAACAATTAAATGGCAAAAAGCTGCTTGTCTCCTTTGTTTACCAAGCAGTAGCTTGTAATCCATAGCGGAGCGCACATGAACACCAGCGGACTGGGGCTGGGGTTAGGGGTATGCAGAGAAGTGGAGGGTCATAAGGCATCAGGGAGCAAAAGGCCTTTACAGAAGGGAAGGAGAAATTGCAGAACCAGATCTTATTGAAATGACTAGAGAAGTCCTAAAAGCCACGTGTGGACTCAACAGAGTAAGATGAAGGAAACTGCTGGAACGGATTTTTTACACTTAAGGAAACTTCTCTTTGGTTTATTACACTCCTGGATGTTTGTTGCTGTAATTAATCATGAAACATTTTGAAGCACCAACACATAGAATATTATTATGGTGTGATTCTGATATCATTTTACGGCAGCAAAAATCAGAATTGCCTCATAGCAGCGGTATTGCATCCGTTTATACCAATATATATTGGTATAATGTAAATCAGATTAGTATTAGACTCATTAGATACATTATTATTTCTGCTCTGTAAAGCCTCAGTAAATGACAAACTGTGCTTCTCTATAAGCAAAAGACTCATTCTTGTGCTTCATCTGTAGCTACTTTAAAATATTTGCATTTTAACAATTTAATGTGTAGTGAAGAATTAACCTGCAATCTGTTCAGTAATTCCTCCTACCACAAGAACCCTTTGAGTAACTTCTAATACAATACTTCTAATACTCTGATACTCAGAGGAGAAGGTTCAGTAGGATTGAAACCTGGCAGTTTCCCCCCGACCATTTACTACTGGGATTATAGCATAAAAGAGTTTGAACTACCAAGTTATTAAAGAAGAGAAACACAAATATGCTCTGAGACAAACAAAAAAAATTTTGAAGCTCTCATTCTCCACTGCTGTGTCCTTAACAAAGTCTTTACATTTTCTGCATTGTAAACTGCAGATACTCAAGGCCATGGACAAAGTTACAAAAAATCAAACAATTTAGCCATCGCAACATCTTTAAAGTACAGATGCTTACATTGTTATTCTCCATCCCAGGAAGGATGAATGCAAGTGTGTTCACCTCAAGCTTGGAATTCAGTTTAGTTGCAAACTTACGTGCAGTCAGGTTTTCCTACATGCTGTTCAAAAGGGAATTACATGAAAGCGGTAGGTCTAAGGTCTAACCTTCCCACTCCTTTTCAGCTTCTGAAAGTTGCTTAAGTGTTGTTCAGACATGCTCTTGCCCCTTGCATTTTTTTCCCTTTCTCCTCAATCTCATGTCCATGACGTTTCCCAGCACTCACAATTTCTTAGTCCAGTCTCCTATTTCTTTGCATCACTCACAGCCTGACTCCTGCCCACACAGCCCTCTCTCTGTTGACCTGCATCTCACTTTCCACACTCTTCTGACCTCCCCTATGGTTTTGTCCCATGCCCTGACCATCCACTCTTCGCTGACCTTCTTCATTCATGTTTTACTCTCCCTACAGAAGCAGCTAGAAGGAGAAGGGCATAATTTCCATTGAGGGCAACCTTGTTTCACCTCATATGAAAACTGTGTCAGTCTCAATGGGAGAAGTTTCTCTTTTATTTGTAAAGATAAAAAATTCATTTACTGATTTGCTGAAAGTAGCAGCAATTCCATTCCTAATAACAGGAAACTAGGAGACATTTTAGAAAACAGAGGTAAAAAGTGAAGGAAGTGAAGGAAGACATACAAAAATCCAGACTTTTAGGAAAAACTACTATTGCTGTATTTCCTCAAAAATAACAAAGTATGGTCCTGAAGAATCCCACTAAACCAGCTATAGAGTATTTAAATCCTGGAATTTTCCACTGGTAACTGTGGGTTACACCATTTCAGTGATGTAGAAGTGACTATTTCACTGACTAGAAGTGACATGATAATTGTGCAATATTGTTAAAATCAGCTTCATGTATTCTTCATTGCCTAGTTCATGTCCCTTTATAAAAACTCACACAAGCTCACCATGTGAAGACAGGGATTTTGAGGTAAGGCAATAAAAAGTTCCTGTTTTCTTGAAATGACAGTAGAAGGCAAGGAAAATGGATTGTCCTGAATCTTTATGAAACAATCCTTCCAGTGATCCATGTCTGTTCAAGACATAATTTACAGCACTCTCTTTAAAACATTTCCGCTGTGGTCATTACTGAAAGGTTTGAAAGAGCATAGACAACCTCAAATCACACTTTTTTCTGAACATATTTATCATCTAATAATTGGGGGATATTGCTTTTTGGTATGTTCACTGCAGATCTGAGGGAGTGTGGGCCGGTCAGTATTTCTCATGCATTCCCTTACACATTTTGTGTATTCCATCAAAGAGGGAGTAGGTGTGGGGGTAGAAGGTATGTGGCCTAGGGAAAAGGATAGTACCCAAAATTACTTTTGAATTTGTACTAGCACTTGGAGTAGATACATAGGATGATAGTATCCTTCAATCAGCAGTCTGGAAAAAACTTATTAGGATGGAAATTAGCATCCAAGATGCTAAGCAATGCTCCTGCACACAAAGTACAAGATTAGATTTATGAGTACACATGAAGTTAAGGGGACAGGATGCTCTTCCCACAGGAATACCAATGAACAAACCACAAGATCTATGTGGTTACAGACTTGTATTTACTCCATCCCTCCAGAAAGAAGAAACCAGTGAGCACAGATGAGGAAAGAGGCAAATGGTTACCAAGCCCAGACCTATGGAGAGCTCTCCAGCATCACCATTCAAACATCCCTCAAATATCAACATGAACGTAAAGCAGAGGCAAAGTATAGTCTGATTAATCTATTCCATTGACAGTTATCCAAGCACTTCCTTTTTGAGAAGAATTTCCAAGCAATTGTAGGGTTTATGTAGTTTCACGTGAAACTTTTAACACTCAGATCCATAGGGAAGCCTATTTTTTAATTAAGAATAAAGATCAAGCAAGAGAATTTAAATGTCCAAGTGCATTTCAGTCTTCAAACCTCCAGATATTTCCTTTCTTTATTACTGCAACTTTTGGTTTTCCAGGCTTCCCATCTCCTGACAGTCTCCATTCAAGCCTCTGCCATATACTGGTGACACTGCTTTGGTTCTTCTTAGATCTTGGCTTTCACACTAACCTCCAGTTCTCCAAAAACTGCAGAGTGTCATAAGTTTTCTACAAATACAATGTTGCCAACATCCAAACATCTTACATATTTTAGGTTTGATAAACATTTTTCAAATCCAAGGCAGGATGTTGGTAAAATCCCTCATGAGTTCTGGAAACAAGCCTTCCTCTCCAGGGACTCCTCCCTCATCTCACCAGAGCCAGGGTCCCCTGAAGACTCAACTCCTGGATGTACCTGACACCCAACCATTAGCATCTCTGAGCTGGGACTGTGAACCTCCAATTCATAAGACATTTTAAAATTGAAAAAGGATCTGTTTAGGTACAGCACACCTCTCCCACCTGTGTGTCCTTGCCTTGCTTGTGAGAGCACAAGTGTTGATATTGATGTATTGTGTCAGACCTGGGAACTAGACATTGAATTTGAAGTTATAAGTTGCAGTTCTTAAGGTTCTTAAACAGTATCTCAGCCTCAAATTTTGCATGTCTCCATTACGGTCTTAGGATTTAAACACAGACTTACTCTTCCAGCTTGTCATTTTATCAATGACAAGCACACTTGTGTCTTCTTTGGTCAGGAAGCTGTACTCAGATTCTGGTACACATTTCAGGGAAAGAGTGTCTTCTCTATAGAGATGAAAATATTATTTTTTTTTCCACTTAGACAGACCAAACATTTTAAATTCACAGTTATGAATCACATACTTTGGATTTTATGGCACTTCCTTTCTCAGATTCTCTCTCCCTAAGTGCTTGGTCTCTCCTCTCCTCTCCTCTCCTCTCCTCTCCTCTCCTCTCCTCTCCTCTCCTCTCCT
>JAOQGH010000019.1:16694066-16718236 GCA_025769975.1 Gallinago jamesoni
TCCTCTCCTCTCCTCTCCTCTCCTCTCCTCTCCTCTCCTCTCCTCTCCTCTCCTCTCCTCTCCTCTCCTCTCTTTCTCCTTGCCTTGCCTCTCCAGGCTACATCCAGCACCAGCTATTATCTTCCATTTGCCCCAGCAGCTGACAGGTTTTGGATGTATTTACCCCCATGTTTGCGCCCCTTGTCTCATCCCAGCTGCAGTCTGGATGAGGAAAACTGCTTTGGTATGCAGTATAATATGTTCTTTGTGGTGTCTGGACATTGCAAGTAGCTTATTTTTTGTCTGCATTCCTGCTAAGAAGGGTAGCGGATGAACAGGATGAGCTAGGTAGTCGTTTGCACTGCAACAACAGGCTGAGAGTTATGTAAAATACTTTCATGCGCAATCCCTTCTGATCCTCTGCTGGTTCAGAGGAGTATTATGGTCAGATTCAGCACGCAGGCTCTTGCAAACTCATTTTCATAAACTGGGGCACTGCTAAGCGTAGAGAAGACCAAGACCAAGGTTGCTCTGTTTCTTCCTCCTCAGCATTTACCTTTTCTTTCACCTTAATCTCCTGTCTTCAGCATCTACAGTCTAAGCCTGTGGGATAAGCACAAGACCTCTTTACTGAAGTGCTTCTACAAATACTGTTACAAATCACCTTGCAGAGGCTACTGCAGGGTGACAAGGCCTGCTGGCCAGATGAGTAGGAGTTACTTTAGCATATTATTCTAAAATGGGATTAGTTAAGTAACTCTAGAGCCCAATTCAAACACTTTTCTAAGCTTCCCACTTCTGTATATCAGCTAAATGCCACTGATTAGGCTTTCAGTGGAACACTTTCTGAAAGCCTTTTGCCCGAGTTCTGGGATGATTCATGGGATTCAACAGAAAGGTAATACAATGACCAACTAACTGTAACCACCATGGGCAGCAGTGGTACACACAAATATTCAATCAGCTGCTGGAAACCATCCTTGCTGCTACTCACAGAAGCAGACACCTTTTCCATCGCACAAGGACAATTTACATTCAAAAGGAACAACATTTTCATATGGGTCAGTTATTATATGTAAGGAAAAAAAAAAAAAGAGATTGCTTTCATCCAAAAATAAATATTCAGATTCAAATTTGGATTAAAAATCATGCCTGGTTTTTATCAATATACATCTATTAGAGAGTTATCAAGTCAGAGAGGGAGTCCAGTTTCTTATAGTATATACTGGAAGGATAAATATTGTTGTGTGCTAAAATTCAGTGGAAGAGCACTGATAACAGCTTGAAACACTGATGAATACCAAAATATCCTGGATAGATAATGGTCTTTGATCCGCTGCCTAATTTTGTAATTCTTGCATGATTTTAACCTTTTAGAAGTACTTTACATTTATGACTCAAAAATTGTATCCATTTTTAAAGAAGATTAATCCTGTTTATTTTACTTTTTAATAGATGTATAATTACTATGAAAAGTATTATATTCTTATTTAAATACTGTCTGTTAAATAACAATGCTCTTAATTCAAAATAACTTCAGAATTCAGCAAGGTCATTCTGCATCTTTAATAGCTATCCTCACAACAGTAAGGAGACTCTGAATGTCTTATTCAGAAATATTCTGTTCACTCATCACTGCAGCTTAAATTGTCTAGGCAAAAGACACTCTGTTGTCTCTATGTGTCTGATACCTGAACATGTTTTGTTCTAGTGCATTCACTCCAATGTTATAATTAATTTTTTCCTACTCACCTCCGAAGTAAGAGCCATCTGTCAGCTTCAGCTCCTTATTGGATTTGGTGATCACACCAGCAACACCATGCTGAATGAAATACATCTTTTTGCCCACAGCCCCTTCTCGGATAATATAATCTCCAGGTTGGAATACCTCAAATCTCAGTTTGCTTAGCATGGCAGTTACAAAATTTGGGTCTGCATTAGCAAAAAGAGGCATTGTAGCAACCAGCTTCCGACAGTTGAAGTTGACAATCTCCTAAATGGGAAGGAAACAAAATTATAATAATGGTCAGCAAACATGGACAATATAATGAGCATTGAAAAAAAGACTTTCTGCTTCCTTCATACAGAAGTTTTTTATGTTCATATTAGACTTTTCTGTGTTTCTTTCTGTGCCTAATTTTTTAGTCTTCTTATTACTCTTTAATCTGTTTCTAGCGAAGTGATTGAAACAACAGTGAAGTTTGATTTGTATATCTGAGGTGAAAGGTTGTCTTCTTTAGGCAATTTTTCACATTATTTATTATTCCTTTTGAATTTTAAGGGGGCAAATATGACAGAAAGATAAAAATTAAATAGAAATTACACTGCCTGACAACAATAAAAGCTGTTGCAATATCTCTATTAGGTGATAAAATTATGCAAGCCCTGTATTTTCAAATATTACAGCAATAACACCTTTCTGATCAGAACAACTCCAGTGGTAATATGAATGTACATTACAGTTAGCTGCAGGATTAGCTGAAATCAACAGGAAAATTTTCTTTCCAGAATTAATTCATTTTATAAACAGAGAGGCCTATATTCCTGTCTTTTAAAGAATTACATATTTGGTAGACATATGCAGAAAGTACTGCTATTTTCCTAAGACTTAAGAGTTTTCAAGTTCATTCTTGCAGACCTTATTTTGTATTAGGAAAATTGGCATGGTCAGTTGTCATACAGATTTAACAGCATACTGAAGAGCTGAGACAATCAGTATTACACATGAAGAGGGGCTCAGGCAGGCAATATCTACTGAGTTAGCAACCTAAACATGACAGGAAGAGCATATATGATCATCTGCATATAAATAAACACAGAGCAAATGAAAATACAACTAACAGTCACCTAACTGCTTTATAAAACTAAAGAGAATTTAACTGTTAGTGGAGCATCCCTAACATTTCCTACATTAAGCCAAGGCTTTGTAATTGATGTAAAGGAGACATTCCACCTTTGAGTACTCTATACTTAGATAAACACTATATAACCCTTTTTTCCCCCTCCTCTTTTTTGCTCTGTAGTGAGCAAAGGGGATACAAAAAATAAATACTTTTATATAACCATAATTTAATATAGATTTAATTCCAGAATTATTGGGTAAAGACAGAGTGAATGAAGAGTAAGGTGCTACATCTTTGAAGTCAATCACTAAGCTTCAACTGAACCCAGTGGGGATATGATTCCACCAAGAACATTTTATCTTATTTTATCTTATTTATCTTATTTATAAGTGAAGGAAATAGAACAACAGTTCTCTCACATAACTTTTCACTGTACTGCCTCACTCTCCATCACCCTCTCTGATTGCCATAATTTTGCTTTCTTATGAGTGTTTTGGAATGCCTGAAACACTACATCATTTATGGACTCCATTGTTAAGCATAAATGGGCTGGATTAAGACAGGAGGAGAGAGATTTGAGACCAAGACTTCTTCATAGTTGCATGATACTAGAAATGTAAAGGAATACATGGCAGGAATGGAAACCAGAAAAGCTGTGAAGAAAAAATCACTGAGAGAATCATATTTATAGAAGGGAAGAGCAGGCTGGCTGTGGCTCCCACCAGCAGGCAAAAACATAAATCTACTGGTGTGACACTGTAGGACAATACAGTAAGTCAAGAGGAGTAATCCTAAACTACTCCTTCATGTCTATTCTGTATGAGGGAATAAATATTATAGAGAGGTTCTAGCTAACTGTCTTTCTAAAAGATGAGGATAAACTGGTTTTCATTCTCATCTAAATATTCCATTTCTCAGTTAAGCTTCAGCCACCATCTCCGTCCCAAGGAAAAGTTATTCTCTGTTCCTGCTGCTTGCCTTATGGTGGCATCATGCGAGGGGTCCCAAACTACCTCCTCAGCTCTGTATGAGACTGCCTTACTGCAGTCTCGGCTGACGCTGGGAAGCTGGCAATAGCTATTACTTGTCTTGCCTTGCCCAGGGACTTTTCAGTAGGCTTGCTGCTTGTTTTCTGTTTACGAAAGTGAATAGCTTGTCTTGCATGCCCGGGAGGCAGAGAAAGGAAATTACTAAAGAAAGTAGAAATTGACAGGAAATTATATAGAAGCTGGTGGGGAAGCACAGAAAAGGCTGGCAGAGTGGAAAGTTCAACTCCAGTCATGATCAGGAAAACAGAGAAAAATAGACCTAGATGGAGTAGTATTAAGAAAGAAAGAATGGGAGGAAAATAAAAAAGAAGGAACAGAAAGACCTAGAAGAAAGGGGGGAAAAAGAACACAGGAAAGTTGACTTTGAAAAGAGATTGGGAAATTGAAATTCCTGAAAAAACAAGAGCACAGAGCATAATACCTGGAGAAAAGGTGTCTGGAGTGAAAGCTGATAAGTAATGCAGATGAAGTAAACAAAAGGGAAATTGAAAAAAAAAACCAAAAACAACAAAAACAAGTGATCAGTAATGTATCTTTATAGCAGCATAGGACAGCATGAGAGAGACAGTGAAGAATTCAGATCTGCGTGACTCCTGTGCACGGAGCCAGTCCACCATGACCAGAAAGGAGTTCATCTTGTCTTAGGAATGCCAACAAACACACCTCTGTTGTAGGATATTCTCCCTTGGAGCCTCATGTCCTCTTACGGCTCCATCTTCTGCCCACTTTTCTCTCTCAATACATAAACTATATCCGGATATTCCCATGTATACACATACGTTACCTACTCAGACTGAATTGACTAATGAAGGTACCAACATAGCTACAAAACTACCCTGCTGTGGTAATTTCAGCCATTATGTCCCAGTAATGCATGCATTTTGTTGATTAGTTTTCTGAGAAAGTTTATGCTAAAGTACAAACTTTCCCTATTTAAGATGTTAGAAGGTGGAAAATTACTGAGGGAGAAAGAAATGTGTCATTTTTAAGTGCTTTGTTTTTCTTTAAAGTGTTCTTTTATTTAAATATGAGATCATTCAGAGCAAGTAAAATACATTTCCCTGAGTCTTAATCACAGGCAAAGCTGCAATTTCAGATTCTTGTGTGCTACTTTAAATATCATCTCGGGGAGAAAGAAACAGTAAAAATTATGAACACATTTTATGTAACTCAGAAAGTAATAGGAGAAATAGTTCTGTATTTCAAAAGAAAGGTAAGAAAAGAACAAACTGCCAAATTAAAAGTTGACATTTTGTGCAGAGAAAAATCTTTCACTCATATTTTCTTTAACTTTCTTTGGAGCCAAACTGGAACCAGATTATGCTGCCCAGTATGACATCTTAATCAAATGACATAATGATGTTTTTGTCTCACCTCTACATGAAGAAAATACCAAGTGAAGCGTGAAGAAAAGATTACAAGTGTATTATATAGCTGAAGTTGTTAAAGGGCAAGAGTGATTCAGACCTACATGGAGGAAGTGTTGATCTAGTGTAAGTATTGGTCTCCGTTACACAAGAACTAAGTTGGAGGTGCAATGGTCTGCTTTATACAAGAGATTGGTTGGGCAATTACATTGGCTCCTGCTCCTTTATACTGTACTGGTTTTATTACTCATTTTGGCCTTCCTGGCTATTTTTTCAAACTGATGTTAAGCAACAGATATTATAATTTTGCATGGGTACAGTATTTCAGGAGGCTCCTATGCATCTCAAGGTGCCACATTTAGAGAGGCAGCCACAAGACTGTCCTAGCTGTGATCGGGGCATGGCAGTGGCCAACGTCTCTGATGGCATGTGTAAGAGGTTTTTGGGGATCTTTGCTTTTTAGATAAAGGTAGTGCTTTTAGTTAGACTCACTGGAAAAAGCTGTTGTTGGAAGAAAAAATATAGCAAAGTTCTTTAAAGATGAGTATGCCTGCAAGGTTTCTTTTTCTCACTAATCTAATTGATCTAATGAAAGCTACTAGTTCCACCTACAAACCACATCCATTGGTGCATAGGCCACCAAAGTCTGTTAATGACTACATTACAATGACTACTGTTAATGACTACAAAAAGAGCTTAGTTTCATTAGGGCACTCCTATTATTATTGTAAAAATCTAGTGTATAACTCTAATACCACTTTTTTTTTTTAGTGTCATCTCCTTTACACTCTGCTTTCAAAGGATGAGAAACTAAATCAGTCACTTTATTGAGAAAGATATTTTTTCCCTTAGAAATAACTCACAGAAGAAAAAACCTAAAATACTGAGCAAGTGATTAACAGAGGACTAAAGGGAAAAGCAAGATATTTTAAGGATTTGGAGCTATATGAGCAGGTTAAATATATATATTTACATATATATATATATATGTAACCTGGGTTTTAAGCAGTCATATTCTATATGTATTCATGATTTCCTGAAATTTTTTAACCCATTGGTCAATTACAGTCAATTTTGGCAGAAAGAAGGTATCCTACTGATATTAAGTTCTCACAGGTTTTATGACAGCAGACAATCAGGAGCACTAGGATTAGTACCCCACTGAGGCAATGACTTCATCATTAGCTCACAACTTGTTTAATGCCAGAAAATCTACAAGTGGCAATAGGATGCAATATTCTTCATTTCTAGTGCACCTGAAATTGTTAAAATGCAGTTCTATACAGAGTGTATGACTTAAAAATAAATTTTGTTCAGAAGCTTTCATATAAGTAATACTGACTATGTGCATTTTTATCTTTGAATAGGCTTTCCACAACTTTCCATTTTTCAATTACTTTGATCAATTTTAGCATATAGAGTTGGCCTAAAGTTTTACTTACAAATAGGTTAAATTGCATACCATCATTTATGTCTAGAGCTGCATTGAGAAACACCATTCTTTTTTCTTCAGGACTTTGATATTTTGCCATTCTGTTAACATAGTTGGATAATGCCTGTGTGGGTGTTGTAGAAAACCTCTCTGCCTAGCCCCTTTGGCTATATGTTTTAAAGTTCAAGAATGCTCTCATGTGAGGTAACCTACATGTTTTACCTACAGATGAGGTACAAAACCTCAAAAAGTTCCGATCTCTAAGGCAAAGACAGTCCACGTGATCTCAGCTGCCTTGAAAACCAGTGGCCAGTCTGTGTACTTACATTTTCAAAGTCCTCAGGTCCCCAAGACCTCCAGCATACCTGCCTGCATGTTGCCCAGATGCAAAAAAATTTCCAGCCAGCTGTGACATAAGCTTAGGCAAGCAAAAGGAAAGAACAAATCAATATCCTTTCCAGCCAAATGATGAACAAAATCCCCTGCTTGGATTCTACCAGGACTGAGTTAAAGCAGGTCTTTTTTTCTGTTTAGGTCTGTTCAACTCAGTTTAAGACAAGTCAGCCTTAGAGAGCATATGGTAGCTAGTATTGCTGTCTCCTAAGAGAAAGCTATCTTTTTCATGCATTTGCAAGCAGAAGAGATATAGATTTGACCAATTATATTTTCTTGGATTAAATGTTGGCCTTCTGCATACTTTTCTATCATTCCCTTCTTCTTTAGAATTTTCTATTCAATTCCTTACAGCATTTTTTATGCTCATAATTATTATTGCATTAAATTCAAATGCAGACAGGATAATCCTTTTGAGGATATATGGTTCAACCAAACCTCCAATAAAGTCAGTCTGATGAAAGACATCCATCTTTTTCCGAGCTTGTTAATTGATTTAATGGAGCTTAAGGGAGAGCAGTTCTATGCATCTCATGGTTCTCTTCTCTGGATCTTCCTTTATATTAAGAAGATTTTTTTAAAAAAAAAAGCGAAATAAAAAAGAAACTATCTATTAACCCTTTCACTCACCCAACTGTCCCTCCATTCCTTGAGTGGTCTGTTTTTAAGGGGAACTTAGCTTTCATCTTCTTAAATGTTCTGAAATGTTTTATGCTTCTTAAGTTTGATTTCCAGCTGGGGAAAGGATAAGAACTATCAAAATGAGAACAGTGATACAGGCTATGTTTTAAAGCATTCTGTAATTGTGAGATAGCCAGCCTTATCTCGAAAGCCCAAGAAGTCCTGATAATCCAGATAAGTGCTTAAAGTTTGGGCCAGTTGAGCAGTCTCTACTTCTTTCAGGTTTTTCCTTCTGAACTGTACTGCTGAAAAATTTTCCTGAATGCTCATAGTATAAAACAACCCATAGTTCATTACAGAAGGTAACATGGAATTAGTGCTGTATGATACAGCAGTTGCTGTAGAGACTGTTCCCTTTTATTAACTGAATAATTTGCAAATATATTTAACACTCACCATTTCGGTTTTCTGCCCCTCAGTAACCAAATATCTTCATTCCCATTTGTGTGTGTGTATATTTGTGTGTTATACCCACTACAACTATAGTATTTATTAATAATATCTTGGGCAGGGGAAACTTAAGACTGAAATCTTGGTTTAGCAAGGCATTTTAAATATTAAAGTTGTCCCATTAGGCCAGTGAAACTAAACATTTAAACACAAGTATTGTCAAATTGAGGTAGAAATGTTATTCCTAAGAGATGTGAAGTGTACAAAATCCTATTGGTATCCATATCAGAAGCTTGTGTTAATACATGAAAGATTGGCATGAATTAGTCATCGTATTTGCTGTAGAAATGAATGAAGCTCACCTCATGTTTTTCTAAAACAATGATTAAGAAACAGGATAAAGTTGATTTTTCTAAAAATTACAAAACTTTGTCTAGTCTGCTTGTTCACAGCTTAGAATCTACTGTAGCATTGTTTTTCCAGTGTCTTTGAAGCTAATTATTACTTCCTTTAGCTGGTAATCTGCTGATTTAGAAACCATATTTATTCTTGTGCATTTGTATTGAAGCTCCGGTGATACCACTTGCTAACACCAGTCAATCTGTGGTTGACCTTGTACGTGATCTGTGTGGCAGCTACTATTTATTTCTACTATATCCTTCCAAACAGAATAGCTCAAATGCCAGTTATATCCTTTTTTTGAATGAAGAGTACTTCTTCTGTTCACCAAAGTCAGTGAGATATCACCTGGCTGCCAGAAAAAAAAAAAAAAAAAGGTTGCTTTGTTTTAGAATAGTGATGGAAAAAGTGCTGCTACTCTCAGGACAGCGCTTGCTTGATTCACCTATTTGCAAGGAAGAGTAATTGTGTGTCAGAGAAAGTGAGGAAGAGACAGTTGAGTTTCACAAAGGCAGTCTGAGTCACACATATTTTTGTGATTTATTAGATAAAATATGTTGATTTGGGTACCTCGTTGTGTAAAATATGTCAGAATGCAGAACAGCATGTGATGCTTGAACAAGACTGTTTGTCTTGCTGAAGAAAGGGAAGGCCATGAAGGAAATAACTTGTGGATACAAGCAGGGAGGGAAAAATCTGTGTTTGAAGCTAGCAGGGAGCTGACTGGGGACTAAAAAAAAGTACTGAAGCAAAAAAATAGGTGGCAGGAAAAAATCAACATGCCTTAGGAGAAATAGAAGGCTATGGATTGGATATAAGTTTTTGTGTTGACTTATTTCTCATTTGAACTTGTTTGAACAAGAGCAAAAACTGAAACTAGGAATGCTTCCATTGAGAGTTTAGTGTGAGCTCTGCAACAAGCAAGAAATTTCTTCTGCCATCCCATGCTTCCCTCTTTGTCCCCTCCTCCCTTCTCCAGTCCCCTGTGTACTGCAACCCAAATGACCAAAACAACTGAGTCAGCAAGGAGGTAGTTCTCGAGAGAATGTGCTTTATCTACACCCTATGTGTATGGTTTAGCTGTCACAGTAACAACAACAACCAGGAAAACAGTTATTTAAAAATCAGTGGTGATTTGTTCACTGAGTTATTTTAAAGCTCTCCAAGAGCTCTGGATCAGAAATACTGTTATCTTGTTAATTGCTAGGTTAACACTTAGTTCTTATTATGAATTAAAAGCTCAATGGTTCAAAGACTCTCTCTATAAAATTATTAAGTGGCTTAAATTAAATCTTACTGATTATACTGGAAAAATCCCAGTTAGCTGAGTTTGAAATACCCACACTGAAATTATGTTTAGAGTTTTTAAGTACATTTCTGTTTGCGTCTAATTTGATTTGTAACTATTCAATGAAGGCCTATTCTACATTATGATATGGGAGAAACAGCAAACCCCTAACTTTACCTAACACACAAAATCTAAGCGGTGATAATTATATATAATCCACATCTTAAGTGGCATAAAAGTGCATTTGTAAATAATGAGAAGATTTATTTAGATTTCTTAGACAAAGGACAGAAGCCTGAATGCTTGTGTGTATACGTGCTAGAATATTTACAATGTCAGCTATAGATATACACATCTATATATAACAGAAGGATATAAAAAGAAAGATAAGGAGGATGCACAATCCCTTTCTAATTCTGAACCAGCCTTCATCACTGCTTTGCTATGTGAACTGGGACAAGCTAATTATGAGACCATTTGAATTTGTCTTCTGAAGAAAACTACTGAAAAGGGTGCTGGTGTGGGATTAGGCACAAGGGCTCAGTGATGTTTTGTTGTGAGTAGCAACTTGGAACATGAATGCGAGGAGATCATGGCTCACATCCAGGCCACTGCACCACGCAGAAGTACAAAAATAGCAAAAGCATGGATTCTAGAGCCCAGTTTTACAGTGAATCAGGGGGATGATGCTCAGTTGTAAGGAAGGGTGAGACGTGGAGAGCTGGCTGGAGCAGAGATATCATTAGATGGCAAAAATGCAGATTAAGACTCTGGGAATAATTTAGTAGAGTGACAGCCAGACAGCCCTGAAGACAGAATTTGCTTGAGAGTGCCACTTTGCCTAATATTGGTAGCTGTAGGGAAAAGAGATGCATAAATGACACAGGAGGTGTAAAGAGTGGAAGAAATTCTGAGGAGTTCAAATAGGCATGGTGACAGCAAGAACAGACTCGATTGCAGATCATGTGGAGGAAAGAGCAGGCAAACTGGCAGGAGTACTCTAGTCAATGTGGATTAGCAATAACAGCTAGAGTAAAAGTAATGTGTCACACTCTTTAAACGCTCATTAGGCAGACAGACTTAATAATGGCATGGAATCAGGGTAACAATGAACGAGTCACATTACAACTAGGAGCCAAATTGTGGTCCTGAAATCAAGATCCAGATCAAGAATGCACAGGACATCCTTAGCATTTGTAAATCCTGAAAACTTTTGTTCTAGGGACCGTAGAGAGGAAGCAACTCTGTAAATAAAAAATAAGGAACCTAGGGAGATACCTGTAGCCTTCTGTGTTCCACATTTAGTAACTATGCTGTGCTTGCTCTCTGCATGCAATCATTAAGGCCTTAAATATTTGTGTTTGTGCTTTCTCTCCAGGACTAGACATGCACTAAAAGCAAGGGGACCTGATGACAGCAGGGAACTTGGGAACTGCCATTAATTAGCACCTGCGCGCAATACCCAAGAGCCACAGCATGCAGGTGCAGAGGCAGTGCCATCTTCTTTACATCAGTTAAATATTCTTTTTCAAAATAATTTCAGTTCATCTGCTTGCCCAAAGTTTTAAATTTATTTAACCATTAATAGCATTTAATTATAATTACATAAATCACTTCATGAATTAAATATAGTCTGAGGATTATTTCCATAAGAAATATGTTCCTATAATTTATTCAGAAAGATTTTTAAATGATCTTAAGACTATAACTTAATCTCTAATTCTATTAATAAATTTATCTATATAGATCTTATATCATAGGAGAACCCTTACAACCCTTGTCCTTACAGTTCATTTTAAGGCAATATTTTGCAAAAATAGACTGGCTGCAGAGGAAATATTTGTTGAGATATACTGTAACATTGAGAAACATAAAGAACATAATGGAGTACATAATGCAATGTAAGTACTCAATACTATGTGAAGATATCAGCAGAGTAATACATAGAATTCTTCTTATACATACATCTTGGATCCATGCGTTTGCATGTATGTGCTTGAAAGTCTGTGTATGTGTGTATATATATGCATATATATGCTCTCTCACACATATATGTGTACATGGAAATATCTATATATGTACAAATGTACATATTTGTACATTTAATGTAAAAAAATCAAAGTTTAACCAATTGATGTATGCCATTAGAATTGTATTTCAAATCAATTTTAGTTAAATATTAAAAGGGTGATACAACTCATGTCAGAGTGTGCTTGTATAACAGAAGTTATATTCTACAAGCAAAAAGGTGAGAGGAAAGAAGATTCTGCGCCCAGTCCCAATTATGTTCTTTGGAAATGAAATGTCCTGATGTTCTATATTCTGCAAGGACACATGATCTGTATCTATTTTCAGTGAACATCTTCTCACATGGTGGCTTAAAAATAGGCCAGCCATGAACTTTAAATAATGGCTCAGGAAGGGTATTAACCTTTTTCTCAGATTCTAAGTTTGTCCCATCACTGCAAGTATCAATATTATGAGGAACGTTATCTGGTGTTAGAGAATGACAAAGCAAGCTACATACACTTCCATTTCTGCATCTCTACAGATATCATTGCCTCTTAATTCTTTTCAAGGTCTGTTATATTTTATGCTGTCAATATATAATATTGACAGCATTTCTCTTCCTCTCAGTACTGAACCTATTTTGTGGCAGATGCTAAAAAGCATGAACTATTTCAGTTCCAATCCCTACTGATGGGAGAATGTCTACTTTTGGTGAAATGTGGCTGATTATGAAAAATCATCTTTTCATAAATATACAAGTGTTTAAACAATGTGTGGCAATGAGTGCTACAATAAGTAGCCTGATTTTTGTTTCAGGGACTGTGGATATCTGTACTAGCCAAATAATCTGTTACAACTCCTATAGCATAATACTCTCATCAGGTATGTTTTTCAAATTATTCTCAGTACTATTTTTTTTGTTATTTTTTAATAGACACATCTTTGCTTCCTGATTATTGATTCAGTACAAATAAAACTGCCTCACTATGAAACAAACATTTTTAACGTATGTAAGTAAGTGACATGCTTGAGACCAAAGAAATAAATAATAGTTTTCAGTCCAAGTTAACTAATTACTGAAGGTGAAATTACTGAGGTGAAAATGAAAACTCTTCTTACAAAGAGTGTGGCTTTTCATTAAATTGTATATAAGCACAAAGGTATTTATTTTATCTTCAGAACGTTTAACCTTCTAGCAAGTCACCATCCGTTGCTTCCAATGTCCTATAGTGATCAGAGAGCACAAACATGCAATGATCGGCTCATAAAACTTGGAATTGTATGTGCTTTAGAGCATCTTATTAGTGTCCTCTTAACCAACCATGGAGTTTTTGCTTTTCACAAATGAGGGAAAATAAAAATGGATTTACTCAGAAGAAAATTAATGAACATAGAATCCACAGAACAAGCTGGGAGATTAAAATCATCTTGGGGGAACTCCTTGCCAGTCAGTGTTTGAATTCTGCCAAGGCTGGATTAGGATCCAGTGCTAACAGAGAGCAGGACTCTGTGAAGGTATCATGAAAGAGATGGAGATAATGGATAAAAACCATTGCATTGAACTCAGCCCAGGAGCTGCCAGGAAGACTGTACCTGTACGCACATTGTCAGACTCCACATTTTGCACCAGATTTTAACTCCACTCATCTCTAACAATCTTGTATCACAGTAGTTTAGTCCCAAGGGGAGGAAGACTCTTGTTAATCACTAAAAATATCAGATACCAAGTTCCTACAGTTTTAGACCCTTATCTCTAAAGTGAACAAGTGCTATTCAGTATCTTGTGCATTCATATCTATGCTAAATTTCATTATCTGTCCATTTATAAGTAATTTCAATTTTTTGTTGCAATTCCCATTTCCATTTAATCTATTATATAAAGATTCTTCATCAAAAGAGGTTACATTTTCACAAGATTATTTTGCAACTGAGAAGGAAACCGCTGATTTTCCATGTACTACGACTTTAGAAAAACAATCAGTATTTCACCCTCGCTCTGCCTGCAAGAAGATTTTTGGAAAAAGAAGATTGTAAGCATTTTCTTATTGTGTTTGCTAGTTAACAGCAACAGTCCAAAAAGTACAGATTAGATAGTTTTGTGCAGGTTTCAAAATAATGTACAATGTTTTTGTTCAAGTGACACTAGGTAAAAAGCAAAACAACAACCTAGCATTGCCATGATGTGCACAGTTTAACTTCGATATCTTCCACAGCTTTAAGAAGATTTACCTTCTTAAACAATCATTGTACCAACTTGAAATTAAGTTCATAAATAAGCATTCAAAACATATTTTGTGCTCTGCTGGTTTTTTGTTCTCCTTGTCTTTGCCTTTGCGATCACATACTTTTAAAAGGCAACTCCAAATTTATGCCTGGGAAATGTTGTGTACCCTTCTGTACGCTGTTACTACCATAATCATAATGTGCAACCAAGTGCATAAAAATAGGCACATGTATTCTCTTCTGCATCAGACAGTTCACAGCATATTTATCTCCTCTTGCTGGTGGTGAGTCACAACTCTAAGCTTTATTTGTAGTGACTTTCATGGACCCTGGCATGTTTAAAGCGTGCCCACTCAACACAGAAACTTTTATATTATATGACCCACACAGCATTTTTACCGATTCCAAACAAATGTTCTTCAAAAGACTTCAGCGTGCTCCTGGATCCAGAATTTAGATTCCACAGTGAAAACTGAAGGAAAAGGTGTTCCCTTTCCACCTCCAAAGTAAGTTTTACAGGAAAGGAATGTGGGCACGTCCATACCATGTATCCCTATCTATCCTGTCTGCACCACATTTTCTGCTGGGTCCAGGGCTGCATCCTGCCCTCTGCTTTCCCCCTTCTCCTTCCCCTTCCCATGCTCTCCTAATGCAAGTGCCATAACTTTTCACTGCAGACACCCACAAGGGGAAAATGGAGAGCCCTGGCAGGAACTAGATTGCTTTCCTATTGCCAGATTCTGCACCTCCTAAACTTGAATCAAAACAGACTGTGTAGTTTCCAAACCTGCATCAATAATTTTATTTATTCATGTTTCATTTATCTTCAAATATTCTCTAAAGGGTTCAAAGGATCATATATTAACCTCTGCTGTTTTAATATAAGGGACTCATAGTCACAATTTGGGGATTAGGGCAAAAGATATTTGGTTTTAGCTAAATAAACCAAAACTTTCCAGATCCTAATAGAGAGGACACTAGACAAGCCAAAGTAAGCACAATGTTAAAAGAATGTGTTTACATAAGGAGAATTAAGTCAGAAGTCATTTGAAGTACTTTGTTATTATTTTTAACCTCCTAAAAATCAGCAATGCCATCTATAATTGCAATAGCATATTCAGAACTAATAGGAATGAACATGCTGTGGTAAGCATTGTCTAATAAGTAGCAACCTTTCTGGCTTTTCAGCAGAAAATGCATGAAGGAAAAAAAAAAAAAAAGTGCTTGACTTTTCCTATCCACTGCCCCTAGCAGTCGCTGGGTATCGGCTTGCTGAACAATTCTTCAGTGCATTAGAAATTGGGACGTGACAGACACTTTGAAGCATGATCTCGGACTGAGTAAGGCAGTGGTGCAAAATTATCCTCCGTGACACAGTGCTCCTGTTGCATTAGCTGCTGTGCTCCTCATGCGCTGGACCTGGTGCCCACAAAAACTTTTCTGATTCTGCTCTTCAGATGCCTGAATAGCAGTTCAGACACAAGCAGGCACAGGCTGGATTTACTGTTCTGTAGCAGGATTTGACAACTCTCACAGCATTTAGTTTGCATCTCAATAGTTCTCAAACAACTTACCTTTCTATGAAAGACAACTACTGCACTAAGATTTTGGATTTTGATTCGGATTAGTATATTTAAAGAGCTCATGAAAGAACTGCCATGTCTGAAATATGCATTAAACAATTAAAACATAGAATCTCGTAGGTGCAGTAACAAGACTATTCAAAACCATAACTACCGAGAACAGCTGATGTATTATTAACTGTTCTATTGGAAGCAGTTAGATCTTGGACTTGCCAAAGCATATCTCAGCTCAGGATGCATTTGCTAACAAAGCATGTCAAAAACAGAAGGGACCGTAACCAAAGTTTCTTGAATACGTGCAACAGCAATGAAAGTGGTTGACAGCTCAAAAGTTTTATTTCAGCTGCAGCATATACACTCACGTATGTGCATACGTGGAGGAGCAAGCACAGTACCTATAGTTCAGGAAATCAAAATTCATTGTCTTAGGCCCCCCAGAAACAGATCTGAGTGTGCACAGTTTGTTACCATATCACACGCACTGGGGCAAAGCATCTTAAAACACAATAAAGCCAACTGCATCCTGAGCTGCATCTAAAGAAGTGTGGCCAGCATATCACGGGAGGTGATTCTGCCCCTCTGCTCTGCTCTGCTGAGACCCCACCTGGAGTACTGCATCCAGCTTTGGAGTCCAGGAAGCACATGGACCTGTTGGAATGGGTCCAGCAGAGGACCACAAAGATGATTAGAAGGCTAAAGCACTTCTCCTGATAAGGACAGGCTGCAAGAGTTCAGATTGTTCAGCCTGGAGAAGAGAAGGCTCCAGGGAGACCTTATAGCAGCCATCCAGTACCTGAAGGAGTCCTACAGGAGAAGGGGGACAGATTCTTTGTCAGGGAGTGTAGCAATAGGATAAGGGGTAATGGTTTTAAACTGAGAGGAAAATAGATATCAGGAAGAAATTCTTTACTGTGAGGGTGATGAGACACTGTCACAGGTTGGCTCAGAGAAGTTGTGGATGCCCCATCACTGGAAGTGCTCAAGGCCAGGCTGGATGGGGCTTTGAGCAACCTGGTCTAGTGGGAGGTGTCTCTGCACAGGACAGAAGGGTTGGAACTCAATGCTCTTTAAGGTCCCTTCCAACCCAAACCATTCTATGATCTATGAATAATCCAATCACCTGGTGATTGTCTGCTCATTTCCAACATTAAAACATCCCATTTGTTACTACTCTTAATTTTAAAAAGTTAATTATCGTCCTTTATAAGAATTTTTGGGGGCTTTGCTTAACCCTAACCCTGTATAACTAGGCTATTATTTAGGCATATCATACACAGATCTTTGAAAAATACCAATAAAACTTTTTTTTTTCCCCCAGTATTTGTTAAATAAAAAATGCTGTGGTATATCAGTGTTTATTCTGTGAGAATGACATGCTGAATAATTCTTTCATGAGTTCAGTACCCCTAAGTATGAATTAATGTTGTATTTTAACTGTGTCTATGTGAAAAAAAAAAAATGCACTAGATAAAGAGGTATTCATTCTCTCCATATAGCTATATAAAGAGATACTTAAATTAGTTTCAGTACAACTATATCTAGAATTCTGATGCACTTTCCCTAGTTCCCCCCTTTAAGCTTCATACCAAGGTTCACTGCATATAAAAATGCATAAAAGTATAATGAAATAATTACCTCTGCCTTTTATGAGCTAAATTTATGAACATAAGTTGTTATGGAAGCAAAATATTTGGAATCTCCAATAATTTAATATTGACTCTGATACTTTATTGCTTTTTAATAAATTAATTTAATTTTCTGCCATTATTTTAATGTTCGATGGCCTATATCCAAAAATCATAACAACTACACTATTAAAAAGAATGGAACAAAAGTATGGTCTAATCACTGCACATTTTGGCTTCATACTCTTACCTCTGGAGATATTTCATCCTTTATGTGTAGGATTATAGTATAATCTAAATGAGAATATAATGTTTTATGATTTTTAAAGATAAATATTAAATGGAAGGAAAGATATTACAAAAGGAAGTAAGTTTTAATGGAGAAAAGGACAAGGTTAACAACTGGGGAAAAAAACAGTGACGTTACCAAACTGATAATTTTAAAATTTATTTTGAAAGGACAAAATTCTTTCTCTAAAAATATACTCAATTTGTGTACATGTACCAAACTGATCTGTTTTCAGTCTTGTATTCAGTTAGGTAAAATTACTAGTATCAATTATAAATCCAATAATGTAAGGTTTTCATTATTTTGATGTGACAGTACCTCCCTTACAAGAGCTGTCACAAAATGCCACTCCTGGTACAACACTAAGCACCAGGCAGGATATTTTTCAGAATCTTACATCTGACTCATTAGGCTGTTATAGGTACCATAATGTACTTACATTCACTATCCCTATGGGAATAACAAAGGCTAAGAACTTCACACAGTTATGCTCAATTTCAGAAACAGCACCGCGTAAAGATGAAGCAGATTGTTAAAAAGAAACTAAAAGCAGCTTCTTATGGGCGGTTGGAAATTGCCGATGGAGAGCAGTGTTAAGTGATATGCCTAGACAAATACCTAAAATAATGTATCCCTTAGGAGTTAGCTCTTACAGTTGTAAATAAAAAAAAAAAACCCCACAAAAAATTCCATGGTTGGCAGTGATTAAAAAAGCAAATCAATGTTAGGAATTATTAGCAAATGAATTATTCTTATCTTTGTAACAACGGTATGCTGGCTGCAGATCTGGTGCTCTCACTTCTAAAAGGCTATACTAAAGCCAGAAAAAAAATTTGAGAATGGCAAGAAGGATGATCATGGGGGTGAGCTGGCTTCCATGCAAGAAAGAATTAAGTAGAATAGGTTTCTTTACCTTCAAAAAGATACCTTTTAAGGATGTTATCATAGAAATCTATAAGATCATAACCTTGAGGGGGTGGGTGGGTAGTAATCAACTGTACTATCACTTTTGGTGCAAGCCTTAACAGCCATCAACACCAGAAAACAGAAGGACCCAGGTTCAATTCCAAAATGAGGACACAGACATTCCAAAGGATGGTGTGTCTGCAGAGAGAGCATGTGGATTAAAGAGGAGTGTAAATAAGTAATTGGAAAATAAAAGTACTAAGGTTTACCCAGTAGACAAATCACATCAATTTCAGAGATTCCTTGGAACTAAAAATACTGGGAGCCTCCGAGAGTGAGAGTCATGAAGGCAAATACGACACTTGCCCTGTTTTCACTCTTCTATGGGCATCCACCTACAGCCACGGCTGATGAAGCTGACTGCTTGGACAAACACCAGAGCTGAGCCACTTTGACATTTCTTACACTCTGTTCTTAGATGAAGCTGCTTATTTTTATACATATATCTTTAAACTTTTGTAATTCAGGTGTTGTTTTGGAATGTATTTCTTTTAGCTGGCAGAAATTGTTGGTGTTTTTCCTCTTTTTCTCTCTACCATCTCCACGTCATGTCATGACAGTTATAAAGACCTCTTCTGGGACTAAGGCCTTTTGATGCTAAATGATGTTCAAGCATGTAGGTGGCAAGAACTCCAAGTTAAAAAACGCAAACTTCAGAAAACTTCACTGTATCTCTGTCTGCTGAAGAACCAGAGATGATATTTATATGAGAAACATGCTAATTGCTACCAATTGCTAATTACTAGTTCAAGAAATGAGGGAGGGAGATAGTTAATTGCAAATGCTACTAAAGGCATAATTCATTTCACATGTTGTTCCAAGATCTAGCCTTTTTTCTAAGCTAGTCAGATAGGTTTTCCTTACAGTGAGAGCATGTATGTATGAGAGAGGGAGGGTGGTATGGGCAGAGAGAGCCTAATGATTAGCTCAGACTTCTTGCAGAACATGTATGGATCTACAGATAGATTTGATTAATCCCACTCTGCATGGCTTGGAAGAACCAATTTAAAATCTTGCATCTCTACTGAAATTGTAACTGCCAGGAGTCTCCTGACTATCTGATTCTCAAGAAGGCTGGACAGTTATCAGATAAGCCTAACTCTGAAAAATAGGATATGCTTTCCAGTAAGCGTGAAATTCCTGAGTGTATTGAAAAGAAATCTTTAATTCTTTCCTTTCATCAGAGATGAGCAGGTAGTAGCACACCACATATGGCAATACAAAATTAATTCAGTTTGAGTGTGTAGAGCTGAGGATATCCAATTAACTACATTACCATTGGACTTATATATGCAAATTGTGTAACTAATTTAACTGGGGAGAATATAAAGTTTTTAACTCCCATTTTCTAATGCGTCTACCTTAGTTCTCAGTCACTGAAGGGAATCTATTAATACAAGTTTATCCTTAAAGGATACAGCAACAGCTACCAGTTGCTTTACACAGCTATGAAGCACCTAGTGAGAATTTTGGAAAATTTAAAAAATTGTTCAGGGTTCTTTTTTTCCTTTTTTTTTTTTTTTTAAAGAAGCTCTAGTTAGTTCCCCACAATAAAAATGACTCTGCTTCTGTTACCCAACAACGTTAGGTGCTCACATATACGCTTTTCTAGCTTTTCATTATTTTAATCATCTGAACTACTATGAATTTTCCCTCCATAATTTTCAGCTCAGTAAAATGAACACCCATCATAATTTACCAAAAAAGTCTTGCTTCTACTATAAGCATATTCATCTTTCTTAGTAGTATTTATCATGTGAGAATTAATTTTACAGTAGATTTTTACTGTTAATTCTGTGTCCTTTGGATATTTTTAGTGGTTGAATGACCATATTTATATCATGCATAATTACTTGTCTGCTAAAAAGGAGTGAGCCAAAATTTTACAACATGGACCAAAACATCACTCTGAAAGAGAGCCCAGCAGTGGAAAATTTCAGCCCATATTGTAAACTTGAATGGCTGAGAACAAGGAGAACTGAAAACACTGCAACTTTTTTTTATAACATTTGATAATATTCATGCTATAATTATGCAGTAGTTTGTCTGGTTTCTTTTATTCTGCTTACTGTAAGCAGGAAATAATAGTTTCAGTTAAATGTCTTCATCAGAAGCTACTTTTATCATGCCAAGTATGCCTTGTGGAGACTCTGAATGTTTAGTTCTTACCCTATACTAAACTCAAAGTATAATAAAATGCAGAGTTCAATAAAAAGAAATGCAGTAAATATTTATCCTTGAATGATGCAGCTTGAGTATATGTGCTATCACCTGTTATAGCCTTACACGGTTATTGACATGCATATCTCATCCAATATATAAACAATTGTGTTCTGTCTCTAAAAGGCTCCAACGTGTTACTCACTAGTAACATAAAAAATCCACTGCCTTCACTTCCAAATTGCTACTGCAGTGGTAGCTAAAATAGAATTTGAAACTGCTGAACTAAGCAAACACCTAAGTGGCGTTTTTAGGGCACCATGCATGAGCTACTGCCAGAATTCATTGGGAAACCTCTTCTGGCATTGCCACTGTCCAATTCTTACTTTTTCTTTTACTTTTGGATCTTTTTCTGGAGCAACTACTATTTTGTTGTCATGGCAATGTGCAATATGATAATAGCTGAGTAAATATCTTTTTCTTATATAATACAGAGAACAAAGATGACATGCTAAGTACAACATGATCACAGCAAAACCAGAATTTCTCCTTCCGTGAAATTCTATTCTTACTCCATGTTTTCAGTGGCTCATTAATTTTTGAAATTTTCCATGCTTGATCTCTTCCCAGAAGTGCTTTTGTCTTTACGCTTGACCAAATTTTCCTTTCTGCTCTTAAGCAATAAGAAAAAAGGGAAGGAAGCAGGAGTAGGGGAGGGATGGAGGAGACAAGGAGGAAGGACAGGAGGAAAAGACAGGTAATTTGAGTGCCATAACTGCAAATTGTTGCAATGGAAGAGTATTTGACTTCATTTATGGAGAAATGCTTTCCTTAAAAGTGGAAATAGATGAAACTGTTTCTGATGCCAGTGACTGATGTATCTGTGCACGCTTCTGTTCTTTTAACAAAACAAAAGCTCTTTACTGGCTAAGATTCATGTTTTGACTGTCGCTGTACACTAGGGATAATTCCTGTCCTACATGCTAGATTTTTATAGTACATTCTCCTCATGACATTTCAAAAACTACTGAGGAGAGCCACAGGGTAAGCTGGCAGAGGCAGTGCAGACGCCAGAGCCCTCCACCTGCCCTTCAAAACACTTACACGTTCACAATACAATGAAAGGACTCAGGCTACATCTCTGTTAGGGAATTAAATGGGCCCTGCCACTGGAATCAAGTCATCTATATTGTTAAATTATTAGAACAATCATGGTTTGGCCTGATGTAGACTTGAACCATCTAGTAATGACCCAGCACCATTCACCATTCTCAGTCTGTAAGGAGGGAGGCCACTATCAGACTTTCATAACCAGACGTGGCAAAACTGTTCCAGCTGCCCACAGAGCCAACAGGCAAGGCATTGTTCCATGTAACTATTTTAAATATAGATCATGATTGGGTTTTTATTGGATGACATGTTTTCCCTTTACAACAAAGAGCAGGACTCAATGGTACAGACAATTCATTATGGACCTGTGCTCTTCTTATGCCACAAAACTTGTTAAAAAATCTCCAACCTCACAGATCTTCCAAAAGTACAGGTACCCCCCTGTGCTCTTTGGGTGTTTTATATATATACACACACAGAGACATATATTCAGCACTACTAAAATGCATTACTTGTTACCACTGAAAATTACACAAGTTTCATCATCTATCGAACTGCTCCTCCTTTATTGTCCCCTTTTCTTGTTTCTTTCTCTTTTCCCATTTATCTTTTCTTCGCTCTGCATTTTTTCAACTTCATTCTTCTCCTCTGTTTTTTCTTCCTCCATTCAGTAGAGGATATCAGCCAACTGATAATACAAACATCCTTGAGTAGGTCAGGCATGAGCACCACCCAACAGAAGACAATCAGATTTACAATCAGGTTTATATTGCCATTAAGCAGCTACTGCTGTTACAGCAAGATGAACGCTGTCTTCCGCCCACACAAGCACCTTGCCAAAGAAAATTCCAGCTGCTTTCACACACAAAATAACATGGCATAACAACGCATAATAAAAACCCCAAAACTGGAATACAGACTAGAGTTTTAGCAAAACATATTTTTATGGCATGCATATCATATTCCAGCTTCTTCATCTCAAGTAAAGACCATCTTAACCACAGATGCTCACAGAATGAAACAAAGCAGCTCTCACTTCTCTGGTGGCTTTCAGTGGTCTCATCTGCACAGGTGCGTGGTTAGCAAGTGGGGAGAGCAGAAAAAACCTTGCACCCAGGACCATTCTGGTCCAGACTCTCTCTATTTCAAAAAATGGCAGAAAACCATGAGTTTCTCTCAACAAATAAAAATGGGATTTTACTCTGACATCCTTGTGTGTCAGGCTGGCTTAGAACAGAGTGTAGATCTGCTTGTTTTTCTGTGTCAATCTAATATAAAATTAATTCTCCTGGTCATTCATTCACTAGGTCAAATGAGATTAAATTTTAACAGAATAAAATGAGAAAGAGCATTTCAACACAGAAATAGCAAAGACATGAAAGTTTTTTTGTACTATGAAGAACTACTCAAATACTTTAACCTTACCTCCCTGAGGGGATCATTAAGCTCATTCAAAATGTTTTCTTCATCAAAGATCTTGCCTTGATAGCGGTGCTCGTAGTAATCATGGATCTTCTGGCGCATTTCAGCCGGTAACTTGTGGAATGACATGTACTGTTCCACTTGTTTGTACTGTCAGGACAAGAAAAGGAAAAATCAGGAAAAAGTCCCCACATTTTTACTATCTGAAGGTACCTCCAAAATGAAAATTCATTCATGTATCCACTTAAGATTTACGTATTTTACAAAAAATAACATTTTATTCATGTCAGAGAACCCACACTAAACAATTAGTTAGTTTAGTGACAGCACAACTGTAACTACAGAAAGTGCCTTTAGTGGTGATGCTAATAACCACATTAATATATAATTTTTAGAGACAAAGCCCTCACACTTGTCATGTGTTCCATAAGTTCCCAACTATACAGAAGTTGTGAAAGTACTCCAACACCATTTTTAGCTCATTCCATGCAGCAGCAAAGACACCTTACAGTGTGTATTTGTGTCCCTAGTGCTGCATTTGGAGAAAGTTTAAGGTGTGAAATTTCAGAAACTGGTTATGCTGGATTAATTGTAAAGTGGCTGAAGAACAAAGTCAAAATCTGTGGAAATAATGAAGTAGAAAGTATTCCTCAGGAACAATGAAGAGAAGGGAGATGTGAACTGGAAAAATAGGCATGACATCAGAAAATAGAAAGTGGGGGAACCGAGAGATGACAAAACCTAGGAGACTCAAAGCACCTTACTTCTTCTACCGTGTGTATTGGTTTCTTTGTTTCTAATACTCCTCTGTTCTGTCTTCTACTTTTCTTGCTTCCCTTCCTCAGGAGCCTCTTTGGATAGCATAATTTTCAAAGAATCATTTCGGTTGGAAAAGACCCTTGGAATCATCGAGTCCAACCATCTACCCTACTCTACAAAGTTCTCCCCTACACCATATCCC
>JAOQGH010000019.1:16733953-16781886 GCA_025769975.1 Gallinago jamesoni
CGATTTTCCCCTTCTGGCCGCAGCGGCGGTTGGCGCCCTGCTGGGTGCGCGTGGCTGCCACGTGGTCCTTTGTTGCCATCTGAGGCTAAACCACGACACACAGGATATTTGTGTGTTACATTATTTTCAGGCTTTCTAAAAGCCACTAGCAGTATCAGAAAACCAAGAAGTCCATTAAAAAATAAATAAAATATGAATAAATAAAATATGAACACCATGGAAAGCTACTGAACTTAGAAATCAGTATTTAATGAGAAACTTTGCTGCTTAGGTCAGATCAGACCCAGGAATTACACGCTAAAACTCCAGTATTGCAAATTCAGCTGAGTATCTAAAGTTCAAGTTCTGCAATTTGTATTTTGAACATCTGTTCAGTTTAAGCAAAAAAAAAGCCAGAATAACTAGATTTTCAAAGAGTTTATCAATGTTATGTATTATTATATGTTATGTAATATATATTATATAATAGTAGGCAACGGAAATTCTTCTGTATCTGTATCTATGTCATCTGACTCTGGACCCCAGCAAAGGCAAACTGATGAAAAATTATATATACATTTACATGTATATGGATGTTTATATTTAGTTTAAGAAAAAGTATACCAAAAGCTGGCACAAGCCTAGTGAAAGAGGGATGTGGTCCTCAGTTTGCCATTGCTCTTCATTTCCGTCACGTTTGAATCATGACTAGAACTCATGGGAATACAGCCCCTGATACTTACAGATGAGATACTTAACAGATATCTAACATCTTCCAGAAAAGTTTCCTAAGCACCAAAGCAGTACTAATGAGTGTGCTGAGAACTTGGTACCTGCTTTGTTCAGCTTAACCGCAAAATGCTTGAAAATTTAGAAAACACAGAAACACAGAAGAGCTACCTCCTATTCTTCCTATGAAAACGCAGAGGCATCACTGACTGAATGAGTGCCTACCAAGTCTCTATGTGTTGCCTTCTACGTCAATGACCAGATGGAGTGCATGGAGTTCTGCCTGGGCATGGATGAGGAGCCGATGGAGAGCTTGTGGGTAAGGATTAAAGGGAAGGCAGGGACAGGTGATGTTACAGTGAGGTTCTGCTACAGGCAACCAGGAAGACCAAGTGGATCAGGGTCTCTACAGACAGATAGGAACAGCCTCATGTTTGCAAGCTCTTGTCCCTATAGGGGCATTTCAACCGCTCTGATATCTGTTGGAGGGAAAACACAGTCAGGCATAAGCAATCCAGGAGGTTCCTGTAATGCGTCAATGATAACTTCCTTCTCCAAATGATAGAGGAGCCAACAGGGACCTTCTTCTCATCAACAAGGAGGGGCTGGTGGGGAATGTGAAGCTCGAGGGCAGCTTTGGTTGCAGTGACCATGAAATGGTGGAGTTCAGGATCCCTAGGGCAGCAAGGAGGGTGCACAGCAACCCGGACCCTGGACTTCAGCAGGGCAGATTTCAGCCTCTTCAGGAATCTGTTTCACAGAGTGCCTTGGGATAAATCCATGGAGGGAAGAGGGGCCCGTGAAAGCTGGTTCATATTCAAGGATCAGCTCCTCCAAGCTCAGGAGTGATGCATCCCAACAAAAAGGAAGTCAGGCAAAAACTCCAGGAGGCCCCCATGGATGAACAAGGAGCTCCTGGACAAACTCAAACACATAAAGGAAGCCTGCAGAGGGTGAAAACAAGGACGGGTAGCTCAGGAAGAATAATGAGAAACTGTCTGAATAGCCAGGGATCAGCAGCTAGGTTAGGAAAGCTAAAGCCCAGGTAGAATTAAATCTGGCCAGGGACATCAAGGACAACCAGAAAAGGTCTATACATGGGTCAGCAATAAAAGGAAAACTAGGGCAAATGGCCCTCTCCAGAAGGAAATAGTAGACCTGGTTATGTGGGATATGGAGAAGACTGAGGTACTCGATGACTTTTTGCCACAGTGTTCACTGCCAAGTTCTCTAAGCACCCTGTCCAAGTTACAGAAGGCCAAGACAGGGATTGGAAGAATAAAGAACTGCCCACTGTAGGGGAACATCAGGTTTGAGACCATCTAAAGAACCTGAAGGTACACAAATCCATAGGACCTGGTGAGATATGTCCATGGGTTGAAGTTGCTAAGCCACTACCCATCGTATTTGAGAAATCATGGCAGTCTGGTGAAATTCCTGCTGACTGGAAATGCGGAACTACAACCCCCATTTTTAAAAAAGGAAAAAAAGAATACACAGGGAACTACAGGGCGGTCAGTCTCACCTCTGTGCCTGGCAATATCACAACAGGGTTACAGCATTGGTGGACACAGGTAGAGCAACTGACATCATAGAATCATAGAATGGTTTGAGTCGGAAGGGACTTTAAAGTTCATCCAGTTCCAACCCCCCTGACGTTGGCAGGGACACCTCCCACTAGAGCAGGTTGCTCAAAGTTCCATCCAGCCTGGCCTTGGACAGGGATGGGGCATCCACGACTTCCCTGGGCAACCTGTTCCAGTGCCTCACCACCCTCACTGTAAAGACTTTCTTTCTGGTGTCTAATCTAAATCTCCCCTCTTCCAATTTAAAACCATTGCCCCTTTTCCTGTCACTACACTACCTCATAAAGAGTCCTACATCATCTACCTGGACTTCTGCAAAGAATTTGACATGGTCTTGCACAAGATACTTGTCTTGAAATTGGAGAGCCATGAATTTGATGGATGAACAACTTGGTGGACAAGGAATTGGCTGGATGGTTGCACTCAAAGAGTTGTGGTTAATGGCTTGATGTCTAAGTGGAAATGAGTTATGAATGGAGTTCCTCGGGGACCAGAAAGGGAAATAGAATCACACTTCACTTTGCTGCTGCAAAGCTGCCACTGAGAACTTGGTGCCTCTTGCAAATGGCTATCGAGTGTCTCCCCATGGCTTAGGTATCCAAACTGGGGTTGTGAGGGACAGACTCAAAAATTTGGTGAAAAGCCTCATGCTGCAAAATCTAAAGCCAACCTCCTGCCATAACTCTGTCATTCATTTGTAAATATTTCTTTGGATGATTAAATGAAAAATGAGCAATTTGTGCTTCAAGTCCAATGCTATCTAGATAAATATACATAATGCCAATTAGTAAGTTGCTTTTAAATTATCTGTAATGCAATTATTACTTTTTCTCTGTGGAAAGTACACTTAGGTCCTTTTCTCTCTCTAAATTAGGCTGATTTAACTGATGATGTGCTAAAAGCCTATAAATTAAGAGATAAGATAAAAGCAGAGTATAGGGCTAGAAGGAGATGTCCTTTGGGACATTTGAAGTTGATGTGAAGCCCAGAATTCTTTCACACCTTTAATAATGATTTGTTTCCCATGATTGGGACAGCATCCACTATATGGAGATACTTGTAATTTTTTTTTTCCATTTCCTATGATACGTACATGGTTAAATTAAATACATTTTATGCCTCTTTACTGCTTGCAATGGGTAAAATAGTTTGGCTGTTTTTTTCTATTTTTGAAATCTTGTTGTGTATTTTAGTTTCTTACAAATAGAGTAAAAAAACCAAAATTGAGAAAAATCAAAATATACAAAATGATAGCATAATGAAAATATATCTAATAGCTGCCATTTTATCAAAACAATTTAAAAAATTTCATCCTATGGGACAATTTGTATGCTACTACAATTCTTGCATCTATTAGCTTGTGACTTCGTTACCAGGTATTTTATGCTAACAACAGAATGGAAAAGAGGAAATATTAACCTGTCTTCAACCAAATTATTTGATGACAACCACAGCATTAGTTGAACATCTTCCTATTAAAAACTGACAACATCTAAAGGAAGAAATATTTAAGCAATGATCTTCACCTCTTTGTTAAGTGATTGTTCATTTGGCTGCTTTGTTTCACACTAGTTTGTTAGCAAGTTCTGCATATGCATTTCTGGTTCATTATAATAAATGTTGGCTTTGCAAAGGTTTAAAGATGTGGTGACGTCCTAGACATTAGAAAATGTCAAAGGTGTTATCACTTAAAATATTACTTTTATTTACTACTGCATTCATCTTTGACTTATTCCAAAAACGGGAAGGAGAGTTCTAAGATGTCACTGATTCATTGATTTATTTAGTCTTTTTATAAGGTAGAATGTCCTGTCAGACTTTCAGGGAATATAGATGTGTCTTTTTCCTTTGCCAGGTTTTGGCTTTGCACTCATTGATACCAATATTTGATGTATGTATTCAATCTGAGAGGTTATTTTTTATCTGAAAACAATTTCACTCACTTCAGCAGAAAAACATCTGAACTTCTCCAAAGTCACCAGAATGTACCAATGCATACTTTTTTGTGGAATTTCTTGGCATGTGATTTTATTGTCCACCTTCTACATTTGACATCTTTTAATCACTGTTAATTTCCTCTGATAAATGATGTCTTTGGCCTGTAACAGTCAACACATGGAGCAGTATTCGCTTTCTTACCATACTTTGATTTCTCTCAGCATGCAGTGCTCAGCACAGGTCAAATTTTTGGCTGTTGCTCTTAGATGGTGTTTGCTATATTTGGCTTAATGAAAGCTCTCTCTTGTCATCTTGTGTTTATTTCTTCTATTTTGAATTATGACTGTTCTAGTTTTGCATACCCTGACCTTTGGGAAAATCTAAATGAGGAAGATAGGGCAATTTCAGCAAATATGTCACTATGTGGGCTTTCCTTTCTTGCTTGCAAACTTCTGTTTGCAGCTATGAGATTAATGTGGCTAATTCTTCTGTTACTGGATTTACAGCTCATCCCTTACCTCTCCCTGTCTCAGACATATTGACCATGTGGTCTTGTTACAACTGGAGCTTAGCAAAACTGAATCTAAACTTTTTCTCCCACATGCTCTCATTTTCTTCCTCTTTGCCTACTTGTAAGGAAAACAGCCCAATCCTTCCTACTTAGATCTTTTTTGGGCTTTCCCCTCTTTCTTGTCCAGAAAACTCAGGCTATTCCTCTTCATCCTCAGCAGATGCCAGGGTAACCCTCTCCTCTACTTACTCTCGGCCAGGTTTCTCCCCCAGACTTGTGTTCTATCATACCGGGATTTCTGCCCAGTTTGCCTTTCTGGACTTTCTTGTGGATATATGCCAAATACTATTGCTCAGGCTGTGTTTCTTATTTGTTGATATGAACTCCCTGATTTCACTATTTTGCTTAGCTGACCTCTTTCCTGGCATTACCTCTATAGTTTGCCACTTATTATAAACAATTCTGGCTTCTTTAAAGCACCTCAGTAACTCTGCACATCCTCATTGTCCCTTGCTGAAGTTCATTCTGATCCTTTTTTCTTTATGCCACCACACCTAGCCTCATCTACTGGTTTCATAGCTTCACCCACATTTGCCTCTAACTTTTATTACAAAAGTGACAGTGTTAATTAGGACTCATCCCCCAAAGTTCCCACTCTGTACCCATTTATGTCTTTTTAATTCCAGTCATACCTAAAAGGAATCAAACAACATTTTTCTTCCTGTTTCATAAAGAACTCTCTTCCATGTAACTCTCTCTCATTATCTATCTTTGGCCACCATTCCTGTTGTCCATGGAGAGGACCTAAAACGTCATGGATTAGCATGTAAACAGTATCATTATTAAAGAAATACTTCTCAGCAATTATCTGAGATAGCTCCAAACAAAACTAAGTGATTTGGTCTGATCTTCATTTAAAGGCCATTTTTTTGACATGTCCAAATTTATCTCCAAAATGCTATCCAAAGGAATGACAGAAAATTGTAGAGACATGCCCGTGATAATGAGCTCAAAGCCCTTGTTCAAGCTACCTAGATCAAGGACCTACAGAGCGTAGCATAGGGGTACAAAGCACAGCCTGAACGAGGGGGTGGAGTTTTCACAGAAGAGTTTAAAGCAAGTTTCACATCCAGGATTTCATTCAATGCATGTGGCATACAGAAATGTCTGCTTCCTGAGGAAAGTGGGTTCATGCAGGTATATGCTGAGCTCATGAAGCGATCTGAATTCCTTTGTATTCATTGAAATCTGCTGCAGGAATCAGATGCTACCAGGCTATTTCATGTAAACTCTTTTGGCCTTCTCCACAGCAAAAACACCCCATTAATCTATTTCAGAGCTTAAGGATTTAAGTTAAAATGAGTTACCTTTTCTTGATATTGTCTCCGTGAGGAATCCAGAGACTGAATGAGGGCAGTGGCGTGACCAACGAACATGGCATAGCAAGTTGCCCCCACGATCATACTCAACATGGTTATCCAGAGGTCGGACATGCTGACCGGGGCGCGGGCTCCATAACCAATGCAGAGCATATGGCTCATGGCTTTGAAGAGTGCGTATGAGTACTGCTTTCCCCAGGAATCGTTCTGCAAGAAAAGAGACAAGTGACTGAGCCAGCAAGCAGCTGAAGGAAAAAATAGATTTTTACCTGTATAGCGGGATCATAGATTACTGGCTCTGTAAGAGCAGTCTGACAATGTATCCTCTCTGCATGAGAAGAGATATCCCTTCTAAATTAATTGTTAGGTAAAGCATCAGAGATCCTGCCAGATAATTCTTAGCACAGTGAGATGAAATAAATTGACTATTTTTAATACATGATTGTATTCTTAAATGTGGGTGTTAACCTAATTACAAGGGGACTAAAGGTCAATTTTATTTTACAGTCCATGGCAGACAGATTAGAAAGATCTGACCACACAGACTTATCAAGAACAAGAAGGTAGTGTTTTGTTTTAATGTGCCTGAACATGCTCCTATGGCCCCACTTCTTTCTTGTCAGAGTTGTCCATTTTTAAACGCAACCACATTTCATCTTAACAGCTGTTTCACTCCTCAAGGACAGAAAAAAAAAAAGTTATTTGTTGTAATGTCTGCTGGTCCTGTATTTTCTTGTAATACTGTGTTTATACCAGAAGCATCCCAATTCAAAAGAAATCTGTTTATTCTGCAATCATAACAAACCCATGTTGATAGCCAAGGTCTGTGAAATACAACTCAAAAGAAAAGGTGAATACCTGGGTCCTGCATTTGTGATGTGTAGCTACCCCTTCTCATTCTCTCCAGGAGATTAGAAGGATCTGATAGCTCACTCACAAGCTTTTAAAACTGCTAAGGTGTTGTCAGCATCCTCTCTTTAGCTTTACATAGAGACAAAGGGGCTGCTCCCAGAGAAAAGCAGACACTTTAACACATTCCAAAAAGCCCTGGGACTCCTTGTCAGATTTTTCTATTTTCCTTGCCAAAGGAATGAAACAAGAACAGGAAAACAAATTGTGCTTGGAGGCATGCAGCGTACATGAGAAAACACAGTATTTACCACAAAGAACTGAGAATAATTTCAGAAATGAAGAAGCAAAGGCAGAAGAACTGGAATGACTTTAGTAAGATTAGGCAGTTATCCAGTATAACGGCTAATAAACAGGACCAAAAATAATAATCCTGTTAATATAAACAAATCTCCAAATCAGCAGTAGCACATATATTTAAAATTTACATTTGAAATACTGATATTTGTGTCTCTCTTCCACCCATACAAGCTCTGACCAAAAGCTCTTCTCAGAAAACTTCGGACTTGCTCTCTTTCCATTTTTTCTAGACCCCCCTGCATTAGCTAAAGAAGCTGGTAACAGGAACTAAGCTAAAAATTCTTGCATCACACATGACACAGTTACTAAAAATTCACTAATAATTTTCAAGTTAATGGTTCCTCTGTATTTTCACTTTCTAAGTTAAAGCTTTTCAGATTTGTGAGCTGTTTCTGTCTTCAAAAATGAAAATTTTGTGCTGTAAATACTGCTAAGGAATAGGTTTTCAATGTCTGTACTTAAAAAAACAGAATTATCTTAGCTCGCTGGGAATCAGGTGGGTTTCACTGAGTAATGAGGAAATGTTTTCTTTTGTTTTGGGGCTTCAAAAGGTACTCAAAATTGGAAAAACTGAAGAAGCTTCTCTGAAAAATCTCTTGTTCAGGACTCAGATACCAAAATGGAGCACAGAAGCTCCTTCTTGTCTCAGTCCAGGTATTTTGATGCAAAAGCCCTCTCTCTCAGGAAAGCAACTTAAACAAATCAAGGCATGGTCTGTTTTGAAGGACTTTCCTTCCAGCTAGTATCAATCGCCTTTGGTGGAAATAATTAATGAGAGAATTGTTTTGCAGTTGCAGCTTTATAGAGACTACATCGGGGGGAAAAAAATCACCTGCTAGCTGGAAAAAAAAATATATCTGTTTTTTAAGGCTAGTAGTAGCATTATTAAAGTCACAGCATTCAAGAGGCTCAGAAGGAAAAGAGAATCAGGACCTCACTTCTTGCAGGGCTCCATGCTCCTCAACTGTGTTTTTTAGCATAACTATTACAAATATTAAATAAAAATAAAAGCTGGCCTCCATGTTTGAATATTTTCTATCCTATCCTTGGTGTGATAGATCTCAATTGAGATTCCTTCAGTAAAATGATATTTTTACATCAAAGTCTTTGAGTTTTTCCAAATGCTGGTTGATTTTATTTCTTGACAGATTCTTTCCAAGTCTGTGAATTACAATTTTAAAATACCATTGTCTTTAAGAAAGAGTAAGAAAATAGAAGTGAGGAGAAGCAAGAAGAAATAAAATATAGGAGGGTTTTCTATCAGGGTGAGTGAAAAATAAATTAAATACTACTTGAGAAGTAGTTTCATGAGGGAATAAGTGTGCTGGAATGACAGAAAAGAAATAACTTAAAACGTACAAAATAAACAAATATATGTTTAACCACATGCCTACCTTTCTACATAAGCCAAAGTAGGATCCAGCACCTCAGTCATGATTGCATCTGTCTGGTGGTCAAGGCCATCTCAAATGGCCATTTTGTTATACAAGCAATATTAGATACTACTACCTAGCCTGTGATAGACCCTGTTACAGACCAGGCACATTTCAGGCTCTTCTGAATGGATGGTCCTGAGGATCTCGTCCTCAGATGGGTAGAAAGGGTTGAGGCAGAAGGAGAAAAAGACCTGGTGACAAAGTCTGACGAAATATTTCAATTCAATTTGGATTTATCTGAGGATTTTGTTGCTGAAAATACTTGTCAAAGCTTTTTATTTTGTTTTCCTTAATAATAATTCAGTTCTTGTAGAATCAGTTGCAAATGTTGGTCTTTTTAGTTTCTATGGGGATTTTTTTTAAGATGATACTGAACAAATATCACTGTGGAGGGTACAAATTTCAGTATTGTGTTGCTCAATGATTTATCCCACATATAAACAATTTTAAAAGAACACTGGTTCAAATGTCAAATGCTATGAATCATGTATGCTACTATCAACATTACTATATGAAATAATAATTATTATTTAATTATTTTTGTACTTATGTTGTATAACCTCAAGGTTTGGCAGGACCAACTTTAACTTTATTTTGTTGTTACAGGTTGGAATTTTCCAAAACCTCATTCAAACGTTGTACTTTTTTCTGTAGAAAAGTGAGGAGCAGCTTTTCCTCTGCTACTAGCTTACAGAGATTTTTTTTTTAATAAGAAGTATTTTTGCACTTGCATCATAAGGAGATTTTTACATAACACATTTACAGATAATATCCTTGAGTTAATAAAAGCCTATTCTATGGAATAAAAAATGCTGTGTTAACATAGCCAGCTTTTCTTTAATATAATTTTTAAAATATTAATATTTCTATAAATGTATGTTAAATGTTACCCTAAATGGTCATATTCTGTTTTTAATGTATAGATTTTAAAAATAAATTTTAAAAAAAAAAAACAAAAAACAAAACACAAACTTTTATGAGCTGAAAAAATCTCCTATCAATCAGTAAAAAAGGGCATTTAATTTCTTAGTTGACAATGGGTTGATCACTGTTTCCAGATTAGCAGTAATCGGTTTAAAATGTTTTAAATGAAATGACATTAATTTGCAAAAACTATTAAAGACTGTAATCGTGAGAAATACGAAAGCTGTTTAACCAAGGATTGATTACATAATCTAGCTTGATGACATTAGGAAATCCTCACATTTGTGAAAGCAATGATCACTGATCATTTGCAATTAGTTCTGTACGTATATACATTAACTTAGTAGTTATCCTGAAGAACACATTAATCACAGGGCACTTCTGATTTTTAAAAGTCTGTTTCTAAGCCTCTTCCTTCACCACAGGATGCTATCCTTTGTCTCAAATATCACACAAATATCTATTTGCAATATTAACTTTTCAGCTTATATGAATAAATCACAGAAAGGTCACACGGCACCTGCTAGGGGCCAACAATAAAAGGCAAATTATTTTTCTCATTGGATTAAGAAAGGTTTTCTATTTTACTGGAATCTATGGAGGTTTTCACCAGGAGATTTTGTTGTCATCAGACAAATTCCACTCCCATACTGTAGTCATTCCCTCAGGCACAGCTTATGGTCCCTCAGCCATACCCTTGAACTGAGATATAAATTGATTTAGAAATCTCATACCAAGCAGACTATTGCACAGACAGTAGGGTTTTCACATTTTTGACTCAGTTCCTTTTTTCCTTTCTCATCGTGGTCACTGCATGTGTCACAGAAATGGTCTTCTCCGTTTGCAAGAGCATGATTTACAATCATGGAGCAAACATTGCTCTAGGAATTATGTGAAATACTTCTACAAGGATCTGGAACTCACACGCCTCATTCTCCTTTCTAAAACTGTAGTAGGAACGGAGATGGAATGACACATTAGTTAAAATCTCAGACAAGAAACTACAGCAAAATACCATCGTGGTATTTCAATTTTCAAAGTTTGAATACCACAATGAATAAAAATGTTGGCCAATGGGAAAGGTGTGTAATATTTACTTTTTCAAAACTCATGCAATGGTGAATGTACTACCTTGCAAAACCTCTACTTCTTATAATAGCCATTATTACTAAGAATCTCTTGTTGTTTTCTAAAACTAGTAAACAAAAGGCAAGTTGGGATCAGACTTGGAGGGCTAAAAATTCTGCTGTTATTCTAAAAGTGTTAAGAAGCCCAAAGAAGAAGAGTATATTTTAGGAAGTTTGTAGGTACATATGATTTAAGGAAAAAAAACCCTGAATCTGTAAGCTCAGTGGAATAAGCAGATGTCTTCAGAAACTTCTCAACATTTCTCTCTGCTGATACATGCACAGATAACAGATGGTGTAAATGACTCAGCATATACTTTTAAGACCAACACTGGCAGAAAAATTTTAGAAAGTGTTTGGCATTGCATTCCACAGGAGAAGAGGTTTGACTGGTGGAGTGACGACTAAATGACTAAATATTATATATTTAATTTGTTCAGAATCATTATGGTGTTTTGCTGTCATTACAGTTTATTCATGTTTTGGTGCTATGTCTTTGGAAGTAGCCATCAAAAAAAACAGTGTAGCATGGCAGATCTTTCTTCTTCTCTTGATTACTTTTCCTCATGCAGAAAAAAATGGATCTTTATTTGCTAATACATTCCCACATTAAAAGCAAGCAGCCAGAATATCTGCCTATGATCACCTTTTCAGGGTAAGGATAGATAATTTTCATTGTAGAAACAGTGTGGCAATTCATAAACAGGAACAGAAGTGCAGACATTTGGCTTAAGCACTGAGTTACAAAATAATAAATTAAAACTTATGGGGAAAAAACTTCTATTCCTTTGCCTTTGAATCAGCCCACTCTGACTCATCCTTTTAACCAGCCACTGTGCTCCCTTAACTGAGCCCAGAAGACTGAAGAAATTTTGTAATGCATGAATCGCATTTAAAATAACATTTCATTCCAAAGGATTATTTTAATGAGAAATTTTAAGGAATTACACCTTAAAAAGCTGTCACAAAGCTTTTATAAAATTTAGTGTAAAGTTTAAAATACAGATTATGTCTATTATTCACATGTGAAAATTTAATGGTCTAGGAGACATTCTTGCACTGTGGAATTTGTCTGTACCTGGAATTTTTCATAAAGTACTGGTTTTGGCTCGGGCCAATCAATAATCTCCGAAACAATCCCTGAAAACAGCCTGAGAGTTATCATAGGTTCACTTGAGACCACTGTGCCTTGGCAACTAAGAAGTCCAGTTAGTTGTATGGCACTGGTTTGTGGAGGCACGATAGAAAACAGACCCGGGCACATTTGATCCACCGGTATTCATAGAGCTCCCATGTCACTCAGCCAGCGACAAACTAAGGGACAAATACTGGTGGAGGAATTTTCCAAAATGTACCTGTTGCTTTGTCTCATGTCCATCTGATGGAAAAGCAAGATCAGAATGTAGTGAAGCAGAAAGGAATTTTCAAAGGTTATGTGTTTCTGTTCCTTAAAGAACTCTTGCAGGATGTGAACTACTTCTACAAGGGGGATATTGCAGGGTTTTAGACTTTGCCTACCAGTTGTGACTAATTTTCTTATACCTCTGTTTTCAAACTTGTTGAGTGGCATCATCTTTAGTAACAGTTACTGCCACTGGAGAGCATTCCTTCTCCCCTTCTTTGAAATCAATTTCATTATCACAAAATATACTAAAAAAAAAAAGCTCTTACAAATGCATATCACTAAAGGTGCAGGTGTTATCATGCCATTCTATGCTAAACTTTTTCTCCAAGAGCCTCTTACTGAAATTTATCAAATAATCTAAAAATCTGATTAAGATATTTGGCTTTTCGTTCTCCTCCCCCATAGTGTGCTCAAAGATAGATGAAGTTCAAATCACTCTGCTTTTCATCCTGAAATGAACTTTAGCGCCATTATTTACAAGGGACTGACTGGAACAGATACACATTGTCTGCCAAAGGGAAAATATGTTCTAATCACAGTAAATACACAATAAGAATCGTGTGGTCACAATAAGTGATTACAACAAGTAAGTACACCCACAGGTTTTTAGTAAACATAATTTCACTGGGCAAACAATGCATTTCAGAGAGAAGCACTTTCTTACAAGTAAAGGGAAAAAAAGAGTCAAAACAATGGCATGTCTATTAAATGAATACATAAATCTTGCAAGGAAGGACTTCTGATGAGAAACTGAGATTCATGAAATTGCACTATTCAGATGAGGTAAAAAAAATCAGAGTGTATTAAAGACACCACATCTTTTTTTTCTGCTCTTTTCAGTTGGTGAAAGGAGCTGGATATGATGCAAAACAGTTTCCTTAACATGCCTCAAGCATTGAATCAAACCATTTATGAAATGCTTTTATAATGCAAGCACTGAGAAAAGCCTTGAATTTTCAACAGTAACTATCTGATAGTCAAGAACAGGCAGACGATAACGTGAGCTTAATATAGTACAGTTCTGGGAGATGGCTGAAGGAGTGAAGTGACATAAACCTGACTCATGACTCCACGGTGTACTGCTTTACTGAAAACTGTTAGGAAGACTATCCACTGTCATAAACAATATTTGCAAGCAATTTAGAAAATGGATCTGGGAAGAAGGAACTCCAACTCTGCTTTGTGATGGACTTAGACTAGACAGCAAATTACATGAAGCATTGGATCCCAAATGACAAATGAAAATGCTATGGTTTTGGCAGTGGACATTTAGCTTTCTGAGTGCTGTAATCATTCTCTTCAAATCAAAGTAATTTTGAAGCTACATGAAAACAAGAAATCAGAATCACAGAATGGTAGAGGTTGGAAGGAACCTTCAGAGATCACCTATTCCACCTCCCCTGCCAAAGCAGATTGACCTACAATAAGTTGCTCACAAATGCATCCAGGTGGGTTTGGAAAATCTCCGGAGAAGGAGACTCCACATCCACTCTGGGCAGCCTGTTCCAGTGCTCAGTCACACTCAAAGTGAAGACATTTTTCTTCATGTTGAGATGGAATTTCCCGTCTCCAATTTGTGGCCGTTGCCCCTTGTTCTGTTGCTGGGCACCACTGAAAAGAGTCTGAACCCATCCTATTGATACCTGCCCTTCGGATATTCATTGATGAGATCGCCTCTCAGTCTTCTCCAGGCTTAACAGACCCAGGTCTCTCAGACATTCCTCCATTCCTTTGATCATCTTTGTAACCCTCCGCTGGAGTCATTCCAGTAGTTCCCTGGCCTTCTTGAGTTGGGAAGCCCCAAACTGGACACAGTACTCCAATGTTGGAAGTAAACAACCAACTTATTAAGTGGCAGAAAAGGCTATCATTAGGAAAAAGGCTAGGCAAACCTGATATATAAATTGAACTGTACATAGACAGACATGCACAAAATCACAGTATCACAATACTTTCTAACTAAGAATATCTCAAAACATACAAAGCCTGATTTTCCAAGAAATGCTTTCATCCTTGTCCTACATAAGAAAAAAGAAATCTTGTTTTGGTATTTGCAGGAGTGTGCCTTTAACAAAAAAAAAAAGCGGATTACAGTAGATTAAAACAGTCTCATATAATCCACTCATAAAGGCAAATGTGTCTACACAGAGTCTAAATATGTTTTAATCTGCTTAAAAATGAATCAAGGTGAACCAATGCCACTTTCACACAGAGACTCAGCATAAAGTTTGGGATGAGGATTCAGGACTTCCAGTCCTTTAAAAAACAGGTAATTTCCCCAGTACGGTGATGTTTGGTACCACATACACAAACTCAAAAATTTATCTCCTTAATCTAAAATTATAACTTTCATCGTATTTTATTTTCTTTTTAAGTAACTTAGTTTTTAAGGCAGAAGTTCAGTGCTGGTTTTAAGTATTCTTCTTCACTTAGATGGTATTGAAGGCAATGATTTCCTTGTCAGTTTTCAATTTATTTCCTAACCTGATACCTTTGAGACTCTCAGCTACATCTGGTTACTTTACAGTTCTTCAGGAAATTAACTTACTAAATATCTGAGCCCTCAAGAGGCTGGTCTTCTTTTTTGGTAAATCACAGTCCTTCATCAAATACTATGTCCTACAAAAAGCTGTGCATTATTTTGTTAAGCAGTGACAGCAGGAAGCAAAGGAGTTTTGCAGTTGAAAACCTATTTTGGCTCTACAAAAAGAAGAAACCTGTGTCAAAGCAAGCAGGCTGGATCTAGGTCAGAGGCTTTTCTTTTTCTGAGAACTCATCTGAGTTTGCTGATGACCTGTTCTTAAATTCAGAAGAACTAAAACTGCAGTTGCTTACCAGAGTACGCAAGACTTACATGGTAATAAAATAATATAAAGAAAAAAATGATTTAGCAGCCTAAACACCACCCACAAAATTATGTTTAGGCATTAAAAAGAAGAAAAAAGACTGAGCAGATCACAAAAAATTCATTTCTCTCTTCTGCCATAGGAAGGTTAACCTGAATTTTAGAAGAACGTCCTAACTTTTAGGGTACCAACTTCATATGATGGGGAGAAAGAAGGGGAACATGCTCCTCTTCTTCTTCGATACCCTTGTCAACTGTGACCCTGTAGCATTCACTTAAGAGGTGAGGAGCACCCAGGTCCCAGTTCTAGCTCTAAAGACAGGGATGCCCCTTAACAACCAGCTGCCCATGTCCACTCAGTCTCCTAGGTAAAGTCACCCCAGCACAGGGCACAGTGCTGAGGATAACCAGGAAGAAAAACTTGAAATCACGGTAGTGTCATGACACCATGACACTGTGCCCATGCTTCTGGCCTAAAAGAAAAAATCACATTAACTCAAAAGGCAATTGGACAAACCACTGGAGGAAACACACAGTGATGGCCATTAAACACATGAATACCAGATCTGGATCCAGAAGTCCTCAGCTGCAAATTTATGAAAGCTTGTAGGACATGCTAAAGGAAACGTCACTCCATGCTTGCTATAGCTTGATCTTCCTTGAACAACTGCTCCTTGCTGTCTTGGGAAGAGGCCAGACAGACTATGGGCCAGACTTCACATAGGCACTCCATTATTCCTGCGGTCCCACCTGAATGAACTCTCAACAGCTGAGTCATTAACTTCAATTCAGCCAGGCATTCACTTTGTCTTTAGTTTATTCTCTTTCCTCTGCCCACTTTCCTACCTGTCCCCCAAAACCTCTTGTACTCTTTACCCAAAAGTGAGGTGCACTAAAGCCATAGACGCATAATTCTAATTTCTTGTTCAGTCCTTTGTATAGACTGTTTCACTGCATTGTTTTTACCTAATTAGTGATCATGTGGGATATAACCTCTCTTGCTATCACATGTAGTTTTCAAACAAATCGAATATTCATTACTGATCAGAGAAAGAGAAGTTCAAAGATATTAATTCCTTATTCTAAACTATCTACCTCCAGCATGTTTTTTATCTTCTAAACAAAAGTTAAAAAACAATGATTGAATAAGTCAAATCTGGAAAAGCTATGGACAAGTCATAAATAGGTGTCATTGTGCTGCACTTTTTTTATGTATAGAATTATACTTAGAATAGATTAGCAAATACAGAAAAGGACTAAGTCAGAATTTACCTACTTTTCATGCTGAACGCTTTGATTACCAGAAGATCCACAAAATTATTCTGTAGAGCAACCACAATATTCACCTATTGAGTAGTTTAAAGGAATTAATGTTTCTCAGTTTAGATATTGAGGATGAAAATGCATTGAGTGAAATGGGTAAGGCTGAGGCAGATGGCCCAGACTAGAGGACGAACCCTTGGAAGATCATGGGAGTCAGTCATGGGAGGTCTGGGACTGATGTTTGAGGGAGAGAGGAACAGGAAGAACACCATGATCCTGAGCAATGGAGGATGAAAAGGAGTAGTTGCAGTCCATTGCATATTGTGCTGTTTACACAAGGTTATCTTCAATGACCAGTGGCCAAACTTGTCCTTGGTTTTGTTTGCGAGAATGGGCAATAAGGCAGGAAGGCACAATAAATTTTCAAATCAGCTGACTTCAGGTGCTTCACTTTAATGGCTAAGTGAGTTGTCGAGTCTTCCTAGGCTCTTGACACATTCAGTAAAAATCAGACTTCTGCAGATGATGATTCAGAATAGAAGTTTAATGCAGGTGCTCTTTATTACCTCCAGGGGAGAGTTTCTCTCTCCATCAGCTGCAGCAGGATCCTATTCAGCTAAAGCCACCCTCATTAGCTTCCTGACCTCCCCTGATGAGCATATCTCTATTTTCATGGATGGGTATGGCTCCTCATTTCTTCCTTGCTCCAGTCTGGTGGAGAAAATAAAATTCCTAAGGACAGTCTCTTCTCTCAAGCTATGGTTTTATTTTATGATACATGGTTTTGCTCTTGCAATTGAATTTGTCAGTCAGATCCCAACATGGGTTTGCCCTTGTGATGGCTGAGAAAAGTCCCTGGGGTTCTGTAAGAGGTGCTGGAGATTTGACTAGGTGAATTGAGTTCTAGCAGAGTGGCTTTAATGTAAGAACACTAGAGTGAGACGGTATCATAAACCACAGCTGGGAGCAAGTGAGAAACAATAAAAAGATACCTAATGAGAACTGAGGAATGCTCAGAATGCAAACTTCATAATTATTAACTTTCCGTTATACAGCAGAGAGCACACAACGAGAGTAAGAGTTCTTGGATTCAGGGCACCTATTTGAATATCCATATCCTGAAGGCATGGCATTTACTTTGCTTGAAAAAGGTCGAGAAGGATTTTAAATTGGAAACAACTTAAAGGACTTGGATTCTAATGAAAATAGCATGTATTTACCCCAGAATTGTGCTATCTAACTTGCAAATGGTTGGGAACCTTCCTGAACTAGAAGCTTCATGTTTACTAGGCAGCTGAATGACAAGATTGATTTTAACAATCTGAGAATCCATGGTATATCTATTATCTGTTAACTACATCAAAAGAATACTCTTTTTTACTATTAGTTGGCCCATTGAAGCAAAGTAACCATCGAACCATTGTTGGCCCATTGAACCATGAACTTAAATTCAGTTGTTTGCCTTGAAACCAGTACCATGTCAATATTTGATTATGTTAATACATCTAGCCACCCACGGCATTATGTATGGCACTAAGCATGAATAGTGATTAAAAAATCACCATTTATTTTTATTGCAACTGTGTTTTGCACCCTCTAAGTACACGGGTACAGAAAAGTTTTACAAACAAACTGGACTTGCAAACAAAAATAGTTTTATAATTCCCACCAAAACTTTAACAGACTAAGGCTCTCATGTCATTGAAATTAGATTTTAAATGGTCTTGAATCAAATCTAACTTCAGATGACATGGATAATTTTTCCTTCTGAAGTTTGCATTAACAGTTTCACAATTCTTGATAAAAAAAGAAAATATATTAAACAATTTTACAGATCCAACCTTAAGAATCAAACCCGTGAAAAAGAAACAAAATCCCTCTATGGGAGGAAGTTCATCCGAGGACATTATCAAAGCAGCTTTCATTATTCAAAACAATATGCCATGTTTTTCTTCTATCTTTAAAAATTAAATTGAGAGTCATTATTGATTAGAAACACAGGTTATATTGTACTTGGGTGATTTTTTCATAGATACCATACATATTTAGTTGTTAATACACATTATACATTCAGTGTCACCATTATAAGTGAATAATATAAATGGTAATTTTTCTGATTTCGTTTCACTAGTAAATTTTGAAGACTATATTATTCTATAGTCCCTATATAAATATCTTCTAGATAGTCTGTGTACAGATGTCTACAGTCTGTGTACAGATGTCTACATATTATCTGTATGAGCAAGCGGTGAGTAATTTTTTTCTATGAAGTCCGAAAGATTTTAAAAGCAAAGGGGTAAAACCAACAAGTTTTGCAAAATTCTAGAAATCATTCATCTTTTATTTATTTGTACACATGCAAACTTTATGTTTCCTCAAATCATGCTGAGATGGATGAGTGCACTATCTCATGCTTTTTTCAAATAAAAGAGACTTCTGCTTCAGATGTAGTACTTCCATTTAAGCTACCTCATTCCTTCTTCTTCCTCCCCACATTACTTTTTTGAGTATATGTTTTTTGCCTTCACAACTAAGCTGGTTTAGAGTTAATATATTTGATTGATCTGCAAAACACATTCAGCTAGGAGCAGTGCAGTTCCACCATTATTTCTGAGGGCATGTGGCATTTCCAGGATGCACTTCCTGTCAGCATTTATATGTTATCCTTTCCATAAACAGCTGCTTTAGAAACATTCTAACTGCAAAACCCTAAGGGAAACTCATCCCTGCGTATTCATACAACTCAGAAATAAACTAATTTCTTTTAGAGTAAATTTTATACTACTCTATTTAGGCACAAAAGAGTATGTAGCAGCACGAAGGTCTTGCTGCAAGAGTAAAGCCATGACAATCAGTGTTGGAAGGCACATTTTATACATTCTCTATTGCATCTGCATTTAATATACAGTGTTGACGGTAGGGGACAAGCAGCCTTTAGGTGAATGCTACGGGTTATGAGAGCTTCTAGAGAGACTTCTGCAAAAGTCCAAAAATTCTAAGAGATAAATTTAAAAGGGTTTTTTTTTTTTAGTTTTAGAGATAAGCATAGGGAAATTATGTACTATTGCAAACAGTGACAAATGATTGGTGTTATGCCTTTTCTTCTGACTACTCAATTCTACTGTAATTCTACTGACTACTGTAAAAGTGAACTAGCAGTCTGAGTAGATTGTTTGAAAAGACCCCTTCTAAGTACAAAGTTGTTCAAAAAGTCATGTAAGTCCCTCCCTACCTATATCTATATAGATAATCTTTTTTGATTATATGTTTTATTGTCAAAGTCCTAGGGTATCCTCAAGTCCAAGCTAACTTCAAATATAAAAGATTAAATGTAGTGACTACACTCTAGTGTATTTTTGCATAAATAATATGGAAAAGGATAAGAATATTTTATGGAAATCCAAGACAAATTACATTATCTTATTTTATTACATATTAAGGGATCTTGGATGGACTAAAATGACACATGAGATGGACCAGAGAAAGTGAGTCATCTGTGAACTGGGAAGTATTTTCTTGTTGCATTCAAATGCCAATTTGTGATTTTCAAATAGATTGCTTCAAAGCATCTCTCTTGTTGTATTAGCAGTAGTGCAGAATGTAGGTAAAACTGTATTATTTAACTAGAGATGACAGAGTAAATCTCTCTGCTTCAATCCTATTCATATGAGATTGTCATGAACCTTTTGTAATGAACCCAAACGACTCAAAGAGAAAAAAAATATTAAGGTAATGTTAATAATGGTTGAGGTTTTGTTTGGTTTCTTGTTTCTTTTTATTTAGGGAAAATATTTTTTTCAGATTTAATAAATCAGTAAATTAATTACAGCAGGTTTTTTTAATTGATAAACAGCATTTTTTTAATGCTAAGATTGTTATTCCTTTCACAGGAGAACAAAAACCCACTGCAAATTTTTAAAAATGGTGGGAGGACCAGAAAAGTCTCACAACAAGGCTTTGTTTTTTTCCTTATGTTATCAATAGTATCTTCTAAACATAAACGGACATAAAAATCCAAATAGCAGAAAGAAAACACAATATATTTAAGAGAAATGTAATGTTTAAAGTAATTGATACAAGAAAGCGCTCACTGCTTGCTCATGCAAGTAATATGTAGAAATCTGTACAGACTATCTAGAAGCTATACTTAAAAGTTTATTCATGAATAATAATGTTAAATAAGATGCTGCACATTTCAGATAATGTAAAATTTGTGGAATACTACTGTATTTCTCCTATAGAAGATCCTTTCCATCATTCCTATTAAATTACATTATTTTCTCAAAGTTTTATGCCTCTATTTGAAATACTTCAGGTTGAATCTGCTCAAATGAGTTTATGTGCAGAAATCAGGAATAGCAGGAAAGGGAAGGGAGCAGCATTAAAGAAAATTACCCTAGTCCTTTAAAACAAGTGAAACATATGCAGCCTAAATCTGAATAAGCTATGTACACTCCTGGCATATGTGTATAAAAAGTAAGAGAAAAACCAGTTCAGACATTAAGCAAAATCAGTAGATTAAAACAAATGAAAGAAAATAATAATGCCATATATTTCCCAATTTTCTTGTTTTGGTAACCAGAACCGGATGCAAATCAAGATTTCCAGTTCCACAGGGAATTCTCCTTGTTTAGCTTTTAGCTTCATTTTGATTTAAAGTGAAAATATGAAATACTAAAATTTCCATGGAAGGAGAAGCTGAGAAATAACCAGATTTAAAAATGTTTTTATGACACCTTCTTGCCTTCCTCTAGGATTTTGAGAATCCGGATTACAAATTCTATAGACTACTAATGCAGGTATGGTGGACACAGGTCAATGGAAAGAAATATATTATTTTGAATGTCTGATGTAGAAAGTGCCTTGCTTCAGAATTCCATGACCCAGACCAAATTATTTTGCTTTGATTTTTTTTTTTCTAATATGAAATGTAAGCATTCTAAATGCACAATTTCTGGTGGCAAAATTTCATGTCTAATTGCGTCTCAATAGAGACTTCTCTCTAGATGTAATTTAGATATTAGCATGAGTCAGGTGCTAAATAGCCACATGGAGAAAGTTCAAATTTGATACTGCAAACCCCCTCAGTTAAATGGAGTAAAATCAATGCTCTTGAGACAACCTGATTTTGATGTGGTTGATAATAATTCCTTGGGAATAATATGCAGCTTGTGCAAAAACAATTATATCTATACTATATTAAAGCATATAGATATTAATATAGGTGTGCAATGAAAAAGAGAAAGAAAGAACAGCTGTATATGAAAGGTATTAATCTGGATGTACCTACAGCTGGATTTATTCTGCGAAACCTGCTCTGGCATAAATATTCCAAGGGTTCAGTTTTTAGATATTCCAGCCATAGGACAAATCTCCACTTGTGGAGAACTACTTCAGAATAATTGCTCCACAATGATATCCCAGTTCACCCTGGAATACCACCACATGCAGATAAATACTTACTGTTAAAATTATAGAGATAGAGGCAAGTAGACTGAACCAGCTCTCCCAGAACAAAGAGAATACTCTCTTCTACAACAGGGAAGTTGCATTTGGCCATGAGATGCTTATAACTCCTCCTGAATATTCATTCTAACGCAAACGAGGAATACAAGGTTCTAAAATATGACAGATCCAACTTATACTCCTGCTTTAGTTCATATTTTTTATTAAAGAAATGGCTTAAGGCATCTGTTGTGATGTCTGATTTTTCTCTAGAATAGCTATCAAACACATTAGACTTAACCATATTATATGTAGTTTCTTGTATTCTTTCAACTTTAAGGTTTACATAAAATATTTTTTAATTTAGATGTACCAGAAATCCCTTCACAATATGCTGCCATATAAGCATTTATGAATCAGGTTGATTCTTGAGGGGAAACATGGAAATTAAATTTTTATGATAAGTGGGCAAGTCCTTCCTTGCATCCACATCTCAAAAATTTCCTACTAGCACTTATGATAACAAAGAACAAGTGCAGAAATAAGTTACTATCTATTACTATTACTATCTATTAGGTACAACAATTTGCTTTAGCATGCTTCCTCTAATTGTTTCATTGTTCTTATCCCATAGAAGGAAGACCAGCATTCTATTTGAAAGAAACAGAAGCACACGAGGCATCTGACTAATTCATTACAGAAGTCATCCTCTTCAGCACCTATTGTCACATCAGTCACACAGTGCTGCAATCAACATTTACAAACACAGGTGTCCTAATTTTGATCCTTTCTCTGTGGCACTAAGCACCAATATCTACTGAAATAACTACCACCATCATCATTAAATAATTATATCAATACTGCAACATTGAGTTTAAAGTATTTTAGTGAAAGGAAAGTAAGGCAGCGGGGCTTAAGACAGTAGTTGAGTTCGTAATGCTAAACAATTTCCAAAGTTGATGAAGTTGTGGGATTACAACTTGGAATACCTTCTTTGAAGGACTGTTTTCACTTTTTAGCTCATAATATCAACACAATGAGCTCAAAATTATAAACCTAACACATCAATATTAGCTGAGTCACGACGATTAATGCATTTGCCATTCCTGGCATTCACAGAATCTAAGACAGTTTCTGCTGTATTTCAGATTTTTAGAAAGTAGAAGAAAAACACCACTCTGTATTCTCTGTTTCATGGCTTCTTGGGGACGTTGGCGAATGAGAAGGTCGACATGAGGTGGCAATATGTGCTCGCAGCCCAGACATGCAACCCCACCCTGGACTGCACCAAAAGAAGCGTGGCCAGCAGGTCAAGGGATGTGATTCTACCCCCATACTCTGCTCTTGTGAGATACCACCTGAAGTACTTCAACCAGCTTGGGAGTCCTCAGCACAAGAAGGACATGAACATGTTGAAATGGGTCCAGTGGAGGGCCATAAAGATGATCAGAGGGCTGGAGCACCTCTCCTATGAGGACAGGCTGAGACAGTTGGAGTTGTTCAGTCTGGAGAAGTGAAGGCTACACATATACCTTATAGCAGCCTTCCAGTACCTAAAAAGGGCCTACATGAGAGATAGGAAGGGACTCTTTAACAGACAGTGTAGTGATAGGATGAGGGGTAACAGTTTTAAACTGAAAGAGAGGAGATACAGATTAGATATTAGGAAGAAGTTCTTTACTGTGAAGGTGGTAAGGCATTGGAACAGGTTGCCCAGGGAAATCGTGGTTGCCCCATCCCTGGAGGTGTTCAAAACCAGGCTGGATGGGGCTTTGAGCAACCTCATCTGGTGGAAGGTGTTCCTGCCCATGGAAGAGGGGTTGGAACTACATGACCTTCGTGTTTCCTTCCAACACAAACGATTCTATGATTCTATGAAAGAGACAAATAATACAATATCTCAATCAGAAAATATAAAGGAAATAGTAAGAAAATAGTATGGAATAAATTGATACAATTTTTAGGAAAAGAAATGGCAGCCATGATGTAAATAAGTTTTAAAGAATACTGTAGAGATGCTGGGTTTGATTACAGGAACTTCTGTATTATTTGAATCCATTTCCTATTGGTAGAAATCAATAAGCATAAAAAAAATATAAATAATGAAATTTTTTCATTAAGTATGAGACACAGGAAATGTAATAACTTTTTCTGCAAACACATCAAAAATCTACTATCAAAAATAAACATTTCAAAATACAGGAGATACCAGAAAAATTGCATAGAATATTACACCAATGACAAGAACAAAGGAAGGAAAAGTTATTATTACTTTGCTTTCTACCTCTGCAATAATGGATGACCTGCTAAACTGTCAACAAACAGAAGAAGCATAAGCCAAAACCTTTGTGGTCTCCCTAAAGCCTCAGCAATTGTTGTAAAATTGAGAACTTGACTTGTTTTCCTCTTCAGTGGTCATGACACACTGAGTTAAACCAACAGTGTCCTCAGCAACCCCATTCTCTCGTCCTCGCATACTTGGCATAAAATTTTGATATTTAAATTTACATGTCCTCAGTCTGCATTAAACATACCTTGTTGTTCAGCACTGCATGTCTACAGAATTCTCCTCTGCAGTTTCTTATAGTGTCAAATCACATGAAGTAATATATTATCCTGAAGCTTCAAGGTTGGCCTTGAACCCAACGCACTGAAGCAGGTCATTACTTCATCATCTTGGTGCAGGGGGATATGGACTAAGCCCAGTGACTAGGGCAGTGCTGTGTGCAAGAGAGAGCAATAATTGATTTCTGAACAACTGCACATACTAGAAGGGATATTATTATTCACTGTAGATTCCTAAGATATGGGTGCCTTAGTATGTCAGTTACATATTGTTTTTATTGGTATTACCATATTTCCAAACTTTGTTGTAAATAGAGCACTTATCTGAGTTGGGCAATTCCCCTTATTTTGTTCCACAGTCCATCTCTGATAGCTAATTTCAATCTTTTATCTGTTCTTAGAAGCACTTTCTATAACTAAATAGCCATACATAAATATAAATATATGAGTGTAAAATATGTTATAGCAGTGTACCTCATGAGCTCCTCAGTGCCTCTAGTAATCAGATGATTCCCATAAATTCCATATTTTCAAATTCCCAAATTTAAGACTGAGGGATTTGATTTACATAAGCATTTATTGCTCAGCACTGCAAATGAAGGCAAAGAATCTCATGAATTAAACATGGCTCTACAGTATCTTGCCATATAATAAAAAGGTACTTAAAAAGATTGGTGAAACTCTAAGTGAGGATTATCAGATAATGATCAAATTCAGAAAAATCTCACGAGAAAATTAGCTGCCCTAATGGTCAACTATAAGGAAGAAGGTGTTAAGTTGATGCATTATCAAAAAGGAGAAAATACAATGCTGAATAACACATCAAATTACTATAATGCATTCCTTCAGCTCCACTGAGTAAAACAGAGATCTTATTTAAAAAGAACCATGTGATTGTGTAATTGAAAATGGTGTTCATTACGAAGAAATTTTGAGAATTAAAATTAAAGTGCTGTGTGTTATTACTAAATAGGTTTTGTACACGTTATATGCATAATTCTTAGCATCTCCTGCATTTCTGAACTTCCCTATCAATTTCCTTTTCATTTAATTAATTCATTTTATGAGAGGCACTTTCAGACTCTACAGCAAAGATTCACAAATTCTTTTCCTAGCAATGGTGATACTGTCAGAGATGAAGATCTGTAGTCTAATGTCTAATTTCCTTTGCCTCCCAGGAAATGACGTGATACAAAGGTGAGTTAATATACTGCAAAATCCCACTTCACCAAATCCAAAACCTAAAAAACCCCAGGAGCTGCAAAGAGTCCAACTGCAAGGACAGTAAGGAAAAGCCAAAACAAAGAAACCGGAGTATGTAAAGTGTTCTTGCTGAGCAAACAATGGCTGACTGCCATGAGAAATGCTAGCAAAGCAAGCCCTTTCCAAAAGGTTTACAATCCCTTTTGGCTTTTAAAAAACTCACTCTTCAAGTTAAATTCTATACTTCCCTGCTAGATTTTTATCTCACTAAGGGAACATTATATGTGAATAATCTGAAAATGTCAGATAAATACATTGCTTTAAGAACCATATTTTCCTAACCAATTATTGCAAATATAGACAAGAAAATACAGGTTAGGCACCTTCAGATATGTTATTTTGATGACTAAGGTGCCTTTGAGTCTTAGTCCTTGGTATGCAAAGCCAGAGCAAACCTCCAATACAACAAAAACTACTCATCTATTGTAAGGAATGCTTTATTGCAGGCAGTCATGCTTACATGGCCAGATGGCATCAGTGGTAAAAATGTCATCTCTCATCTCTACCTGCCTAGAAACACTGTCCCATATAAGACCTGGCTATAACTGTTCATCAGTTGGGACTTACACACTGTGTGTTTGTGTTTCACTGCAGCTGAAACCAAAAGCAAAACAGAATCTTGGTTTGCACAGAGTGATTATGGGAGAGGATCACTGTGCTTTTCGGTTCTGTGCCTCCCCTGGTTTTAGCTGCAAGTTTAACTCCTAATATTCTAAAGAACTATTGGCTCCAACTCTGAAATATGACAAAGATGTTTAGTCTCTGAGTCATTATTGAAGTGCACTAGTCTGAAGAATCAAGACCAGAAAACTGAGGATAAATCACACAAGGAGATGTGGATAATAGGCTTCCTGAACCAAGTAGAAATTAGGCAGCATCATTAGGGAAGTCTGTGAAACTTCTTCAGAAAAGACCTTTCTTTTAGGAATGAAACTCACAATCCTAGTTTTAAAAAACCCTAGGAACAGCATCTGAGAGCCATATACCCTTACTGAAGTAATTGACTGTTATTTTTTCTGTAATGGATTGGTTGGAAAATGACCTAAAGTGAGTGGAAAAAACCTAGCTGCTGCTTACTTTTAAATTATATTTACTGGTTTTCTTATTTTTAAAGAGAAGTGCATTGATATTCTGGAAGAGCACAAGATCCTGCCTTGTCAATACTAATTCAGCATTAATAAAGTCAGCGCAATCAAATGGCAGTAAAGACACAGAAGTGGTCAAGTGGGATCACATTTAGAAAAATTGAGGGAAGATGCGATGCCAGCTCTGGCTGCCACTTCATAGCAACAGGAATGCCAATATTAGGAACTGGCCAAGAAGGTCAATCTTAGAGTTTTATTATTATTATTATTATTATTATTATTATTATTATTATTATTATTATTATTATTATTATTATTATTGAAGATAATATCCCAATGCCATCTGAATATTTTTGCTGAATTACCTAGGTTGTAGGTTGCTGCCGTATTAACCAGTGGTGATCTTATACCCTTTTACAGAGAAACCTTTCCTTTTAATTTCATATTCTACTTCATGATGCACTACGACATTTTTATCATCCTTTCAAAGACAAAAATCCAACTGATTTGTTATGCTTTAATTGCATTCAGTCACATTATTCAGAGAGACAGTAAGCAAAATGCAGCTTGGTTTCCTATTATCCTTGGTTTCTAAATTATCTTATTCCTTTGTGACATTAAATTTAACCTATGTTATTTTTCTTAAGAGTACTTATAAAGTAAAGCCATGAGCATGTCTGTGGAATTTGAATAATTTCACAGATCAGCTCATACAGAACAAACAGCTTTCAGGAGAAGTCTTTTAGGAGGAGTTCTTGCGCTCTGCAGTCTGAAGCAATTAATGTGCAAGACAGAAGGGAACCATGGCCTGGAAGAGTACGCTGGGCTGTGTCAGCTGGGGAGACAGCATGTCATCCTCATGGCATCCTTACTTCCTTTAGCATCAGGTTCTCACAAATGCTTGCAACTGACTTGCATATTGGAAAACTAGCTTTTTCTGGCTGAGCACACATTGGCTTGAATAGGTCTTCAAGCCAATGATCACCATGAATAAGTGTTAAAACTTACTTCAAAGCAAAATTGTTGCATTAGCCTGAGGTTAGCCCTTGCAACAACGTCATTTTGAGATATGTACTTAAGAGCCACAGTCTGAAAGCCAGGAGATACTTACATAACCTACCCCCACCTTACTCAAAAAAAAATATTTAAATTCAAAGAGGGGTAATTTTGCCTTTCTTAGAGCAATTTTATTTCAAAATTAGTTCTCTCGGAAATTTGAACAAAACTCCAATTGAATGCAGATGCAAGGAGTTTATTTATAATTGTATTAAAATCTCTGACTAATGCTTTGACAGGAAAGGGGCATTAGCTGAGGCTAGGGAAAAACCTCTTCTTGACACTGTTAGCCTTTTACTGTGGCCATCACTATCAGTTTACAGACAAAGGACTTAAGAGCAGAAGAAATAATAACATTTTTATCTGACTTTCTCTCAACAGAATTTGAGTCCAAACCCCAGTATTAAGTGCATCCATTTAATTATAAAAAAATTTAAATTCAGAGTAGATTAAATAGTTAGATGCTACAGTATACCAGCAGAGTGATGCACCCCTCTTTCCAAAGCCCTTGTAGTACCATGAAACCCTTCCAAATTCAGCAGTCAGTTAGATTCTGATTACACCAACAAAGCATATAACCATCATCACCATCATCATCATCATCCTCCTTCTATTCTCCCTATCATTTCAGAGGTCTGATATTCTGTGATTGCTTCTCTGACTGTATTTAGGGCTACAGAGTTCACCAGAGCCTGGAAAGTAATCGGGAAATGTCTTGTAACAACGCAACAGGGTTAGAATGCCATAGAACATAATCGTGCCCACTTTTCACATCTCCCCACAATGTTCATTTAACAGCACGTGATTCAGTTGTCAGACCAAAAAATAAAATGAAAAAAAAAAAAAAAGTGCAACTTTCAAGACGGATTTTTCCAAGAGTATTTGGCCAGTAAGGAGAGCGTATTGTCTGCATAAAAAAGTGAGTGTGGGCAGGCAGAAAGAAGGGCCTCCTCTGAGCATGTGCTAAGTACGCATAGCCTTCCAGGTTAAATGTAGGTCTTCTTATGGAAGAGAGAGAATTTCATAATTCAGCATTCTTTAAAAGCTAAATACCTCAATTAAGTGTAATCTGAAGCTTCCTTTTACTTCCTAGCAATGGTTTTCATCCAGCTCTTTAACAAGCTGATAGAAAATGTACCTTTTGTAAATGTGAATGGAAGATGTTACAAAGCAGAACCCAGAATGCAGCAGAGTACAAAGACGTGCCAGTCAGCATCCTGGTGACCTACTTTTATAGTAGCAATTCCATTTTTGAAGAATTGTCACTGTTTTTTAGGAAAGCTCCACAATGAGGTGTCAGCAAACACGCTGCTTATCATTAAAGATGTTGCTTGATGACTGCAAATAGTTGTCTGTTTGACTGACAACCTTAGTCAACGAGCTCCCACTGTAATATGCAGTATCATGTTCCTAAAGGAACAAATACTGTTATGCTTCTATAGTAGAAATACATAGGACTGAGCAAGATCCCCATCTATAGTAAAGGTGCTGTTTTATGGATTCTATAATTGTAAAAACTGGAGAGATACATGCTTCCAGACTGCCAATGAGAGAGATGCTTGGGGCTTTTTCTTTTCAGTATACATTTCAACAACTTTTTCAGTGTATTTCCTATGAAAATGTTCCGTGTGTTACCTCATTACCTGACTTGATAAAAACAACTTAATTTTTCACAGCCTTTGATCTTTAAGGCACATGTCAAGCAAGCAGAACATCATTACACTTCTTTATAAATAAGGCACAGCCACATTCTGTTCTTGAACAGTCTGTTCATACATACAAAATTATCTATTTCTCTTATTTTATTTAGAAAAAAAAATGCCGACTGTTAAGCTGGGAACAACTTGGTAAAGGCATCACGAGATGACCCAGAAGTTATTTACAAAACAAACCAAGGACAACATTAGATGAAACAAACACCGCTAATATACCTTTAGGAGCATTCTGAAACTTCAGCCTAAATTGAAAGAAGTGGTGAACTGAGTGTTTCCAAATCTCTTTTGGTGGCTTTTTTGAGGGCATGAGGGTTAATAAATTAAAATGACCTTAAAACTGAAAGTATTTTCTGGCTCATTTACTAACAATGGGTCAAGATAATTTCATTGGTGATGAGGGCTACAAAAAAAAACCCCAACACTTTAGTTCATTAGCAAGCCAGCCAACAAAACCCAAAACTAACCTTGAATAAATTGCAGGGCAGTGTATTACTATGCACGTATTTTTACGCTTAAGTCTGAAGCTAACCATTAAGAAAAAAAATGTTTAGAAAGCACAATGAAAAATGAACAATACTTACAACCATACCGTTTAGGGACACCCAGCAATCTGGTGGGAAATCCTGGAGTAACGGTACTAAAAACTGCAGACAACCATCCCAGTGGCACAGCAGCAACATCATTCCAATTAGATTAAAGATTCTCACCACCGCACTGGCCAGATCGTATGTCATGTGGAAAATCTGTGGGCAAAAATTATAGGTGATGTATGTGATGGAAATCAGAAATGCACACCATTTAATTCTGAAAGGCAAAGAAGTATTATCCTGAACTTCTAAAAAAGCTGAGATTTCTCAGCCAGGACCATTAATTTGGGCACAATAATTTGGGCAGAGAGCTATGCTAACATACCCGACTCTTGGCTGCACCCCATATAAGCTGTTGAAAAAGACATATTTTGGGTAAGAAATCACCAACTAAAGTGTTGGGTTTTATTAAATCTACAACTGCATTCAATTGAAGCAAGTCTTATTACTTGTCTGGGAACTTGCTGTCTAAATACAAAGTTGTGAGAGATACAAATTCAATGACCCATTTAGATAAGATTCACCTTCACATTCCTTACCTTCTTAAAAGCATCAAAATCTGAGTGAAGAAACAATAAAAGTACTTTTACATAATTTTGGACTTTTATTTCTAGAGTGTTAATTCAATTTGTGCATACCAGTTCACCAACCAAAATGACAAAAAGCTAGTTCATCACTATTAATCCTTAGCAGTTTTCCCAAAATACTGAGAATCCTGTGGCCACTATACCTCTAGTAGCTAAGTTTACTTGGATTTCAACATATTCCTCCATTCTTAGACATAGAATGTTGGCATCTGAAAATTGTCTTACAGCAAATCACACATACACTCTTAAAAACAACATAGACATTTCCAGGTTTGTCATGGGAAAATTTGTTGGACAGAATTAGCATGAACAGCAGCAGTCAGCTGTGAAATAGTATGGAGAAAATACACTGTATTTAGCATTTTTCTGCTATATTGGTTTTAAAGCACTTTTAAGCTACAAATACAGGCATATTCTTTACTTACTACACAACTCAGTCAACTGAAGATAAATGTTACATTTTAACATGCATAATTGTCCCTATGCAGGAGTTCCATTCACAAGATGAAGAATGTCCAGTTGGTATTTTGGGAAATTTTAAGTAGAAAATATTATTTAATTGTACAGATAGACATAGTAATCAGAGGGTTTAATGATGAAAATGTCAAGTTTGTTAGAGGTTTACAGGCTTATTGGCACTTTACACTTGTAAATGAAATTCACATTGAAAGAATTCACAATGAAAGAGGGATTGTTTGCATTCTAGCTTTTACATATCCAAACTGAATGCAGAAATTAAGTATTCACACTGCAAATGAGTGCAGGTGCAAATTTGGAGAGCATGTTGTGGTGTCTTACAACTGTTAGTGGGAGTTTGTCCTTGTTTGAAAATGCTGGTGTTTGTTGTGAGTTCCAAAATACAAAGCCTGGATAGTAAAAACATACCTCAGACATTAACTTTATGTGCAAAACATTTTTTTTTTCAATCTAGGGCATTTTGAGAAAATATATTCCATATCCAAGTTTGACAGACATTGGAAACAGATGCTTGTAACATTATTCAAAATGTCATGTCTTATCCAAATACCATCTAGCTCCTGCCAAAATTGAGGAGATGACACTGATATTTAGGAGATACTGTAAATGGAAATAAACAGAAAAGTGTCATCATTGCACATTTGTCTTCTTAAGAAATGTATTTGCATTACAGCTACTTCAATAGCTACAGATTCAGTAGCATGATATGAACCAAGAGGGCAGACGTGTGAACTGAAATAATTTTGGTTTTAAGAACTAGGAAAAATAGCAAGAATTACTACTGTTTTGGAACACTAACACTTATCCAGGTTATGCTTTATCCACATGGTTATTATACTACAATCACAAAGTGCAGATGAATTCCTGATCACATGAAAAGGTGCAGAAGTTCTGTCAGAGAGAGCAGGATTTCCCCTAGAATTTGTCTGAAAAAATGCAGAACATCAGAAGAAACAATAGATATTTTACACAGAGATCACAACTTCCTTGGGAATTTTCTATTGCTCCAGAAAAGCAAGTTATCACACTATGGCTGGACAAAAATCAAAGTTCCCACCCACACTGCTTTCATGTTGCCTCAAGCTTCCCTTTAGGCTTTACTGTAAGAGACCAGATTTTTAGAATAATTCACTGTATCGGAATACTGAATGTTGTTTTTAAAAAATGGGTCACACTATGGCTCTTTCACTTGGATGAAGCCCATTTTTGGGGCATCGATCCAGATTACAGAGATGGTCTGCATAGCTCATATCTTGATATAGAATGTCCAAGATTTTAGAGCATTTTGTGATGGTATATTTTGATTTCAAATTTTAAAACTATATAATTGGGTAATGTGCACTGGAGAGATTTGCCAAGGTATTTATTTTGGCATTTTAGAGATCTTGCCTAGCTCTTACACATGTATCGCTCCCTGCCTACCCCATGAGACTGTGTGACAGCTCAGTGAGACTTCCCAAATAAGCCAGTAAAACCACGACATGGAAAGAGGTATGCAAAGGGAGACAAAAATTCAAACCAAAGAGCTGGATCTGTGAGTTCAAACTAAAGGGTCCCGCTGAACCAGAGAGGTGTGCTGTCAGGTTTGGGGTCGCCAAGAACTATTGCATCTTGTCACAGTGGTACTATGGTAAGACTGAAACTATTACTATCATAGTTCTTCAAAGCCTCTTCATTGGTAGTATGCCTCTGCAGAAATGGTCTTGTACTGGACATACAATGATATGTTGAAAATTTTATGTGAAACCCAATACCGCAAAGGAAATGGCTGCAAGAGTCTGAATACAGCACTGTGACCTTCCGTCATTCCGGAAACCTTTCACTCCAGAAAAAGCACCTGTGCATCTTAGCATTCAGGGTCAGTACTATTAAAAATGCACAAACATATTCTGCATATTATCTGGATTCTTTAACATGGAAACATTAAATCGGCATTTCAACCATACCATACTTTCATTGCTCATCTTTTGCTTATGGAATCTACTATTTGTGTAGACTATTCTGATAACTGTGATAACTCCGTATTAAATAAAATAGCTTTATAAGAAAAATTTTAAGAAAATGTTTTAAAAAACCTTTAAACATCTCTGCATATTCTCTCTCCAGCAAATAAAAGCTGAGGGTTTTTTTGTCCTAAAAGGAACTTATCATGAAAATGAGTGCTTGGTGGGAAAAACACTTTTAAATACTAAAAGCATACATTGTAAGTGAATAATAATATTTGTTCATGGTACTGTATTGACATATTTACATTTGGAAAGGGGATGGTTTTTTTTTGTAAAATTAATACCCAAACTAGCCTGTGGACTGGAGTCATATATTGCATGTTTAATATTTTATGTTCTTCCATTCAGGAACTGATTGTGATACATTGAAACAAGAGCAGTCATTATAATATTTTCTTTTTGTAATCACAAATACAGTTCCTATATTAATGAACCAAACCATATTAAAACTCCTAGGAGATGTGTGAAACGTAGTTTATTAAGAGAGGAACTGGAGGACAGAAAGCTAATGCCACTCATGTCAGCAGATGCTGGCTTGCCCGTCAGCTGGTCCTCCAGTGGGTTAGGAACAAACAGAAAGGTCACAAATCTATTCACCTTAATTTGGCAGTACAGATATGTGGTCAAATCTCTCTGAATGGATGTCTTATCAAGGTAATATTCCCAAGAAAAGCAATTCAAACATTTGCACACAATGCAAGTTAGGCTCCAAACCCTATTACTCAGGTAGTTAATAGCTTGGTTATCATTAGGTGCTTGCCATTCATAAATGCCATGCAAATGAGAAATTGCAGCTGTAAAATAGAGTTGAAAATCTGTCCACTTTTTACTTCTACTCCTAATTTCAGACCTAAATATTCAACTTAACAAGCAAGAGGTGCAAATTTTGAATCACGCATTTCAAAAAAATTTAGTACTAGAGTGACATGAGATTGCTGCAACTGAGAAAAAAAATATTCCTTGGGAACTAACTCTTTCCACTTTTTTATTTCCCAAAATAGGAAAGATTTAATAACTATCTCTGCTTTTTGCTTACTGCTCAGTTTCATTTCAATTCCACATAATACTTTGTATTATTATCATGTTTGTTTGTGGGAGGTTTGGCTATAATACTGTATATCATATACAATGTCATTTTTCATAGTTTCCACATACTACAAAATCATGTTTAATAATAAATCTAGTTTATGAACTCACTTCTCAGAACTCATACTTTCCTCCTATATTATTTTTATAACCTTTTCTCAGTATCTTGGAAACCTAAAGTTTTGCCTGAAGAGTTGACAATGCCTCTGACAGTGGTTGAAATGGAACCACAGATTAACAGTTTCTAACGTTTTGGCAAAATATTTCTCACAGAGAATAAGAAATTGCTCAATAAGTCAAAGTTCACTTTTTTATCTTGGTTCTTGCTCTCTTTATTAATTACTCTTTTATTCCCACACGTGAAGCAGCAAACAGACTCTTTCTTCCTCAAATCTATAATGAAGACCAATTTTAGATTGGTCCTGCCTATTCTGATTTCTGAGCCTGAGACGACAGAAAAACTGTTCCAGTCTTACCAGCTCACTTGCTTAACAGTATTTGAGGGCTGTCATATTAAGTTAATAGTGCACATATAATGTAAACAAACGAACACAGAATCTGCTGAACTGCTGTAGTGGAATGCATAGGCTACTTCTTCTGCTTTGTGATAACTGGCATGTTATAGTTTTTCAGTTGTGATTTTTAGTTCAGTTTGATTTTTAGGTTCAGATTATATAAAAAAATGATTTATAGAAATTATCAGAAATTGATTAGGAAAAAAAAATAAAATGAAAAACTAAGGCTTGGGACTTCTTACATGACTGAGTTCATCTAGACACCTCTTCTCTTCCTCCCCACAGAAGTACTAAAGTTGCTCAGTATCACAAAGGTAGCTTATACTAAGTGAGCTGTGTGGAGTCTGGAATATTCAATAGCCACAGTGAGGAGACAGAAAGAGCTGCACATGTGCATGGAGGCTCTGGAAGCATGCTGAAAGCTGTATCAAGGGCAACACTGGAAGATCAGGCTGCACTACAGGGTAAAATAACAGTTATAAGAACAAAAAGGGGTTTTTGGTTCAATCTCTGGTTTAGACCAGAATCATTACATTTATCCCTCAGAGCATCAACTAGATAGAGATTATAAACTGTAGGATCCAAATTTTCCTGCCTGAGCTAAATGTTCATTTTTAAGATAGTGGTTGTAACAAAGCACCCCAGGAAATAGTATAAAAAGGGGGAGGAAAGCACAATGCCTCTTTTTGAACAGCTGTATCTCAATTGACTTTAAACAATGAAAGGCAATCATGGCTTTTTGTTAAGTGATTTCATATTCTACTAATTGATTTAAATAGATATTCTTTGAAAATATCATTTGGGGTATTATGGGTCTGATCCAACTCCTACTGAAGCCAATTTCTTTGGGAGTTGAGGGTTACTGCATGTTACACTGGATATACATCTGCAGAAGTAGATGTAAACATGCACTGATTGAAATGCCTGGCTATGCTCTCAGGGTAACATTTTACACTCAACTGACTCCTAATGTGTGTGCTTAATTTTATGATAAATGATTCGTCATTGATAATTCAGTAGTGGGGACAGGTACACAGCACTATTTAATCTATTTGTATTTGTGACCTTAAGCTGATGACAAACACAAAGATCTGCTTCTGCTTTAGTTAGCCCTGAAGGGAAAACACCAGTGATTTAATAAACAGAACAAACTATTTTTAATCAAACATATCCAGAAAAAACGAGCTGAGAATGGCCTATTTTACGTGACCTTTAAAAATTGTTATTTTCAGGACGGAGTCAATCTGACATTAGGTTTTACAATACAAGTTCCATTTATTCCAATTCAAGGCATGTACTAATGGAAGCTAGTGTCTGTGGAGCAAAAAGAACAGCACAACAACATATAAATGTGAGTGTACTACGCCCAGGTTCAACCTGAAAGCAATAACACTACTTTGCTGAAGGAAAATTTAGGCAAGCCTTGGAAAGGTCACATATAACCAGGAAGCAAAATTTCTTTAGTATATATAAAGTCTGTAACATGTATTTTCTACTGTAAATTCACCAATGCCATACTAATATATTACCAGAGGGTACCATACAGAGGGCATGACTTCACTGTCAAAATGTGTGTTTTCATTATCCTGTGTGATTAATGTGTGTGACCTCTCTTGACATCTAAATAGAGAGAAGCAGTCACTTTAGCTCTATGATGAAGAAAACAAGCCAAGAATGACAATCCTCAGGATCATGAAATGAAAAATACAGTGCTACTTTTCACCGTGTCTCTACAGAGGTGGAGGTCTCATTTATCACTTATATTGATGACAAAAATTACCGTATTAGACAAAGCTTTTATCTTCATTAACTGAAGCAAAGTAGAAACAAACAAACAAAACCAGTTCACAGCTGTCAGAAAGGCAAAAACATGCAATAGTAACAGCCTGCCTCTGACAAAATTTAGCTGAAGCTCTTCTTCTTAAGTCATAGTACCAAACCAAGAGTGACCAAGTGGCAAAAAATACTTTAACTATAGATGAGCACAGAGATTGAGAGTTTTGTCAGCTTAAAGTACAGCTCTGTTTCCATTTCAGCATTATTTCAAGCATCAGCATTGCATGACCTTCAGCTCAAGCTTCTTGATGGGCCAAGTGTCTCAAGTGACAGCATCGCTGAACTCAAGCTGGAGATCTCTGTGAGTGGTGTTGAGCGAGAAGGAACATTCATTTATTATCTTTTATAAGTATTTACATCTTACAAAGAAGGCAGCTTGAAGATACAGCCAGTCTCTAAATGGCCCGAAATATTATGATTTTTTCTTTCTAACTGAGTGAGAGGGACTGTTTCTTGTATTAATGTGCAGATGTATTCTGGCGGCAAGAAGAGAAAAAGAAATGTTATTCACCATCACTCATCTGCCCACAGTCAGGCAAAGACAGGGACTCCCACAATGCTGAAAAGGGCAGCAGAATGAGCAATGGGATCCTAAAAACTGTCACTGCCTACAGTGTTTCAAATATAAGGGCATAAAATCAAATACCTGACTGCATTTTTAAGAATTGATATGAGCTTCTGACATCTATGTTCCCCAGCTTTAATATACTTACACAAGCATTTTTCATCCTTAATGAATATGAAATAAAACGATAAATATCTGACATATAAAGAAACCTACCATAAAATGCATTAAAAATGCTCATTCAATTTAGAGAAAAGCTTAGGAAGTACAAGAGTCTTCACAAAAACTGGCATATTTGATAAAACCATTTCACAGCATTATTGATCACTCAAGTCTCACAAACCCTGAACCCTTTTGACTTCCATTTTTAAAGCATAACTTTATAGATTCTACCCCCAGCATGTTAAGTCTTTTCCTCTGATCCATGTATTTAAAAGAGAGGAATAGGACAGTGCCCTGGTTGCCCCTGCCATCAAAACCAGCAGCACACGATCCAGCCATCCAGACTCCCAGATCCAATAGTGAAATTTAATAAAAATGAACAAACAAAAAGTGGACATACTGCAGGAAGTATTAATAAATACATAGAAAGTAACATCATATCCCAAAACAATGTAATTTTGCAAAAAACATTGTACAAAAGGACACATGTAACCAGTGTCTCAATCTCAATAATTTCCTAAACTTAAGGCTTTTTTTGTTGTTCTATTTTTTTTAAGGTAGTCATGTTTTAAATTCCAAACTCTGAGAATATGAAATGAAATCAGACACTTTCTGAAAGTACAAGAAACACCAGAAGATCTGATGTACACAGAAACTTGAAAGTTTGCATGTTTACAAAAATTGTATCTGAAACTATTGCTTCTGTAAAACAATTCTCTCCAAGTTTCTTCTTTTCGCTGGATCTGTATGTCACGAAAGGCTGCAAATACTTCACAGAGCTTCTCTGGTCTCAGCCAGAAGCAGGTTTGGGAAGCAAATGAAAATGTGTGAATAAAAGGTGAAGAAAGTTTTCCCTTATATCATCCTAAACCCACCAGAGAATAAGTTTGAGATTTAAGGGGATGGTTCATTAACATTATTAAACCACCAGTTCTTTTTACATGATGCCTACCCCCAAAGTGACACTGCTGCATATCTGAGCTTCAAAGTAATTGTCCTAATTATAATACAGCAACATAATGATCTAATAGCAAACAACTGAAATAATGAGGAATATTTCTCCTGGGGAATTTAAGTCGGTATCTTACTGAAGCTGTTGAGGTTAATCTTCCAAACATGGAAATAATGGGCAAAGAATTGAAAATGAAAGTCATTATGTTAAATTTCCTGTGGAATAAAAGTTCTGAGACCAAACTGATTCACAATGCTTTCTTTTAATAACATGTGATACCTTCATTTTAAAAAGCCCAAAATGTTTTTGGTTTTTTTTTATGATGCACAGTTGTTACATTTTATTGTAACAAATACTGAGTTGCTAAGATTAAATATAAGCTGTGAATAAAATATGTAAAGTTCCATACTGTATTGGAATCTAAATTTTGCTTTCTATAGTAATGTAAAAGAAGACTTCACAGGCAATCCTTATTTAAAAAAAAAACAAAACAAAACAGCATTAGTACAAGTCAAGGCAGACGATTAGTGCAAATTACTATGTGAATGTCAGAACTCTTCATCAGCTCTGTGCTTAAAGCCCAAAACACAGAAAATCCAAATACTCTTTTGAAAATGTTGGTAATAGCAAATATGATAAAATCACTCATATCTCATAACCACACACACATATAAAAATCAAAGAAATAATATCTAAAGTATATATATGAACAAATTATTGTACTATTGACATATCAATTATCTGAGGTCTTAGTCAATGTTTCACAACACTGACACATGATTTTTAAAATTATATGGCTAACTGAACTGCACTATAGAAATGTTTTTTTTGGGGGAAATGCAAACGAATTCTACAGGCAAAATCTTATTGTCACTCAAAATCACATAGAGGACCTCTTTTAAGTTGTTTTAAAAGTTTAACTTGTTTTAAAAGTTAAATACCAAAAAAGAACTGATGCCTGGGCAGGTAGAAAGAACACACCAGAATCATACTCTTAATAATTTGCCACAAAAATTGCCTGTAGAAATTAAGAATTCAGTTACCTATTAAATCTTCATGTAGGCGGAAAAGTACTACCAGTTTAAATAAATTACTTTGGAGATTTGCATACAATATCCTCTCTTGTAAAATATTATGTTTACTTGGTTTGGTACAGAGTACTACCGTGAGCACAAATTTCAGATGCTAAATTATTCCATTTTTGTAGCTGTGTTCTGCATGTGATAAATACATGACTATTGTTTTTATGAAAAGTGACTGTATGCTTGCTACACACAAACATCATTTACACACAGTTCTGAATACTCAAAAGCCTCTACAGTTCTCTAAGGATACTCTAAAAAAAAATGAGAAACTGAAAAAAGACTGCTCTACCCTAATGCAGAAGCCTACACTTGGCCTTATTGTCATGTGGTTCACAGTGGTCCTCTATTCAAGCTTGTCCAGATCCCCCTGAATGGCATCCTGTCACTCAGGTGTGTCAGTCATACCACTCAGCTTGGTATCGTCTGCAAAATTGCTGAAGGTGCACTTGATCCCACTGTCTATGTCATTGATGAAGACATTGAACAGTACTGGACCCAATATGGACCCCTGATGCACCCCAGTTATCACCGATCTCCATCTGGACTTTGACCTGTTGACCACTGCCCTCTGGATGTGACCATGCAGCTAATTCCTCGTACACAGTACAGTCCACCTATCAAATTTTTATGTATCCAATTTAGGGAGAAGGATGATGTGAGTAACCATGTCAAAGGCCTTACAGAAGTCCAGATAGATAACCCCATCCCTGGAGGCCAGGCTGGATGACACTTTGAGCAACCTGGTCTAGTGGGAGGTGTCCCTGCCCATGGCAGAGGGGTTGGAACTAGATGATGTCTAAGGTCCCCTCGAACCCAAACCAGTCTATGATTCTATGATTCTATGAACATTCATAGCTCCTCCCTTATCCACAGATGCAGTCAGTCCATCATAGGAGGCCCTAGGTTGGTCAGGAAGAAGCCACACTGGCTGACTCAAAGCTCCTCCATGTCCTCCATGTGCCTTAGCATAGCTTCTAGGAGGATCTGTTCCATAATCTTCTCAGGAACAGAGGTGGGTCTGGCAGTTGGTACTTCCCAGGGTCCTTCTTTCTACCATTTTTAAAAATGGGTGCACTGTTTCCCTTTTTCCAGTCACTGGGGACTTTGCCTTACTGCAATGACTTTTCAATTATTGTGGAGAGTAGCTTGGAAACTACATCAGCCAATTCCCTCAGGACTCTGTGATGCATCTTGTGAGGTCCCACATAGACTTCTGTATGTTCACCACCTCATGTGGTGTCGAACCTGATCTTCTCTTATAGTGGAAGGGACCTTGCTCCCCCGTCCATGCCTTGCAGTCCGTTCACTCAAGGGGTGTGGGAACAGAAATTGCCAGTGAAGATAAAAAGGATGTGAGATTCAAAAAGGTTGTTGATTACCTCAGCTTTCTCCTCATTTGTTGTTACCAGTTAGCCACCAGTCTTGTTCATCAGGGAGAGTATGCTTTCTTTGATCTTCCTTTTCTGTTTGGCATACCTGTAGAACACCATCTTACTATTCTTTGCATCTTTTGCCAAGTTCAGGTCCCGCTGTGCCTTTTCCTTCCTGACCCTATCCGTACACAATCTTTGAAAAAGGTGAACACCATCTGACACCAGCAAGCCTGGTGCCATGTAGGTCATCCTATTATCAAAACACCCAAAACTGTATTGGTGACACTAGCTACAGAGCCATATACTAATAGACGGGGCCCATCTGTTTCTTCCGCTGTTGCTGCCTGCAACTGGAAGTAGAAAGCTCAAAATAACCTATGCTCCAGTTTCCCTTACCAGCTGTCCCAAGGGCCTGAAGATTCTTTTGATCCCCTTTGGACTTCATTTTGCCACTTCATCATCATCCAATTGGAAGAGCAGTAATAGGTAGTAGACCAATGGCTGTACCAAGCTAGGAAGTTTTCGGCTGATGTCCTTAACTTGGGCCCCAGGGAGGCAGCAGACTCCCCTGAAATGAGGTTTTGGCCAGCATATTGGACCCTGTGTTCCCCTCAGAAGTGAGTTGCCTACAACAATAATCATCTTTTCTTCCGTGTGGAGGTGTTCATGACACAGAGGGTAGGGTTTTCTGACCTTGGCAACATCTCTGGTGTAGACGGACCACTGTCCACATGTACCATTCACTGGACTTCCACATCAAGAGCCTCGTACCTGTTGTACAGAGGCACCTGGGAAGTTGAGATGGGCAAGGAGGGTGTTTATCTGTGCCCTGAGTGTGGACTTGCCTCCATTCACTCCTTTCTTTTATGCTACTGCCTTGTACCTGGCGAGGAAAGAATACGTGATCTCCCTCATTTTGGGTTTGTTTTTTTTTTTCTGGTGAAATAGCTCACATTTAAGACAAAAGAAGGACTGCTAAAAGAGTATAATGCAATTTATTATTTTTTTAAAGAAAAAGAGTATCCTTATTTCTCTTCATGGATTTTAAGCAATTCCAAATTGGTGTTGAGATTTTGACTCACTTGTATTTTTAAAGGCAGGGTCTTCTGTTACTATACATCTACTTTCAATAAATAGACCAGTATTTCCCTCTGGTTTCTGTGCTGTCTCTTATTCTTGTTCCCCAGAGCATCTCTGCAGTACATTTTTCAGTCCATCCATTCCAAATGTTCTTATTTTTCTATACCCTGTCCCTGTGCCTTCTCCTTTTTTTGTTTTTCTTTTTTTTTCATACACTATCACAGAGAACATGAACATTACATCCAAAAAAAATCCAGAAAATGTTCTCCAATTTAGAGAAAGTAACACTGTCCATCCTTTTTCAGAATGATTGTATTCAAGGTCTGACATTAAAAGGTTAGAATTTCAACTACCACAATATTGCCAACTCCAAGCCAATATAGCAGTAATTTAGGTGACCCCATAAAACTTTTTAATTTAAAAAACTGCTTCAAGTTGTTCATATTTGTGTGCCTACCAAACTTTCTGCAGAAATTGGTGGGAGGCTAAAAATAGCTATAAAAAAAAGAAACCAGTAATAAATCTGAGATGCTTACAAAATCATACAACTCCAGGAACTGGACGTAGAGAGAAAAGCAATACTGTAAGGCCTACATTATAGTTGGAAGAGTTTGCGAGTTTACAAGTTTGCAATGGTATTTCAATCACCCTACTTTTACTAATTTAGTTGTAAATTACAGAAAATCTTTGTTTCCAGACGGTTAAATATGTTGATCTAAATGTTTATCTTGTGTGCTCTCCATGCTGCAGTTTGCATCTTCGGGACAGTGCTGTGATGGAGACTGAATAGCAGGAACAGTATTTGCGCAATTGCAGAATGACAGTGAAATGGAGAGTTATTTTTATCATTGAGTTTGGCAGCACCAGCTAAGCACTAGGTGCTTTGAGTGTTTTAAAAGGCCTTGTTTGCACATGGTAGAGCTAATAGCCCAGGAAAGGAACAATAAAAAATGCAGATGTGATGGGAGGGAGGGGGGCAATTGTAGCCAGCGCATGCAAAAACCAATTCAGCATATGTGGAAATGGGCTCAGTAAGATTGCACACTCTTCAGGTAGTGCCATCCATCAGGACCACCAGGTGATGCCATCTCACATGTAGTCAAGGATGGAAGAAACAGCAGTGCTGAAGTGCATCCTGGAGCTACGAATACGGTGAGTGCCAGGAGGAGCATCAGTTCACTACTGCAGGCTGACCCTTCCTCTTCTGACATTGTCTAATGTGCTAATAATGCCAGAACATTCAGGTTTTATAATTTTTTTTTTTTTTTCACTTGACTAGCTTTGCTCATGTGCCATGCGTAAGCTGAATTCTTTACACAGAGAGTCAGGGTGTCTTAAAGTATATGTGTGGGGACAGAATCTCTTATTTACCAGCCCCTCTTATTTCTAATGAGGCAGTGAAAATAAAAAAAAAAAAGATGAGGTCCCAAGCAACCCCATCCCACAAGCCAGGTACTGTTTTATCTCCAAATGCTTTTCCAGTGGTGTAACTGTTTTGTGTATGTAGCATCACTTGAGGAAGGGAAAAAGGCAGGAGAGAAGGAAGGAGAAGCGATGGTTTTACAGAGCTGTGAAAACTATTTGCCTGCCCAGTCCTTGTCCTTCAGAGACAGGCTGTATGCAATGAAAACAGGCTGCAGGGAGTTTTCTGAGACTGCTGAATGTGGAGTAGCACTTACTCAATTCTCTACCAGGCAGTATTCCCTGAAGTACAATTTTGAAATTACTCAGGACAATTTATCACCTGCCCAAATGACCCTGCCACTTCGCTAGTCCATCTGCCTGGAACTCGCTCTAATATTCCCAGCCCCAGAAGCAGCAATAAACAACTGCCATTTTTTATAAATCAACCTGCCAAATAGAGCTATTTCTTCCCTGTCTGATGCCCAGAACAAATAATAGTAATTCCTGGGTCACCAACATGTTTTCTAGACATTAAAATGTCATAATTTTCACTGCTAAATAGAAGGGAAAAAAAAACCACAGTTGTGATCATTCTGGGAAATGCTTTGTTTGACCAGCTACCATCTGACTTCTATTTCTGGAAAAAACACATTAAAAATAAATAAAGAGGTTGTCTTAGTTTTTTAACATGCCATATGTTAAATATCCAGACTGTGCTCAGCACAAGACCTCCACTTACTCGTGTGCCTTAACAATACTAACTGCAGAATGGCTTATTGTCAAAAAGCAGGAGACACAGGCACCACAGCTCGTCCCTGGCTCCCTACCGGCTCTCTGGGTGAAGAGCAGCTTCACAGCAGACAGAGGACCCCTCTGCGTTTGCTACACCCTTTCTTCTGCACCCAGCACAAGGAGGTCATATATTTCCCACATGTAATGTTCATCGTCTTTACTCCCCTGAGATAACAGAGTGAGAGCACTCAGTGCCCTTACAGGTATCATGGATAGATACACTGAAAAATATTATTTATATAAAAAAGCCTAAAAAATTAATCAAACTGGTTTTTTTGCCCCCCCGAGAACCAAGGAGTTAATTTTATCATGGTATCAATAAAGTGAACATTAGCTGTGAAAGTCAAAGCAACTGACGAAGTACATAATTATTTTCAAAAGACGGAAAAGGTTTTGTAATCACAGACTAAATCCTCTTTAAATCACAGACAGGTCTCTCCAACATCTTCCTTTTAAACTTTTTAGTTTTCCTCTCAATTGATTTGACTTCCCTTTGCACTTCAGTGATTATTGATTCTTCCCTTCTGAAGGAGCACAATTATAAAACAATTATCTGCTGTCTCGGTATTTCCCTGTCAGCTACAAACAGAACATTATTCTATTAGTGTACAGTTAGATCTTTTATCTTCATTTAAGTACAACTGTTAAAATGGGAAAACAGCATACAATTTGTTTTCTGATGCTGGATATAATGTACTAACATATATGTGACATCTGTGTATGTGTGTGTGTGTATATATATATATGCATACATAAACATGTAGGGGTGGCATATGACAGTGATGTGTGCAGAAGTGATACTGGGCTTTTGATACATTCCTGAAGCTCTTACGCAATCAACACCCCATCTTCTATCTCAGCCACACTCTCCTCCACAGTGCTTCAATACCAAAGGCACCATTTCTGTGTACAAATGCAGCACCAACCGATGCCATGCTCAACACACAATTCTTTTCCACTTGCTCTGCTTCTTCTTCATTTTCAAAAAGCTTTTTGTTTAAGAATGTACAGAGCTCCTTCGGAGGATAGATATACCTTAAGGTATCTTAGGGAAATCCTTGTTTCTCAGAAGTCAGTAGGAGTTTGGTGCTACCTTCAGTTGATCCAGCATCTCACTTGATTTTCCCTGTTTCCTTGTGTCTGAACGAAACGGCAGTTCTTATGTCCCAGCCATTAGAGGAGAAAGGATTTGGGAGGCATGAATCCAACAGACAGACACAAGGGAGAGAGAACTGTGCGGTAAAGAGAGCAGAAACGACTGCTATGGTTCATATGGATTTTAGTGCATTTCAAGTAGTATTCCCTGTTTTGTTTTTATGCTGAAATAGCAAAAGGAACCATTAACATTTCCTCATGTATATTCTACATGAAAATAAATGTAAGTTCAAGTTTTCTTTGCGTGTCTGTACTCCTGGCACTACGACTACGCACGTCCCTTTCTTAACAACAAACAGTAATATTATACCCATCTGTATTACATGTTCTTGCATTTATTTTATCTGTAGCAGTAAAATTGAATGTGCTGGTGAACATGCTCTTTTCTGAAAAGCAAGCTACAGAAAAATTAGTAGATTTTGTGTCTTTTGCAGTGTACATAGGATTCACATGGAGACTGGTTCTTATCTAACCAACCAAAGACTACATGTCGGTATTTAGTACTCTTGTATCGTCACCGATACTCTTTTATACGTGCTGTTGAATTAAACACTATTTAGCAGGAAACTGAAAGGAAAGGGACAGTATGGTCTGTTAAATTTGTGTACAGAAATATAATATACAGCCCAAATCACCAAGCATTGAAAACCAGCATAGAGAACACACACAACCCTATTACAAAGTTTCCTTGCTATTCCTATTATTTTTATCACTTATTTTCCACCAACTTTAAAAACGGTACAAAAACTTGCAACATTACCTAGGCCTGGCTAATTAAAGAGTCAGAAAAAATACCATGCAGCTTAATGCACAAAATGAATACCCAGATTGTCTGAACATTTTGTTCTTCTCTCACACATAGCCTATTTCATTTTAATCCACTAGGCTTTTGGGTGCCTTTTTAAATTTTTTTTCCCCAATCTCTTCAGACTTATTTTTCCATTACTGCATTTTGTGTTACAAAGGTTGCACATACACTATTTTGAAACACTGCATTAGTTGTAAAAATGCCTTGTGACCAATACTGATCATTTTGGGACACAGTTAAAGGTTTGGTTTGTTTTTCAGCTTTGGTTATGTCAGTTATTCTACACCAGATTGTCACAGAAATGATTATTCTCAAGCCAATGGCACTGAAGCCAGCTTCCCCAGTGCTAATTCAGCAATGGTCCAGGTGTCACCACTACTAATGACTGCTAAGAAATGCTACCACAGAGATTCCTCTGGTATCACTATCAGCTCAGCTGTCATGCTTTGTCTTTTGAAACTTATTGATGTAGTTGACATTTGTGGTCACAATGAGAAGCCTACACATAAATATACATAGACCTATACCTGTATATATATCATTTACCAAGCGTTAATGGTGATTCATATGGACGACACCTCTATATAAAAAGCCAAAGAGAAAGAAGCAGAGAAGATTTCTCTCATCTGTTTCTCCTCCTGTACTACGCATGCAGATCAACCCTAAGCCTCCTGCCTTTCTCACTCAATGAGCCAGCTGGGCACCCTCAATGGCACAATCCCCCAGTGTTGCTAGAGCAGGAAACCCGCCTGATGGAAACTGCCCTCTGGAAGTGTCTCTCTGTATCACCGAATTTAAGAGACACATGGGAAGACTCATATTCTAGCCTTAGCACCTAAATACCCTTACTCTTAGAGGTTTTTCTAGGTTATTTTACTGCAGCAGCTGGGTTTATTGATATCCATTTTCCAATGGCCACCAAGACCTTTGTTCCCCTCAGTAAGAAACTTGACAGAGGGCTGCACCAACCTGCAAGGACCTTTGTCCCTGGTTGTGTGGGGGCTGGAGAGGGTAGGAAATAACAGATGTAGCTCCTCTGCTCCCTTGACAGACACTTTTGACACCTAGACCCTACGCCACAAAGATGTGAGTAATGAGCCGTCTTGGGTACTCACACAGTCATGCCCTGGTGCTGCACTGCCCTGTGTTTGCATTGCGTGAAAATGTGATGCACGCTCATGGTGGTCATCTATCTCCACACTAACTCACAGGGCAGATTTTGTATTTTAGGGTAGTTCCTCACTAAGAGTAGGCAATAGATGAAAAAGAAGTGCATAGTCATTAACACAGTGCAAGTCTAAATGGTCACCAAAAAGGATTAATTCATGATGTGCTAATTTCCATTAAAAAAGCCTAAATATGGATATAAAGAAATACATAAAAAAAAAAAGAACCAAAATTGGGATCATTTATTCTAGATTGACGGTTTAATGGTTTGCAAATTCCCTATTGATTTTAATATAGTTTTATCTAAATCCTGTTATCTGTTTAAAAGGTCTACATTTCTCTTGCAGAATATGTTAACTCATTAGTATCTTGAGACATGCAGTTATCACCTGATAGAGAAGAAACACTATTTCTTTATAACATTTTAATTCAATATGTCTGAATTTTATTGTAAGAGCCTGTATTCTTATCAAACATGTCAATCAGTCAGAGCCAGTCCACTCCTGTTTGCTCCTTCTCTCACTGTTGGTATATCTTTACCAGGGAAGTTTTAAAATGCATTAAAATCTAAATAGAAAATGCAAACATATTTAGTGAAATATTTATACTTTCTTAAAGAAAAATCTGTATTCAAGGCCTTGTACAGATTTTTTGTGACGGAGTTCTAAGTAAACTCCAGTATAGTATCAGGCAATCCTCATACTCTTGGCTTGAAGACTGGTGTCACCGTCACAAATTTGGCTTCTTTCGTCATAGGATGATCTATAGGTCATCAGACCTGGTGGCAACTGGTAGGCCAAGCCTTACCCGAAGGGCAAGAGGAATACTGGGTCAAG
>JAOQGH010000019.1:16781986-16917732 GCA_025769975.1 Gallinago jamesoni
TTTTTGTGGTTGGACTCGATGATCTCTGAGGTCCCTTCCAACCACCACAATTCTGTGATTCTGTGATTCTGTGATTCCATGACTTATGAAAAAAACCTTTTAGCTACCTTTATTAGAGAAAATATGGAATCTATTGTACAACTGACATTTTAGAGATCATCATGTGTATTTAGCTGTTATGACTTTGCTTTTATTTACATATAAAGTATTTGATATTTTTGAACAAAAAGAGCATGTAGTGCCACCTAGGGGTATTCATAAGCTTATGAATTTGAGTTTTTGACAGCTCAAATATTCTGAATTAAGTTTCTTTTTCATAACTACATTCCTAGGAATAAAAATATGTCTTAGAGGAGGTTTATGCAGTTTAGTTTTGCCACCCTGGCAGTAGGGCATACACTAATTCCAGAAACACGAAGAAATTAAGTTTTTTCTCTGTTTCAGCCAGTAGCTCTAAAGTAACTGGCTCTCACAGAAAATTACAAAATAAATAATCTGCATATTAAAAGGAAATAAATAATCAGGGAAAAAAGCCCTATCCTGCACCAAAAATCCCACCTTACCAAAACAGTGGAAAACTAAGAATCACGTGAACTGACTGTGTTGGACGTGTGAAACTCCATTTCACATGCTTGAGTTTGTATCTCATTTCCTCCAGTCCAAAAGATTGGCCAGGTGGGAGGATTCATCAGGCGGCATGGAGCCCAAGGGGAAGTCAGCCACAGCATCTAGTTATTCACTCCAGGTTTTATTTCCTGAGTCATTATGGTTTTGTTTGTTGCCATTTCTCCCCCTTGCTTGTTAGTTTTTGTCAATGAGGGATATATGGGCATAATTCTGGAAAGATTGTGGACAGAAAAGTGGATTAGTCTATCATAGACTACTTTCAGACCCAATTAATTGATCAAAAGAGCACTGCTATCAAAAGGAGCCTTTAATGTACCATACTGATTACAGATAAGGATGGTTTCATTTTTAAGGCAGATTTTGTAAAGAAAGTACTACAGCAAATACAATATAAGAAGAGGACTAATCCTCATTATTGTTTTTTATTTCAAAATCAGAATGACCAAACTGACCATACTGAGCAAACATATTAATCAGGCTGCCTTTAGCAATGGAAATGCCTCACCACCTCCTGTGAAGATGATGTGGACTCACCCTACAGTGGTACCCCAGCGCTTCATCAAGCCAGAACTTTATACATTAACTTGTTCTATAACAAAACATGCATTTGCAGATGACTTTTTCTGCCTAACCTAGCAAAGCACTTAGCAATGTTTTATCTTAAGCACATGAAGAGTTGTCTTGACTCAGTGGGTAAACTTTGTATAGGAAGGTTGGCATCACTGGGAAGTATGCAGTTGTCAGTCTCTCTCAACCCTCTTTTGTCAGACTCCCTGTCCAGCCTGCCACCCCCTCTACGAAATACCCTGATATCACTTCCACAAATACCACTGGAGCAAGAAAGGCTAGTTTTAATATTTTGAATTAATTCATCACTGACTTTCAGCCTACCTGATTTTTCAATAATATTGGACCACCGTGTAGTAGTAATCTTAGTAATCATTCAGTTTTACTGGACAGAACCTAAAAAATCCCTCCCACCTAAGTGCAGAAGTGCAAACTACAAGAAAACCAGACAAGTCATTTAACAAACTATGTATCTATCTATGTTCCACATAGCAGGGTTTTTTTCACAGCTTCCTCCTCTCTATCGAGCACACCCACTCATCTCCACACTCAAGTAATTCAAAGATGTTACCAGAATGTCTGTGAGGTTTGAAGAATCTGTGAAATTGTATGGATTATTTAGAAAGCACTGTTCAGAAATACTGTATTATAATGGATTATTCCAAAGAAGTTGTTCAACATTTCCCTTAGAAATCTGCAGGAACTAGAAACATAAGCACAAGAGAGAGGATTTAAGCCTTACTTTAAAGTACTAATGTCAAGGCAAAAGTGGACTATGGAATCTTCATATTCTATTATTAAGCATTCAGATGATACAACATTAAGGCAATTAAATTCTTATTAATCACAATACTGCTAAAAATAATAATCAAAAAAAGCTAGTAAATTGACACTGCATTTTTACAGCCTATATGGGAGATCAGTCCTGCAGACGCTGGGTGGGATCTCTGGGCTCAATCCAGGAAAGCACTTAGCAAGTACCTTATTTTAAGCATATTAGCAGTTGTCTGAACTAAACGGGAAAGAACCCAAAACCAGGCAAACAGGGGTCTGTCCATCATTTTAACTTTGTCTAGTTAGGTTGGCATCACTGGAAAGTTATGTTGTCACCTGTCAAAATGTAGATCATTCTGGTTTCAGCTCACTCTGTTATATTCTACTGCAGGACTCTTTGCTTTACATCATCTATCAGACCTGAGAGCCTCTTCCATTACATTATTTCTCTTCTCTGAAGTTGTTACTTCTCCACCTAGATCCTCCAATTCCTATTACACCCTTGTTTTATGGTCCTCACTAATAATTCACCAAACTAATAGCATTTCCATAGCTGCATTTCATTCCAATCCAATTTGATTTCGAAAGGAATAATTTAATCATCTAATTGGAAATAACCACTCTCTGCTATATTTTCTTAGGCTACTTCTTGATTTTGGCGAGCTGACCTCTCTGAGTTACAGAAAGGCCTAAAAATACAAAACAAATTAGTACCTCCCCTTGATGCAGAGCTTATCGACTTTCTTGTTTTTACTTTAAAAAGTTGTTGGTTTTTTCCTTTATGAATTACTGCCTTCCTTTACCCAATGTAAAATTTTTATGAGCCAGGGACAATCTAGGCCGGTCTATCTGCACCGCATTCCCAAAGTGTTATATTTTTCAGTCTGCCCAGAAAGTTATACAATGGTCCCAGTTAAATCCATGTTCTGTGGTAGATCTGCTCAGCACACTGTTTGCCCCTTCTTCTGCTCTGACAGGCAGCACAGCACACTGAGCTACGGTTTCTGAAGCGGTGCATTTAGCCACCTCCCCTTCCTTTTGACTATTTATTTGAGGCATTTTAATGCCTTTACATGCTTGGTTCTTCAGCGCCTGTACTCTGAGACCACACAGCACTGATCACATCTGAAATTCAAACTGTATTTTCTCCTTCTGCATAAAAAAAAAAAAACAAACCCTCTTGTTATAAGCTTTGTGGGCTTTCTTATATATGAACTCTTACCTCTCTTGAAGGGATCCACACTCAGACCAAACTGAGAACCAACAGAAGACAATGCAAAAGTTAGCATGGCAATCTTGCAAATCAGCATGGACTAAATAAAAATGCCTATAAATAACAACTATGGAGATTTTAGTAAAAGCGTAAGTACAGTAAGACAGGATGGGGTAAAACACTTGAGGAGTAAAGATAAGCCCTTCCAAATAAGATTTTGAAGGACTAGTATTAATAGGCAGGGGCATATATCAATATCAATACACTTTCTGATTGAGAAAGGGAGTATCAGCGGGCCGGAAATAAACACAGGTTTGCTTAATTCTTCCTGCAGAGCACAGGAAGAGTTAGTAAGTTGTCCCACCTGAAAGCCAATATCCCAGATCTAGATTCCCTGCTCTGGAGGTACCTGGTAATCTGCCGAGACAACATCAGAGCAAGGGAAGATCTTGATGTTTGAAATGTGGCTAAAGGCCTATTTTTCTATATCATGAAGCCAGCTGTAACAATTTTAGGATTCTCTGCCCAAAACAACAGCTCTAGCACCAAGCATCAGCCACATGTTGCTTTTTGTCTCCTATAGAGATCCAGGCTGTCCCTGGCCAGTCACAGCACAGAATAAGGACCCCATTTCACACAGTTCCAGGCAGCAGCTCCCCTCTCCCCACCACCAGTTGAGCCAGCCCCCGATGGAGAGGAAACAGGTCTGCACACCAGCACTTCACCACCACGTTCCTGTGCAGAACACCCTGCCACATCTAAAATACATGGTGAACCGCAATCCTCAGATTCATTTTCAAACCCAAGGCAAAGGCTTTAGAAGAAATTATACTTTGAATAAAGTAGCTAATGCAGCTTTGACACTTGAATTTGGACTCATAGGTCACCTGAGACTTTTAACAAAGTGTCCTTGTACATGCCTACATGAACATGCAGAGATGAACCTATCCAATGTAAACTCTGCCAGGTTTTCACATGAAAATACTAAACAGCTAAATTCACACTTCGACCCCTAGTATTAGATGGTGGAAGATGGTACTGAATGCTCCTGCTACCCAGGTCTCAGAAAATTAACAAAGTACAAATCTCAGAATAAATGGGAAAGAAAAAATAATAAACTTTCTTTCGTTCTTAGCTCATTACTGCTACAGTTAAATTAGCCTGTCAATGCCTATGAAACTTTCCTCACAGATTCATGCTGCCTGTGTCCAAAAATTATTCAGAAATCTAATCCGTACGTTTCTTTCTTGTCCCTCGCCTGGATGACTGCAATGCTTTCTCAGCAGGTCTACCAGTAAAGCCGATTAGTAGTCTCCAAGCAATTCAAAATTCAGCTGCAAGACACATAGCTAGAAAGAAAAGGATATTTCTCAACTGTAACCCCAGCATAAATCTTTCAAACAGACTTCTAGTTTGCACTTGGAAACATATAATCTTGCACAGAACACAATAAGATTCTAAATTACTTTACTAAGTTGCTCATCACATACTTCATTCAATCCTGACTTTCCCGTTGGTAATATGGAAAACAAGCTATCAGCAGACTGTTTCACTGAAACAGGATGCTATTACAATCTGTATTATCACAGAACCCCACTGCGATACATTAATCAGAATAAACCCTGATCCAGAGGGTTTACCCTTTGCAAGACAAAATAATATCTTTAGAGAGGAGACAAATACAGGACCAAATACAGGACTTTTCTTATCATCCAAGGAAATAGGGGGCAGCAAGAGAATCCCTTAAATTATCCCGAATCCCTTAAATTATCCCTAGCTAAATCACGCAGGCAGCAGTGCTGTTCATCACTCTCCTGCAAGCAAACAAACCCAGAGGAGGAGAGAAGAGCAAATTTGGGGAGGCAGCAGAGACACCTACGTGAAGTGTTAGGTAATTTGTGCTCACAAAGTACGCTCCAGCCACAGGGTGCAGCTACACCAACACGCATCCTGAAACACAGCAGAGTTTACGATGGAGGGTACGCTCCTTGGCATGCCCGTGTCTTCCCATACCACGTACTACTACTGCGCGACACCAAAAAGTGTTTTTTTGGGCAGGGAGAGGCACAAAATGACCTTTGGGCATATTTATAACTGTGATGTTATAGTGGCCAATGGCTTTTAAGCAAACTCATATGCATCTGATGCAGCAGAGTGAACTGATCTGGGATGGGACTGGGCTAAGACGTTCCTATACATGTGCTGGTAGTTTTTAGGCTCTTGCATTTCCTACATGAGGAGTTGTAGTTACAGGGTAAAGTTCATTTCTAGGATAGGAGAATATGCATTCCAATCTACAGAAACTAAGACTGCCGGGAAAATGGAATTTAGATTTTTAAAAAATCATAAAATATACTAAATTTTGTTAACATTTATATGGCATTCAAGATCACATACCACATTATTCTGACTTCAACAATCAGAGATATTTTACTTCCTGCCTTACTCTAAATCCCCTCCAAAAACTGTAAATGACACTTTTTATGATGGCTCATTATTCTGAACTCACAATCAGCTCATGCTAAGGTACTAAAATGGTTACATTGCTATCATCTTTCTGTGCATGAGAGATAATTTTGCACTAAAATTTGACTGTAATTTATTCATGCTTGACATTAAGGTATTAACTAATGGAGTCCAATTTCTCATGAACAACCATAAGAATAAAGTTGCAATCACTAATTTTAAGTATTATTTACTAAAATCCAGTTTTTAATATATTTATATTATTATTAATTTATTCCTCCAACGTTTGTTTTTTTTTTTTCCCTGTGGCTCTCTGGTATTTTTCAGTTTAGTTACACAACCTCCTGATTCCTCTTTTCAGTCATCAGAGAAAAGGATAAGAAGATTCCTCTTGACACCCCATTGTTACCATCCTTGGGAAAGCTGCAGAAAACCCCATGACAATGAGGACACAAGCAGCCTCATTTCATTTGCATTTGTGGAAAATTTAACTGTGAGGGTAAAGTGAGAAAAAGGAAACAGTATTCTCACAGTTTAGTAACCATCAGGGTAAGTGAAGAGAGTTTAGAAATCCTCTTCACTCTTGCAATTTCCCAGTGTCTTTTCTTCCGATGAAGCCAATAGAGGAAGCACATAATGATTCTCCCACTACCCCTGGGAATTCCAAACAATTTTTCGGAAAGCAGTGGCAATTTCATGAAAGAATAAAGTTTTCATTGCTTCTAACCAGCTACTCAGTTTTTTTAAACTACACGTCTAATTTTTGTAAGTTGCTTCAGAGGCATGCGTGCATGGAGGTCTAAGTGCCAGCAACCGCAGCAGGAGGACAGGTGTGACCATGGTGCCAGCAACAAAAGAGCCAGCCAAGTATCAGTAGGGCCATAATTCTGGGCTGGAGACTGGAGAGACTAGAGTGAGTGTCTGTGAGTTGGCTCCTGGAGGTGCCAGGGGTCCAAGCCAGACACTGGAGAGACTATAGGGTCTGAATTTTGGCCAGTGGAAAGGTCATACATCTGGACCCAGTACTGGGTAATCCATGGGCACATATCTGTGTCTCTGTGCACAAGACAACCAGAAGATGGGAGATCCAGGAGCAGCTACAGGGCAAATTGAGTTTCTAAACTCAGGTCTTGCAGGGAACCTTTGTGTGTGCATGCGTGTCTGTCTGCCTCTGTGTAAGGCTGTGGGCCTTGGGGTTTGTACGTCCAGGTGTCAGCAGGTGGGGAGACCAAAGGTCCAGGGGCAGCTGCTAGGAATACTGAGTGTCTGAGCCAAGCTGCTGGCTGGGGCTGCGCTGTGTATCTGTACATTTATACACGTGCATGTTTTGCAAGGGATGGGAATGGGCTGTTTGTGTTTGTGTGAGTACTATGTTTTTTGCCTGGGTTGATTTGTGTGGCTGACGATGATATGGATATGGATATGGATATGGACTGTGTGCATGTGTAAACTGCTGGGAATACATGTTCGGTCTTGCTACTGGCTGGACCTGCGTACATGGAGCTCCAACAGCCTTGACTTTTTTGGTCTACCAGGTCTGGCAACTTCTAATAATCATCACTGACACAAATACAGGTTCTCAAAACAGTATTATGCGCTACTCCAGATGAATTAAAAGATCTCAATATGTCTGCTGCTGTAGCTGTGCTACACTATATGATGATACAAGAAATACAAGGTTTGCAGACTGGCTGATGCAGCTGGGAAAGTGCACAAGCTTTTGGACATACGGTTCTGTCTTTACAAATTTTTGTAATTCTTAAAAGAACAATATTATCTGTGCAGAGAAGGTATTTCTCCAGGTAATACATACCATAAATGTGTAAAGCTGTCAATGTGACACAGAAGCTAATTGCATTTGGAGGCCACAATTATAGCTGAAGACAACAGCAGCCACAGAGAGGCTTAGGGAGGCTAAGCACAGAGAACATATTTTCTACAAGAAAGCCAAAGGAACCAAGTATCTGTATGGTCTGGAAGGATTTTATGGAATGACAATAAATCCCCATGAACAATCTCTAAATCTAAAAATGGTTACGTGTCCTAAGATTAATCTTCACTGCTAAGGTCTTTCAACTGTGCAGATGCTTCCCGTTCTCTCAGTTAACCCCAGAAGAAAAGATTTTGGGGTGCCAGTATTTTAACTTTGTTTTTACATGACGAACATCCCTAGCTGTATCACAGCAGATAAGTGAGATTACATTAAATCTGCAAAAGTGCCGATGTCTCTCTCCCGGTCCCATTTATTGTCATGGCAGTGGATCTTCTGCTTCACGGTAGTGAATAAAAGGTAATTCCTTACAGGTAAGTAAATTCGCCAACTAAAGGATCTTATTATGGAAGCAGTGCAGCTGACACTTCTTGAGTCAATTGCATTCCTAAGCTCCACCTGGCCTCCTCAAGGGCACGTGCTGACCGCTGTCACCTTCCCAGGGGCAGCGTCCCCCAGGATGCTCCCTCCGGAGCTGGGCTTAGGCAGCAGCATCCTGCCGCCTGCCCAGATCTGCTTAGTGGGTCTGTACCCAGATCAGTGCCTCCTGCCACAGAAATGACAAGGTCACTTACTGCTCCGGACAAGCTCAGAGCAAGAAGATTTGGGGAGGAGGAGGGGAAAATCTGTCTTAAAACAGCAAAGAGTTATCATACCTACTCGGTTTACTGGGTAGTAGTACCCACCATCTTCCACAAACAGCCCTCGGGTACTGGGAACACCAGAGTCTTCAGAACTGTTGAGGTTTTTGAATACAGTCCAGGTAGGTTATGTGAAATTTATTACCTAATTGTTTCATTATTCATAATTTACATTCATTATCCCTCTTGGCTTTAGAAAGTATTCCATATTTTACCCATTAAAACATGTAACCCACTAAAAATACCTAAAATAGTGTCTGAGTATTCCCAGGCTCCAAAGTATATTGAAGGACAACAAACCATGTCTTTACTTCTTTTAAACTAGAGAATTTCCATTTGCTTCATTGAAGTTCATAAATTTATACCGGTCAATGAAGGTATGTGATGGTTAAAATGCATTTACATTACTGAACACAACGCAACAGTTCAGAAAAGCAAAACATTTCTCATCTTAAAAGTAAGGCGCACCTCACTGTTGTCTTCTAGACCCTACTTCAAAGGGCTGCTGAAAATACGAAAAGGTTTTTCTTAAAATCTGAGTGCACTTCAGAGACTTTAGTTGAATGATGCAACATCACTGTTACAAGTAAGCCCATGCTAAGCTGACCTAAAAGTAGGCTGAGCTTTAAATAGATACTACTGATTTTGCCCCAAAAATATTTCTGATTCAGTCTCAAGATTTGCCTAGTGCCATTAAGGGGAAAAAATAAATTACTTCCACCATTAACAGGAACATTCTCCATCCTTTCCTAAAACTTCATCCAGTATAACATTTTTTTTCTCAAGAGATCAGCTTTTAGAATTGTGTGATAATATAATAATCAAATTTCACTTTAGCTTGGTTTCTTAAGAAAAAATGAGTATTTTTTTTTTGTGAATCTCTTAGTACCCCTTTGTCACTGCACTTTTAAATAAAATCCAACGAAAGGGTAAGTTCGAATATACCCCTTTCCTACAACTTTCAGGAAAATAGCTAGCTGCAAAGACAAGAGTTCACCTTTCCTCCCTCATCTCTTCTTCTCATCCAAAAGGAAGGCCACAAAATCAACTCAAACATTATTAGATACTCACAAATCCATAAAGAAGTCCTCACCCCCAAAGAAGTTCAGAGATTACACCTTATTAAATGTAGGATATCCACACGGAACAAAGCCACAGTAAAACAGGTTAATAAATAAGACTGTTTCTCAAACTACAACCTGAAAAATGCAAGTCACTTGCACTCCTGATTGCCTCAGAAAAGCTCAGAAATTCAGAACCTGGGGGTTCATAGACCTGACATAAACCCCAAACGGTTTCTTTTTTGTAATCTTATGATCACAACATGAAAAATAATTGTTTCTAATGCTTCAGCTTGTATTCAGCTTCTTCAGTCCGTTATGTGCTATTTCATATAGTTGTGTAACCATGAGTAAAATCTGTCCTGAAGGCTCTGAATGCTTTCCTCGGGAAGATGCTAACCGCATGGCTGAAATGAGTTCTTCAAGATGCTGTGAGCTTTACAAAAGCCTCTAACCAGATTATATTTTATATATATATATATATATTTTTATATATATATATATATATATTATATACCAGAGCTTTTATTATGATAACAGATCATAATTCATTCCTGTTTTGCAGAATATTGAGTGAAAAATGTAAAAGCACTACACTTTCTGTAGTAATTGGTGGAAAATTAAACTATTTTTTAAGGAAAGTTGTTTTCATGATATTGTGGAAAGCAGGAGAGTCAGAGAGTCAATGTTTGTACACAAATGCATTTCAGCATCTATTTTTCTTCTGGAAATGAGAAGTTAAAAATAAATCTGCACAGAGGGATTTTCTGGAATTGTGGGGTTTTTTGTGTCTGTATCTTCCATCTGAACTTTATTTTGTTACAAATATAATTACCAGACAGTGAAGCCACTTGTTTTGCTTTCTCTTCTCAATACAAAGCAGAGGAAATACAGAAGAGAAATTTTACCCCAGCAGAAACTTGCTTTTACTGGTTTTAAAAAATATTTAAACAATATTTTTATAGTCACGTGGTACTAATTACACAGAAATATTCCTGGGTGCTCTGGCAAGACTTCTTTTCATTACAATTGTTTCTTCATTACCCTTCTTACCCTTTCTTGCAGCAGGGACCCAGATATTGAAAGGAGGAAGATGGTATATGATCTTAAAGCCAGGCTTTTAAAAATTGGGTGCCATATTTAGGCACCTATATATAAATGGCCTGATTTTCAAAAGTACTGAGTACTCATCAGTTCCCATTGATTTCAGTAGGACCTAGAATTGATCATACCTCTGCAAATCAGGCCATTTCTACTTAGGCCTGGGCATGTGAATATACCAGAACCACTTTGAGCATCTGTGTTTAAAAGCAATAGCCAAAAGTCCTACTGAAGAGTCTTTAGATAAAGATTGTAATCTGTTAGTGAACTCACAGAAACACAAGAGGTGAAATAGAGACACCTGAACTGTGGCCCTTTTTATTGCACAAACGGAGTTGGTGAGAATTTTGCTGCCAAGAACAACAACTCTTCAGAGCTCTCCAAAACATGGATTTTTTCTATTTGTAAATAAAGTGGATCCGAATAATCTCACGTATTCGTCTCCTTTCCTAACTAAAATAACCCAGTTCTCAGTTTCCATTTCGCTAGCTGCCTGCTGTGACACTAAAAATTATGTTAGTTATGTAACAAGATGCAATTTGTAGCTGCAGAATAAGAGAATAGTGACAGGGACTGGGACAGCCAAGTCCCCATGATGTTTCAGCATTAGCTGTTTAATGACAGCAGGTTGCAAATGCATGATGCTGAGCTGGAAGGAATTTGCTCCTTTATTCGACAGAACTAGAGAGTTTAAAGAAAAAAAAAAAAAAAGCTAGGAATTGCATGAACAAGAGGCATGAAATTCATTTTTAGACATGATGATTGTTGGGAATTAAGAGATCACACACAAATGAATTTTATCTGCCATTTCAGAGACAAGAAAAGCAATAAAAGTAACCTTATCATTCACAGAAAATGTCAGATTTTCTTTAAATACCATAAAAATTACATCCTGTGAAGCAAAAATGGTCTCCTTAAAGTTTCTGTTTCTTTCAAGGTGCTCTTTTATAGACCTTAATAAATGCACAGGGGAAAATATCTCCACAGTAGCATTGACTCAAGCCAGTGAGTTCACACAATGCTGAGCTGTGTTATGCAAACACAGAAACTTACACCTGGAAGCAACACAGGTTTGTACCGAACTTCATACATCCCTATAAGACTTATCTGTAAAGGTTAGATAATAAAAGCTGCACAACCTCAAAAGAGCACAGAGAGACAAAGGTGTGGGTGGGGAGAAAAGACCAAATGATGCCTCGCCAGGCTGGTCCCAGGGCTGCCTCAGGAGAGGCCCCCTGCCTCCAGGCACGAAACCTATCAAGCCAAGTCAATGTTACCACAGCTTTTGACTGAGGGGGGTGGCTAGCTGAGGGGCATGGAACACGATGGGATGCAGGGGAAAAGCCAGCTCAGACACCTCTGTATCATTGTCCTCTAATTCCAACATGACTCTGTGCAATGTGATAGCCTTGCAATTAGGGTAGGTGAGACGGGTATGAAAATAGCTGCCAGTGATGAGCTCACAGCAAGAACTTTCTTGTGTATGTTTGTAAATACAAACTCCCTCAGCGCTGCCATTACCAACCACTCCCTTTAACTCCTGAAGGATCACTCTTAAACCACAGCAACAGGGACACTGCAGAATTCTGCACATGCCTTTGCTCTTCAGGGAGTTTGAAGAGTGTGCTTCATCACTCCTCTCTCCCCACGTGAGGGAGATGCTTGTACCAAAACTGTTTCTTTCTCCTTGACCATAAGACATTATGGTGCCTTCTCTTTTTGGCAGTTATAGATTTATGTGTTGAAGCAACATTTGTTTTCCTTATCACAAGCTCACTGAATCTTAATGCCTTTGCAATAAACAAGTCTTGTAAACTGAGAAAAAAGGAGAGGGTTCAGGAGTGAGGCTGTTTTGTTTCAAGCTGGCACCTAGCGTGGACACTGCTGCTCTTTTATGGAGGTGTTTTGGGATGAATGTCACTTAAGTGACAGTGATAGAGAAGCAGCAGCAGAAAAAAAAAAAGTTGTCTTGTGACCCTGTAACTCTGATTTGGAGATTTACATAAGGAACGCAGAAGACACGTTAAAGGAGTGGTTAAAAGCTGGATGCAACTGCATTGTGAATGAACAGGGAAGAAAACCAGGCATCCGTGATGGCAAATCGACATGCTCCTCTTTACTGAATTTGTGCTGTAAGGGGCAGTTCTAAAAAGGGCAAGGGAGCTTCTGCAAACTGAGACCCTACTGCTCCTTATAATGCTGTAATTTCACATTCTGTCTAAATTAGAGTGTGCCAGAGATACTTTCCCTTTACTATAAGGAAAGAAATTTCACTGAGATGCAGAACATGCTGTACATAAGCACAAAAAGCTAAAGTGTAAAAAATTTAAACAGCAAGAGTGTTGGGGAAGCTGTAGCCTGGTTCCACTTTGAGGCTAGACTGAAATATAAACTGCTGAGACAGCTTGCTGACTTGCACTGAAGCAGAACTAAGTGCCCATGAACGTACAGAAATCTTTCCAGAAGAGTACAAAACATATATACCCTTGTATTGTGCGAGAAAAAAAGTGCATTTCAGTAGTTCCAGACAAAACAGTAAATCCATTCAGATTAAAAGTTGCAGGCTTTTTCCTTTTTGTGTACAACGTATAGCTCATGTAAATTCTGGTCATCATTTTTCCCTCCTCTTAGTTACAAATATTCCCTTGCTAGACCTAATTGACAGCACTTTCACTCCTAGAAAAGGGCTGTGGCTTCATGTTTCTATTCTGAGGCTCCTTTGCACTTTTGACTCGCACAAATTGCTGCCTTTGTGATTGTTCTACTTATAAATTATTTCTGCTTTATTGTATATATACATAAAGAAGCTCGTGATCAAATTATTCTAAACTCCTGAGTCTAAGGAAGAAAAAGATAATAATAAAATGAGAGACTGATCCTGGAGACCTGAAAGAGATGTGGTTCATAAATAATGAAACAAGACAAAAATTACAGATGATGCAACTGTCTACAAATGAAGAAAATACCCATCTATTTTACGAAACCTGATTTCTTTAGACCTTCTTATCAGTTCCCAGCTATCTGACTCAAGATTTTTATTTAATGCCTTCCAATTTTCCTTTAATATACATACTTATCATTAATATACGTGCATCACTGATTTCATATCTCCTTTTGACTTGGATATTTTCTGCCCAGGATCAGGAAGAAATATATCAGTAAGAGATACTATAGATGCTTTTATCCCTGAACATAGTGGGTTTTATTTAAGTAAAAATCGGACAAAAGAAATACATAACTGTAAAGGTACACTATTAACCAAAGACTTGCCAATAGCTCAAGGAGTATTCCCCTCCTTTCCTGTCCTGGGCTGTACACAGAAAGTGGACAGCTTTTTACACTACTTACATGTTCCTGCTGGTTTTTTTGCAAGACAACTGGTAGGCATTGCCATAAAATGAATTGGGGAAATGACTGGGTTAAAAAAAAAATATGATAAAAAGTCTATTTTGGTTTTGAACTTGGATCTTCTCCCCGATCTGCTTCACAGAGTGACCTGACAAACACCCACACTGGTGCAACCAAAGGGGTGAATTCAGGTAAAAGAGGTCAAGACAGGCACTTCAGACTAGTTTTCCTAACAAAGCATATTCTCTGAACTACACTGTCAGCTACAGCTTTCGGGAAAGAGCCCTTCCATAATGCAGAGGTATAGCTTGTACCCTTTGTCTCTATTTCTGTTACATTCCTTACTGCTGGATTAAACTGACTGATCAGTTTTCTTTCAAAATCAAGTTTTATAAGCAAGAGTTTTATATTTTCATTGAAGTTGCTGATAAATATATGAAGAACCACTGGATAATGAGCAGACTCTAATAACCTGCTAATGTTCTGAATTACATTGGTTTAATTTTTCCTAATTTTCAGTGTGTATTAGGTATGTTTAGGCCTATTAGCCTTGGTTTCTTTAGACCTTATCAGTTCTCAGCTACCTGACTTGAGATTTTTATTCAATGCCTTCCCATTTTCCTTTCATTTACATGCTTACTAGAAATATACATATATCACTGATTTCATAAGTCCCACCTACATTTTGATCATCTCATTTGCATATGGAAAATAGTACACATTATATATTATACTATATTATAAATAATACTATATTATAAATAATAATGACTGCAATCTGCACAGTGACTGTTTTTCAGCTTCCATAATTCAATGTCCAGAACAATGTCCAATACTGGGTTTGGCCTGTTTTTTTACATAGGGCTTTCTGATCTGAGAAAGTTATTCTGGCCTCTGAAAAAGTTTTCTTGGGTGATGTATTAATCAGAGGTGGGATGGCACCTCTGAAGATCACGTAGTTTAACCCCTTGCTCAAAGCAGGGTCACCTATAGCAGGTTGCTATATGTCCATTCAGGTTTTTAATATCTTCAAGGATGAAGATGTCATAGCCTCTCCGGGCAAACTGATCTACTGATTATAGATTAACATCACTGAGTAATTACAGATTAATATATTCTGTCTACTCTGGAGTAAACTGCCGAATTGGGGATTATTATGTTAGTGTATTATGAATCTCTGCAGCACCTAACCATGCATGGTACTTTCCTTTTTTATTGCTAAGATTGAGATAGAAGACATATATTTTCTGATAGCTTTTAATTTTGTATTTTGATAAGAATAGTATAAAAGAGCTCTTCAGGAACAAAAATCCAACTGAAAAAATTCTAGCAGTTTGGGCCCTAAGAGGATATGGAATTTCAGTCTAGCCAAGATCAACCCACGTGAGGTGGATTATATCAACCCAAGTGAAAATTTGGCTGTGAGTAAAAAGATTCAGAAGCTGCTGCTCCTCTGAGTTGAAGAACTGCCATTACAACCAGAGTTTTGAAAAATAACTCAACCCTACCTACACATTTCAACAGGTGGTAATCCTTGGTACCTAAACTGGAATTGCAATTGACTTTGTAAGACTATTGAAATTACTGAGTCACGGTGTTCAAGTTTAATGCTTTCTGCCCTCAACTATCCAGAACAGGTAGTAATGAAATATGTGTTTACTACAAGATACCAAAAATCACTGTTTATTTTCCATTAAAACAAGCGACTGAAACCGCCTTCCTTAAAAAGTGTAACTAGACCTCCTAACTTCTCTTTGACAAAAGAGTTATAATATTGATTTATTCCCTCAAAAGGACACTCCTTTACCCTGATGGCATAATTCTCTGCCATAATATATATTATTCAAAATTACATTTTGTTTTGGTAGCACTCAGTAACTCAAAGACTATTAGGAACGTTGGCCACAACAGATTTAGCTGCGGCAAAAGTCTCTATAGGCTCAGTCCTAAAAGCTTGCTAGCAGCTCTTTGTCTTTTAGATTTCAAATGGAAAACAAATCCTACAGCATCCAATATTTAATGTGGAGACTTGCTAAATTTGTCTTTTCCCCATGCTTTTTCCCAAATTTGACACTATTCAAGGGATGTCCTATAAAACCATAAAGCAGGTGACGTTGCTAGAAGAGAGACTGCAAGGAAGAAAAAGTGATTACCAAATCAAATGAGAATACATTCATTATGAGTTTAATTCCCCTTTCTTTGACATTCCTTCCTCAATTTAATTAGTCTCTCCTGAGGCCCACAGTCTTACTGGTCTTCCTATGCAAAAGAAAACTTGCTTGCCAAGGAAAATATGTCCGAAAGTCTCCCAACTCTGCATCAGTGACACTGGATTCTATAAATAACCTCTGCAAAATCTATCACATTCTCAGCCTGCAAAGTCAAATTATTAAACCTGACATCTCCATTATATCCAGCTGTGGCACAGTTCCCCTCTTCTATCCAAGATCTGTTTCTTTACCTTGCAGACAACAGAAATGCTGCAGCTGTGGATGGCTAGTGTTTCTCACGTGAGACTTAAAGGAATACTACCAACTTAGATTTAGCAGATGTAACAGATTGCATAAGAGCATCCTGGACTTTATGTACCCTAGATTTTCAGTACAATAGGCTATGTTATAACATGGGGATAGAATTTTTTAATTCAAATTTTAAATTCAATTATATTATCAATGCTAACATGCTACTTCAGCAATTTACTGCTCTTCAGGACATCGTGATGTTTTTCAAAGCCAGAGAAGACTAGTGAAGTTCATCAAGCTCATTAAGGGCCTGATTCTGCTGACTTTCCCCCAAGGAACCTTTGCATTGCAAGAATTCACAAGTTCATAATGAATCTAATGGTTTAAACCTCATGTCTTAACAGCATATCCTGGAACTGTCGCATTTTTAGTGTGTCAATTTCTATAGAGATTAGAAAAACCTTGAAAAATACTAGTCTCAGAGGCTCAAAATTTAAATGCAGCCATTTTTTCTTATGGAAAATATCATGACCTCTGAGGGACATAACTCGTGAATTTTGAAGTCCTGACAATCCTTCTGTATGTTGAGACATGCAGTCATATTGGCTTCCATGAGATACTTCCATGGCGTACAGATGGATTTATAAACTCAGCCCCCAATGACAAATATCTAAGTCAGAAAGCATGAAATACAGACTGGGTATTACTGCCCTCAGTTTTAGGCAAGGTAACCAGCAGTAAAATTTTGTTGCTGCTCTAAAATCAGTATGCTGCTTTGCTCACATTGATGTATTCAGCTGTCCTGTCTGCTTTAGGACCTGTTTAGCTGCAGTAATTTTTTTCAATGCATTTTTAGTTCTGGTCACCAGTTTATAAATGTAGCTATGTTACCACTCTTTTTTGTCCTACATGGTCTGTGCTGCACACTTTCAAATACAGTGTTTGTTTCTTTATTTCTTACTTTCCCTTCACAAAGAATGTATAAGAATGCTGAGCATAAACAACAATGAACAAATAAGGACTTCCTCTAAAATGGAATTTTATTTTTTATGTCTAGCTTAAACAAATGAAAGAATTTTCAATTTTCTATTTCATGTCTGAAAAAGAACAGACTATTGTATCTGACACCAAACCAGTAATGAAAGAGTCTGCATCAGTAAATTTTCTTTCCACTTTACTTCTCCATATGGCTATATCCCGAGAATCAGAAAACTTCCAAGTGTTCTATACCAAGCACTCCATTGAACAGTTTCTTAGTTTTGTAAGCAGCCAAAAAAAAAGCTAGTTATCCCTTACTTTAGTCTTTCTAAAGTGAACAAAATACTTGTAGTTACAATTATGCAGCCCTCAATATATTTGCCTTCCATGGGTGCTAAAGCTGTAGGAATTAGCGTGGTTTACCAAGAAGAAAGCCTATCACTTCAGGCATTTTCCCTAGCAGTCAATTATGACATGACCCATTTATCTATTCTTGTCTGGATCTGCTCTTAAATTGTTCTCAGAACTTTCCTTTTTGCTTGAACCCTCACTCAGCAAGCTCATTCATCTGTCTGTGAAAGAAGTCTACTAGCTCAAGGAAAAGGTCTTAAATTTCACACCAGAGCTATACAACTAAAGAGACCACTCAGAATTCCCTTACCCAGTCTCAGGGTAGAAGACATTTAGTGGTACAGGAGGAAATCTGTATTCCCATCAAGTACTCTCTCTACCCCACAAGCACAATCATCATTCAGAAAGGAACATATGTTCATGGATGGTTTTTTCACTGCTATTATGCTGCCCAGCCAGAGGTAGAAGAAACCATCCATCTTGACACACGCCTCTGCTAATAACTCCAGTGCGTGATCTTTGCATTTCAAGACCAGAATTTAATGCTAACAGCTCTCCGTAGCATTGTTCTTATTGATATGCATTTTAAGAGTCTACAACTGTCAGCAGTAAGAACAAAGCACAGATATAGAAATCTATTTCTTCCTTGGCGTCCTCATTAAAGTAGCTGTGCTGGTCCCAAGTATTTGTAAATAAACATATTTCTTTTATACACAAGCTATATAAAGTATAATTCAATTAATTTACCAGTTCAAAGTCCTAACTGATTTTAGGAGGAATTTAATTTACATCAGCATATACTGGCAAATTCCTCAGTATTTCCATATACTGAGAAATACAAGCACTTTGAGAATATATTCAGCCAAATTGTTACCAAAGTGTATAGAAAATACTGTGATTTCAAATACATAACCTGACCTTGAAAGGAACAGTGACTTGCTTTCTAAACTGACCTTGAGTTACTGTCTGTCTTTCTGTGAACAAAGTGGAGGAAAAAAGATGTTTACATAATTGTGCTAGCATTACACACAAAGAAGTAACTGTTTGTCCTGTTCTTGCTATCATAAAAAAAAAAGAAACTTTAGACTTCTTAAGCAGTCAGATCCTCTTGCAGTGAACAGATGCTCTGGACCGAAATTAAAGTTTAAAACTTTCATCTTCCTTTAATCTTCATGGTTTTATTCTCTGTGTTGCTCACTTTCTCCAGGAGACTTCAGCTGACCTAGAATCCCAAGTCTATAAAAGCTTTACTATGATGTATAGATCAGCACACAGCTTAGCCAGACATAAAACCATACTTTTGGCCCCTGTGTCAGCAGAAAGGTTTGGGGCTTTTTTTTCAGTTTTACCAACTGTGTTTCTTCTGTTCTTCACTGTGGTACAGATACTGGGCTAAAATGATAACCTTTGCTTCTTTTCCACTCTTTTCTTTTTTTTCTTTGCGTTTTATCCCTTCCTACAGAAGTTAGCTACTTTATCTCACATCGGCAGGGAGGAGCATGGTCAGGTCATGTACCTTTCAGGTCAGAATATATAGTTAACAGCCAGTTGTCTGAATTTTTTTTTTTTTTTTTTAGTAGTGCTTTCAGCAATTTTCAAGATGCTGCTCAGTGTACAGAAACATTTTAGTCTCTACCCTTTATTTCTAGTTTTTAATTTGCAGACTGCAAAGTCAGATGGTCCTAGACAGTCTTCCTTACTATTTGTCAACCAGTGGCATATTTCTTGGTCTGGTATGTCTATGTGCTACTGTTATGATGACATAAGTCATCAACAGTATTACAAAACACTAAAAAATTTGTCTTTGATACACAGGTTCACAACCTCAGAAACACATTTTGTTAACATAGACCCCTGACACATGATCTTCTGTTGCCCTTACCACCCTCTTCGTCTTTTTGATAATCATTTTCCATGTTCAGTTTTGACAGAGATTTCTTTCATGATCACTTTTCAACTTCTATCAGTGACAAGTTTCATTTGGTTAACCCTATACCAGTACTAATTTTGTTTCAAAGTTATCCAAATTAACTCATGCAGTGGTTAAGAGGCATTTGCGTGTTTCAAACTTCTAAGTGGCTACACTGACAGCTGCTTTTATTATGTTTTTGGAGATGAAAATAGTATGGTTCAATCTGGAGTAAAGAAGCCATCAGGAAATTACTGGTCTTGAAGTATTTGTATTTGGAAAACACAAAAAAGTTTATACCCCTGAGAAACTTCTGTGAGGCAGGATGAAGACAACATACAAGAAATCAGAATTCAACAGCTGGAATCTATACATTAAACAATATGCAAGTTAAAAACTTTAAAAAACAAAACAAAACAAAAACCACAACCAAAAAAAACAACCACACAAAAAACCACAAAACCCCACATTCTTAGCCAGAAGATATATGTCATGATCTCTTGCCGTTCTAAAAGATTTTGAATCTGTATTGGATTGCATTCCAACAGTATTTGAAATGATGTCTAATTCTGTTGTGGAACAGTTTGAATCATCAAAATATTGAGTCTTTTTATTCTCATCCAATTACTCAAGTAATGAAAATGGTACACTAGTAATTCTTGACTTCTACAAATTCTCTTTCAAGATTATTAATTCCATATAAATTATTTTTTAAAAATTCTTCTCAATTACCTTCCTGCAAATCACCAAACCAATATCTTATATCTATATAACGACTGCATTCAGAACAAATTCTAAGTATGACAATCTTAAAGTTTGAGAAACCTGAATACTAACTTAAAATTTGATTTAAATTTGTCATCTGGGTCAAAAAATCCATCTTAACTCCTGCTGTTCCAAAACTTCATATTTTTAGGAAGTTTAAAATAAGGATTTGAACTTGACTGACAAGGATTATTTCCTTTTCTTTCTTTGGGGCATGCATAATTACTAATTCTTACATAATGTATCTTTGCATAAGCAAACCATGAAAGAATGAGAATTATAAGAAACTCCATGACACTATGCCACTGCTCCTCCAATACAGAGCAGGAGAAAGTGCTGTTCTCACTTCCCCTCTTCTGATACGAACTGCAGAATGCCTCCTTCACTTTCCTACTTTCTTTAGGGAAAGCTAGTGACTATAGATGATTCATTCATGAATAAAATAGGCAGATATGGGGCGTGGTGATGATGCTTCTCAGCCATAAAATACTTTAGCTACTTCAGTATCTTTTGTATGTTGATTTCTTATCTTTGAGCTTCTGAGAAATTTAGACTACAAACTTTCCTTCATCTTGGCTGAGCAAGTTTTTAATCTGTAAATTCATGTTGTCAAATTGTGCTTGATTCACTTGAATTTTCAGCCTTGAATTATATTCTGACCTTACTGAAATCATTAGCAAAGTTGCTAGCAACATCTGTGGAGCTGTGATTTTATCCTTGATGTTTAGTTGTTAGTGCTAAATTACTAAGTTTGTTTGCATATTAAGTTCCATTAAAATCATTAGAACACATATGTTTTGTTTGTGGAAGAGTTTAGAACAATTTCACATCTTCAGCACTAAGCTGCTGCTCTTATTTTCTCTGTTTTAAATAAAAAGGTTGGACCTGAAAGAAGCCAAATGCATGCTCAAGCTGTACAGTAGTCTCAGACTGACAGGATCAGGTCCTTAAATCCTGCAGTCCTAACTGCAACATAACACCCCTGTCAAAATTTCTTTGTATTAACTAATTTTGACAGCTATCACAAAATAAATCCAAACAAATACTTGGCATTAGGAAGGAGTGTGAATATTATTTTTGTAAAAACTCATTAACAAAATTGCTAGACTACCGTGTTTGACATCAAACTAGTATTTTATTCAAGCACCAACTGTTCAAGATGCTTCAATAAATATTGCTTAAAGTGAAAATGCATATATCAGTTGAGAAATATTTTTCCATTAACAGTTATAAAAATCTTTATACTGTTGCATGTTTAGCAACTGTATTTATGTTGACATTGTGTAAAGGAATGTAAAAAGTAATTAACACTAAGTCAAGCTTCAAGAGCTTGAGGGCAGACTGAATACTGCCCCAGGAGAAAAGAAGTTGCACCGTGGCTTCGTCAAATTCATTAGCAGAATACCCACTGACTCCAGCAGGACTGGAACTTAACCATAGGAACACAAATTTAAAACTTAGGTGAGAGGTGTAACAAGAGCACTCAAGTGAGGAGGAAAATAGTTGCATTCTTCAGTTTAAACTGGAACTATCTCACATTAAAAACAAAAAAACTATAAAGAAGATGCCAAGTAATTCACAGTGCTTGAACTTTATGTTGTTAATTATATTCTGTCAACACAGAGCAAGAAATGTTCAAGAATTCATTAACCCCGGTATGAAGTCTTTATAAAGTAGAGATTGTGAAGTAGAATGAGATTAAAATAAACACCTGTTATTGAAAATATTCTTACTTATGTGCATTTGTATGCATATATCCATAACCGCTCAACAAAAGAGCCCAAATCTAAAACAATCACTGCAATTTAAATGAAGACAAATAAATATTTTAAATGAAAAGAAATTTTAGTAATTTTTAACCATAGTGATAAATTTATAAATTATAGTGTCATAAAATGGCAGTCTGAGTGACAATCCAAAAATTAATCAAAATTGTGTGATTTTTTTGAATTCTCAAAAAGTCAATATATGTATGATGTGCAAAGGATAAGGAAAATTAATGAGCATTCTTAATATCCTGGAAAGTACTAAGGGTACAAAACCCAGCCTGCTTTCAAACTAAGACACATGGGACATACTTTTTAATCTGGGGCAAGGAACACAAGAGAAGAATGATGATCTGAATAAGCACAGGACAGGTCGTAGGATCACTTAAAGCTCTTATCAGGCTGCCTTGGAAAAGAAGAACAATGGAGAAAGTTGTATGGATTTGTGGGGACTAGAGGATTTTTAAAAGTAACTTAAGAACTACTTTTGATTTTTATCCTATGTAAAAGAAACTGTTAAGAAACTGTAGAAACTTCTACAATATGGCCCTGAGTAATTTTTTTGTCAATATGCTTGTCCAGCTTGTCTCTTGGAACAATTCCCCTGAAAATACTGGGGAAGGAAATAGCATATCAAAAGGCAGCTGAATATTTGATAGTGGAGTTCCCAGTGCAAATGGAATTACTGTATCAAGTAAGTTATAATGCATGGTATAAAAACTTTCTTCTTTTAGAGATGATTCTATCAGAAAAGTAGCATATATATTACCAGACTATCTGTCCTAGTTGTGGAGTCAGTGTCATTTTCCAAATATATTTGAGGGCCAGCCTAAACACAAGCTAGGGATGTGCTGATTTTTTTTCCATCAAGTTTCTTATTCAAGGCTAAAATTTATTAAAGCTTAAATTGGTTTATTTTCCAATTCAAGCTGCCTTATATTTTCTTTTGTCTCAAGTAATTTTTCTAGAAATTCTGAAATACTATTACTGCTGTGATACAGTTCATTTCCACCATCATTCTTGAATGATCTTTGATTTATGCTAGTCTGCTTGCTAAAATATCCTGTTACGTCTTCCAGATTTGCATCTTTGGCTTTGAAACAGGCTTGAATTATGAAGCAGTCACAAGGAACTCTCCTGTCATACTTAAAAAGAAAAAAAAATGTAATAAAAAACTTATTTTTGTTTTAAGAATATTGAAGAACTTCCTCTTTTAATTTTCTCAAAGAGGTGAAAGATGCAGAGGGTTTTGTATCATTGTACTTGCAAACTGTTCTCATTCTTCTGGTAGAGCTATGTTTTACCACAATTATATGTAATACTTTGTAGAATGTATGTGTACAGCACCATAATTATGCAAATATTTTAATCTTTGTGATTTTGAACAAGCTTTCTGATAGAACTGAGATCCCAGTGAGGACTTTGCAATTTCTGTTCAGGGCTCACCAAGTAATCACTCCTGTCTGCTTCTGCTTTCACTCTCTCAGATGCAGTGATAGACACTCTAGTGGTTTACTTTTTAATGGAAGGCAACAAAAACCCCCAAAACATTAACTTACTGTCCAGAGGAGTTGCCAATTGCAATTGCAATCTTATCTCAGTTCTACTACTTACACTTAGATGAGCACTATACATAAACAAGTAGTATTTAGGCTTAGAAAACTTTCTTCTCTTTTTGAAATGATTTTGCATACAGAGCAGGGAAAGAGGGAAGATTATCCTTATTTGTTAAAACATTTGTTTCTAAACACAAAATATATTTACTCCTTTCCATTTTAAGCAGTATGTTATAATGCAGCTAGAAAACCTTATTGAAATGGAAATAAAACTCAGGCAGTAAATATGTGAAACCATCCCACTATACACTGTCAAATTACCTGAGAAAATACATTGAATTGGAAAAAAAAGTTCTTTTCTCAATACTGTAACTATGAATACATGAAAACAAATATTTTTTCCAAACATTTAAAAATTGGAGCTGATGAGGTCAAGTCTATCAGATCACCTAGTATGTAAAGCTTTGGAAAATCAAAGGAGCGTTGTGCTTTTTTCAATAGACTGCTACAAAACAGTAATCAAGCTGAGGCAGGGAAAAAGATTCCCAATACTCAATGATATTTTGTAGTTGCAGATTTTTAAAGGTTTTTTATGGCATTCTTGACAGCTGAAAGAAAATTAAGCCATAGCTACAGGATGCTTCTATTTAAAAGAAGGCTCTAGAAGTCGAAAAAGTAGCATTCAGATTAAAAACAAAAACAAAACCAACAAGCACTGGCACATGGCTGAAACGTATTTAAGAGCAGAGCTCTGCTTGCTGACCAAAGAAAGTGAAATTGTATGCCGTTTCATATGATGGATATGTGTTGCACCATCCAGAGGGAACAGCATGAGAGAGAAGGGCTGGGGACAAGACTCTGCAGGTTGCTGAGGAGAAGCTGGCTCTGTGCAGAGACAAGACTGGCAGCTGAGAAGCCTGAAAAGCAGAAAAACATCTATCTCGCAACAGATCAATTTGAGAAAGATTAATACCAATGACAAATTATTATTTTTGAGTAGATCCTGTGAATACTTGTGCCAAGGAACCTCTAAGAGTGATGAGCAAAAGACAGAAACAGGAGAAAGATTACTGAGAGCAGCCTGGCAGGTATGCAACTAACAAATTAGTCTGTGTTTTATAACAAATAGTGTTTTAAGTTAGCTCTGCTTTCACCTATTTCAGCATCTGTATCGGATCAGCAAGGATCAGCTACTCTTTCAATCCCATCTTATTTATTTATGGTGTATTTTCAAAAGAGGATGCTTTTTAAAGCTTTTTATAAGAAGAGCTTAAATTAATACTGTATATCAGAAAGAAGTAAGTCATTACCAATGTGCTTGAGGTATTTTGTGGCAATACGTGAACAGAAGCTGGTGAAAGGTATTATCCTGACCAGAGACACTTCTACTTTACAAAGATATTTGATCTGCTAATTAGTACAAATGTTAGATGCTGTTCAAATATCAAAGCAGAGATAAAAAGGCACTCTAAGAGTTATTTTACTGTTTGCTAATTATTTTCTAATAGTTTTGCCTATCTCTAGTTCAGAACCATTTTGCTTATCATTTTTATCCTTCATTTCAAATAGCCTTCATATACTGCATCTAGAAGTTTTTAAGTAGTCAAATATCCTAAATACATACCTTTTTACACTGCCTAACCAAAGAACCAAGCAATCAAAGGATCAATTTTGCAACATCTCTGACAATTTCAATTTCAATATGTTGCTGCTACTCACGGTTGGAAAACAGAGTACAAGCAGGAAGAAAATGTGAATTTTTAGTGATTTGCAATTCTGGATCTGCTCCAACTGCAAAAGTGATGCCCATAAAATGGTAGAGAAGAAATTTCATGTCATTTTGATATATGCTCACTCCTGACATAATTGTTCACAAAATAAAAACTTAATTAACCTGAGTTACCTTATTTAAAAGAAAAACGTGGTGGAAAGGATTAATATGTGAGAAAAACAAGACCATCCCAAATCAACCCCAGCTATGTACATGAAGACACAGCTCTTAAACGCTTTGGTATTGAGGGTGATATAAAAATCCAGATGCAGTCTCAGAGACTGTAATATTTTTTTCACAAATGAAAAATTACAGTTTCCCTATACTATGCAGCAGAGAGACAGGCACAGAAATTGTGGTGGTCATTATTTTCAGATTTGAATTCCAAAAGCTAACTAACTAACAAAAAAATAAATCCAATTCAGCATTAGGCAGAATTTGTAGCCTTCTGTACTTCATGCCTGAGTCATCAGTAGGCCAGGAGAATATTGTTTTCAGAAGTGATAGTCATCAACATGCACCTCTTCAGACCTTAAGTTATATCTTGATTCCAGGTGAGATCTCCAACCACTATTGCTCAAAAAATACTGGCACCACAGTCTTCTCAGGCCTTAATTTAAAAAAAAACATAGCAAGTCCTATTCTTATTTTGAAGGAAACAAGTAACTTCTATCCTGAACTCTACGAGAATGCTAAAATCCTTTCACTAAATTCATTAGGAAATTCCACACCAATATCATTCAGTTTTAAGATATAATGTTAATGAAAATATAATCTTTCAACTTTTTTATTCACAATACAAGCACATACTTTTTGCAGTACCAGATTTTGGACGTGCATTATCTGCTGTTACTGTATAAAAGTATAACTTGCTTTCTACGTTACATCTATTTTCCTTTAGAATATGCCATTCAGTTCACTAACTGGATTCATGTCCTATCTCACCTCTCTGGTTTCAGATAGGGAGGAGGAATCATTCTGTACCACAATTATTCTCATTTCTCAAACCTGTTTATTCTATATCTGACCTAGACAGAAAATGTTAAAGTAAAAAAGGGAAGCAGCAGGAGCTCTACTGTCACACTAACCAACAATTTTCTGCTCTTCTTCACCTTCAGTCAACAATATAGTTTGCTTCTGGGTCCATTAAAATCAACCATTCAGCTTTTGCTAACTTCAGCATGCATTGCAGTCAGGAGACATTGTGCATGCAATTTTAATTGAAATGCAAATTTAGAGGTCATAACATCATATGAAAATATCTAAAAAGTATAACATTTTTGGTATGCCAGATATTTTCCCTTCATTGTGTAATAAATTATCTTGGCTATTTCATTTTGAGAGTTCAGATAAAAAACATAGTCTAGTAAAGTTAATCAACAGTAAGTCTGAATGTAAATCTTTCATTAATTATATTTTTTTAAATGTATCAATATGTATATTACTATTTTAAGATAAACATTTGTGTTTTAAAGAGTGATTCCCACATTTCCTAAAATATATAGGCATTACTAAGATTTTGAAACTATGCTTTGACATAGAATCATCGAATGTCGTGGGTTGGAAGGGACCTTAAAGATCATTTAGTTCCAACCCCCCTGCCATGGGCAGGGACACCTCCCACCAGACCAGGTTGCTCAAAGCCCCATCCAACCTGGCCTTGAACACTTCCAGGGATGGGGCAACCACGACCTCTCTGGGCAGTCCCTGACATATTAAGAACAGCAATATGATAATACAGCCTGGTGCTCAAGACAGTACTTCACCACGCTGCAGCTCTCCTATTTAGAAACCTGCAGTAACACTTCCAGCTCATAGTTGAAAAAAATATCAAACCATCAAAGCACTGCAGTTTTGAGATGGAACTGCAATTAGAGAATCAGCTTTTCACACCTGTAATAAATGCTTCTGTACATTATAATCACTAAAATCAGTTCAGTATTTTGTTCCCTAATAGGAAGGTTTCCTGCATCTGAAAAGCCCTGTTTATTTCATAAAACCCCAAATATATAGAACTGCTGAGAAATGGAGAATGATGATGATAGCGGTGCTTATGAAGAAAAGATTAATTATTGAATGTTTGTTCTTTCATATTTGATGCTATGGGGTAAAAAAATGTGTTAGCTCACCGGAGCTAACCTTGGAGAAGGATTTTAAGGGTTTTCCTCTGATTTTGATGTTGCTACAAGTAACTGAATCAAAAAAAAAAGTGAGCAGAATTTTGTATTTGCTTCTGGAAAGAAGAACACCTGTGTTCTCAATCTGTGAGCTTCAGCTTTTGAGCACTTCTAAAATCCATGCTGTTAACAGGGGTGCCCAGCCTCACTTAGGTACAGAAATTGCAGGCTCGGTTGAGAAGTAGTGCCAAACGAAGTATCAAAAGAAATATCCGCCTCTAGCAGGATCTTTCAGATCTATTAAATTCTTTCTCCCTCATCCACTCTTCTAGGAAAGAAATAGCAAAGGAAGTAGCAAGGCCATCGACAACTGTTTTCCCTGCCGCCCGTGAGTACTTGCTTCAGAGACTTCTAATTCAGGATACCTTCCTCCTCATTATTTCCCTCTGTGTTTGAGCAATGTCAGACAGGATATCATCCACTGATACATCTTAGGAATTTCATTGTATGAGCTCCAAATGTTCCTTTGAATTTTCAGGGATGTCCCCAGAAAGGCTATCACACAGTGCATATCAGTTAGGGGTCTATACATCCTTCCAGTTTTTCTTGCATATTCAGCTAGAAGGAAGGGTCAATGAATTAGGGGCTATCATACTTAAGCTTAAATTCTGTCTTATTTACCTTTGAGTTAAAGTGGTTGAAAATAGCCTTAAAGAACAAACCCTGTATGGAATTTCGTAATATAGCTTTAACAAGTCTGTATTTTGCTGTAGAAAACCTAAATGCAGCTGACCTTTACTTCCCTAAGAGCCCCATGTCACCATAGTTAAGAAATGCTGAGCCATGGGCTGATCAAATGAGGCACTGATAGAATGAGGGTCCCTTTCTCTGATATACAGCATCTTGCTACAGAATGGACATGGTATGGCTGGGCACTTAGCTGCATCCAGTGAATACAAGGTAATTCTTAACTGCTGTGACTTGAGTTAAGTACTGCAGTGGAGAAATACAGGACAGGGAATGAGAGACAGGGGGCAGACAAACTGCCAATGAGGGTGACAATTGCCCATTCTACATCAACAGCTACAAAGGAAAAATAAATATTAAATTATTTTAGAAAAGCATGAGTTCAAAATATACTGAATGAGCCCATATTAAAGAAAGATACAAACAGATTGGTTTCTTTCTTGTTCTGCAGCCAACTTCTATAAAGAAGTTGTCCCATTAAATATCAAGATTTGTAGTAGATAAAATTAAATGAATATATTGCTCAATGGTAGTACAATATGAGTGGGTAATATAATGCAGTTTAATCAGTTCTGGTTTTAGCCAAAAGCAATGCTGTGGCATCACCACAGTAACGTATACAAAGTCCTATTTGTATAAAAAGCTGAGTTTAGGGGAGTACTGACTGTTTTGTATACCAATCCTTAATTGCTGTTGTGGAAATATCTTACAGGTATCACTTTCACTATCAGTGGTTATCTTTTGCCACTGCTTAAAATGAAACATAATGAAGGTACCCAAACACCGGAAATGTACAAAAGTGACATATCATATACCACATACCCTTTTCCTTGCTACATGTGTTCTGGTCTCAAGTAACTAATTATAGTTGTATATCCTTTATAGCAACGCGAATCTGACACACAAAATTTTTTTATCATAGGGAAAAAAAGTATCTCCTCTTTAATGCACACTACTGCTTATTAATAACTTTAATCCAAGCACTTTCTTCACATCATATTAACATCTTTGAATAGAAGCCTGAAATCAGGGCAAAGAAAATTTACTCAGGTGGTAAAGACCTTTTCTCTCCTAATAGAAATTTGTTGACTTGAGGTATTTTGCAGGGGTTTTGCAGCCTGTCGAAATGACACTAACAATGCCATGGCTGTCATTTCTCTCAAGGGATGCTACTCCGTAACTTAAGAGAACTATGAGGTAAGCTATTTCAAACAACTAAGCCCAACCTGTCTACAACAAAAGAAATAGGAAAAACATGCTAAAAAACGCTTATCATTCAATAGACACAAACTGGTACATGAACTCAGATCTGGTACAATCCTCTGAGAAATGGGAAGTCTGAAGAAAATTTATTAAATATCATATTTAAGCAATTAATTGACTAGAAGATATCGCATAAACTAGTCTGGACAGAAACAATGACCAAGAATGTTAGATTTAATGAAAAATATTGATTTTTAAAAATATTTTTGTTTTATATTGAAATAAACATTATACCTTTTGAAGAAAAACCAGACCAAAATAACAAAAAAACCCACAGCAAACATTCACAAGAAAATCAAGAAAATACACCCAGATAAAGTAGGTGAGGCTGGAATATTAACAGCCCAATATCAGGCTACTCAATTGGTATATTAGGTCTAAGCTGATGCTTGCAAACAAAAGTAATGTTTTTCATCATCTTTCCTTTACGGTTGTATTTAAATATACTTTGCTTTCAATATACAATTCTTCATTGTCTCATGTTTTTGCATATCAAAGAAATTTTTAATTATCCTAGAATTATCCTTCTTGCATCTGTTGTAAGATGACAAAGAAACAACCCTGTCCATGGATCTCAAGAGATCTACACTGTGACGCCCATTTTGAGCTGCATCCGTCTTCAACGCTGACTTCAGAAAATTACCTAAACAATTTCTCTTTTAAAAACTAACTGCAACAGATACCAGCAGAAAGTAAGACATGCAGAAAAATATTCCTCATTAGTCATTTCTGAGCATGATAATGCTTTTTATAATTTTAAGTTAACTTGGGAATAAGGGGCCAATCTAAAGAGGCACAGGAGGCATTTGAGATACACTGTACTCAGCATAAAAAATGAAATGTGATCAATACACTCTTTTAAAAACAATGCACAAAGAACAGGAATATAAAGAAGTTTATGATTAGTTAAAAGCTGAAGAACAAGTCCAGCATATTTTTGAAGGAGTAGGGGAGAGGAGGCTTATGATGTGTGGGCAGTGTTCTGACATAAATAGACATTTTAAAGAATCCAAAAGAATAAGAGAGAAAGGCCTCTGGAATCCAAAATTGAAATCTACCCAAAACCACACAACTACATACACAGTTGTGGCAACCAACGCAGTATAAAAAATGATGCTTATCTTACGTGAAAAGATGTAAGAAAAGGAACAAATAATATTGCTTTGTGAATTTGCAAGCGGGGACAAGAAATCCAAGTTACATCATCTGCCATAATCTCATCTGATGCATTACTGAAGATACATTGCCATCAGTCTGACAGCACAAAACATTTTTTAATTTTAAATTGGACAAAGATGTATACATAGATATTTTGCCAGGAAAAATCTAACTGGATATTAAGGGAGCAAATAGCTGAAACTGTGGGAATGTACTAAAGGCATATAAAGGAATAACAAAGTAGAAAAAATAGAGTTCATAAAATCACATCAGTTGGAAGGTACCTCTAGAGGCCATCTGATCCAACTCCTTGTTCAAAGAAAGGTCGCTTTCCATGGCAATCAAAGGTTGCCCAGGTCCACATCCAGCAAAGTTCTGAATACCTCCACGGATGGAGGTGCACAAGTTCCCTGGGCCCCTGTTCCAGTATTTCACCAGTCTTATGGTAAAAAAACAGATAAATCTTAATACATAATCCAAGTTTGTTATTGTAATTTGTATCAACCAAACCTCCTTTTATTTGGCACCTCTGAGAAAGGTCTACCTCTATCTTCCCAAAGACTGCCTAAACTTAGGCAGTTGTAGACAGTAAGAAGGTCCCCAAAACCCTTAAATAAGCTCTGGTCTCTCAGTTGCTGCTTGTACATCTTGTGCTCCAGCCCCTCAAGCATCTTGATGTCTATCCTCTGCTCTTGTCCAGGTATCAATGTCTGTCTTGCACTGGAGAGCCCAAAATTGGACCAATCTCCCCAGAGTCACTCTCACAGGTGTCAAATAGAGGAGAAGGATTACCTCCCTCCATCTCCTAGCTGTGTCTCTACTCCTGCAGTGCAGGATGCTGCCGGATTTCACTTCTGCCAGCCTCGGGGTGGCTCCTGTGTAGCTCACTGTCCCTCAGGGCCATTTCTGTAGAACTGCTGCCCAGGCAGGCAGAGTGCAGTATGGACTTTTCCTAGCAATAGCAGCGAAAAATTAGATATCATTGCAGTAATCTGCGTCTTTTAAATGACACGATTAAACAGCTGAGAAGTATAAGTACATCTTGCAATGAATAAAGACTCTGACAACATAGAAGCACCACATTTTAAAATTAACAGATTCAGCAGTTGAAAGATTAGAACTGTATCAATACTGACAACGAGAAATATAAGACGTGAAACTGGAGCTTACAGACAGATCAGACTGAAAAAGAAGATATTTTGGGGGCAAATGTTTACTTCTATGAGCTGATGAAGCAAGTGTGAAGAGCAAAATAGAGAAAACATTTGTTAATTAACCCCTTTTACAGAGAATGCTCTTCTTGAAGCTATGATGGCCAGCTGAGACCCTCAGCAGCAGGTTGGGAGAAGAACCTGACCAGCAAAAGACTCAGCAGAATGACTGAGCATTTATTGTTTTCAGGTTCGTTTGCTGCAATGAACACATCAAGGGAGTACATCCTTTATTCTTGGCATCCTTTACTTCTAAATTTGTAGAACATTTGCATGTTAACTGTTCAGAATGTACCAGCTGTTATGAGACCCCGCAGGCAAATGACCCTCTAGAGCTTGCTGTGTGTCTCCAAGATCATGTTCAGAGGCAAACTGCCAGGCAGCCAGAAAGGAATGGTTTGCCATACATTCATAGTGACACCTTGAATTGAACTGGATTAAAAATTTGTCTTAATTCTACGTTTGAACTGGAAGTAAAAAAACATTGCTCTTGCCCATATTCAAGAAAAACTCCAGCCACACCTTTCCTTTACTGAGATAAAAAGTTCTGGAAATATTTTTGAGCAAAAGATGGCACAATTTCTTCCAAATATCCCTGAAGTGATGTCTACTTTTTGCATTTATTTTGTACATGTAATGTAGACAGAACAGTGTAATAAATGTTAGGTCAAAACCCTTAAATATTTTCCTGTCATGCCTGAGTCTAATATTTATTCATTGCCCAAAAGAATCAGCTGCAGTCACCATCTGGAATGTGCTTTAAGCCTAACTGTGACATCCTTAACACATTGCTGAGAAATGTATAACCTCATACCTAAGATCTTCTTCATGCTTGTTATTATTGTATTTGTAACTCTTGTAGCCAAAACTGAAATAATTTCAATGAAATTCCTGCAGTCGTTTTGCATTTTAAGATATCACTCATTTGACAGAGTAAGGATGAGCAAAATGTTCATTAATTTGAATATATTTGCATATGCAAAATAAAGTATGAACAAAGTCTCTAGCTATATGATTTGGGAAGGAAGACTTAGCATTTTTTATTTATAAACACCTTTTGAGTCTTTATTTTTCACTTAAATCTGGGGTAAGGAAATGCTTGTGTACACTCTGGGTAACTTTCAGGTTCATGATGACACATTTTATCAGGTGTTTCCGAGACCAAAAAACCCCATGGTAACACCACTAAGTATTTTAGAAATTAATATTCATGTATTTTAAAAAATACCTAGCTGTCTTTCTGTGCTGTCAGTTTAAAAAAGTTGATTCTGGCTTATCAATAGTCCACAAAATTATATTTCATCACTATAAAATCTAGAGCAGGTCCTCAAGCTTAAATGATGCTATGATATTATATTTAATCTTAAAAAAAATACCAAACAACACTGCTAAGCTGAATTAATAGGAATTAAGTTAATACATTATTTTTTATTTTGGAAAAAATTCTATCGGTTCATCATATGCAACCTCATGTTGAGCTCTTTTTTCACATTTCACTGGAGGGTTACTTCCCACTCAGCTAGTTTTTATAGGCACAGTTTAACAGAAGAGTGGCACTCACACCCAGAAAAGCAGCAATGTGGTCACATTACCAAGTTTCAAGTTCAGTTTTCATCAGAAGTTAACTTAGTCTTGATGGAGATGTATATTAATGAGACACTAAGTCTGGAAAATCTCAGCAGCTGCTAAGCACCTTTCTGAGGAACTGGAGAATGTGCTGAGAGAGAACAAAATATACTGTGCTAAAAATCAGAGGAGGAAACGCTTTAGTTTAATCATTGAAATACTTGTTACAGTATCACATTACAAATAAAATACATTCATATGCAGAACAATATTATTATTTTGATGGGCCAGAATAACATTGCTTCAAATTAATCAATTTGGGGAAAGGTGACACCGGAACAATTGTAAAAGCAGCAAGAGAGCTTTAAGTATTTTCTTAGGAAAAAAAAGAAATTAATAAAGGGATAGAGTTCAGGGATAGGAAAAAAGCAAGTAATTTTAAATACTTTGCAAAATACGTCGAAATACTAAAACAAGATTTCAACTAGGTCATCGGTGTGATTATGTCAAAAAAGTGTTGACCAGGAAGCCATGTGGAAATGTCAACCACTTCATGTCCAGCTACTCTTGAGTCAGAAAAGCCGTAAAGAGCTATATTATTACATTAAATAAAAAAGCAGAAATGTCACACATGAAATATCACATTTTAAACAACTGCACAGTGTTCTCCTTTTGCTAAGAGGTCTGAGACTTGAATTCTGATGCTCAGTTGCTTGCAGCTTATTGCATTGTAATAGAGCTAATAAAAAGTACAGGAGGGAAAAATTGTTCCTAGCGTAGAAAGACTGACTCAGCTCCCTTGATTTCATTTAAGTTGAATTCACTTGCCTCCAAATGAAATCAGTCCAATATTCTTATAAGAAATGATAATGAGATCATTAGTCTTTATTCAGCAGATGTTGATAATTCAACAGTGACTACTTTTTAGAACAGTATGTTTAAGTTTCAGAAGCTCCCTTTTTCCAGGAAGGTTAATTACTCTAATGTGTTTATCTAGTTCTCTAACAGTAATACCCTATGTCACATGGCAATATCACTTTAAAAATAGGGCAGATTAAACAAATCTCTTTACTTGTCCTGTAAAAATATTGGTTGTGGTTTAAAACGCACTTTCGTAAGTATGCCATTAATGACTTGTCTTCTAAAACGTGAAGGCATATGTAACTACAGTATTATGTTCTTTATAAACCCTGAGGCAATGTTGAAAGAAGATAAAAACCATCTTAATTCTGACCGCCATTGGCTAAATCTGAATGTGCACTGAACAGATAAGATCAAAATTAAGCAACACGGAAAGTCTGCTTATGCAAAGCAGTATGTACTTGCTAAATTCTACTGCAGATTATTTCTGCATTTTTCATGTTTAGTATCTTTCAACAGGAAAAAAATCATACTGGTATGGAAAACAAGATGACAATTTACACCATGCTTTTAATTTTAGCTCTGTTCTGCAAAGCACTATGTGGTCTTATCTTAACAAAACCCATGTTTTTGAAGGATCAAACCCAAACTTAACAGCAATGCTTAACATGCAGGCCCAGCTTTCGCTTCAGTGCCTTGCAGCTGGATGGAACTAACTCATGTGCTTAATTTTAAGCAGAGTCCGTGGGTCAGGAAGGTGCTGCCCACCACACCAGCCCCTTCTTCTGAGTGCTCAGTGCTCAGTTCTCTCAGTGGAGAGCGACTACTGCCTCTGCTGGGACTGTGCCCATCCCCATACTCATGAACAGCCTTGAAACAGGGTACGAACATTTGCTGATAATAATTACAGTAATAAGAGCAAGGGCCATTTGAGAAGCACTGCAGAACATCATGAAAATGAGCAATAAAACGACAGAAGAATTCCTATTTAAGTGTAAAGTGACGCATAGGTTTAAACAAAACCCTTTAAATTCATAACCAAGATGATGAATGCTGAGCTAACTATACCAGGAACAAGATCTTGGGTGATGGTCGTCCCGTGAAAATAACAACTTAATAGTCACCTCTGGTCAGAAAAGTAAATATATGTTGGAAAGAAATAGAGACCAAAGCAAAGATCACTGTGCTGTGAGACACCAAAGCAAAGCCACTGTGCAACCTGTAGCTTACTTGTATCTGAAATAGATATTTTTGCCTAAACTTGAGACGGAGTACTCAGCACTCAGCAAGAGTTGCTTTCTAACATCTGTCGTCCACTATTACTCATAATCAGAAGTGTCAAACTTGCTAAAAAAATATTGTATTGCTATCAGCCACACAGGAAAAAAATTGACTATGAGACTCACTGAAAAATCAATTTGACACAGAAAATCTTTACATTAAAACTCAGTGATTACACTTCTCACATTCTCCATTTCAAATAGTAACTTCATTAGTTTTCTTTCAGAAATAATTAAAATAAGGAAAATGTTCTTATGAAAAGCAGATAAAAGTTATGCTTATAAAAAAAAGACCTGTATATGAACAGTACTGACTTTGACATGAGACAAACAGCAAAATCTCAATTATTTTGCTATCAGAATTTCAATTTTGTAGAAAGATGAAGACTTCCCAGAATTAGACATCTACATCTCATCAGATGTATTTTTATCCCATGTAATTTTATGTAATTTTATCCCATGTGTCCATTCAGCTTTGATCTTGGCTTGAGTCTCTTGGCAATAAGAACAGAAAATGGTAACAACTATTAACGTTGGAGGTTACAGTGTATCTCAAATGAGTGAGCTATCAGAATGCAGATCAAATTATTAATATCAGTTATTAATTACATTATGGTAGTGCCTGCAAACCCCAGTTAAATACCAGTACTGCCATTTTACAGACAGGAGAAGAAAAGAGTCCCTTCTCCAAAAAAATTCTAGATTCAAAATTTGGATTAGATGGAATAAATGGCAAAACCAGACCTGCTGGATCAAAAGTGAGCCAGAATGGTAGGTCAGCAATAAAACACAAAATTAAGCAGAGTGGAGACTCAAGTTTCTACCTGCATAAAAAAATTACAAAGAAAATTAAAAAAAAACTGTCAAGGAAATGGAGCCAAACCAGAATAAAAGACGGGAATTATCCTGTTCCTGAAAACTTGGATGCCCTGTGGTAGTGCCTGTAGTTTTCAACCCACAGATTGCCTTTTTTTCCACCAGCTGCTTCATGAAATCCTTGCAATAACCTCCTCGGCACCACAGCCTGCATGCTTTCAGGGTATGATGCTGCAGCAAGAGAAGCACAAATTATTATAGCATCCTTCTAAGTACCCTTCTCAAAGAATGCTTTGGGAAGGAGTCATCAGAGTAAGGCTATTGGAAACCATTTTTATTTTTTGATTCATGATTTCAAAAATTGAAGTGGTTCTGTGAAGGTTAGTCAAGCAACTACAATAATGTGGTGTCACAAGGATTAACAAGACAAGTACAAATGAATGGCTAGAGGAATGTCTACAATCAGGTGAACACCAACAAATGACTTCAGGGAATATTAACATTGCTTTTCCATCAAATCAATTTCACTTCTATTCACAGCCATCTCTTTGCATTGTCAGAATAATTTGCCAAAGCAAGGGCATTTTAAATTCATACTAGAGAACATTAGAAAACAGAATTGTTATTTATAGTTGGGAATACTTGTACCAGAAATATGACTGATTTTTTCTGGCCCAAGAACACAAAAGCACGTGACCCGTTTGTTCAGACAAAATCAGCTGGAATTTGAAGACCAGCTTTGCTTTCCATTCCAGCAGATGAATAATTGCTTTCAGAAATAATCCAGCAAACAGTTTCTACTCAATAAATTTGGAAAAATGCCACGTAAATAGTGATCAGGGAAAATTAGTTTTGACTGCTTAATGCTCATCTACAGGAAAAATTGACTAATCTCTTTGTCAGAATTGCTGAGCGAGCAGACCTGCTTACATTCTAAAGAGAATATTCTTCAAATAGCAGCAGGTCCTATCTCATCTATTAGTTGTGTATCTCGGTAGCTCCAAATTTGCACTGTAGTGTAACCAAGCACAGTCAGGCATTAAATAAGGAAACTAGCATTTCTGGAATCATTTGTAAATGAGGAAATTAGCATTTCTAGAATCAGCTACATTTACCTGAGGAAGCAATAAAGAACCCATGAATTATTCCACATGAGAAAAGTTAATAATAAAATGTATCCAAGGTAGCAACAGACTACGATATAAAAACATGACAGTAGGGAGGAAAGATAATTTAGAGCTCTGTAACCTGGAAATCTACTCTACTGTTAATAAATCACTGTGAATGCCACAACTATGGCTAGAAGAGGAGTTTGGGCTTGTCTCAGGCAGAGGAAAGCAGATAGACACCACACAAGGTTCTCTTTTGTGCAACTTTCTCCCTTGAGAAATACAAGCTTATTCCTTGTCTATTTCAATGCTAACTCAGCATTGTCTAAAAAATTACCTATGGCTACTTTCAAAATCATAAAAACATTTCCTTTCTCAGAATAGAATAGTGCACATTTTAGAATTATATATTTGCTGCTCAGAAGCTGCCAGTAGTAAATGCAAAATAAACACTACTAGTAAAAATTCACGTGTTTTGTAATGTAATATTGATTAATAAAAGTAAACAGTGTATAGACTACAAAAATTGAGAGCATTCAGCAAAATTCTGAGATCAAATTTATGTATTGATGCATTCTAATTGGAGCCTATACTATTTGAATAGTTAGAAAAAATAACAGCAGCTTAATTTTGTAAATTCTAATGTGCCATAGATTAGACATGGTTTAGACTAATCTAACAGAACTCTTTCACCTACCTCCTTTTCCTTTTTCCTATCTCTTCTAAGAAAACCACAGGCTTGAAAATAAGTGAACAGTCACAGACATATTCTTTTGGTTTCTTTTGCTGTTAGTCTAGAAAAACAGAAGTCTACATTTTTCTGACAGGCTAGTAGAGCACAATATTGATCGAAAAAAATAACTGACATGGAGTAAATTACTGGTGTTGGTCCTTCAAAGCTGTTGCAGAACCCGACCTTGTGGTTCTTATTCCTTATTAAAAATGTGCATACAATTAGTACATAATTTCTCTATTTCCACTGAGAGGCAGTAAGCCTTATCTGTGCCATTCCATTGACTCTACAAGTAAAATTATCAGGAAGCATGTATTTCAGCTGCTAATACACTGGGATATGTTTTCTGTTAATTGTTCTGTACTCCTTTATAATTATGCTTGGTTTATTTAGTTTTGCCTGTAATTAGTAATTTGTAATATCCCCAATACATTTACTCTAGCTTGTAACACTGTATATAAATAGAAATATAATAGGTATATTAGGGGAAAAATTTGGATGTATTGAAAAACTCCTCTATGGTGAACTAAATAGGCCAACAGGATACCCTCCATTTGCCTCTCTAGCAGCTAACAACCTTGGGCAGGCTCCTGCAGCATATGAAATAATGTGACTTCCAACATCAAATAAAGTATTTCAGGTAGCACTATAGTGCAATTAACGAACAAATATAGAATGCCATTTGATACAAGATTTCTTAAGAACTTGTCAATGGATTGTATAAGATGTGAATGTCTTTGTCCTACTTAGCTGAGACAAGGGCATAGATTGCATTACCATTATAATATGAAAACAGAAGCAAGTCTTTGTTGCTTCTCTGGCAATTTAACTATACTGCTTGTGATAATAGCTTTTTTTTCATCTTGCAGTCTTGTGATACAATATTTAAATCCTTTATTTGACTAGAATATCATCCTTTGGCAGCTTAGATTTTGTTTAGGCAATACTAAAACTAGATAATATGATTTTCTTCAATGTCTCTTAATGAGCTAATGTAACTTTTTTAGTTACTTCTATGAAAGTACAAATGAATATGTTCAGTTTATTCATACCCAATTTACTTCCTCCTCCACAACACCAAAACACTTAGATTTTAATCTATTTTATTGGAAAATTAATGAATGATGAAGTTTATGACCCAAGTAATGGATGTGACAAAATTTGGCCTTATACATTAAATGTCTAACAATATCAAATTGCTTACTGTGGAGAAATCAGGACAACATATTTTCCCCAAAGCCTTCATGTTGCTATCTTCATGAACAGCTTCCATTTTTATTAATTAGAAAATATCAATCTTTACGGTGTTTCAGGATTAGTTTAGCAGCTTAATAGAGAAGTGAATGGAGCTCAATGTTAAATGAATATTGAACTCCTAAAAAAAAAGATCTTACAACCAGTTACTGGTCCATTTTACAAAAACTCTTTACAGACGCAGTCAAAGAGGCTTACCCTCTCTCACTGACTTTTATCAGCTCTATGTCAAAGACCACATGCTTCTACCCTGTCCCACAGCTCACAGTCTCACGGCAAGGAGAGGTCAGTGTAGCTTGTGGAAAATGGTGCCAAAAAGATGAGCCAACAATAGCATCTATCTTCCAGTGCAATGGGCATCCTGGTGAAAGCGAATGAGAGAGTAGAGTGAAAAAAAGGAATAAAAAACCCAAAAACAACAACAACCAGAATGGCATAAAAACAGTAAAATTCTTACTCCTGCTATAATAATGAAATAACAAAATCTGAAGCAGTAAAAGCATGAAGATTCAAAACCAACCTTGGATTAACAGCAAAGAGAGATAAAGAGATAAAATGAAAGCTCAGGCTGAGGACGTGATTCTCATTAGGCCCCTAGAAGCATGGGCTGGAAGCACTCCAAGAGATCGGACCGTCTGAAGGTAGGATTATGTACACCTACAGCATTTACCTGACCTGGATAGACGCAGGACAGGAGCCTGTGGAATACTTCTGGTTATGTACGTACATCTTTGAAGCACTATTCTTTTCCTAAGGCATTTTCTTCCAGAGAGTTTAGCTCCCATACAATGAGCTCACCCAATAGTGTGACCTCCTGTTCTACACAGATAAAGTGTGCACAAATGCAATTTAAAAGACTATCTGAAATAATACCTAGATGATGGGATCTCTAGGGACAAGCAAAATGTAGGAAAGTAGAAACTGACTGAATTTAAAGCAAGGTGGGTTAATAAATGCATCATTTAATCTTAACTAAACACATACCTTCATTTTCCACCTTTACACCATTTTCAGTGTTATTGCAATCAAGTCAAAACTAACAACAGAGCAGAGAGCACACATAAGCTCATTCCAGAAATACCATACAGTTATAGGGTGGCAGGGCTGTTTTCACTTTAAATGAAATAAAATTCAAAAATGAAATGAAATAAAATGGACACGATATATAACCTAAACTGTTGTATAAATTTATGATGGATAAAGTCCCACTAAAGCTGCTGCCTATTTCCTTAGGTTCTTTGAAGGTGATAATCAAGTGTCAAGATATGTAAGGTTTTGCAACAGCCCATACAGTTTAATGCAGACTTTCAACTTGAAACAGTTTGAATATTTTAAATAAATGCTGTCTACTTCTCCTAATTCTCTGAAGACAACTTTGTTAGGTCTTCTCAAAGCAGCCTAATACAGACCCACGGGATTCAGCGCTTCAGAGAATTCATAAGCAACTATTAGTGGCACTAGTTTTAATAACAATATAACTAGCTTTTATATAATAGTTTAGTAAATTGATTACTTCACTATGATGGAGATGGACCTGTTTCAGGCTGAAAGACCTGCCTTCAACCCACAGGACATATGTCTTGACCACCACGGTACAGACTGTATCGAGTGGCAGAGTCCTACAGTACTTCGGCCTCTGTGTTTTATAATATTTACCCAACCATACCTGGGCCAAGGTGAATGTATGCATTTGGGGACACAGCTTTTAGGATGTTCCGAAACAATCCTTTTCTGAAACAAATTCCTCAGCACAATTAATAGCATAAATATTAGGTATCACAAGTTCTCCCTAAACATCGCTTCCATGATAATTTCCGTGCTTTCCATACTATTAGCTTTTTACTGTTGCGAAGAAGGTATATAGACCTTAAGACGAGAAAAGTATTAAATAATGTATGCTGTAATTGAAAAGTAAAAGCCAGACAGCATCAAAAGTGTTCCAGGCAGTATAACAGTTTTATCTGTTCCTGAAAATGAGTCATTATATTTCAGCAAATGTATGGTCACCAATCTTAGTCTGCATAAAAATCTGTTATGGTTTTATGTGACTCAGTAGTAGATCTGACAAAAAATTAAAAAAAATATTTTATATTGGGAAAGACATTTCTTTGGAAATGAAAGAACACCACGTCTTCCAACATTTTCTGGAGGAGGAGCAAGGAGAAAGTTAAGGGGTTTAAAATATTGAAATATCCTGTCTCTCAATTAAAACTAAAATTCTAACAACTGTATGTAAAGTAATGCAAATGAAAAATAAAGGTGAAATAAAATGGCTTTATTTTGTCAAACTAAAATATTCTTAAAATAAAATATTCTATCTTAATTGCAGATTTTAATTCTTGATTCTTCTTGTTGGCAAATTTGACATTGTCATATTTTGTTCCTTACTGAAGCAAGGAAAGATGTCAAAATCATAAAATTCTTCACAAAACAGAACTGGTGAAGAAGAGATTGTCATGCAACTGTAGCTGCCGTCTCTTAAAGTCACATACTGAACGTATAAAATCGTGATCCTACATTCATTGAGGTTTTTATGTCACCTTCTAAATTAAAAAAAATGACTTTGAGGAGTGAAAGTAAATAACTTGATTCAGAGTATACTGGACTAATAAACAATCAGAAATCTGAGTTGGAAACCAATCAATATTAAAGAGTCATTAATTAACTCTTCCTATATTGTCTTTCCTCATGGTTAGATTGCACTCTCAATCTACATGAACATACACACAGAACAAGACATGTCTCCTACCTGTAGGTAAATAAAGACAAACAAATTCCACTTACTTATTTTTCCAAGCTAAAAAAAGTACCTTTAAGCTCAAAAATGACAAAAATTAGTTTGAACTAACAAGGTAACATTGTGTCCTATAACGGGGGGGATGGGGGGGTAGGGGGAGGGGGAGGAGGGCAGGAGGGTGATGAGAAAAAGCGACAATAACTGGGGGGAGGAGGGGAGTAAAACAGTCAAAACTTCTATAAGGATGGTGGTTCTGTGTCCTGTTATTTTTATGAAAAAAGGCATATTTCCCAATAATTGCAGTTGAAGCAAATCTCCTGATTCATTTTTTCCAACTGCAGGCTGAAAAAATCAAGTGGACTCTTTCCTGACTTTCAAGAGCTATAAATGTGCTTTGTATGTCTTTTGTACCAGCAATCAAATGATATCAACACAATGGAATCGAGAACACTTCTGAAAATACAATGATTAAATTTATCTGGAAATCAATTTGCTTAGATATGAAGGGCTATTAGTAAGCAAACATTCCATTCCAAGATATATGAAAAAGCCTGGTCACTTTACAGAGTTCACAAATAATAGAGAGAAACAGAATTATTCCAGTGCACTGGCATCAACCATTTTCTCAGCAATGAGCTGAGTCTTGCAGCACTGTTAATATTATGTTTTCATGAGCTGCCGCACTGACACTTTAAAAGCAACTCCTTCCACCTTTTCTGTCACCAGTGGTTATAAACACCTTAGAGTAATGTGACAACTGGCAAGGCTCAAGAAGGCAAATGGAGCAACATTAATTTTCAATGGAAAGAAGATGGAAAAACCAATGCAGAAAAATTATTAAACATACTAGTTTAAATTTGATACTGAAATTTTGGAATAAAATGCAGACATAACATCTGTTTATCTTCAGGAAGGTTCTCCTCATACTAAAAGCCTCTACAGCTTCAAACAAAACACATTTTCTATGTGCACTGTAACAGGTCCAAGACATTATTGCAATATAACAAAAAACAAATAGGGAGGCATTTCTCACTGCGCAGCCTGGAGGCCAGATCACTTATATGAGATAAGGAATAGATGAATTTTCTAAGTAGTTGCCAAGTGAACAAAATGGAATTGCTTCAACAGATCAAAACGGGAGTAGATAGTCATCTGATAATTCAGACCACTCACTAGAGAGTATAGGAGCGTAGCCAGGCAGGAACTTTATCTGATTCTCCTGCACTCTAGATGACTTATCTCATTTACTGAACATTATTCTTTTTGGCATCTCTGTCTCATACTCATCCCTCTCCCAGCTTTGATGAAAAATATTCAGATCAGAGGTTTTTCCTCACTGAAGAGCTGTCATTGGTAGCACCACACTTTCTTTTTTTAAATTTTTTTTTTTTGGCAACCATAAATTGGAATCCTCTGCCGAAAGCTCATATTTGCAGAAAATGCCAGCTTTAATTATTCCAGAGCCTTAACTTATCACTGCCAAAATGAAGGCAAGATTGGCATGTCACTTGGGTGTGTTACAACACAAGGTCAGACATTGCTACGGCTGTTACTGGAATTGTCTACAGTATATAAAAATAGAAGAGCAAGAAAAGAAAATCCCTACTAATGGGTAAGGAATATTTAATAGTCGATCAGTGGAATTTTCCTTTTGTTGATTGCAGTAACCTGCCTGCTGTCTTCTCCCAAAGAAAATAAAAATGTGGACAAACTAACATCCAGGCCTGAACAAGTTATGTACACGGAACATGCCACTCATAGCAGACCAAAAATGTTATTAATTTTAAATATGTTTTTTCCAAGAAACTGAAGCTCACTGGCCTTAAAGCTACCCAGGACAGTTACATTTTTCATTATTTTTATATCACTTATGGAACTGAAAAGGAAAATTCATATCATGAAGCATCTTTAAGGGAAACCTGGAATTCTCCCACTCTAGTGGGAGGTGTTACAGCAGACAGACCCACTTGGATTTTCCCAGTGTCCTGTCCTTCCCTATAAGGGATTCCTCTTGGAATCCCTCATAGGATTCCCTCATAATGTATCTCGAATACAGAGAATCTCTGAATTGAAGACATTATGAAGAAAACAAGAACCCAGACCCAACAAAATTTTGCTTGTGTTGCAAAACTCTGAAAAAGCTCTTCTTGGAATACTACATGGTGGGTAACATGTCTCCTCAGAAATACGGGTTACTAAAAGCACATGAAGCCTGCCTTTTCTTTAGAATTTACTGGATTCACATTCAAGCCTTCAAACTGTCTTCAAAGTATTCCATGTTTTAGTTCTGTAACCTAAGGGTCTGACAAATACTCCAAAATGGAGACTGTAGGAAACAACAATGCTCTTCAGCAGAACTGAGTATTTCGCAACTTGAATAAAACTTGCATTTCTTTAACAGGTCTTTAAAAAGTAATAAGAAACCATACCAAAATAAGACAATTCATGTTACATACTACTTCTGGAGGAAAAAAAAAAAATAAATCAAAGAAATCAGTTCTAAGTAGTTTGAGAAATAAGACTTAAGAAACAATGTCGGCTAGCATTAGACAGTACTCACAGAAACATTAACAGAAAGGAATAGGTGATCTGTGAAGCACACAGCAGTTCCCTACAAACTACACTCAAATGAAACAGAGTATAAATCTATTTGCCTAAGAACTGCAGCAATCTCAAATCTGTAGTAGATGCGCAGAACATTTAACGCTGGGCTTTGTACGGTCACAAGGGAGCAAGACCAACAGAGCATTAAGAAGAGCTAGTCTCTAACAGCCTATTCAAGTTCTTAAAGACCTGCTCTCTGTTAGGCATAGAGAATGCTGTAATCCCATTTATCTTACATAAATAAACAGGATAAAAGGATATGGACATGTGAATAGTGATGGATCAAGGATCTGTGATAGCTAATCTGCACTACAAAGAAAAAGAACATTTTAGCAATCCCTTTTGGCTACTGCTGAGTCTCACAACCTCTTATCCATGGCATACCTAAAAGGCACACAATCAAGCAAATTTGTAACACTTTGCTGAAAAATGCTGCTATAGGACATGAGAAATCACTAACAACAATTAGATGTAAGCATTGGTATACATTAAATATCCTTCTGGATTGCTATCAACTATGTCAAGGTTATAAGCCTACCTGCATTACCCTGAGAATGCCAAATCCAAACTGGTTCCCAATTTAAAAAGTGCTGACTGTCTAGGAAATGGCTGAGACAGGACAATATAACCTTGTACCTTACAATGTGTTTTTATACACCAAGGACACCACAGTAAACAAGCATCTGTGAAGGCAGGGGAATCTTCAGCTGTCTACTGATTTTAGAAATCTCAGATTTGAAAGCCCACTTTGAGATAACTCATGCCTCACACTCCTTCAAGGAATCAAGGAACGATGAAGCAAATCAGAAAACCCTGAACTGATATCATTTTGGGGGAAAAAAACCTTAAAAGATGTTGATGATACATGGTACAGACAAAATTGCCCAAGGTCACAGGAAAGATGCATAATCACCACGCAACAGAAACTGATCTGACACTGGATTTCAGTGGATGAAATTGTAAACAGTGAAAGACATTAATTTACGACAGATAGAAGAGCAGCCTTTACTGATGCTGGTGCACTTGGCCTGACTAAAGGCATTACTATTTTTACATGTTAGCAAAGACCACACTATGAATTACAAAGCATTAATTTAGGGTAGAAATACATTTTGAAGAACAGTATAAAATAGAAAGATAGGCCATATCAGGCATTGATCTGAAGGTATGGAGATTTTTACCTTAGCCTTTTGAATATAATACCCCATTTTTCTGAGCAATTTTGGCTTACTGTTTGTTCTTATACTGATTAGCTGTCAGGGCAGCAGATCTGTGTCAATATTAGACCACCTTTTATGATTTTTCAATTACCAATAGTTTATCTCATCACACTTTCAAACAAGAGATAGATTAAGTCACCAAACTCCTACAGAGACTTGCTTTTTTGTACTTTATCATAAAACTTCACATTGAGCACTTAAGGATAAAAGGCTTATTAAAATGGGCTTTATTCATTGGTGGAAATAATACTTTTTCTAAACTAGGAATACTACCTAGAAGATTGAAAGTCTAGTAATGGGTCAAATCATCTGATGATTTTGATATGTCTCTATTTAAGAGTTATCATAATTGATTTTGTTCTCCTACATAGCAGTATTCATCAAGCAACACCTGTGAGCTGGTGAACTCTTCTCCACATATCCAAGAAATCGGTAATTCTTTCAAAGTGTATAACAGAATACATAACTCTCTTTTTCAAGTACAAATACCTGTTCAGCCATAGAAAACATTGTGAAGAAGTAGAATCCTACTTAATCATTCTTTGCCATCATACTTTAGAGATACTCTGAGAACATCATCTAAAGTAACTGAATGCTAGCAGTATTCCTGCAAAGCTCTAGCACAGTCTGAGATCTGAAACAGACTATGCTAGATATATGCTTTACACTTAAACACAAGAGTAACTTAAAAAGTTCAGAAAGGTTAGATTTCTTCTTCTGTTCCGCATTTAAAGAGAACTTTTCAGCAGATATATCTATTTTTCCTCTTGCAAATGAATGAAATGGGTCAGCAAGGTAAGTCTTGAGGAGACTCCAAGGTTTCCATCACTAACATGGAAAATTCTCTAGTTTTCATTGGTGTAGTATCACTGAATTCAGTTGAGATGAACTGACTGGATCACTGAATTCAAAATATTATGAGGTAAAACTAAATGAGCTTCACGTTTTCATTCTCACCAGGTCATATACCTCATTTATTCTGTAGACAAGTACATTCTCTACACTATCACTGGGTAGAAGTTTGACAGCAGCTCTAATAGCCAAGCCTAAGGCCCCTACGTAGCATATTTTGAAGTGTTTTCTCTCCAGTGCTTAATGGGTGCCTGGGCTTCCTGCCCAGTTTTTGGAAAGAGATGGACACTTCAGACAGTGCTGCAAAGAGTCATAACGGGGAGCGCAGATCTGCTGACAGCTAGTCGATGGGAAATGTCAGGGCTGAGGCATTGCCCTTTCTATGTGTGTGTCATCAAACAGTCATTCCACAAACCCTACACGTACCCACACTGCCTCTCTGTCAGTATGAGTGCTCCCACCACGAGGGCAGAGCCACGCGCTCCATTAGGCGCTCAGTCCCACGCAAGGAATCGCATGGGGTCAGGCAGGGCAGTGTGCCAGTGCAAACCTTGCCCCACGCCAACCCTGCCTGAAGCCCTTCCCACCAAGGAAGGAAGCCATTCCCGGTCTCCCGGTTAGAGGGGACATTTAGATTAAATACTAGAAAGAAATTCTTTACAGTGAGAGTGGTGAGGCGCCGGAACAGGTTGCCCAGGGAAGTTGTGGAATGCACCATCCCTGGAGGTGTTCAAGGCCAGGCTGGATGGGGCTTTGAGCAACCTGCTCTAGTGGGAGGTGTCCCTGCCAATGGCAGGGGGGTTGGAACTCGATGATCTTTAAGGTCCTTTCCAACCCAAATGATTCTATGATTCTATGATTCCTGCATCCTTCCTTCAAGACACTTGTGGATGATATGGTGGACTCTCTCGCATTTGTTTCCTTTTATAAAATAAAGCACTGCTACTATAGGTGAAAATTTTTAATAGGGCCTAACCTTGATCAGAACAACACTGCATTCTATAGCTTTCATCTGGGATAGCTTGCAGAAATACTCTGTTCAACTCAGCACATATGACAAGTTTAGAAAAATGGTTTTCCCTCTTTTGTTTCCAACTGTAAAAAAAGAAGAAACTGAAGCATATGTTTTCTTGGTATGCTTATTTGTACTAGTCTAAGTAAAACTGTCACTAAAACATCTCGTGTTTTGCATCTTCAGCTATGGAAACAGACTGGAGGGACTTGGAGCTACGAATTCAGTAACAGGCTCTGACCCTCCACAGCCATGGCCTGCAAGCCCAGGCTTCCTATCTTCCCAAAATGCTTACGCAAGACAAAAAGAAGAGGTGGGGAACTAAAATGATGTTGGAGGAAAAAAGTTTGGAGGCATATTTCTCAGTGTGAAAAAACAGCTCGAGGTCACTCAAGTATATTTGTAGCTCAATTTCTCTTCCTGTGATGGCCAACATCTGAAAAGGACCCTTTCTGTTCATCTGCCTTTGATCCCGATCCGTGTGTTCCTGACTCCAGAACTGGAATTCAGTTCCCATCTGTCGCTGAGTCCAATCTGGGACTTCCCCAGTGCCTGCCAGTGACAGGACTGTCATCCTGGGAGCTTGATACGGTTTTGCATATATTGTATTTCATTATTTTCTTCTTTTTTATTTTAATATTAATTCTTCATTAAAGTAGTTTAGTTCATTCTAAACTTCTAAATCTCCTTATCTCTTACTCTCCTCTTTTTTTTGGGGGGAAGGGCCATCTGTCAGTCCGGCTGCAGTGATTTTGGCTGAAACCATGACAGATTTATTACCTTTATTACCTAAGCATCCTAGATGACCAAAGATTCATAGACATCCAAGAATTAGAACAAGGCAAGTGAACTGGCTTGATGACAAGAAGGAATATTCCTTCTTAATTTACTAATTAATTCAATTATTACATGATAATAATATTAATGCAAACCTGGAGATGCCAGTAAAACTGGAGACCCAAAACATATACACAGATTAAAAAATGATGGCTTTTACAGAAAATGGAGGCAAAACTAAGTTAAGGCTAGTTAAAGGCTATTAAGTCTTCAAGAAGTCTTGAGAGAAAATATCAGGCATTGTGACTTCCAGTATAAGTTTACTCAGTGTTCTAAACTGCCTAAACTGACCAGACATAGTTATGATTTCCATGAAGATCAGCCATTCTTTCCATAATAACAAATATGAAAATATAACATAATATTCACACATAAGATTAATATAAGCACTCTTTAGCAGATCAGAAGAGGTAAAATTGAATATATTTTGTCTATACTTTGTCTCGGGAATTCAGAGAGACAGTGTCTTTTGAGGTGCCACCAGTCTTGTTTCCTTTTCATCAGACTGATTCTGCTGAGTATTTGTAATGACAGGAACAGGGTCAGGGGAGAAACAAATGGAGTTCTCAGCTTCCAGACATAAACTGGATGCCAGGATAGTGGATGCGATTCAAACAGGTCTGTGTTAACACCATCCACATTACTTATATAATTTTCACATAACTTAAACTAAAAGATGTTAGTCAAGGAGCTATCACAGATGGGCGTTTTGGTACTGGATTTCTAGACAGCATCACCAGCCAAAGAGAAAAAAAGTCATTTACGGGCACAAGGTTGCTCGCCCCTTCTCTTGCCAGACTTTCTTTTTTTCCCTTCCTTTCCTTTTCTCTAGGTTTAGCATGCATAATGATTAATATAGTATTAGAAATTTTGAGTATGCTTAGCACTGGAACATAGAGCTAGAGGTGCATTGCTGCTCCAAAAAAAAGCTTACTGTCAAAAGATAAGAAAACGAGAACTAAAGGAAAATAAGACTCCTCAAACATACATAATAACAACAACGGAATTTGAGCTTTAAATGTCTCTAACTATACCTCTTTCATGAATAAGTGAAAAGTTGTGGTTTTTTTTTTATTGGTGGGGAATTGCTTTGCAGTGCACAGATGACAAACCAGTAGTGGGCTAAGGTTAAATAAAAAGATGTTCAGATTTCTCAGTAAAAATAATACCCAAATTTTTTTCAATTCTTAGTTCTAACTAGGTTGTTCAATGCAGACACGTGTAGTTTTAAAATTACCATGTAGCTGAAGAGTTCACGTCTTCATCTGTTATTCAGACCACGTTCACTTTACACAAAGGATCCATATACATCTAAACAGAGGGAGAGAGAGTTTCCCAAAGGCAAGATCCAAAGTTGTCAAAATTACTTTCTCACCCTGAAGAGCACTAGTAATTGGCTGAAGCAGACAGCATGGGAATTGCTGTGTCACAGGAAAGTATCCAGTATAGCTGCTGTCAAATGCTACTAACACTAAACACCCTGCTGAGGTAAGAAAAAAAAGTAAATGCTTGTACATCAAATAAAAACTCAACTGTTCAACAGCAGTTGAACTAGTGAGTCAATCCATTATGTTAACAAACAGAAAAAGAGTATATACAAAAATCTTGTGTTGATTACTTATTTTCATTAGCTTCCATGGGAAAAAACAATGCGAATGAAAAGGAAAAAAAAAGCATGTGAAGATCTACTGGAATTTCTTTTAAAATTATTTTAAAAATAAGCTATCTCTTCATGTATTTACTTTGATAAAGAAGTTACAGTATTGATTAATTCTATTAACACAAAGTATTTTGACACCTTCATTTCCAGTGACTGGTAGTTACTGTGCCAATTAAGAGTCCCAATAAACAGACTTATTTTCTATAATTATTTTTAAAAGATCAATAAACATACATATTTGTGAAATGCAAACATTAGATACTACAGCTGTCACATAATAAAAAGGACAAAAAGAAAAGCACATTTATGGTATAGGTTGGTTTTGTCATAGGCAAAATATGTAAGTGATGGGGAAAAGAGCGTTTATGTGATTGACACGGAAGGAAAACCAGTGTTTCACTTAGTCCATCGAAAGTCTCTGCAAGAAAAATATAAGTTACTTGTTTGGATTCAGTATCTTAAAACTTTCTGGTGCTCAAAACAATGTGGCAGTTCTAGAAGCTACCCTTCGCCTGTTGAAATGACATATTTTTTTCCGTTTCCTTGTTAAAACATATCTGGCATTAAATTTCCCTAGCTGGAAAACAATTCTCATGTGGGATGGCCAGCTATTTTTGAGATAGATGAAGACATAACTCATGTCTTTCATTGAGGGAAGAATTGATCATCCTGAAGAGAACTACTACACCTTTTTCAATAACATGCTCTGGAAATCCCACAGGAAGGTACTCTTAAATACACATTAATTTTAAATTACACATAGGCATATTCTCTCCCAGTTCAGATTTTGGCCATAACTTGTATGCTGCTTTCTTAAAAGTATGAACAGAAGCAACAACTCAGCAGCAAAACACAGTTTTTAGTGTATGCTAAAAATTATGAGCCTTTGAATATTTTTTGTCACTTAAGGTAGACTGATCCTTTGATGCATAGAGAATAAAAATTGTAGATAGTACCATTTGCTTTGGTTTCTTTTCAGAGATATAGAGAGTCTTGGGTACATGCACATTTGTTTGAATTACCATTATTTTTGAATTACCATTATTTTCTCAATTTTTTTTTTTTTGGATACTCCTATGTTTCTTCTCTACAGGCAGCCCAACTGTACAGGGCCAGGGCCCATGGCTCTGGCAGAGATTACAGCAGTTATATCGTAATTCATATCATAATTGTGTACAGGGAGAATATACACATGCCCTACAGAGCTCTACTGTCACAGCTCCTCAGCAAGGAGTGCCCACTTGGATGCAAAGGAGGATCTCCAATGTTGCATGCCACTTCCTCACACAAAACTGAGGTTGAAATGGCATGGAATACACTGCACAGCAGCAGCACCGGCCAGATCAATAACAAGTTGCCACATTTACTAGAGAGAAAGCCACGATTTGTACCACGATAAGCAGATCTTTCGTTAAGCTTGATGCTATTAGTTCTGAAAGCTGGGGGAAAAAAGAGCTGTTTTAAGATAACATTAAGTTACAAAGAGGAAAACACTATGCGCCTAGACACATGGAAAGGCATTGGCAAAGCATATGTTTGGATTAAGAAAGATGAAAATGGTGAGAACGAGAGCACGTTCCCCGTGCAGTATGGTGAGGAGATACTAACAGTTCAATCACAGCCTTCATTTCTGCTTGGAAGCAAGAAGCACAGCTCTGACAACCCCTGAATTAGGTTATTTTCTTGTTCTTTTCAGGTCACAACTATATTTAAATCATATATTACGCATGTGGGATAATGTCATGGTTATTTGGAATAAACTCCATGAGATTCAGGTTAGAAATGACTCCTTAAATATAACTTGCAGCTGCAAAAGCCATTTCTACACTGCCATCTCAGTTCCTCAGCCCTCTCTAAATAGGTTTATACAGTTGCGGCTTACTCCCTAAGTGGTTAATTCAGGCCATTTTATCCTTATAAAGCAGAACCTTGTTCCTAATAAACTATTAAGACACTATTCCATTGTCCTCAATGGGAGCCATAACAACAGAAACCTACTTAAAGAGGTAGTGTCCCAGGTATTTTATTGTATTAGAAGGCAGTCAAATTGGATCAAAATCAGAACATGATCCTCAACCCACTGACATGTGGTGAATTCTGCATCATTTCAGTCCTGGTCTTATTTGATAAAATGCCCCGATGACCTGAGGAAGATGACAAACTGGGAGAATAAATAAAGACAACAGTGCACAGATGATTTACCTAGCACAGCCCTTCACAAGTTCTCCAGGTATCTTCCTTTACTACCTCTCAGACCTTTCTGAGATAACTGAGGCAATGCACTCCCATAAAATCCCACAAAACTAACCAGAACACTCTGCTCTCCATAAGATATCACGAGAATACAGTAGTGGGCTTTTGCTTTTTTAATTTAAAAACCTGTTCACATCAACTGACAACGTTGTCCTCAGAGGAGAACATAGAATGGTATCAACTTGAAATATATAATGAATTATCTTTGCACCCTTTAACACATGATTATTTAATTTAAAAATTAAATGCCCCTTGTAGATAAATGTTAGGAAAAAGTCAAAATTCTTCATACCCAGCTCCTACTCATACATTAATTTTTCCTGTATAAATTTTTCCTCAGCTTTCAATTATAATTATGCCCTGTAAAGGCATCTTGTTGCTTTCTTTACTGAATAAATAAACTAGTAATGCATTAAATATTATTACAGTGGATTGTAAGTCTCAGATAACTGCACATATTTTACCACATAGACTAGCAACCCAGCTTCAAATTTGTCTTCTAAAAAACTATATTAAAAGTAGGTCCTTTTAATACAGAAAAAAAAAAAATGGGCATAACATATGCCTAACAATCTCTAAAGATTATTTGCCCTAGCCACTACATAAAGAGAATACCAGGATGCATTAAAATCTGTGTGAAAGTCTAAGGTATTTATTCAACTGACTTCTTTACATGCAAAGATCTATTGGTATTATGCAAACAAACTCAGAGGGGAAGGATCTTCCAAGACACTAGTGACAGGCTGAGAATATCTTTGTTAAATTACCATTGCTGAGTAATTTAGAAGTGTAAACACATCTTCCTGAACTGGTGACTATTAATACAAAGCAGAAAATGGAGAGATACCCAAATAGATTGTCCTTAGCCTGCAAAGAAAAAGACCTAAAATTGCCATTCTTGCTAAAATAAATTGGTAAAAACTGAAAAATCCAATTCACAGGTTCCCCGTCTGTCTCATCACTGCAAGGAACTAAAGACAGCTTGTAACGTGTGTGCTCACTGCAATATTGCAGTGTCTGAATGGTGAACCATGATCCAGACCAGGAGCTGCCCAAATAGCTCTTTGGCCATCATCACCTTCTCCAACAGCTTTTCAGCTCCAGGGAGGGAGCACGAAGACGCGGTGAGCAGCCAGCAGCTCTGTCTCACGAGAACTAAATGCCCTCAACCACCCCCCTTGCCTGACATGGGGTGTATCCATCAGGCCATCACCCTGTGAAAGCAAAGTGGGCTTTCTGCTTGTGTTGAAAGATTAGGATGGAAGAACAAGAGGCTTTTTTCAAAATTTGCAGCCAGGAGTAATGCATGCGAACTCTAGCAAGTTCTAAATAAGGAACTATCTCAAGAATGGATTAAAAAATAATGAACAACCAATTAGACTTAAAAAAATTATTCTAAAAAAACTGTCTTCACTTCAGTGTCAAAGATGCTGTTCTGATCATTTTTAAAACTGATTGACCAGCATCACCTAGAAATGTTATCCACCTTCGTGGATATACAGCCAAGACTGGCAGCAACAGGCTCATTACTACAGACGCAGACAACACTCATATAAAGAAGAAAACATTATCTTCCAGCATTCGAGTTCAGGGAAATTTATCTCAGGCTGTGTTCCACATGGTTCATCTCCCAGGGAAATCATTATCGCCTCACAATTGCTCTCTTGGCGTAGGCACACAAGAAAGGAAGCTCAGTTTGCAGAGTCTTAAAAAGAGGGTAAAAAGATGAAGCGAGAAACTTTACGCTCGTAACACTTCCTATTTACTCTGTAGGGGGATGGATTATTCTTTCCCTGAAAGTGATTATGCGTAGACCATAAAGTAGAAAATTAAAAAACAGAATACTCTATGTATTGCTTGCATTTCAGTAATTGCTGGCTCTACAAATGTGCTGTTCTTTTTCGGCAGTTAGCATATTATTATTAGGAGACCATGGATCATGATGCCTTCTAATTGTCTCTATTGGTTATGTGTATTTTCTTTCTGTTTTAAAGAATTTTAAAAAGTGAAAAATAAAAACTTGAGTACATGCACTAACTACATCAGCGATATTTCATGCATGTATGGTTTAGATGCAATGATACATACTTTTCTCAGATAATTAATTTTCTTTGAAATAAATGAAAAATGACTGAGCACAGTTTACGCACCTAATGTTAAAATATGGATGGTTCCATGTAAACAAAAAGTTTACATGAAGTGAGATCCATTATCATTTCCCCTTTGGAACACTACCAATTTAGTAAAGATTGTATCAAGTGCTCTGTTTAGCAAAACACAGGCAACAAGCTTGTAAGTTCTATGACAGAGAAGAAAAAATTATTATTTAACAGCACTGAGGATTGCATACCTGTATATCATGAGAGTGATTCTTGCTCTTATGAAAATGTTTTGATTCACATGTTCTTTGACATTATATAATGCTTCGTTTTAGAATTTAGGTATTATTTATGTATCTTTTCTACAATTTCATTTCTACCCACCTAAGCAAATTATATTTACTGATCTGGAACTATGATATCTGGACATAGTATCAACAGCCTCGACAGTATCAAAGAAACTGCCTTTACACTCTCTAATTTTAAGTGGAGAAAGAAAAGGACTATTAGTCAGGGATCTGGCTCTGTAGGATCAGAGCCTGCAGACAAAATACCTTGCTCTCAATTGCTGCCATAGAGACAGACCATCCATTAGCCAACATGACTGTGAATTAGGGAGGAATACCAGTGCTGTGTACCCTACCCAGTAATGAACTGACAGCCAGCACAGCTCCCAGGTAGAGTGGGGATGCCCTCCCTCTGGGGAACTGGGCTGAGCAACCATCTGCTCTGAAGAAGCTTGAGAGCTCATCTTCTACTGTAGCTAAGTTGAGCAAGGAGCACTCTTAGATTTTGTAATTCAAGCTGCAAGCAAACAGCATGGTTTTTTTTCCCTCTAGACTACACAAGAGGTGGAGCTGGTCAGCCCATGACAAGCACATCTGACAACAGCTTCATTTGTATAGAAGACTGGAAAACAAGGAGGAAACCCCAGCAAACCTGGCAGGAGTGAGATACAGCCAGCCCAGCACAGAATGGAAGCCAATGCTGTAATACACACATATCAAAGAAAGCTAAACAACAACATGGATAACTGGTTTGTGTATTTACTTTGTCCTGTTGGGGAACAATTCTTGGGGGGGGGGTGGGGGTGGGGGTGGGGAACTGCCAAACAGCTCAGGTTTTGATATTTCTCATTGATCCACACAACCTGCCTCTGGCCATAGGCTTTATGTGGGAGGACACAAATTCACTAACTTATACATAAGCTGGCATTTTCCAAACACAGCTTTCCAAAAGAACGCAAAATTTGCTTTTATGTATTTTCCTGTAGAAATTGGCAGGAAATAAACATTTTCTCTTACTTCAGTCTTCTTAATTGCAGGAAAGCAGAAGACACAAATACAGAGGCTTTGTTGCAGAATTCACAGACTTCATGCCAGTAAGAGAAGGTAGGGCTCTCCTATGTCTTCTTCACCCTGGAGTTATTTTACAAATTTCCTCCCCTCATCCCCCATGAGCTAAACAACTCATATTGGATTGATGCATCTGTAATAGGCAATGAAAAAGTGCGTCCTACTTTAAGCTAATTTAGTTTAAAAATGCTAGTCAACCTATACTGATGCGCTTATTTGCAGTACTTCATTTACTGACACAATGTTATAGGGCCTAGAAAATATATTTTAAATTATCTCCTTGGAGGATAGGAATTAAAATCAAATAAAAAGAAAGAAAAAAATATTATTTCACCTCCCATTTCCATGGGATCATTACTTAAAACAGTACGTTAAACTTAATAATACCATCATTGACAGAAAAACTCCACATCTTGTAGACACATCCCTGTTAAAATAAAATAGAATTAATAATCCAATCAATAAAGTTACATGTTTTCATCCAACATTACCAGCTCACCCGCCTAACTCAGTGTCTCCCTCTTCCCGCACAATTCCCTATTCAGTGATCAATAGGAGAGATAAAAAACCTTGACTTTCCACCAGGCTGCCAGGGAAAGAAAAAGTGGTTTGATTTTCTATAGGGGACAAAAGCCTCTACATACATGAAATACCTACCACAGAAACAGCAGCCTACTGAAGAGTTGTCTTCTGTAGTCCGGATAACACAAGTGCTCTTTTACAATATTTTCATTTAGGCAACAAAAATGACTCAACATCGTATACCTATAGTATGTTTCTTTGCACTGTAGACAACAAGGAGAACAACAAGGAGAGGACACCTAGTGGTGATCTCTGATAATTAGGGTTGCTGGTGTGGAATCAACAGATGAAACTGTTAATGCAGGACCTGATTTTGCAAAGCTGCTATACACTTACTTAATTTTTAAGCACTTTACTAAGACTTAGCATTGAAGAAATCTTGCATTTATGAGCTTCTCTGGATCAGAATTACTGTGAATACTAGAAATAAAACAGTAAAAAGTAACATTTGTATGGTACACTCGGAGGTACGTTTCATTAAACACCTGAGCTTTAGCAAATAGCTATAAGGGACAGCAACACTGATGTGGCTTCTGACCCTTGAAAAGGTTTGACAAATTGAAAAGCAGATTTCAGTACAAAAGTCAAACCAAAGTAAGACATGGCTGCAATTATAACATATTTCACTAGATGATTTTTTCCAAAACATAACCTTTAGCGCACATCTTGCAATAAGCTTTCAGTCACTTTAAAACTTGTTCTAATTCTACATAATTGGACAACTCAGAACAAGAAAAACCCAAGGTAGAGTTTTAGAAGTACCACTCCTATTTACTCATACATCTACTAGGTCTTGTCCTGTGATTAGAATAGCTGTAGACAAAGGTATTATACTCTGTGTTTTAAGCAGCTTTTGGAAAAGATAAAATTTAAATTTATATCATAGACAAAAGTAAAGTAAAGTGGCATATCATTTGACATGTAACTATGTATTTATTCCTAATAGTTCATATCTTTTATTTTTATTTGTTCAGTTATCTATGAGTATATTTAACTAAGAATACTGTACTAGTTGTGTGCAAACCTATGCAAAACATTCAGGGATCAGCTTACGCTTAAGCAGTTTCATAAAATAAGTCAAAGTAAATAAGAATTAGGTCCAGAAGATCCTGTTCATTATTTTAGGAACCTATGTTAAAAAAAATTAAAAAAAGTAAATCCAAAACAAACCCACTGTCAGAAATTACTGCAATCATCACCTTAAATAACAAAGTTTTTTCTTGTATGTTATAGCACATCATTTTGTTTAAATAAGTACACGATCTATTTGTCAACATCTGAGTTTAAAGAACTGGAATATTAGATATTGTAGCTAAAAAGCAGGTTTTGGACAGTGTGAATTTGCAAATTCAGTAAATTAATTCCTGTCAGCCATATCTTCTGTCCCTTTGTTGAAGTGTTTATTCCCATTTCCACTGAGTCATTCATTTGGATAAGCTAGTAACATCAGACTGACATGAATATATCAATCAGATTTAATATATATTGCACCACAGGCTCTGTTCCCTCATAACAGTTAAGGAGAAAGTTTCTGCAATGCATACGTTATGTACCTCAATATTATTCATCGTGTCTGTTAGCAGCTTGATCTTGTTTTGATTTATTTAAATGATATGGAAGTGAATGAAGAAAAGGAACCAGTATCGTAAAAAATCTCTTAAATTTTTGCCTACTCATCTTAAAGTTCAGGATACTGACCAACAAATGTTCAGGTATGTGATGCTAAAAAAGGAAAAGCTCAAATAATTTCACCCTGCCCTTTCTGTTGGAGGATATATAAATAACTCAATGGGATTAACAGCCTTATTATGCAACCTGGTTTGTGCATCAATCAGTTTTCCATGAAGTATCCTCTTGGCAGGGTATGAAGAATGAGTTTGCTGGCTGTCCTCTCAATACTTTTGACATAGTGCTCATTATTCTGGATCCAAATACATACTATTTCACATTTATCTGCACCACAGTTAACATCATATGCAAAATCTATCAAATCCTTTTAACCACACATGAACAGGCTCCAGTTATGTGTCATAAAAATTAGTTAGCAGTTGCTCCCTGTTGCGCATGTGCAAATGCACACAATACGGAAAAGATTAACAAAGTTCATCCCTACACAGTTTTTTTGTTTTAAAACTTTACAAAGCTATGTCACACAAATTCTCCAAGTGGTAATGGAACACCATGCAGAACAGGCGCACGAGCTACATCCACAGTAATAATAATCCAAAGTAAGAATCAACTACTGTGATAACAAAAGCCAAATATGAAATCAAAGACTGCCTTCATTTCTGTTATCTGTAAAATGCTAAACAAGTAAACAAAAAAGAATTTTTTTTTCCTTGAACACATTTAATTTGGGGATTTATCAGAACCTGATTCAGTCTACGTGTTTATCACTGTTCCCACATGTTCTCACAGTCATCAGAAATATTTTTTAAAAGCAGACGAAGAGCTTCTTGCTGCTTTATTGCAGGCTCAACCTCCTGGCCCCAAAAAAGAAAAAAAAAATCAGACCCTCTTTCACCTTTCTGAGAACATCCAGGGAGCACTATAATGTGTTATCATACACAAAAAGATAGACTGCACTTATTTTTCAATGCTTGCCAAATAAAGTATCATACAATAAATATTTCACAAATTTTACTAGAGGAACTAAAGCTGAGGTTGCAATCAAGCAGCCATTAGCAAAAGATTAAATAGATCAAACACCAGCTATTGCTGGTTTGGACAACCACCTCTGGTAACTTCTAGACCCACTTAGTGGCCAATTCAGTTATTTTTATTTAGAATATCTGGTTTATCTTTGACAACAGACAGAAGGGGGAGGAGGGGGGAAAGGTATTCATTCCTCTGCTTAGTAGGGTTTTATAGTGGCAAGCTATTAATTCAGGCTGCCAGAAAGTAATGTCATTGAACGCATTTCAGAAGGTTGTCTCTCTGTAAAGCACAGATGAGACAAAAGCACAGCTTTATGTTAGAACTGCAAAATACGCTTAATCATTTGCCTTAGTTAACTTGACTAAAACTGCAGTGCTCTATTTCTGTGTCAAAAACATAGTTACTCTGCATTATAGGGAGGCAAAAGAAGAGGCAGAATTTAAAAAATACAGTAATAGAAAATAATGACCTATTTCAGGAGCTTTTTGAGAAACAACTATAAATCTATTAGAAGTTTATACTTAGTATCATCCAGCATCATGTCATTTTTAAATATAATCTGATTTTATTTGTGAGATGGCTTTGCATTTAGGTTTTTGTTAAACCAGAAGGTGAATATAATACTGTAGATAAACAGCAGAAAAAGCACCAGAAATGGTATCATGTCATCCTTCAATATTCACTTAATTAAATAAATCTTTATCAAAGTAGGTAATTAAATTTATGCCAATCTATTTTAATAGTGTTTCTATGAAAATACTTGACAAAATAATTCTTATTACACTTGCTGCAAGAACAGTTTAGAAAACAGCAGTTATTTTTCTCATGTTTTTAGCACTTCCTTTTAAAATATATTATGATATTTATAACTACAGAAATGGGGACAAGCAAGAAATCAAATGACTGAATCATGGTGGTATGTGCCAAAGCATTAAATGCTTCCTAGCCATAAGCATGCCAAATTAGGGAATGCCATAATTTACCAGAAAAGTCACCATGCCAAATTAGCTGGAAGTATAGGTCACATCTGGAAATAGTGGACTTGATAGTTTAGAAGGCAATGACTCAAAATTTGAACTACCCATTTTTTATAAAGAAGGTGAGTATTTGATATATTTAGCTTATGTACAGCCTTCAAACAACTAGCATTCTAGGAAATCTACTCAATTATAAATGGTTTCAATTTCTCCTGAAATAGAAAAATATGGTCGTGTATTTTAATTTCTCTGTGATTACAAGATTATTGACTTCATAATTTCAAGTGCTAGCCACCAAACTGAAATGTAGATTCAAGTGGTTGCTAAAATTTCTAATATTCTCAATAGCAAACCATCCATGCTTATTGTGTTGATCATTCCAAATGTATTTTTGGTCTTTGCTATTATCAGAAAGAAGATAGTTACTTTGTGGGGTTTTTTTTCCAAAAAAGCTTTTCTACTAGCATCTGTATGTAACTGCACTAACTGGTGAGTGATAACTCTTTATTCCATTCTGGTTCTTGTATAGCTCTTCAGAGAGACCTGACTAGTTTTTTTGTAGGATTAAGATCTTAGCAAATGATGTTATAACCATATAATTCTTACCTCTTCCCACTGGTGTATGTATCTAATCAGTCTTGAAAGGCGTAATAAACGTAACAGGCTGAGGATTTTTGTAAATCTCACAATACGAAGTGCTCTTGCTGTCTTGTAAACCTCTGAATCCATTCCTTTTTCTACAATGAGAAAGATATAATCCACTGGTATTGATGAGATGAAGTCAACCACAAACCAGCTTTTTAAGTAATTCATCTTAATGATTTTAGGGTCCAGTATTATTTCAGAGCTGTCTTCATTTACAGTCCCAGTTCTAAAATTCATGATCAAGTCCAATAGAAAAACAGTGTCTGATGCCACATTGAAAATAATCCATGGTGTTGTTGTTTGTTCTGTGAAGAATGTGATTCCAACCGGTATAATGACAAGGTTTCCGACCATCATTATGAGCATGATTAAGTCCCAGTAAAACCTTTAAAAAAAAGGAAGAAACAGAATGGTTGATGTACTGTGGTAAAAGAGGCTTAGAAAAAGGGTCTCAATCATGCCACCAACTTCCCCTGAACACTTAAACATTTTGTTAATGCTAAGAAAACTTTCATTGATTTAACTCATTCAATATATTCACAGACAGTAGAGAAGACAAAGTAATTAATGCATTTCATTATGTGCCTTCCTTCTCAAGAATACCCATCTAGGATAAAGATAGTACTATGGCTTCTTCATGGCATAACTGAAAAGTTATGGTACTCAGTAGACTTCTCCAGACTCCTGTCAAAATCAATTAGTGGGTTTATACAGCTAAAACTGATGTCTGGTGCCAATCAGAATTGCTTTAGCAATGCAATATTTTTTTAAGGCTTCTATCCAAATGGAAACCCAAATATCTAAGAGATAACACATTAAATGTAAGTAGCTTTTTGCAAATGTACTCATACCATTACAGTGCTGGAATGAAATTACAGGAACAGAAAAAAAGCACTGAAGCAAAAATAGAAACAAAAATTAGATAACATCAAAACCTTCTTCCATTTTTACAACCTGAATTGAACTTTCTTGCATTTTTACAACCTCATATTCTATCTTCTTTCAGAGTTAGCTAAGAAGTCTGGACAGTAGCTGCAACCTGCATAGCATAAAATGGGTACTACATTTCACCATTTCGCTCCAGAAGTATCTAGAGGCTCCCTCTAATACTGCTAGAATGCTGCTAACACTGCCTGATACAGATGGTAGAGAAACAGACTTATAACTGTATGATCTATTATAGAAATGGTGAGTAAACCCACCTGTTGCATAAAATATACATCTACCTGGATGGCAGATTTCCAGGGGATGGTACTATATACTTAACAGATTTTAAGAAAATTATGATAACTGATAAATGTTAAATTGTCAAAGAAAGTTATTCTAGTTCAATAAAAGAACTGAAACTGAGGTTGAGAAAACCTGAACCCAATGCATGACCTCTTGCTCTGCTTGAGAACATGATCTGTTCAACTACTCTTGATTTGGAAAGCCACAGAAACCAGTGAACTCATGGAACCTCATGGACTCATTACACTTCCTAAAAGACTAGAGGCAGAAATGTCTCCACAACTATCTCCCTGTTCCAGCCCTCTGCAGTGGGGCCCCATGCGGTGCACGGGATTGACATGCCATCAGGACAGCACCACAGCACTGACTTCCAGACCACTTCCATCACCACTAGCACCAGCCTCCTGCCACGCAACACACACCTTCATCTTGGTAAAAGTTCATGCCATCAACAATAATAATAGTTTAAATGGCCACAGAACATTTCAGAACCACAAGTTTAGTTTTTGCTAGATTTGCACGGAGCATATGGATTACATTAGATTTCAGAGATTGCTTCATGTATCCACCAAATGATCCAGGTTTATAAATTCCCTTTGTTTCATGCTTATCTGTTAAAATACTTGCTTACAAATTGCTCATCTGGGAATACAAATAATTAACTGTAGCTATAAAACACTCTAAAGGGAAGAGTAGCATAGGATTGAATGCGGTATGAGAATTCATAATTTTAAAATTCTTTATTCCAAGATAAACTTACAGACATTAGGCTTGACTAACATTTGAGAAAGGAGCTGGCAAGAGCCATTTAACTGGTGCTCAGAAATTGCATTAAATAGTCTTTACAACTAATTCCCTGTGTACCACAATTTATTTATGTCTTACAGCTTTTCAGTCTTACAATAAATGTGACTACTAAGTGCTATAAATATTCAGTTTTACCCAGGCTGTATGTATTTTCACTTAGCATGTGATTGTATTCACCATATCCGTACTGTATCTGGCAAAAAAATTCCAATTTCTCTTATCTTTTTTAATTCATGTAATAGCCTTCTTTCTCTGCTAGATTCCTTTTCAATAATCTAGAATTACCATACAGAAGGGACCACTAAATTCATACATCACTGCTGCTGTTATCCACAGGTACAATTACCACAAACACTTTTGTAATGCAATCGACCAAAATATTTCACAAAACTGTTCCGGGAGAATAAATGTCTCCAAGGAACCCTGAAAATGAGTGGAAAACAACTAGGAAATAATCACAAGAGGCGTACTTGTATCTGTGGCTCACTCCCAAGCAAAGCGTTGCTTGATTTCCGATTGACCTTTACGTTTCACCAGCACTGGGAGCAGTTACGCAATGAAGGCTAACCAGAGCTGCACAACAACCAGCCACCCAGCCAGCATAAACTATAATACAGAACCAGGTGTTTTTATCTTACAGTAATCCGCGGCTTAAAGGATTGTTATGTACTGTGATTATGCAAAAGACACTGGAGTTCCTGATGTTCAATGTCAGCAAAAGTGATAGCGTCAGGGTTTCAGTAATAAAACAAGATTGAATGCTAAGAACGACGAATTTCTACCAGTTTTGCATTTTGATTTTAGCCCACTATATAGTGTAAGCTGATTAGTTAGTAAAATAAACTCTTATATTATGATTTATTTTTCATTTAGAAATGAATCATTATCTTTTAGGACAATGTTTCCAAATACCATTCTGTTGGCCATGTTACATGATATTTTTCTTTCAGGTGAGAAAAACTAGATGCAACTCCCTGTATTGCCCTTCTGTGACCTGTGCAGAGAAAGTAATACAATGCGTTCCTTGCCTACCGGTTCAGAACATCCTACTATTCATGTAACCAAGAGCGAGCTGAAAAGCTTCACGAGACAATGGAATGAGCTGCTGTTGAAACACTGAGGTAGCCCTTTGTTTCAAATTATTTTTAGCTCTATTTATTTATTTTTGCTAATCCCCCCCAGTGAGGATGGTTATAAATTTAAAACTTACAATCTCAGAGTTCCAGATTTGTATAAGCTATTGCAAAATGTTGACAAGAAGCAAGGAAGAAATAGGCCTATGGCATACAACTTTTGAGAATGAGGAAAAAAGAGCCTGGGGTTATGAGATCTTTCAGAGCTCATAATCAGAAGCAAGAACTGACCGTGGTTGCTAGCAAACAGCTATAGAGCTTACTGCTCCTCTGGAGCTAACTCACTCAGTACACGGACTGCTAGTAGCCAGTAACTGGAGGTACAGATGTTGGCAACACATCACGCGGAACTATTCCTGAAACTTTTTTAATGCTTCTGAATGGTTTGGAGGTTTAATATCTCTAGGTGAAAAAAGTTTTCAAGTCATAAAAAAAAGTATGCAAAGAGAGTTTTAAGTTACATTTTCCTAAAGTTTAAAGTATTATTTTATGCAGAAATTATAAAAAAAACACATTACTCTAATTATTACTTTGGTATTCTCAAATAAAACTAGTTGGATTCATAGCCATCTTTCAGTGATCTTTTCACTCATAATTTATCTACTATACTTTTGAAACTTACAGTAATAATATGGTGGTTTTTACAGCTCTGGAACATGGTGCTGAAGCTTTGGTGGTTTATCTATTGCCACAGGCTATCTTGAACACGATGAACAGTCTGTTCAAAATGAGTGTGTACCCAAGCAATGATAAAGAACTACTTAGTATTAATTAATCAATGATTGTACTGAGCTTAATAATGTAAGGCACTATGAATTCTAACAGGCATTTTATTTTCCACTTAAAATATCCAACCCAAAGAAAGCTGACTCTTAAAGAAGGAACTTTCAGCTCTAAGTTAGTTAATTTGCCCCATAATTTGCTGTATAGACAACTATGTAAAAAGTCATTCAGATTTGTTTTCTTTATTATTTCCCTATGGTACACCCGGATTGACCCAGCAGAAGTTTTCGTGGTCTCACAAACCACATAGTGGAGCAAACAGCATCTCTAAGGCACTGGGTGTTGTAACTTAAGGCAAGAGACCAGGCAGAGATTTGCTTAAGATCAAGTTTTCCGAATTTCCAGAAAGATCATAAGTCTGATTATTTAACAAAAAGAGCAAAACATACCAGTAAAACTTCATGAAATTTAGTCACAAATACTCATCAGCCATGTTATAAAGTGGAAGGTCTTTGAAAAAGACATTAATTCAAATCGCTAGTAATATAACTTTCAAACCAAACCTGATGCATTTGAGACACGACTTCACTCTACACATTCAGAGAATCAAGAACTGTAAAAATTTTCACAAAGCTCCTCTTTAGTTAAATATTTTGATTGACTAGCAGATGCTTGGTGAAATGAATACTGAGGCTTTTTCTATCTCACCTTCAAACACAGCTTTATTTCTTTTCCTTTCATGGATCACCAGTTCACCTAACAGAGAAATCAATGTGCTATACAAAACTAACCAATCTTCGTAGAAATAAAAGTACTTTAAAACTTTATTACAATGTACTTAGTATTATCCACGTCAGAAATTGATTCTCACAGGACATGGCATCTTACTCTTTCTGTGCAACTATGTTAATCTTTCAGTAAGAGAGATCAAAGCTAGACACACCTGAAAACATCTGCAACTTGCGGATAACTACTGGGGTGGATTGGAAAGGACAAAAGAATGAAGAAGAGAGGGCTTTCTTCAGGGCACTCAAATTCTTTTTATGATTGCACAGGTGCCTGTGCTTGAAAACTTTCTGGAAAATCATCACCATTTTTTTTCACAACTTGAAAGTGAGGATATTCCCTTCTGCCCAGCTCTCCATTTTCATTCTGCCCGTCTGTCTCTCTCTGACATATACACACACCTAGAAGAAAGCATGCTTCTTCTGGGAAAAAGACATGGAAATTAAATATTAATTTCCTTCTATTTCAACAGAAATATTGCATTTAACATTCTCCGTGGAACAAGTTCTGTTTAAATGTTGCAAATCTATCGTGGAGTGGTTCCATGATTTTGGTTCCTGATTTTGGCTCACAATTTTTTTATTTTAAACTTTCCAGACTTAGAATTTACTGTAATTTATCTGTGTGATCACATTTATACAAATACATTAAAATGACTAGTGAAGTTCCACTTCTTTACATTGGCAAGTTTTGCACTAGCAAACAGCTTACTTCTGAAGTTGTATTGTCCTTCTGTACAGATATAACTTTCCTCATTTGAATGTACTTAATTTTGCAAAGCTTTAAGAAGACAAAAGGTTGTGGGGGTTGTTTTGTTTTTTGTTGGTTGTTTTTTTGTTGTTTGGTTTTGTTTTTTTTTAAGATAAAGTGTTCTCCTGAATTTTTTGGTTTATATTCTTTATTCTCCTCTATTTCCACTATGATAGCTTTTAGCTTATGTTAAGTAAAAACAAACAAGGAATTTTGTAAGGCTGAAACAGAGTCCTTTTCATGGCTCATCCCTTTCGACTGCTAAGCCACACTACAGTACAGTACTAACAGCATCTCCTACACTTCAAGTGCCGAGGCTGAAGGGCAGAAATATTATTAAGTAGAAGGCTGTGACTTTCTCAGGTGAAAATTCATCAGTAATTGCTCTTCTTTTTTAATTTAAAACATATCAAGCTTAAGGAGCTTTCACTGACTTAGCTAGGTAACCCACTGAAGCAGCAGAAAGGCTTTCTCTACCTGCCAGGAACTGGTCAGTCTGGGATGAGGCAGAGGCTGGTGTTCTGAAAACTCAGTTTCCCTGCTCAAATTATAAGCAGCGGTGGAGCTGGGAGTCCTGGGAGTCTTTCAGCCTAACAGTTTCCTGACTAAGACTGAAGTCCTTTACTTCAAGGTTAGCCATATATACTTAGAGATCCAGTTCATTAAATATTGATGCAACTTCCTCCTACCTGGTAGCAGAAAAGGAATTCAAAGACAGATTAGTAAAATTCGGCAATACTGAGTCTTCCATAGCCACAGAACATATCTAAAAATTATGAACTTGCATGATTTCAAACAGATTTTTTGAGTTTTATCTCATAACTAAACACACTTAGCAGTGGAGATCTTCAATTTGTTGCTCAGTTGGGATTCTATGCACAAGGCAGATGATTAGATAAATGCAGCTCTCGGGGGACCTGATCAGAGCCCAGTGAAGCCAATGAACAGCAATTTACTACTTTCAAAAGGCTTTGGTTACAGCATTTGGTTAGGTTTAATCTAGTAATCAGGCTTGATTACTAGAAAAGAAAATCACAGTACTACCCATAGAAAGTGACTATAAAATTAACTAATTAACATTACACTAATACATATATATATGTATATATCTTTTCAGTAAATTCAACTAATATTTAACAAGTATACATTTCATCACAAGATTTTTAATTCTTGATACACATTCAGTAACTTCTGTCTACAGTTTTCACATTATTTTACTTGCATTAACAAATTAAGTCTCAGATTTCTGAGAAATAAAGGTATAGAAGTAATGTTGCCCTCATTGCACATGGGAGAGAAGGAAGGAAAGGACAAAGAGACATTTAGATAATATGGCAATATTATTGAATGATGAGTCTCTTTGGTTTTAGCCAATAATCCCCTACCACAACTGCTTGAATACATCTATGTTTGCAGTTGCTTTTCTTCCAGAGAAACTTATTAAGCTACAGTAGGAAGAATTAAAGCCTGACTTCCACTTAACCTTGGGCAAGAGCAGTGAGTGCTCTGGTATTGCTTTTGCATTCCCACCATCTTTACACAGACCTCCTTTCTTCATCCCCATTCCTCGGTGAAAAAGCAGGGCGGTGCTCCCGTCTGGATAGCTACCAGCTAGGAAAATCTGCTAATGAAGAGTCAGGACTCACAAATGAGTTTTCTTCTGAAAAAAAAAAATGGAATCTGTCTATGCTGGCCCGAGTGCTGATCAAAACAGATATATCTCAGATCATCAAGATTGCTTCTGCGTCAACACGCATCATAGCACAAGTAATATGTCTTCCTCAAATTTACCCTCCCTGTCCAAACTGTTAGACCATGGCCTCTCAGTATCAGGCAACACTTTCTTTAGGGACTCCCAACTGACCTATTTCAGTTTCACACCACCAGCCCTTAAACCAATTGCAAATTGCCACATATCGATTCTTTAAGTGTCAGCAAACTTCTAGTGGATCACTGTGAAATACAGATTCACGTTCTCAAATTAGAAATGACCACTTCACAGGCATGAGAGAAAGTTTGAAAGAGACAGATCTAAAAATATTTCAGCTGCAAAATAATCTCATATTTCATGTTGGAACACTTGCATTAATTAAGAATTTTGTAGTGACAGTAATTTTAAGAGTGCCATTTAGAAACATGACATTTAGGTTGCCTCTCTGCTAAGTAAAAATTCAGAGGCTTAAATTGGGAGAAGCCTTCTGTAATTCTCAACAAAGTATCATGCAAAAAAGGAAGGTAACAACCCATATCCCCTTGCAAAACCAAGAAAGCCAGACAGTATCATCTAATATTCTGTAATAAATTTTTTTTAACCAATTTGATCTCTCAATTATGAATGTAACCTTTAAAGATTATGCTGATGGGGAAAAGTCCATTTTCTCTACTTGTCTTCAGAGAAGATGATGGGGAAGACATGGCCCTGTAGCTACTGACAGCTACTGACAGCTGACATCAGATTTGGTGAGGAGACTGCACTGTAATCACCAAATGTGTTGGGACAATTAGTTTTTGGAGGTGAATACCTCTGAGGAAGAAAACATGATGAGGACCACCAACTTGGTTCACATAAGACACCAAGATTCACTTGACATATATTCTGATAATGAGAGGTAAAACTGGCTTTGTGCATATAACTGTCGAAAGACACAGAATGTCGAACAGGCAGCTTCAAACACGAATTTTCATTTGCTAGAATTTGGTGTATCATTTCTTGAACACATTCATTGAAGGCAAAACTGGACACTATCTTTAAGCTGAAAAAAAAAGAGGTAGTCTTCAAACTCAGGAAGGGAAAAATCAGAGATGTGAACAAGTGTAAAAGAACTATAGATAGGTACAAAACAAGTTGACGGATTATATATGGGGGTTTTGTACTCCTACATCATGAGTGAAAACAAATACACATGACTGAATATTTATACAGCCCTTATGTTTCTAAACAGAGGTACAAGATTCTAATGAAGAAAAAGCAATCAACATGGCACAAATGTATCGAGTTAAATTATTATTCCCTTTTCAACTATTTATGGCTCATTTTTGGCTCCAAAGCCTACGTTTCTTTGAGTATAAAAAGTACTGATGTTTCAACCCTTCAAAATAACTGTAAGTTCGTTTTATGAATTAGTAAGGTTTTTTTATTGTAATCCATAAATATCACATGTTGCTGTAAATCATTTCCTTCAAAAGGTACTTAAATAGAATTAAAATATTTATGCATTTAAAAATATATTAATATAACTTGTGCTTGTTGTGAAAATAACATGAGAAACTGAGAAATTTGTGTTCAAATAAATCAGAATTATAATTTCCTTCATTTTTACTTACATTTTGATGAAAAAGGAAAGTAGATTTCAGACACTTTATAGACAAGTAATGGAAAATAAAAGCTCAAATTCACAACAGAGGAACATGATGGCCAGGTCATGTGCATCCCCTTTTGCAAAAGAGCTCAATACCGAGACCTCTCACCAATGCCTAGAGAAATCCATTCTACTTTCTTCATCTATCAGGGGGCAGATGAGCTCAGGATCTCATGCCTCTTGGAAATCTGTCACCCCCAAGCCATGCTGAAGAGAGGTACACTGCTGACATGTTCTCTTTCCCTAAACAAATATAAACTAGAGCAGGAACCAAAACCTTCTTCCAATGGAAGGCAACCAGTAGACTGGAGAAGCATTGTCACTTTTCTGCTCCATCAAAGCAGAACAACTCTGAGAGATTATACTGTATTGAAAGTATCCATGCCAGAAGTGTTATGCAAAGTAAATATATAGGTTCGCATCCTCACCAGCAAAGGATGGAAATTACTCTGCAATTTCAACATCTAGGCTGACCAGTTTTGATTCGTGAGCTGATACAGGAGACATTCAGGTACAGGCTCAAATATACACATTGAAAAATTGTTTTAGTTTGATTATTTAATTGTTATTTTATTAACTGAATTCATTGTATCAATTTATCTAAACATCAACCAATTGAAAATACAATGTGCATAACACAAAACATTTTACTAAATGAAAGACGTAGTCTTCCACAAGCTTGCTCATACCTTTCCCCAAGTGTATTTATTACAAACCCCTTTTTACAGGGTGATGAACCTTAGGAGCTCTGACTACTAATGAGTGGGTAGAAAGGAAAATGGTCAGCTAGGAAGTTCAATATTCAGTTTTAGCATTATCTTACAAAACATAATTTCACACTTCATACATTGAAACACCTGTCCCTACCAGAAATAAAATGCAGCTCTTGCATGTTTCTCCTTCTTCTTCTTTCTCCATTCAGAAATCCCCTTTTTTTTCATTTTTCCACTTGTATCTGGATCTCTCTGCTGGCCATTTGCCTTCCACCGTACTTAAGCAGATGCAATGTAATTTTAACATTTCTTTACAAAATCCCAGTTTACATACTGTGCATTTGAGTCTTACCATCATTTTGACAGCATAGCACTCTGCCTGCATTGCCTAAACAAATCAACTAATTATGCAGCTAGACAGAGCAGTGATCAGGTAGACCTGATATTCTGTTGTTTCAAACAAAAGGGAAAACCCAGAAAAGCAAACAAAGCAAACAAGAAAGAGAATAGATGATGTTCCAAGATGTTCTATTTACTGGCTTAAGTAACCATGATCTTGTTAGTTTTACCTCTGCTCCTCTTGCCATCTTTTCATGCTATTTATCCTCTAATGCTCCAGCAAGCTCCGCGCAAGGGGGCCTGAGCAAACCCTCGTGTGCTGCCCTTGCGAGCAGCTCAGCCACGGGTGGAGAATTGGATTACAAACCAGGTTTCCACCTCCAACATTTCATGAACATTGGTCAGCGTAATGGATGCAACTGCTGAGTGGCCCTTTTGCAATTTAACTCAGTATATGGAGACAAAGTTCTTTTCAATGAAATGACTTTGGTCCTTCTTTAATAAATAAACAATCAGATGCCTTCCAACCCCCCCCCAACAAAACACCTACACTGTTGTTATTTAACATTTTTATTAATACTTATTTGCTAAGTAATTAATAGTAATTACTTCTATTATTTTTTTTTATGTGCAAAAGAGGAGATAACCTGTATTGTCAAGCACTCCAAGAGATTGCCTTTACATGCAGTGAGGCCTTTCCTCCTTCCAGTACACCTTTGCCAGCAGCAGTACTGCAGGTCATATCCATCACTTGGTTGTAATTTGAAAAACAGGCTCCATTACACTTTGTCACATGTATACACAGTACTGAAATAGATGTAAAGACCTGTTTCTAAAACCAGTACGTATTAAAATTACAAATTATGCATTGCAAGTATTTATTGAATTATGGTAGATTATTGGCTTGAAATACATTTGCTAATTATTTTATTTTAGTTCAGTCATTTAAATGGTTGCTGAGCCACTGGAAGGTATTTGTTACCAATATGTAGATTAATTTAAAATTCTATTCTATCTTCATTGAGACAGACCATCCAAAGTAGAGCTGTTACACAAAATATGTATATTAGATAAAAGTTTTTTTCTTCCACAGCCACCGTTTTTTTCTTAAAAAAAAAAAAGTTACTTTATGCTTCAGAAAAACATGTCAGTTTTCAGCTCAAAAAATAAAAGATTGATAAAGGTATTAAGATCTGAAAAATTATTCAAACTTAACCACAGGCTTTGTTATATGCTTCACCTATAAATATTTATCAGAAAAAAATATAAAAGGGAATTATTTAATAATCTACTTCTCCACTTTATATTTGTTAGAGTGTTTTGTTTTTCACAGTTGACTTTGAAGTCTCTTGGTGAAAAATTTCTCTTTCTCCCATCTTTGGGCATTCAAAGTAGTTCATATTCCTTAACAATGGCACAGCCCTCGTGCTGCTCTCGAGATCAGTCACAGGGTACAGGTCAAGGGTGACAGGGGAAAGTGTTTGCCTGCTAGTAAAGTTGCCTATAATCATAGCCACTGATAAATGCCTCTAAAATAAGCACTCACAGCAACTTTGGTCAGGAACCTATGACCTGAACTATAAACAACAGCAAAAGTGCCAAGGAAGCCATTTACTCCCGTACAGACAGATGACTGTTGCTTTGATACAGCAAACCAAAAAGAGCTTCCCTGTACCATGCTGAATAAAACACCAGATGTCCACCTTTATCTTCCATCCGTATTCACTCAAAATGAAGTTGCCTAAATATAATAAATAGGTTTCTGCCTTTCAGCAAAGGAAAACATTTTACTTTGGAGATCTCAGAAGAGGTTTTAGCCACAAGCCAATTTCCCTCAGAAAAACAAAATTTAATTTAGCCAAATATTTATAATTCATTTTTGGAGGACAGTGAGTTATGAACCATTCAAACATGTTTAAGCTAAAGATGTGTAATAATTAGGACAGCCAAATAGATGTTAATAATTCATTGATGGAGAATAGCAAGAAATTGAGGGGGGAAAATGATTAATAGAACTTTTCATCATAATTTTTGAAAAAATATTGATCTGTGAATTGCAAATCAAAATATGTAGTATGGCATAAATAGAACATGAAGCATATTCAAATTATTCTGATATAGTAGTTCTGCAAATGGGTGCACCCATCTCAGCACCCATGGGTGACGTTTTTTAAAAATCAGTTTTACCATTTACGGCTCCGTATGGCTAGAATTCTGAAAGATGTTCAGACACAGAGTCCAGATGCTTACTAGTATCTAGGTCCCTAGCTCAGTCTGAAATCCAAAGATAGATAGGCTCCTGACTTCCATTGCAGATCTTCATCTAACATCCTATAGATTTGCACACCCTGTGCAGAGCACTGGGTAAAACTGACATTTTCAAAGCTGTTCCAGAAATGGAAAAGTTTGTGCTGGAAACATGAAACCAAGTTAAATATCATATTCCATTTGCTCATTTTGCCAGTGGCATAAAAATCAGTATGTACATTGGATGTTAAGATGAGTTGCTATTCAGTGACACTCTACAGAATCACAAGTCAGTAGCCCCAGCAGGAACATCTGCTGCCATTTTATGCAGATTCACGGTACCTGCGTTCCCGGGCTATAAAGCTAGCTCCCCTTCCCTGAAGCAAGCCTGAACTCTGTCACGCTGCGAGGAACAACTGTGGGAGTGGAAGTTCACTGCAGTTCTCCTGTCCTTTCCACAGAAATATAAATTTGGTCTAGCCTGTGGAGAATGTAAAAGTTGGCTGCAGCTTAGAAATCATAGAAACAACGATGGTCACATCGAGCAGTGTTCATGCGGTCCTGGGGAATGAGGGCGTTGGTGGTGGAAACTGCTGAATAACACTGACAGGTTGCATAATACTGAGGGAGTATTTCTCAGACCTGTCTTAATGGGAATCATCCCTCAACAGAAGAAAATTAGCCTTCACGTGAACGATAGAGCACAGCACACAGGCAGACGACCAGAAAATCTACCTTTAGGAAACAGGAACAGGGGACAATTTAAAGGGAGGCAAGACATTTTAAACTCATAGCTAATACCTTTAAATAGCAAACTAAAATTAAAGACATTTAATTGGATTCAGTCATCGTTTGTGTCATATTTAGTTCACATCTTGCTAAGTACTTATTACTCGCTAAGTAACATGCATATGAAATAATTCAATTATTAGGTCCTGTGTTTAATTCTTTTCAACAACAGAAACCTTGACATTGTTTTTAGATTTCTTTTTCCATTTCAGAGAGATCAGTCTTCATAATAAATTCACTATTTCGACAAATACACAATAAGAACGTGTACAGATGCTACTCAACTTTTCAGTACCCAGCAGTATATCACTGCATTTAATATTCTGCTCTAAATTTCAAAAAACACCTCTAAGTTAGTAAAAACATGTATTTCAGACATTTACTGACAGAATGCATGCAATTAAAAGTCAAGTTTGGTCATGTGGGCACTTAAATTAGGTTACTTATCTCTCACTTGTCCCACACATGCAACATCTATTGCTTAATAAGCCATTGGATTTCAGACATTTTCGATTTTGACCCTTTTAAAATGCTCTGTTAGATTGCCTACCATCTGGCAGTGCTTACTCTTGATACCACACTCCTTTTGCATTACAAAAGTGTGTTTCTTATAATTATACCTTTAATGTGATAGATGTATGCAACACTAGAATTCCCAAGCTGGCAATAAATGGGCTGATGGGACAATCTTGTTACTAGGTCTATGGTAACAGTGTGCTCAAATGCATCAGGTTGCAATTCTCAACAAAAAGCTGCCAGCCTGGCCAAGTCAAGGGAAATAAAAAATGTATATAGAATTATTTTTTTATTAATACAACAAGTTGTTTAATGACATACCTCAAGAGACTATGAAGAACACTTAGGCTAACTTCTTACTAGTTTGAACCAACAGCTCAGTACCTCTTAGCTAACAGACTCAGTAAGAATGGGAAAATACATAGCAGAGATAAGAAATTTCAAAAAAATAATGCATCAATGCATCATTTCCATTTGCATAAAGGAATTAATTATATCTTCAGGAAAAGATGTAGGAGGGAGAAGGAAAAACAGAATGAGGGAAAAGATAAGTTGTTTTCAAGAAAAAAAAATCTGTTAGGGATGATATCACCACGCTCTTGCTAACTTTCAAATGACAACTGCAAATTGGCTATAGCAGAATTTCACTACCTGAAAATTAGATCATAAGAAATGCTGTAAATAAAAGATGGAAAAAATCAGGATTCAGTACTTAGGGAGTCACCTCGATAACAGTTTCCATGAGCAGTGGACATGAACCTCTGAAAAACACAACATCTCTGAAGTATTCTTGGAAAGGCTGGTAACGAGAGGGGTAGCCAATTATTAATAATCGAAACCTGAGGTATATGCTTGATTTATTTTACTACTTATGGTTTCTTCCAAATTTGTGTTTAAAAGACTAATGCCTATTTGGAAAAGGAAACCTTTGTGTTATTACTGAGCTTGTCTGGCACTAAAGACAAGGTGAACCAGAGTGGCAGACGAGCTTGGCATGGCTGTTATCTTCACTGAGAAATCAAGAGCAAACAAGACCATATGCAGCCATCCCAAGGAACCTGTAGTCCAGAGTGTGTTTGGAGAAATCAGAAGCTTGCAAGTGTATACTTTCAGGCAGTCATAGGATGTTTTAGGGGCTATTATTACCAACTACTGGCTTCGTAGTAATTTCTCTACCAGACAGAAATCTTAAGTCCTCCTGGGATGAACAGAGCAATGGACGTAACTCAAGATCCTGATGGAAAACCTCTCAGTAGTCATGTGAAAGCTTGATTGCATTCCCATGGTTTTGCAGACATACATTTATTCCCTCTCCTTGGTACAGCTAGATAGATCTTACTCTATGTGTCTTTTATGTATCTTATATATGTAAGTTCTGTATATTTTCCATAGCTTTGACCTAGAGCAAGTTAGAATAATCATTTGTTATTAGGATCCTGTGATATATTACCATAAATTTACTGCAATCTACAGGTTTGCTTAACATCAGATCATATCAGAAACACACCGCCTATTGCTGCAGTCATGCCATAAAGAGAGGTGCTTCTTGGAGGATCTGTTAAGTTACAGTAACATACAACAGAACCAGCCAAGGAAACATCAATACTTCCATTCTTCACACTGCTGACAGGAGAGAAAAAGACTGGAGGCAGCCAGAGTATGCTATGTATAGAATTGGAAGATTTGATATTGTGAGGGCACGCTTTATTTCTGTGGGGCTCTTTATACACGGGCGCTTTAGCACCAGAGCAAGCTTCAGTGGATTTCAGACTGAGAACTGGATGAAAAAGAGTAATACTACCTAAAAAAAATGCTGCAGTAGAAACAATTTTTATGTGTACTCACTATTTTAAATTACATCATTTAAAAAACCATCAAAAAAACAACATAAAAACACAACCTAGCTTTGACTGTGAGCATAAATCAACCTGTGCTTTTTCAGCTGAGAACAAAAGATATTAACAAGAATTAATGCTAAATTCCAACAATTAACAAAATATTTGTTAAATAACGTGCTTTTTTGGAAAAGATATCTACATAAACAACATAGAAGTAAATAAAAAAAGAACAAAATCCTATTCTTAGCTACATGATGCAACTCCAGTTGTGGGAACTTCACTGGCATAAATAAATGGTTTGTGGGTTGTTTTGGATTTTTATAAACATGTAATGGAAACAGACTGCATTTCTTTTGTAATCAAATTAACATTTTCCAAACACAAGTTTACTCCAGACTTATTCCAGTTGCATTGCTAGCCAAGGCAATAAGATTATTGCAAAATATCATGCAGCTTGCCTGAATCTCACTATCATCAGATTAAAAGATATTAGCAGATATTTTATGGAAGCTAAATGACAGTGTCCTTGAGGTAGTACTGACATTGATTCCAGCCGATACAGGTTTTGGTCATTAACATACCTTACTATGTGCCTAGAATGAGCCCTCCATTAATTAGAGCTGAATACACTACGATTTTTAAAATTAAATCATGCCTCTGGGAAAGAATCAGAGAATAGACAGCTAAAGGACTTTCAAGCAATTAACAAGAACTGTACTGTCAGGTTAAAAATTAAACATTGCAAAGTAGGTTAAAAGTTTCCTCTATCTCAAAAATTGTATATTGACATAGAAGACAGCTCTCGGGCATGGTGTTGAGTGAAAGCAGAGGTGAGAAAGGATAACTCTTTTTCACAACCAAATGAAGTAAATTTTTCTACCATTTTTCAAATTCTGCCTTCCTCTCTCAAAATAGTATTTTTCCTCCCTGTAACTTCAAACCAAGTTTCTCAAAAAAAAAAGCTGACAAATTTTAATTTAATATTAGAAGGCACCGATCTTAGATAGATAGGCAGGAATGCAGAGGTAAAGATTCATACTTTTTAAGTGACCTCGGAATTCACTTGTCTCTATTTCTGCTGTCCCGGGCTGAACAATCAGAAACTGAGCCACTCAAATTTTAACTTTATTATACATTCACAAAAAAGACTAAGAAACTTATCAAACTGTGCATTTTTATTTATCTTCATAGCTACCAAAACTCTGAAACCAAATCCTAAATCCAGACCTTTATTTATTATTCCATGCTTTCACATAGCATTCCAATTCACAGTTCCCTCCATATACTCAAGTCCAAGAAACCTAATATAAATAAAATTGTAAGATTATAAGCATTGCTTATTTTGATGACCTAAAAAATAAAGTGCAGTACACATTCAAAAATGTGTAGTCTTGCTAAAATAATCAGTCTGAGTAACAGAATCAGTACTTTTTCCCCACAGACCCACGTGTGATGTTGATCTTAAGAGATCTAAATTTTGACAAGTATATATATAGATAATATTAATCAAGCGCTTTTTTTCTCACTGCACTCAAAAAAAAAAAAGAAAAATGATGAGGAAGTGTCATGATACTGAGCATTCCAGGTCAAAGTTTAAAGGCTTACATATAAGTTCTCTAAGACATCACCTTTTAGATTCCTTACAAGAATGCTGTAACATTTTGTTTTGATTTTTTTATTATTATTTTTTTAAAACATATCTCAAAATCATGATGAACATATGTAGATTTAATAGATTTATCTAGATTGCAAAGAAGGTGAATATTCTAAAATAAAACATCATGCAGAAAAAAAATGTACTTGTGTACTTCTTCATACATGCTGCCAGTGATCCTTCAAAACAGCCCAAGTTAAATTAACAGTACCTCAGAGAACTGAGGAATTATTTGAGTTATGCTTATTGAGATCTTTCTCTGCTGTAAGCTTTATTCCATGTTCAAGTAAAAAAAAAAATGTAAAATTTCACATGTAAAAAATGTGAAAGGAAATGCAATGAATGTTAATCCAGCACTAGAATGGACATAATGAAAATTGGGAAATGTTCAAAATAGATGTGAGTTCAAACTATGCATTAGTATTCTACATTATCTAGAGACATAAGGATGTCTTATCAATAAAACAATTGCTTTCCTTGAACAAAGGAACAATCCTTCCCACATTCCCTAGAGGTCCGGAAGATGAGTGGCTGCTGCACCAATCTCAGCGGGACTCAGCTGGGTTGTTTTTGTGGTTCTCGAAGAAAATCTTGACGGGGATAAGAATATACGGCCCTCATGAGCCCAAAAGCACAACATACACCTCTAGATACCCATTTTCATTCATATATGCTTACAACTGGTAAAAACAAGAAATGCCAGTAGCTAGTTTTAGTCAACTAGGTTTCATAACAAATGAATCGGTGACAGCCAAAGATGAGACATTATTCGATATTAAAAATAATGGGAACTGAAGATGAAAAACAACCTAATGCATTTCTGGCCCATATTCCACATCAAAGCATATCCAATAGAATATTTTGCTGCTTATTTTTTGTCCTGCTTCCTAAGCGTCTAATTTAGATATTTGTTGCTGCAATTTCACCCCATTACTTCTGTGTAATTTCTTTCCTCTTTGTAACATCCATTTATGTATTTGAGGACCATTATCATATTTCTCTTCAGCCTACCTTTATGGAAGTTGTATTTTACCTGGGGAACTATTATAAAGCTTAATATATAAGCTACTGTCAGAAAGAATTTTCAGATATTACAAGTTCGTTATTTAGATTAATGCTACAATTTTGCAGCAAATAAAATGCCAAGCACTACTAATAATCTTTTTAATACTAAGTGGTTGTCTATGTTTAGTCATGTACAAAGAATGAATGCTCATGTAACAGGAGTAGTATAACTGTACAAAGTTTTCCTCAAATAAAATTATAGTTGCCACAGTAGCATTTGAAAATGTTACATGAAAGATAGCCCTAGCTAAAACTGTGTTTCAGTCATAAAAACATAAATAATTTTTAAAAAAATCAGTTTGTTCAAGGAATGTATAATTATAAACCCCTGATTATCAGTTTATTAGCAAATAATACAAAAGTCTTAATACTGTAAGAGAACCTCATGACAAATCCTGAGAAACAAGACTGAGATGACTATCTTGAGAATCCAAAACTACAGACATTTCATACTCCTACACTACCAATGACATAATGCATCCATTAAAACCCACACTCATTTGTCTTTGATCTATTTAATATAAACGAACATGATTTATATACTTAATTTTGCATTTATATATCCATATCAATTACATTTAATCATGATACAACACATTTTGTCTTCATTGCATATAGCATTACCTTCCAACTTTACTGCTCTATATAAACCTAAGTACGTTACAGCTCACAAAAAGATAAATCCCATTTGCTTCAACTGAGACTTTACAGACATGTGACAAAAGAGAGGGACAAACTGCTTACTCTAAGCTTCTTAAAATATAAATGACAGGTATAGCATGTAGAATGAAGACCAGTCCCAAGGAAGAATATGTTTCAAACCAATGTATGCACAAATTTTAAAAATACGTGTGTGCACTGCACATACAACATGCACAGTCTACCACGTTAGGGTGACTGCTGGTGGTGAAAGGCAGGTTGAAAAGATAGGTTCAAATTGAAAATTGGTGCATAAGGAAAATGTAAGCTCAAAACTGAGAGAAGCATAACAAAAAAACATGAGGCACACTAATACATCACAACTATGGCGTTCAGTTTAGCAAATACTTAAATGGAAAAATAAGATGCAAGTGAAGTATGCATGACAACATGGATGGCTTGCATAAAACTGCAAAAAATAACAATGTTTTTTAATAGTAACAGACAGAAAAATATTCTTCTGTAAGTGCCTGGATGTACACATGCAAATATTACCCTTTCGCCCCGATCAAAACCCATTGACATTAAATGTACTTAGAAGGTAGCACTGAAAGAGCTGACTACAATTCATAAAGATTTATATGATCAACCTCATACATTTACATGATAACCCTCACATATGTATACAAAAACGTTTTGAAACTGGAATGCCACACGTTAAAAAAATGCGGCATACCTTTACTATTCACTATGCTCTGTAATTATCAGTTCAAGTTTTTATCCGTGCTTTTACTTTTCTGTTATCATTAAAATAAGGCTTTGTGGCCCCTGAAGAGATGCACAGTTACCCGGAGAGCTTCTCCCCACATAAAACATCGATATTTTTTTGCTCCTGTTGCAAATGAGTTCATACTTTGTATTCATCTACACAGGAAAAAGACCTCCAGCAACGTGCCTGCCCTGCACCTCTCCTTATCCGCTACCCTGCCAGACAACTACGCACTACAGTCTTACTTCACTTCTTCTTGAAGCCAATTAAAATTTCTGTCCCCACTTCTAGTCAAACATCCCACCAAGAACTGTAACCACCACGCAGTCTCTCCCGTACATCGCTATTTCTGGTCAAAAGATGCCTCTCCCCTGTGACTCTGAAGGTAGTAACTGGCTTTTTTTTTTTTTGATTGCGGACTACAGATGCCCTAGCTGATGTCATAACAAAACCAAGATTTCCATGAGAACACGAGTTTCCCTCTGTACCCACAGACAGACAGGGAGGGAGATGCTACAGGGCTGGACCAACAAGCCCTCTGAGCATTAAAGAAACTCCTGATGTGTAGAAGGACACTGTGTAATTAATTGCCTGAAAAAACAGCCACATAGAGTAGCAGAAGGCTGTAACATATAAAAGGCACGTCCCCCACAACGCTGCTATGAAAGGAGTGAAACGTGTATGGCAGCAGCAGAACCATGTGCGGTCGCTCCCATCTCCCGCTGGCTTCATGCTGCTCTCATCCAGCAGCCGCGAGGCCACTAGCCTGGACCAGCGATGTTCTCCTGTGGGCTCGTTCTTCTACACGTGAGGAAGGACAGCCGGAGGCATTCGGTATCTCACAGAAAGCACGCAGGACTTCAATAAACTCTAACCAAAACACTGACAATAAATTCACTTTTGTGAGTCATGCAATTACACAGAATTTTTTGTCCAAGTTTAGAGACGCAGTAATCACAGCTGCGAAGAGATAAACAGAGGTCTTGTGCTGGGTTTGATGTGCATTAGGTGCTCGGTTTACATAACAGCTTCCAAATTAGACACTAACCTCAGAAGACTGGGAAAAGACAACCAGGAACAAAATGGTCCCCTTGTGGAAAAATTATGTAATACTTATTGAATTTATTCTCCAAGGGTGTATCTGCCTGATGAAACACAGGCAGGACGGAGAGCCATAAAACTAGAGACTAAGCCCCGCAAGGATGCGAGTAACGGATTCCCAGAGCACCAAGTTTAGAGACAGAGCTTCCACACTCCGTTCATAGCAAAAAAGGGGGGCAGGAGGGTAGAGGGATGCTGCTCACCTCCCCCAGACAACACCACAAAATATTGTTCAGTGTAGGTAAATACACACAGTTTTATAAAAATCATGAGAATGAGGTCAAGAAGTGTAACCAAATACATCAAAGTAGTCCAGCAAATACATACAAGCACTAGAACTAGAAAAACAGAAATAAATGAGAATCCACAGGAGCCTGTACCAGAATTTTTCCATCTCTTACACAATTAACCCAATATTCTCCTAAGCATGCCTATATATTAAGATACTGCGATGTTCATTTTCATATCTGCCTTAATAGTGCTCACAAACACCCTAGTAGTGGATAAATTTGCAAACTTACTTTAAATCTTCACATTTGGATACCATAAAATATTCAAGTTTTTTTCTTTTTTCCTGTTATTTTGGTACAAAATTTAGTTTTTTCCCTTGGTGGTATCAACATTAGCATGGTTAAATTAGAATAACCCTGTTTCTTTGGATGGTTTAAAGCTTGTCTCTAAACAAGCATTATATATATCGCATGCAAAAATAAATCAAAACAACTCCATACTTTCATACACATTTATTCTGATACAGAGACACTGTTAGGAGGCACTTACTATCATTACAATACCCATATAAGAAGATGAATATCCTATATAGTAAATATGAATATCCTATATAGTAAAACTTCTTCACCTGTTTCTACAAACACTGCCACCCAAAACAGGCAGTGCCATTATACAGTTGCAATTATTTCAGGCAAAACAACACAAATAACTAATATTTCTCAGTGACACAGTCCTACTGGCTAAAAGATTGAGTCCAGATGGGGCCATATCACTCCAAGACTAACGAAAGACTATGAACTTTATTTTAAAAACAAACACCTCCATTCTAATAAAATGAAAACATCATAAAAACCCCAGAAAATTCAGTTAATTTAAGAATATGCAGACAACAGGCCTGAAAAAGATGCAGTGTTGTTTACTTCTAGTGAAAAAATATTATTAAACGTATGCTACGATCTCTAAACCTTACCACAGGAAGAATTAGGGCAGAATTAGAAAACATTTCTGTGGCAAAACAGAATCAACATACCTATATCCTACTTCAAAGTTACATGCTGGGCAATACGATGCATAAACTCCTATTGCCCAAAAGATCATTGGGTTGTGTACCTCACTCAGAAACCAAGTTTACAACAGAATGAGGGAATTTACTTGCAAGAACAATCTCATTCATTTTAATGGAATCCTCACGCGAATAAAGTTACTCATGCACACACACGGGTAAGTAAGAATCTATCAGACCCCCCAAACCCCCTACGCATGCTACCACCAGACCAGATGTGACCCGCTGCATCCCCCTCTGGCTGGCAGAAAGGGAGTGGGTGGACTCTTGGCTCTCTCCCCCCTTAATGCACCTGCTAGTGCAGCTGAGCTGGCATGCGAGGGAGAAAAGGTACTCCAGGAAAAGAACGAGTGCGGCTTAGTGCCTCCAGGGAGCCAGGAAAAAAGCAGGGATCTGAAGCACGATTTCGAGTCATAACTGAGTGCTGCCCTGCTCCTCCACTCTCGTCGCTGTACTGCTCTCGGGCTCGACTGCAAGGTGCTAGAACAGCTCACTGCGTAACACCTCACTCCCAACAGTCCCACAGAACTTTGGAAGTAATTCTTCCTGTTCCCACTGGAAGCACGTTCTATTTAACCTACTTTCTCTTAGAAGATGCATGTAACTCTTGAACGTTCTGGATTTTCCTCTTTTTTAAACACGGTCTCGGGTGCAACTCACTTATTGTCTACATGCGGGCTGTTCAGTTCAAGCCGTTGACTAAATATGCTTAACACCACCAATTGCTCTTCAGCAAATATCGCAGAGAGTGTTAAATTTACAAAGGCGGGCAGCCAGCTGGCACAGAGGATACAATGAAATAATCCCTCACTTGAAATGTAATTTTAAACGGGAAGCAGCTCTTCCCAGGAATTTATTCGCTCTCCTTTTCACAGGACTATTCCAGTTCTGCACCGGCTCAACTCAACTGCGAAAGCAACGCGAACCTTCCCAATTTGCGTGGGAAAACGCCGTTTTTCCCGGGCAGCCTTCGCTTGGATAAAGTTAATTCCCGGCCGCCGCGCGCCTCCTTCGCCCAACCCACCTTGAACAAGTGTTTTTTTAACACAGCCCGCACCCCGGGGTTTGGGGAAAAGGGAGGGAGGGGATATTATTTTAGGGGGCGACCGCTGCCTGCGACCCCTCTCGAACCCCCCGTGGCGAGGAGAAGGCGGTACGGACCCGCAGGCCCCGCGTCGGCGGAGCTGCGGGCAGCGCCCGGCCGACGCGGGGCCTGCGGGTCCGTCCCGGGTGCAGCACTTTGGAGAGCGCCGGTCCCGCCGTCCCCCCACGGGAGCCACGGGTTCGCGCCCAGCCCCTTCTCCCCGGGCAGGGAGGCAAAGTTTTAGCCGTCGAGCCGGGCAGCCGGGATGGAGGGAAGGAAGGGAGAAGGGGGCGAGAGGGTGGAGGGCCCGCCCGCGGCGGGGGGGGGGGGGAGGGGGGGGAAGAAGCCCCGCACACCCAGCACCCCCGCACACCCCGCCGAAGTTTGCGCACGGGCGAGGGGCTCACCTGAAGTCGCTGTAAGGGTGGATGATCCAGAACCCCGCAGTTTTAACCCTTTCCTGCTCCTTTTCCACCGCCTTCTGGCTGCCGAACATGCGGAGGGAGAATTTGTTGACCCCCGGCTGCAGCATGGAGGTGAACTGCCGCTGCATGAAGCCGTACTGCCGCCGGGGACCCTCGGCATCTTCGAAGCCCACCACCGGCTCTTCGCCCCCGCCGCCGTCCACTTTGAAGCAGACCGAGTTGCCGTGCTCCTTCACCCCGCCGCCGCTGCCTCCGCCGCCGGGGCTGCTCTGGGCTTTCTCCGCCGGGGCCGCCGGCTTGGCTGGGAAGGCGTTCGCGCTGCCATCGTCCCGGCTGCCGGCGGAGGAGCTGCGCTTCCCAGCCTCCATGCCTGCGGGGCGGCCGCGGGGGAAGAGCGCCGCTGTGGGGGTTGGGGGGGAGGGTTGGGAAAGGAGGGGGGGGGGGGAAGAGGGAGAAAGCCTGGCCGCCGCCGGTGCCCTTCAGCGGGGCGGCTTGGGGGGCTCGGCCGCCCGGGGCTGGGGCGGGGGGGGGGGGGGGGCTGGGGCTCAGCGCCGCGCCGCCGCGCCGCCCGGCATGGCCAGCGCCGCCGACTCTGAGCCGCCGGCCGCTCCCGCGCAGGGCGGGCACCGCTTCCCCTCGCCCGCCCCCTGCCGGCCGCCGCCGCCCCGCGCCGCGCCCCGCCGCCCGCCTGACATTGAGCGCCCCGCGAGTCCTTGAGGGGCTGAGGCGCCCGGGACCTTGGCGGGGGGAGGTGGGGGGGAAGGAGGGAGGGAAGGAGGGAGGAGGAGGAGCCGGCGGGGCGGGCTCTGCCCTCGGGGCGGCGGCCTGCGTGGGCCCCGTGGAGGGGTGGGAGGGAGTGGGGGGGCGTGGGAGTGGGGGTGTGGGGGGGGAAGGCCCGGCGCGGCCGCCCCGTGTGGTGGCGGGTGTGGCGGCGGGGCGGCCTGAGGCGGCGGCCGCCGGGCGGAGCGGAGGGATGGAGAGGAGGAGGAGGAGGAGGGAGAGGGGCTCCCGGGCGGCCGTGCTCGCAGGAGCGCGGGTGGGTTTGTGTCTCGCCAACTCACCCTGGGGTGGTGTCCTCCCTGCGCAGCCAGAGCTGGGCGTGAGGCCGTGGAGAGGTCCCACGGGCCCACCCGCCCTCCCCCGGTGAGCCCCTGCAGGGAGCAGCCGGCTGGAGGGGCGCAGGAAGCAGGAGTCTGTCTCCCCATGGAGCCGAGTGGTGGCATGAGGGACATTTTTGGGTTCACACCTGCTGACCGTGAAGTCAGAACCTGCCCTTTGCTGGTGCAGGACGGGGAGGGAGGACGAGGGGGTAGGAGTGAGGAGAGAGGGCCAGGTTTTGGGTGGCGTTGGTTTCCACACACAGACCAGTTTGCCCGGGTTAGACGGCACCTCTCTGCTGCTGGGAGGCGCTTCCCCTCTCCCTGAACCTCTCCCTGGCGGAGAATGCGGGGACCGAGGGCACCAGCGTGGGGACACACGTCGCACACGGAGATAGCCAAGCTCCCACGAGTGCCTGCCAGTCTGCTGCTGTGGGGTGTAGGGTGGTGGGGGTGCCCCGGAGCGGAGGCAAGCTTCTCACCTCAGCCAAGATGTAGTTTTCGTTTTGTTTGTGTGTAAAACACTGACCTGGGGTCTGTGCTCGGCTCGCTCCACCTGACATTGAAGCACGTCAGGCATAGTTAAGAAGCCTCCAGGAGATGAAGAAAACCCTGTTGGGTGGAAGGGAAGTGGGAGATGTTTCTAGCTCCCGACACTCTCAAGCGCACTCAAAGGAAATAGAGTATGTATTGCCTCGGGTATCTCTACACACATTATCCCACTGGTGGGTGTGCAGTACTTGGGGGGCTGTGGGGTGAGGCAGGATCTGAGACACCAGTTCTGCCAGTGGTAAGCTGCTGTTTACGAGCCATGAGTGAGGAGGAGGCCCTTGGTTTCTGCTCTGAAGACTGAGAGATGCTGATACTCATCCCTAAAAGGGGTGAATTTGGGTTACAGAGTGATGGAGAATCAGTATCTGCACGGGAGCAATAGCATTATGCGTACCTGCAAAAGCATAAAGGCATATATTGCTGCACATATGTGGAGGTCCTGAGACTCCATTTGGCTTGACATAGGTGTTTTTTTTCACACATGCTCAACAGGCTTTTCATTTTCACATTAAAAACAGTAAGAAAGAATTAATGAAGTTTCCCAACCTTGACTCTGCTATTTTCAACTGTATTTGTCACTTCATTGTTATCCACTTTGTCCTTTACAAAATAGATGCTTGAAAGAAACCTGAGAGAGGAACAGATGTGCAAATGTGCACACCACGGTTTGCACGGTGCACATCAGGTGCATTGGGTAGCTGAGTTTCAGGACCGGATCCGGGTAATTTTCTCATCGGTTCCAGCTCTAACAGAAATGTTTGAGTGCACTCAAACGCACCGGGTTCGGGTGACGTCACTGTGTTAAGCGTGGAAGGTGCTAACGTGAACACGATGTTACTGTGGAAGAAGATGGCGAGCGCAGGTTCCAGCGGGATGGCGTGCTGGAGGCCGGGCAGTGACCAGCACGGGAAGGAGCACGCTTGCAGGGCGATTGGTTGAGGCCTGACACACATAAACCTTCCCCATCTGGAGTGGTACTTCCCTGTGTGATTCTATCCGAAAGCAGTGAAGAGCGTGCTCACAGCTGCTGATGGCTCATGCACAGCTGCTGACAGACAAAACCCTCTTACTGGTTTATCCCCAGATGATGTCCGCCTCCTTCCGTCATCCAATGACTGTCACCAAATGATAATTAAAAAGTAAGGAATTATTACTGGTTTGCAGCTTTGTGACGGAATTAGCTCACACCGTATCTGACAGAAACCCACAAAGGCAAGGGATGGAAAGGCTAAGTCACGCCGTGCCATTCCACGCTCTCACACCGTTCACCACATCAGCGTTGGTGGAACTGACACTTTCCACACTTCGGTTATGTAGATGTTGCAAAGTTGACTTTCCTCTCTAAAGGCAAGCAGTTTTCCTACTTCTTCACTCCTTATTTCAGAGGACTTTTGTGTGCAGCCCTTGACCTGAGTGGTCTCTCGCAGCGTAAGATAAACAACAGCTAGTCATGTGCAGGAGGAAATAATAGGCTCGTAATGGAGTAAATGAGAACAGTGAAATGGAGACATTTGCAGCTGCCCTAAGCAGATTCTGGTGTACGTTCCTTTAATTGAAGAAGCGGTGGACACTGTGTTAGTGGTGATGGCCCTTCATGTCTGGATGACGAAAATTGTGTGCAGCAAGAACATCCACTTTCTTATTCAATGAAACTTTTCTTTTGCTTGTATTTAATGTCTCACTTGTCAGTGTTATCCTTACTTAGCAGGCATACCAGAATGACTACTTCTGTCCAGCTTCCACATCTTTCTACAGTACAAGAATTTGGAAATACTCTGTTTTCTTTGGTGGCATTATATAGATTCAAGAGCGGTTTATTACATCAAAATGTCATATGATTTAAAAGAAGTTAATGTGACAAAATAACCTGTATTATATGTAACATATTTCCTGCATGCTGCTTGAACACAGTATATGTATAAACTGCACAGGTACAAGTCTCTTTGTAAAGTTGATATTTTGATATTTTGTGCTTCCTCTGATCAAATAATAGATTTTTATAATTTTTATTCTATGTAGAAGAAATGTATAATTCTTTGTGCGTGTTCGAGTGTTATTTGTCTTAAGTACTTGCATGGCCTAAATGCCCTTAACATCTCAGCTTATTACAATTTTTAATAGTAATCCTGAGATTGCGAGAACAAGAAAGGATTTTTGTAATGGGTAGTTTTTGCGTGGGAGAATGGATTCTTCTCCAGGTCAAAATAACATATGATGTTTTCAGCCAGGAAATTGTTCTCCTGAGGCCCAGGCCAAAGTATTACTTTAGATGAGAGAATTTTGGTTTCACAGAAAGAGAAGTAATGGGGCATGGTGTGTGTGAATAGCTCTGAAGACCACACCAGTGCTATATATGGTAGAAAGGTCACAGACCACATTTTAGCTAAAAGTGTAGCTTGTTTTGTGTCAAGTTTGATTTTGGTTTTATGACTATGTCAGGAGAGACACTGAAAAAAAGGAAATTGATAAATGAAATTACCAAGAAACCAGTGTTAGCAGAACAAGAAAAAAAACCCTTTTCCTTTTGTATCTCTGTGCTAGGTTAATGAATCACTACTAAAAATGTAGCAGGCTCTTTTATGTTTTTGTAATGGATTAGTTTGATTACTTATTGGACCCTCTCAAACTATTCACTAACATCATTCATTCAAGTGCTTTATATGGCTCTAAAACTGCAATACTAATATATACCTCAAAATGAATTTCCTTCTTTTCTGCCAAACATAGTTCATTTTTATGCCTGTAGTAAATACAGTTCCATTTATCTTATTTTCTCATATTTTTCCATTTTGATATAAACCAAATATATCCAGAACAGCTCAGCTGTAAAAATTAAAAAAATAACAGTCCATATATTGAAGCATATGTAGTTTGTTAAGTGAAGAAACTGGGGCACAGAGAAGTAACAGGACTTCTATGAGATGACACATTAAGATGCGCCTGACTGCAGAACAAAGCTCTTGTCTCTCAAGTTTTAGTTTTATGCCTTGAGAGATTTTTTTTAAGATTACTTATCAGCAGAAGTTCACCATCAAGTCAAATGCTAAAGCAGGATTGTCAAGGAAGGAAGATATTTATAATTATAGGACTAGCTGTGCAACCTAAATTGACAATTAATTCAAATACTGAATATGTGCTGTTTTCTGTGTCTAGTCACTTGGAAATTCACAATAAAATAATTGTGATTTGCTTACATTACTTCCCATGAATATTCAGTCATACATACTTACTGGCAACAAATGTTTGCCAAAAAAACTTATATTAATATTGCATAGTGTTTATGAAGAAGGAAGAATCTTACTTTTGCAATCATTAGTATCCCTTGAAAGATATCCCTGTCACAAACCAATTGCATTTTTAAGTGTGAATGTTAGGTGGTAGCCATTGACGTATTTTTGTCATTTTTACCCTGTTGTACAGTTTGAATATTCACCATGAATACTGGTGTAAATATGATATTGATGATTTCTATAAAGATCAACAAGAGCAGATGTGCTCAACCTGTAGAAGTTTCAAGTCCTAAATTTGTCTGACCACGTAATTGACACACAGATTTGCTGCACACTGTGAAAGCAGCTTCTTCCCTATTGCTTGTTCCCAAAAGCCATGATCTGATGTTTTCCAGAAACACAGTTTGTGGGAAATACATCTCTTAGAGAGAGTTAAAAGCATGATTTAAAAGAAATCCCAGGCAGTGGTGTATGTTCTGGGGAACAAAGACTGTAAATATGAAATGGCTCTGAGACATGACCTAGGGTTCAAGACATGCTTGTGTGTAGGTAGCAACACGTGGTACATGTAAACAGAAGCATAGTCTTCCTATGGATAATCTGCTGGGTCATAGGAAGCTCTGGTAGCCAACACTAATTACAGTGCACTGAGATCTACTAAGTTGTCTACTCAGCTACACTAACGTCTACATAAACATGCTTATTTATTTATAAATAAGCCACAGCCGTGATTTACCTCTTGGAAAATCTTGGTGTTCAGCTCTGCCCTGGTGCTGAGTGCTGGAACAGCTACTACAACAGCTGAGTGTGGTCCTTCCCAGCAAGTGATAAGGTGGGACAGGAAGCTTTTATTGTTGCCTGTGTCCCAGGGTCAAATTAAAGTCCAAAAGCACCCTATTGTTTTTTACCAACTCCCTAGAGTGTCTTTTACTTATGCAAATTGCTTCTAAATTTGATATAACATTTGTCTGCTCTGGGTGCTTATCTTTTTTTGAAGAACACTATTTTAATGCTAGCATTTATTATCTGTTTATCCAATCTTTATGGAGAAAACACCACCTAAAAAGGAAAGTAAAAGGTGGAAAACAAATCCTAATTTGATTTTTTTTTAATTGTAGGTGTATAGGTAATTGTTTATTAATATTTACTAGTGTCTCTATTGTTGGGTACTTGCAGTGCTTTAGAAATCATGAAGTCACTTTCTCTGACAAATGTTCAGCTGACCAGCTAAATAGCTTTGACAAAGTATTTTACATTTTTGCTATGGTAAAAATAAATCTTTTTTCATTTATTTAATATGCAAGTGGACTCCATATAAACTTTTCTCATTCTTTAATATAATATCTGTCTTATGATTGTACTGATTTGAAGAACTATGATTTGACACAACACATGTAGATATTCTGAATAATTTCTCTATAAAACATGGTATCTGTTTAATACAGGGCCTAAATATGAGAAAAATACATCATTTCTCTAAAAATGCAAAAACTTCTAATTCCTCTGGAATGCAACTTCACATTAACAATGGCTTTTTACTCCTGTTGCCCACAGTGTTCCTACATAATTGTATAATCACTTCATAACAACAAGTTCTTGTGATTTGAAAATCTCTTCCCCCTGGAAGTTCAAGAACCAAATAAATACATGCTTTTTTAAAACTTGCATATTTCAATAATGCGGGAATATCATCATAAAACAGAACTACTAAGTATATGTTGTCAAATATTTAGCTGCCATATGCATGTATTACGCTACACTATATGTACTATATAAATACTGTTCTACCTTTTAAAGAATTTTCTTTCCGTAGCCCTGATTTTCCAGAAATCAACAGTCTTGCCCACCTTTTCATCCTAATTTTGCTCAGGTTGTCACAACTGGTAGGGTGCTTTTAGTGATAGCTGGAAAATGCCCTCTTGTTGACTTTTAAGTTCATTAGTTAAGGTTTTAATGGTTGTCGGTTTTAATCCTGCAAGATACTCTTGTGTGTTGATTGACTTAGTTTAAGTACTTAAGATCCATCACTTCACCTTCATATTTTAATGGATGTAGACACTAGCAGCAAGCAATATGCATGTTGTGTCTTGTATTCAGTTCCTTATACAGAGTAATGTCTTGCAGGACTAATATATGTCTTCAATATAATATTGATTAAGTTAAATATTCTACTTTTGAAAAGATTCTTGGGATCTTTCTTAAAGGAGTAAGCTAAAATCTCAAAAGCTGATGCTTGCTAAGTTTTTACCAAAAAAAAAAAAAAGGCCTGCTCCACTTGGTTCTAAGTTGCAGATAGATCTTCATGTTATTGAAAATTAAGAAATTTCAGGTATTATGCCATTAATGGGAAGGAAAAAAAAAAAAAGAAAGGAAAAATAACTCTGAAGACTTTTAAAACAATTCTTTAAACCTGCACTGCTTTTTATAACTTTCCAGAATAGTTTTTTTAAATTGAAAATGCGGAGAAGTGTTTGTATTTTTAATGAGTAGTTTGGAGAAAACAGTTTGAATGTATAAATCTTTTCGATGTTGACTTAAATTTTCAGTTTTACCAGCAACTAAAAAGGAGTCGAAAAGTGTCTAGAGATGGTCCCAGCACTAATCTAGAGCTGGATCTTGAGATACCCATGTATGGAATAATCTTTGAGATACCTATTTACGTAATAATTTTTCAGTGTTACTTTGCATTACTCATAATTAGCTGTGCTGGTGGCAGGCGCATTTCAATTTCTAACGTGTGTAATTAGGAGAACACACGGCGCTATTCCCTGTTGGTTGCGCTGCCTCAGAGGTGCAGCCTACACGGTGACATTGAACACATGGCTCCAGAAGAATTGTCCCGTTTTTTTGCTGTCAGGCTCTCTGTCCCCCATTTCACGCCAGCAACTTCCTTGCAGCCAAAGGCGTCTCTGCAGCAGAGGAGGGGTAACAGCTATCACAGCCGGCAGAAGACGGGCAGCTGAACAAACATAACCTCCTGGATTGCCATAAATACTTGGAGGTAAGTACTGCTACTGCAGACACAGGCCTTTGGAGTTTGAAAGCGTATTCCCATACACTTTGACCTACCCCACTGGGAAAGTAGATTATTGTCAAGAAGTTCCACCTCTAAGGTGATCTTTTCCCTTTCCAGTTGTAGTATTGGTTCATGAGGAAACGGCAACTGCCATAAGGGAGTCATACCTGTTACAGAAGAGAAATATGAATCAAATAATAAATCAATTAGCAGCAAGAATGGAAAAGAAAAAGTGATTGCTCTTTTCTTTCCCTGGGTCACTGCTGGGAGAAAACACATATGACCTCAGGTATAGAACCTAAAGTTAGGGGTTTGGATAGGCTGGTGGGAAGTTGTTTTTTGACAATAGTGGGACTATGGCAGTTGGTGGCAGATGTCTGTATGGGCAATAAACCTCACAGAGAGGGAACATAGGCAGCCTTTGCAGTGCTCTGTAGATGAACTATTGGATGTGAATTCTATGCCTCTGGGAGCCTTGCATGCAGGACTCCACAGAACTACAAGGGACTGTGTGTGTCTGTAGCAAGTTCAGGTCTTCTGGAAAAGTAAGACTGGATAGAAAACCCAAATTTTATTAAATGAATGATGTAAGTTAGTTGCTTCCCCAGGGCTATCATGGTAGAAGCACTGAGAACATGAAGTGTGAAGAGGCTATTAACCACGGTAACATCCAAGCCAGCTCAGAGGAATTCAAAGTTTGACACTGGCAGTAATTATCAATGCACTTGTAACCAAAGTATTGCTGAAATAGTGGTGGCAACTGTGGAATATTAAGGGAAAGATGATTGTAAACATTCCCTCTAAGTGCAAACAGGAAAAGATATGAAGAATCTTTCATTTTGAAAGGAAAGTCAAAGAAATGCATAGAAGTTGTACTTTTATGAAAGGATATATATAGTAGGCATCCACAGCAGTAAAGTAAGTATATGTAAAGCTTCAGAAGATTAAGGCATTTTCAGTATTTATTTCCTATAGCCTTTTCTGTATATTTATTCTTTTATTCAAGAATAATTTTTTAACTGACTGTATTCTCCCAAATGACTTTCAGTACAGTAAAAATTACTGCTAAAGACTGCTTTGCATGTAAGTTAGATAGACACAAGCACTTACAGATGGAATTGCCAGACAGCCATTCATCTTTGTGCCTCTGCATACACAGAGATAAGAAAAGGTGTTTGTTTGACACATAGATCAGTGGAGATCATCGTGCTTGTGTAAGTCTCTTTATTCATCTGTACAAGTGATGGAAGAACTAGACTCAAAGGTTAACCAAACAGAAAAACACCACATGGGCAGTCTTTATACAGTATTTAATTTATTTTAGCAAAACTCAGAGGATGGGTGATTTGGGGATCTTTTTTTGTGCGTGAGGAGCTTTTTGTAAGGAAAGGAGGGAGAAGATTGAGCAACAATGAGCAATCTCCAGGTGAAAATAAGATGATACAAGAAAGAGAAAAAGGCTAAATAAGAAAGAATGTATATCTGCCTTCAAACATTGCCTGGAAAAGTTAAGCATCAGGGGAAGCAAGATATAATAAAAAGCTGAAAATGTCTTTAGAGAAGTAGGGATAGCAGTCTATGTAATATAGGATCTTTCAATGTGTTGCAACAAGATACTGCTTGACATAGAAGGAACACAAAATGAAGGCGAAGAATAACCTCGAAGACTTTCACAGCTTGTGAGATAATTCATGCCGTGTGCAGCAATCACAGATAGACATAGGAAATAGGTATCTGGCACTTTATTAACATGGAGTTCTCCTATTTTGCTTGTTTGCAATGGCATTTAAAAGCACAACAACCTTCTCCTGACAGTAATCCTGACAGATCTCCTACCATCTACAGATGGTAGATGATGTTGATCTTAGATGACATAACATTATCTCTATTCCTTTTGTGAGAAAGACATGGAATTTCAGAGCATAAAATTTCAAGCTGGAGTCAAATCTGGTAACTAGAAGACTGTAATATGACTTGAAACTAGGTAGTGGTAGCAATAGAAAAAAGGCCTGGAAAGATCTTTTTCTAAAACTTCCTTTTTCTGAAATGCTTGAATAACTGTCCTTATACACAGGGTGGCAAGCTGCAAAGGATATGAATGATTTTGCTGATGAGCTGTTATGTCCTAAACTCAGGTTTGTGGTTTTGGCTCACCTTTTTTCTTGCCTTTAAGAAGTATAGCCTCTCTGGGCAGGGACTATAATAGATTCTTCTTATGCTGTTCTCATTTCCTGTCTACGAAAGAGCAAGGCTGTTACTCTAGTATAATTACAAAATTGATTAAGCTGAATATTTCTAATCAAATGAGAATCCTAGCACTTTTTATCATCTTGTAGGTGATCTAGTAGTACATTCTCTGAATGTCATTTGTGTGAAGAATCACTTCCCAATTAATGTTCTGTAAGTTAGTGTCTTGGCAGATTTTATTCTTGAATTCCATGTTTTCAGCAACCTGGATAATCTTGTAATCTCTGTCTTCATTCGTATTGGCTATTCACTAACCATTCTTTTACTTCTCTACTGGTCTTTAGTACTGCTGTATTTGAGCACTTTCTATTTAAGATGAATAAGAAAGTCCCCAAAGTGCTGCCCCTGTCTGTCTTTCTCCATCTAAAGATTATCATAAGTTTGTGATGGATCCTTTCTATGCATTGAAACACTGAAGTAAAAATCATGTTGCAATTTATACTTTGCATTCAGAGTTTCATTCATCTGAGTACTCTAAGCTTAATAGATTTTTTTTAGAATCTATGATACTCATGCATGAGAGAGAGGCTTCCTAGAGCATCATGCAATTTGCAAGAACTATGGCTTCTGAAAATCACAGTAAGCGATAACTATGGTTTCTGAAAATCACATTAAGCCATCTATAATTCTTTAAAATATGCTGTGGCATAATTTATAAACAAAGTCTAGGCTTTTGTTGTGCATTGTGAGATGTGTTTAGTGAGCTTATTCACTGAATTTCACTGAATTATTAGAGTTGGAAGGGACCATAGAGATCATCTAGTCCAACTTCCCTGCTGAAGCAGGATTGCCCAGAGCATGTTAGAGCATGTTACTCAGGACTGCATCCAGGCAGGTCTTGAAAATCTCCAAAGAAGGGGACTCCACGATCTCCCTGGGCAGCCAGTTCCAGGAACATATACATTCATATGTATATGTTTCAAAAAATTGCCTATGATCAAAGTATGCATGAGCTAATGTCTTAAAACCATATATATTTACTACTAAGAATTCATCAGTGAAGATCTATTTGGTAGTAACAGACTTAGGTACTCTGTAGTCCTTTGTACATTGAGAACTGTTGCAAACAACCTACTGAAAAAAAACTTAGGAAGATGGGATACATTACTTCAAGCAGTCCCTAATCTTAAAATTCATGATTGACAATGACAGCTGTTCTGTAGTAGTATGTACCTTTATTTTTTCTTTTCCAGGCATTTTTCCTTTCGTTCCCTCACAGTTATGTTCATCTACAACTCTGAAAGGTCTAGGTCTATCACCAAACCTTTCCAGCTAAGAGAGGAAAGGTAGCTCCAACATAGAATTTGAATCATAGAATCATAGAATTCTTTAGGTTGGAAAAGGTCTTTAATCATTGAGTCCAACAGTAAATGTAACACTGCCAAACCCACCACTAAACGATGTCCCTAAATGCCACATCTACCCATCTTTTAAATACCTCCGGAAGTGGTGATTTAACCACTTCCTTGAGAAGCCTGTCCCAGTGCTTGACAACCCTTTTGGAGAAGAAATTTTTCCTAATATCCAATCTAAACCTTCCCTGGAGCAGCTTGAGGCCATTTTCTCCTGCCCTATCACCTGATACTTGGGAGAAGAGACCAACCCCCACCTCACTACAACCTCCTTTCAACTAGTTATAAAGAGCAATAAGGTCTGCCCTCAGTCTCCTTTTCTCCAGGCTAAACAATCCCAGCTCCCTTGGCTGTTCCTAATAAGACTTGTGCTCTAGATCCCTCATCAGCATCATTGCTGTTCTTTAGACATGCTTCAGCACCTCAATGTCTTTCCTGTTGAGGGACTCAAAAGTGAAGTCGGTATTCAAGGTGCAGCCTCACGAGGCCAAGCACGGGAGCTCAGTCACTTCTCTAGTCCTGCTGGCCACTGTTTCTGACACAGGCCAGGATACTGTTGGCTTTCTTGGCCACCTGGACACACTGCTGGCTCATGTTCAGCCAATAGTTGACCAACACCCCCAGGTCCTTTTCCACCAAGCAGCTTTCCATCCACTCTTCCCCAAGCCTGTAGCGTTGCAGGAGGTTGTTGAGACCCAAGTGCAGGACCCAGCACTTGGCCTTGTTGAACTTCATCCCATTGACCTCGGCCCATCGATCCAGCCTGTCCAGATTTCTCTGTAGAGCCTTCCTACCCTCAAGTAGATCCACACTCCCACAGAACCTGGTGTCATCTGTGGAGTTTGTGCTAGACAGACAAATCCATTTTGCTGATGGATTTAATAAATATTTGCTAGCAACAGGGAAACGGTGGGTTTAGTGGGTTCCATTCCTGACTGAACTCAAAATGGAAAAATTTGTATACATATTTGGAAGAAAGAGCAGGGCTTATTTTCTGCCCAAAAGATACTTCATCAAATGTGAACTTTTTCTTAAAATCTTGGATATCCTTGAAATTCTAAAAAGAAAAGTTGCCACAACTGGATATGTGAGAAATATATTTTGTTTTGTCTAATCCTTTAAAAAAAAAAAATCTGAGCTGTTTTGTCCATCTGCTAAAATTCAGCCTAAGGCAGATTCCTGGCACAGGAAAAATATAAAATTTAAAATATGTGGGTTTGTGCAGCTGGCAAAATTTCTGCCCCCTTTCTTTCAGCAATTCAAATGGATTTCACTGTTGAGCGATGTTATTAAAAGAAGGAGGTGTTAGCCCCATCTACGATGTGATTATGTTGTCACTATTGTTGTCAGATAAAATGCCAGCAGCATGTTCTCTCGTGAGAGAAAAAAGTAAGAAAGAACATAACACTGCTGCATTGGACCTTCACTTTTATTTGCTCAGCCACCTGCCATTTCAGATCTATATAAGGAATATGCCTGCCCTGCAGCCAGCCGAAAAGCACGGAGATAGTAGAGCTATCTGCACAGCTGAGCGTGTTTGTACGGAGCAATCCAGTAGCAGCAGCACGGAGCCCTGTGTGAGTCAAGGTATTCAGGTGAGAAATGAGAGCTGATTAGCTCATACGCTAGCACTTTTAGACCTAGTCCGTTGCCTCTGCTGTCTCCCCTAAAGCTGGTTTGGGCATCCCTGTACTGATCTGCAGGCATGCTTTAGAAGGAGGTGGTATTATACTTGAGAGGAAATGAAAGAAGTTATAACTTGCTAAATTTTCCAGATGTATTTAGTTAAAAATATTTTATATTTCTTGCATTCTGTCTTCAAGTACTCAAGGACTACAAGCTTTACTGTATTTGTGTTTCATATAAATATCTGAGCTACTGAAGCAGAAAAGGTAATACTTTTTTTAAAGCAATCATGGATTTTTTTCATGTTTTTCAGTTTCTAAGTCACTGAACAGTTTACCCTTATACTAATCAGCTCTACTTTATAGAGATACTTTTTCATTAACGGAGAGACAGATTGTCTTTTCCTTAGTACTGCTGCCCACTCCAAGCAGATGACTAAAGAACCATGGAGAGCATATGCTCAGCTATGCCAGTGAATGCTACACAAGCACTTTTTCTACTGCTGTGAAATGTGGCTGTTACCATCTCTCTGCTTTTCTCAGTACACTCAAAGGCTTATTCAGTTGCTAATGCTCTTTGAGTCACAGAATATCTTTGCCTACCACATGGAAATAGGAGGAGGAAAAAACATGGAACATACACTTTTAGACAGATACTGTAAGAGAAAATACAAATAGCAATGGTGGAATTCTAGCAATACCTATTGGACTGTGGAAAAAAACTTTCATGGGAGAAAATATTCATTAAAATTCTCTACTGACTTTTAGAGTTCAAATGTTAAATACGCAGCTTGAATTTTAATGTACAGAAGCAATTTAACAGGTCAGAACTACCGTTAATAATACTAAAGGATTTTATATAATGTTGTTATTAAAATAGTGGGTATTCAAAAAAGTGGGTCCCTTCATTTTGCGTAAAGAGACTTGGATACTTGTGTTTGCGTTGAGTCATATATGACACTGAGTTGAGACTACACATAGAAATGCTGAGTGAACTGCTAGTATCTCAGAAAATAGTAGAAAGTACTTATTTTAACTTGTAAATATGGATAAATGGACTATTGTTAATCCTTAAGGCTGAATGTTACTAATATAGAAGTCATGCAGGCTATGTTGTACAAGCACTGAGTGTTGACATCCCACTGCATTACCTGTGGGATCCAGTGATCTCTGGAAGCAGGGCAAAGACTTTGATTGACAGTAAAAGTAAGAGCAGGTCTGGATGTCATCTAATGAAAGAAAACAACCTGGCAACACTTTTAACCATCTTTAAGAATTCTGACTGCTATGATAGCAATTCATATATTTCTGCTTATATTTCTTAAGTCAGATCCCACTAGTTTCTATTCTGTAGAACAGACAACTCTGAATCCTACATATGTGCTAATCTTTCCTAAGCAAATCTGTATGGTTCCCTGACCCCAAGTGTCCAACAGGACAAACACATCAGAAGGTAAATCACCTTTGTGGGGTGCATTGAACATCAAATCAACTCATCACTGACCTGTTTGGTGGTGCTTTTTACACTGTAAATTTTCTTCAGCCTTTATCATGCAATGCCTTGATCCATGGTCATTCAGACAAAAAGTGATCTCTTTTTTGTGTAACTCTGAAAAATAATACAGTCATGCAGGTCACCTCGCTTTCAGTCATAAATCAAACAAAGTGTTCCGTGACAAAAATAAAAAAAAATCTCATACTGCACAAGATTATTTATCTTGCTTATACAAGATAATCAATTCAAACCTCAGAGGGAGGTCACTGTCTGTGGTCATAGTTTTAAAGATATTATACTGGCGTCCAACAGGAACATGTAACACTGCAGAGCTTGCAGGATTATTTCTGTAACTTTTAGAAATAAGCAATAAAGCCCATTTTAGCCATGTTATTTTGAAACAAATTTTTACAACCTAATAAATGATTAAAGCCTAATCTATTTTTGCTGGTAAGCAGTTTCCTGAAATTTTTAGTTGACTATCACATACTTAATTTTGCCTACCTATAATAATTTACTCTGTGATTCGGCAAAAGTATTAAGCTTATCTAGTCTTGTTGATTTCATGGAGCGTATGCAAGTACTTAGGTTTTGATATACACCTCAATAACTTGGGAAACTAAGATCCAAATATTATAGTATTGCATTTAGATACAGCTTGGGTTTGAATTGGGCTTCTGAGTATGTATACTTTGGCATGTTTTTCCCCACAGAATTAATCTTAGAATGATTATACCAAAAGGTTGCAATTTAACAATTTCTATTCAACAATGGAAAGAAAACCAAAACAAAACATTTTTTTCAGAATCTCTTTTTCAGTAAATTAAAGACACATAAGGACATGGTGAAATCTAAGCACAATATTCAATGCCAGTCTTTCTGATTGTTCAGAAGATTCATCTAGTCATTCCTGTTCCTCAAACTTTTTTATTCTAAAGACTCAGAGGTGAGATGATGAGTGGAAAAATATCCTACTCTCTATGGAACTCCTTTCCAGTACAAAAGAGCTACAGTTTTCTGAGTTTAATCTCAGTGTTATTTCAGATCAATATATGGTCCTTTGCCTGTTCATTATAGTGACTGTCTTTGTATACCCTGCTACCCATTGTATGGACATCTCTTCAGTCTTCTGCTTTCACACTCTTTCCAAACTTTCCTTCAAAGTGTGCTAAATTGCAAATTTTTGCAATAAATTAAATATCCTGCCACTTTTTAAGAGCACCGATAGAAATGTTTAAAAAAGAGGATTTAACATTCACTTTGCTGATCTGGGTTAACTATGTAGCTTACATAGGTAAGCTGTCTCAAGTAACCTTATCAAAGGCAGCTAATAAACTGCCAAAGCTGTTGATAATCTATTCATCAATTTAGTGTTGAGATTTCATTTCTCTCAACTAACTTCACACACTCCACTGGCTAATCTGAATTTTGCATACAATTATGTACTATAAAGTATGATTTTAAGATTATGCTAAATTTATCAACCACACATCTAGAGGCTTCTCCTTTACTATGTGTAATATGAAACATGCAATGTTTTGTCTTAAGTGTAAATACATATAATAGATATTCTAGGACTGAAATCGATGGAATTAACGTCCTCATGTCAGTACAAGTGACAGGAGAATCTAATTCTGTCGCATTTTCATTGTGTCTCTGGGGCATGTGTCTTACTTCAGTTTTTGCAAAGTACAGAAACTAATTCAAATGGATAGTACATTCTATATGCTAAATTTTATACATAAACTACAAGGATGAAAATTTTTGAGCTGGTACTCTTGCATGCTGATCGAATTCAATGTAGGCAGAATGGCACTGCCAAAAATTATCTACAGAAATATTACAGTCTTTGAGTTTCAGTCTTTACTAATAAGATTAAAATTGTTCATTTGTTTGTTTGTTTTACAGGAAATAATTTAAATGTCACTGAATTTTTTGAGTTATGGATAATGATAACATCTGCATGGTTCAGTTGCAGTAGCATTGGTAGTTCTTCCTGCTAGGGTCACCACATGAACTTTCCTTTTCCAGCAAAAAGGACTATAACTTTTGCTTCTACTTGAGTAAAACTATGCCAAAATATGAAGAAATGCTTTCTTCTTTTCTATTTGGTAGATCTCAAATCACAGCTCAGAGTGGCTTGTCCTCATATCAGTGATAGCAGAATGTGTATGATTGTTACAGGAAGAGTAAAGGGCTTGTGGTACAGAGTTCACAGCCTTAAAACATCTTTTTGTATGTTCCACAAACTTTCTCTTCAACATAATAAAACTGGATTTACCTGAGGGCATTGGCTTGAGAATGAACTCTGAAAGGGATTGACAAGGGCTGTTTGGCTTGATACTCTTACAGACTGAATAAATCATTCAGATTTTCCTAGGCCTCTCTTCCAAAGTGTTTCCTTGAGGATAAATGGAAGCTGATGTGCCAGTTGGCACTGAGTTTCTGAAATGAATAAAACACTACCTGGTATTCCTTAACATCTCCTAGTCTGTTTTAACAACTGCTAGCAAGTGTTTCAAATTAGTGTGTCACATTCTATAGACAGCCGAGAGAAAAATTCTCTCAAAGACAGCATATTAAGCTAAATATTTGAAACATATTGTTTGAAAAATCAATAGATCAAAGTGAGTGGTTTTGGTGTCTCATAGATCTAAACAAAAAATACATTGTAAATCAAGTTCAGGACTAGAGTTCTGTGAGAAGAGTCCACCCCATAACAGTAAGTATTCATTTACTTGCTTTGTCCTCTCTTGCCAGTATGTACTATTTGAAGATTATACCAATAAGAAATAATGCTGATGGCTGTTTTCAAAGCCTTTTTGGCATAACTGCATTCTAAATCTGAAGCAAATCATAAGATTCACAGGAAGTGAATGTCTGCACATTTCTAAAATCTAAGTATAGAAAAAAATTATTTATAGACATATTGTTTTTCAGTAAAACATGCGCTTTTCTTATGGCAAGAGGTTTTCAGTATTGATCACATAATTACCAAAACTGTTTTTGAAACATAATAAAATTGCAGTGTCATCCACATTCCACTACAAATTCCTCTGTAGAAGGTTGAATTCATCATTGTAGCTGTTCATCAAAGAAACAAAAACCAAAAAAACCCAAAAACTTTCTCCCAAGTCAAATTTTCTATTCCTCTATCATGCCCCTAATTAAGGTTTTGTCCTCAGAACTACCTCACTGAAGGCAATTCCACCCTGTGATGAGATCTTCAGTGATGGAATTATTTATGTCCAGAGCTTGTACTACTATCAAGAAAGCTTTTTGGATTTCATAGGTATGAAATTAATTCAGTTGTAAAAATCCACAGGCAAGCTAGTGATAAAACAGTTGAGGATATGCAGATTAAATTAATTCAAAGAAATGTTTGAGCTTCCACACTTGAGCTGCTTCACTTCAATGGAAAGTTGGCCAGGTCTTCTTGGAAGTATAATACTAGGTCAGTGGATGAAATAAATGCCTAATTCTGTGACTAATAATAGAACACAGATATTTTTCTCTTTCTCAGGAACAACAGCCCTCATCACTGACCTCCAGCTTCCTTTTTTCTGGCTGAATAAACTTTGGATTATTTTTTTTGGAAAATAGGTGTTGCTCTCCAACTTTATAGAGGGGTAGAAGAGCTTAAGGGGTTAACAGCTTCATCAGGCTGAGAAAATAATTTCACTCAGATCTCATTTTAACTGTAACAACTGGACATCACTAGCATCACTAGCATTTGCTAACCATCCATGCTCAGAAAAAAAAAGTGGCTGAAGAAAACTGGTTGATTTTCAAGAGTGAATATAGTTTGTTGAAGCTTTTGATATCAGAAGAATTCTAAAGGATCTTTTTTAATCCATTTGACTTTTCTGGAGTTTTTTAGAATCTGGCATTATTAAGCGGTGTTCTTATTGACATTTCTACACCCCTAAATAAAATAAATATAGATACAAATACATAAATAATTAAAAATTTAGAGACACTACTAAAATAAGTAAAGGGGTTTATCACATTGTATAGCTATGTGTTTTTTCTGATATCATAACAAGACTGAGTTTCACCAAAACCAGCATACCTCTGAGGTGTTACGTAGGTTTCAACACTTTAAAATATAACATCAAGGGAAAACAAGAGTTACAGGAGAACTAAATTACAGGAGGAGAAATATTTTCCAGAACGTTTCCCAGTGTTGGAGTCTACCAAAACAGCAAGACTTTGAATTTTTAGTCTGATTGAGTTAAGATTATGAGACTAAAAATTATTCATCAAACCTCTAAGGCAAAGCTCTTAAAGATTTTTTTTTAAAGAAATTTTTTTTATGTTTCCCAGGCTCGTCTAGAATTGAAAATGTAAATTGCAAAATTAAATCTATAAACTACTTTGGAAGTATATTTTGGTTTGTTTCTTTGTGAAAAGCTCAGGAAGCTCTGAACTTATTCTGTAATTCAAATCCTAGCTCATCACTAAAACACTGTATATAAATTTAAAGAAATCGTGCATAAGCACCTAGCTGAGCAAAGTAATATTGTTCTAGAAAATGTCTTTATGTTGAAAAATAACTTCACACCTATTTCAGCAATAATGAAATATGAGAATTGTAAGTAGTAGTGTCTGAAATCCAATAAAACCAGTCTAATTAAAATTCAGACTAGGCAGTAGTTCAGGATGCTTTGGGCTGCAAGGCAAGCACACAGCAAGCTCACTGCCCTGGACTTCAGCAGAGCAGATTTTGGCCTCCTCAGGAATCTGCTTTATCAAGTACAGTGAGAGAAAGCCCTGGAGGGAAGAGGGGCCCAAGAAACCTGGTTAATATTCAAGGATCACCTCCTCCAAGCTCAGGAGCGATGCATCCCAGAAAAGAGATAGTCAGGAGGCCAGGATAAACAGGGACCTTCAGGACAAGATCAAACACAAAAAGGAAGCCTACTGAGGTTGGAAGCAAGGATGGGCAGTCTGGGAGGAATAGCAAGAAATTGTCTGAGCAGCCAGGGTTCAGGTTAGGAAAGCTACAGCCCTGTAATCTGGCCAGGAAACTCAAGGGCAATGAGAAAAGCTTCTATAGGTACGTCAGTGATAAAAGGAAGACTAAGGGAAAATCTGGGCCTCTCCAAAAGGAAGTGGGAGACCTGGTTACCCAGGGTGTGGAGGAGGCTGAGGAACTCTATGACTTTTTTGCTTCATTCTTTGCCAGTAAGTTTTCTAACCACACCACCCAAGTGGTGGTGGTTAGGGCAAAAGCAGGGACTGGGAGAATAAAGAACTGTGCACTGCAGGAGAAGACTGGGTTCAAGACTCTCTGAGGAGCCTGGATGTACACAAATCTATGTGACGTGATAAGATACATCTGCAGATCCTGAGGGAACTGGAGGTTAAGGTTGCTAAGCCACTATCTGTCATATTTGAGGAGCCATGGGAAACTTAGCTATAGTAACATATACCATGCAATTAACTTTAGAGTTATTAATAAATACATTGAATACAGAAAATAGTTACAAGCTTTCTTAGGGGAAAGGAGAAATTATGAAAACAGGCTGTGTTGCTGCTTTAAGTTGATAAGAGGTAGCATGTTGAAAGAAATTACTTGTAACTCCCCCTCACTTCTATACATTTGTGTGTAATTCAAGTCCTGGGCATTACCAGCTCAGTGTGTAACCCTAAATTCCTGTCTTTTCTTCATCTTGTTGTCCTTACTGAACAGAATATAGTCAGTGCAGCTGCTCACATGATCTTATCCAAGGAATAACAAAATCCAGCTACAATATTAGTATGACACATTTTTTCCATTCTTATCCATAATTCATTTGTACAAGTGGGCTTTTTTACATTTTAATAAACAATATGAAAGAAAGAGCTATTCTCATGATATTTACAAAATAACAAAGAAGTGTTGAAATGTTTACAATAGCCCTTTCTTGTCGTATGTTTAGACTAAATTCTCTGATTGATGCTTGTAGTCACCCAGTAAATACTAATTATTTAATGTTACAGCAGTATATTTATTCACTAGAAAACCAAAATACAAAGAAAAATATTTTATCACAGTAGTGTTTGAATTGATGATTATTTTTTCAATTGTTTGTGTACATTACACTGAGTAAAACAGTAAGACCTGTATTGCTCAGAAATTCTCTCTCATCTGAAACGAGATGTTCATACCAAACAAGACCAAGAAAAGAGAACAGCTACTGTATTTTAGAGGTAACCCTATGTGGAATCCAAATCACTGAATCATTTCTCCAACAGATGTTGCAAACAGATTTCAAAAAGCAACTTGCTTACTAACATTTTCACCAGTAGCTGAAACATTGACCACCACGTCTAAGTTTTGATATATATAATATATGAGGGTCTTTTCCAATTGTAGTGTATCTAAGGTACCATTTTCACCAAAACTAAGTAAATTTAAGGAGAGCAGAAATATCCTTGGTCAGCCTGGATCAACAGGGTTGTGTATTAGGAGACGTACCAAGTGCAGTTCTAGAGATCTCTAAATAGTGAATGCACAGTACATCTGCTACCTCCCAGTGGTTAGGGATGGGAATTGTCCCACTTACGAACAGTGACATGAAGCTATACATTAAAACTAAAGGCTAACAAATGATTTGAACTTGGTAATATTAAAAAGCCCACTATTTTTATGTTTACTGTGATTGATTAGACTTGAAGATATGGGGGTATGAATTTTTCTTTATGCCAAGATATGTCAGTACAAATTAAATGTTTCTGTCTGTTAAAAAGGCAAATAACTAAAGTCAACTTGTCTACTGCCATTTGGTTAATGAAGATTGCCTGCAAATTGAGCACTGATGTTTTGGACTCTGGCTCAGAGCCTCAAACGCATTTCAGCCTCTACTGTAGTCACTGGGAGTGACAGTCCCCGTGAAGACAATGGGAGTTCAATGCGTGAATGAGTATGGGAGTCATGAATAGGATTGAGATGTTTACCAAGGTGTGCTTACCATTTACATTGTCACAGTGGGATGGAGATGCAGAAAGCAAAAGTTGTTGGGATTTATAAATTAACCAAAATACCCATCTTCAATGTAAACTTATTTTCTGATCATTTAGTTTTAAAAGCAGAGAGAATGTACTGTTGAAACTTGGTTGTTCAGTCATCTTGAAATGCAATTGCTAGATGCTCAAAAAGATTTCCCAGCATCAAGTAAATTCCAGTGGTAACAAATAATATTGCATAAACAAGTCTGTCTCACATAGCTGATTATTCTAGTACACGAATAATGCATCAATTGTTACTGTGGATAAACAAAATTCCACTTTGCTTTTGCTGCTAACTTCATGAATACTAAACATACAGGATTTAGCTTAGTTGAAATGAGTCTTTGAGATACAATGATAAATTACTTCTATTGTGCAATACTTCAAATACCATCCTTCCTTCTTAAAGTCCCTTAAATTTCCACCTTTGGCTTGAGAAAGTTATTGCCTGATAACTTCCAGTGTGGCTTTGGGTTAAGGTTTGGCACTATTTAAGTATATTTAGATAAGTTCTGTTTGGGCCCAGCTTCTTGTTTGGGTGGGGTTTATTTGTTGGTGGGGTTTTTTTTGTTTTGTTTTTTGGGGATTTTTTGTCCAAAAAGCTACAAATCCATTTCAGATTAAGAGACACAATTTAGAACTGTCACAGATAGCTTCCGCTCAGTCCTTCTATTGCAGTATGATAACAGGCTAGTTTCTTGGGACAAATGAACTACAAGACTACTTAATAATAACTTAATAATTAATAAAAAACCCCTGAAGTTATTTCTGCTTGTGCTGACTTGCATTCACAGTGCTTGCACTAAATATTTAAATGCTTTCGTGGTGGGTCTCTGCCTGATATTCAAAGGACTAAACATAAAAAGTACAACATTACATAGATGAGCAAAAAAAATAGTATTTCCTGGGGTTTTTTAGGCCCGTGCTGCAGTCTGTGAGATAGTTAAAGGACAGCCCCTTTTAACTGAGTGGTTATTCACCAAATGCAAACTATATTTGTGTATTTCTATTGTAATGCCTCCTCCCTATGTACCACTCAGACTTTTATAATTTGTATCTTGCTTATCCACATTTTCAGAGGGAAAACCTTGTCTGCCTTCTGTGCTTGGAAAGTATTGTGCGTGACAGTAGTATTCTTAACAGATCATTAATAAATAGTATAGAAATCTTTACACACTTGCTGTAATAGCACGTGACAAGGCAGCATTTCACAACTTGAGGATAAAAACATACCCAAATTGTAAAACTTATTATGGTAGACTGCAATAATGAGCAAATGAAGGTCTAGAGCATTGAACCTTGGAACTGAGGGAAATGTTTCATTGTTTCTATAACAGCTGTCCAGAACTCACAAAACCCCAAATTAACTTAAGGAAAAAACAATAGTCAAACTTTTTTACTGAATGAGCATAGAATGGTGATTTCACAGAAATTAACATTCTTTATGAGAAGGTGTTAGTAGGACAGTAACATCTCTACCAGTTATTTGCTTTGATATACTATTCTGCCAACACAGGTTCCATCCACTCTTGCTATTATCACTTAAGCCTGAGTGCCTTCAAGTAATGCATTAAACAAATTGATTGCCATCTCTTATGTGCTTATTCTTTCATTTTTTTCCCCTGAGAGGGAAGTGCATGCCATTGGAAACCATCTTCTGTATTTTTATGTACTATTGATGTGCACAAATAGATATATCAATCTGACTGATCTATATGTCAGTCTATCTAACATAAAGCCAGGTTGTGGGAAAACATTTTGCAGTTGGAGCAGGAAACAGTGGGGTTTGTGGCAGTCCATAGTTCCTATGGTCGTCATCTCCATAGTCATGGGCCAGTCTGTAGAAGTACATTGTCTTCTGGAAAGGCAAGCTCTGTCTTTATTTCTAGCATCCCACTGTGCTAGCAGAATAAAGCTGTTGGACATGGTCCTTATGAGAACCCAAGGATATGTGTCAATACAGATACAGAAGTCAAAATTGTAAATATGACTTAGGGGTCGGATTCCACACATAGATATTTAAAAAAACTTAAATCTTATTTTTGGATTCTGGGTTCTAAGGTTTTAATTTAAATGTCTATATGTCAATTTTTAAATCTGTATTTCTAAATCAGAATATAGACATGCAGCTGACATGCATGCATTTAAATATAGGATTAATTAATTTACCCTTAGTACTATATTTTGTCACTTAATTGGGTTCTTAATCATGTAAAATCTTTGTAAGGTTTAAGGTCTTATGCCTTCTAGAGGCATATCCTCTTATTTTGATATAGGAAGGTAGCTGGATCTTCACTATTCCTTTACCTTTCAAGCCTTTTCTATTTCCCCAAGTACATCTCTCCATTTCTATTCTGCCTTGAAACATAATGGTAGATATTGCTCCCTCATCATCCTGTGTAATTGTCCCAGTCATTTTCCCTTAATGAATCAAGTTAAAATAAGTGAATTTAAAATACAATTATTTTCTACCTAGTTTTTTTGAGTGGAGGAAACAGCTGCAAGTGATTGCTTGGCATCACTCTGTTCTTGCACTAATAATGACATACAAATATTTTTTTTATCCTTATTAGATCCTTCTATCTATTCAACTGTAGCTACAGAGCTGACTGTCACAACAATTTAAATGAAACAATGTAAAACCGTGAGTCATAAAACTGGCAAATGCACATGAATTACTTGAAGTAATTTGTTATATTTCATTTTTAAGTTTTAAATCAAAGTCGTCCCATAGCATTTGATGATAATATTTTTAAAGAATTAGAATATATTTAGTTTTGAACTTATATATATTCAAATGCTTAAAAGTGAAAGTAAACAGTATGAAACAGCATATACTTGTTAAGAAATGCATTAAATTATAGTTGGAGATAACCCTTCCCTGTAATAAATCATACCAATAAATTTGAAAGGTGTTAAAACTGATACAATTATTTTTTGCTGAGACACAAATTGACAGAATCATAAAAAGGTTTGGGTTGGAAGGGACCTTAAAGATCATTGAGTTCTTAACCCCTGCCATGGTCAGGGACACCTCCTGCTAGACCAGGTTGCTCAAAGCCCCATCCAACCTGGTCTTGAACACTTCTAGGGATGAGACATCTGCAAGTGCTCTGGGCAACCTGTACCAGCGTTTCACCACACTCACAGTAAAGAATTTCTTCCTAATATCTAATCTAAATCTGCCCTCTTTCACTTTAAAAGCATTGCCCATTACTATCACTACAGTCCTTGATCAAGAGTCCCTCCCCATCTCTTCTGTAGACCCCCTTTAGGTACTGGAAGGTTACTGTAAGGTCTTCCCAGAGCCTGCTCTTCTCCAAACTGAACAATCCCAAGTCTCTCAGCCTGTCTTTGTAGGGGAGGTGTTCCATCTCACTGACCATCTTTGTGGCCCTTGTTTGGAATCACTCCAACAGGTCCATATCCTTTCTATCTTGGGGGCCACAGAGCTGGATACAGTACTCCAGATGGGGTCTCACCAGCACAGAGTAGAGGGGCAGAATCACCTCCCTCAACCTGCTGGCTCTGCTTCTTGCAGGATGCAGCCCAGGATACAGTTGGCTTTCTGGGTTGCGAGCACACGTTGCTGGGTCCTGTTGAGATTCTCATCAACCAACACCCGAATTCCTTCACCCAGGGCTGCTCTCCAGCCATTCTCCTCCCAGCCTGTATTTGTGCTTGGGATTACCCCAACCCATGTGCACAACCTTCCACTTGGCATCATTGAACTACATGAGTTTCATACAGACCCACCTCTCAAGCCTGTCAAGAACCCTCTGGACAGCATCCCTTCTCTCCAGAATGTTATCTGCACCACACAGTTTGATGTCATCAGCAACTTGCTGAGGGTGCATTCACTCCCACTGTCCATGTTGCTGACAACCATCAAGCAGTGTCAGACCCAGTGCAGGCCCCTAAGGAATGCCATTCATTACTGGTCTCCAATTGGACTTTGAGCCATTGGCCACAACTGTTCAAGTGCAGCCATCCAGCCAGTTTCTTATCCACCAAGTGGTCCATTTGTAAAATCCATGTCTCTGTAATTTACAGACTTGGGTGTTGTGCAAGACAGCGTCAAATGCATAGCACAAGTCCAGGTAGATGATTTGGGGCTTTGAGCAACCTGGTGTAGTGGGAGATGTCCCTGCCCATGGCAGGGGGGTTGGAACTTGATGATCTTTAAGGTCCCTTTCCAACCCAAATGATTCTATGATTCTATGATTTCAGTAGTTTCCAGCGATAGGACAAGGGGCAATGGGCACAAGCTGGAACATAGGAAGTTCCATTCAAATATGAGGAAAAACTTCTTTACAGTGAGGGTGACAGAGCCCTGGAACAGGCTGCCCAGGGAGGTCATGGAGTCTCCTTCTCTGGAGATCTTCAAGACCTGCCTGGATGCAGTCCTGAGTGATGTGCTCTAGGCATTCCTGCTTTAGCAGTTTAGTTGGACTAGATGATCTCTAGACATCCCTTACAACTCTGACAATTCCAAGATTCCATGATTCCATGTCAGCTGCTCTTTGTCCGCCACTGCTGTGATGCCATCATAGAAGGCCACCAAATTCAGCAGACATGATTTGCCATTAGTGAAGTCATGTTGACTGCCACCAATCACCTCCTTACTTTCCATGTGCCTTAGCACAGTTTCCAGGAGGATCCGCTCCATGATCTTGCTGGGCACAGAGGCAAGACTGAATGGCTTGTAGTTCCCAGGGTCTTCCATTTTTCCCTTTATAAAAACGGGAGGTTTTGTTTCCCCTTTTCCAGTCAGTGGGAACTTGAGCTTCACATTCCCCACCAGCCTGTCCTTGTTGGTGAGAACAAGTTCCAGCAAAGCACATATCCTCATTGGCTTCCCTGTCATTTGGAGAAGGAAGTTATCACGGACACATTTCAGGTACCTCTTGGAGTGTACAGTGCTATGCTGTCCCTACAACAGATATCATGGTGCTTGAATTCCCCCACAAGGATCAGGGCTTGTGAACATGAGGTTGCTCCTGTCTGCTTATAGAGGGACTCATCTGCTCAGCCTTCCTGGTCAGCTGACTTGTAGCAGACCGTCACTGTAACATCACCTGTTCCTGCTTTCCTTTTAATCCTGACACATAAGCTCTCCATCAGCTCTTCATTCATCCCTAGAGTGAGCTCCATGCACTTCAGCTGCTCATTGACATAGAGGGCAACACCGTCTCTTGTCTCCCTGGCCTGTCCTTCCTAACGAGCCTGTATCCTTCCATTACAACACTCCAATCATAGGAGCCATCCCACCATGTCTCCATGATGCCAGTAAGATCATAGCCCTGCAGGTGTGCATACATCTCTAACTCTTCTTGTTCATTCCCCATGCTACATGCGTTTGCATAGAGGCAGTTATGTCGGGCCCCCAGTGAAGCTGACTTCCTGGTTTAAAGTGATTTAAATTCCTTTGTGCTGCACTCTAGGTGCTCTCCTGCTGACCTCTGATCCTTCTCCAGACTCTGGGCATCTATTGCTGGCACTGGTATCAAAATGGTGGGGGTGGGATGGCTTGAAGTTCCTCTCCCCCTACAGCTCTTGTTTAAAGCCCTCTTCAGCAGCTTGGCAAGCATAGGATTGAAGAAGCTCTTTCCCTTCTCTGAGAGATGACAGAAGGTGTAAATAATTTATACCATGCCTCAGAGATTCAGCCTGAAATCATGTTAGGCCCCGAGTACTAGCCATCTTTTGCATTGTATTTTCTTTCCTTTTCTGGAGTGTTGGTTTTCTACACTTACATGACCACTCACTGGGATTCTTGTTCAGAGTCTCCAGTCAAGCACTGAGATAATGGTTGCCAGACAAGGTGACTGTCCATGCAGTACTCCCACTAAGTCAAGCTGAATTTATCTCCTTTTTCGTCTGTCATGATTTTATAGACCTCTAATCTTTCCTTCCCCTTTCCAGTCTAGGCCATGGAGATCTATTTTGTTTAGTTGTTCCTTTTATGAAAGATATTTCTTGTCTTTGATCATCCCTTTTGCCTCTCTCTCTTCTTTTTTACAGGTCTACTGTAATCTTCTTGAGATATAAGAACCAAACCACAGGTGCTGTTTGCAGGTGCTATACAGATTTATATAGTACTATAACGAATGTCTCTGTTCTATTTTTTATTCCTTCTCTAATTATTCCTAATATTTTATTTGCTTTTTCACTGCTGCTGCACACGGAGCTGACATCCTTATGAACTTTTTCATAAAATTACTTTTTCACAAGCCTTTTCTCATTCCAGAATTTCTTCTCTGAGTGGTAGCAGCCAGCTCATAAACCTATCGTTGTGTCATAGCTTCCCAGTCATTGCCATGGCTCACATTAGTTAGAGACTGTCACTGGCAGTGATGCACACAGACACTTGACTGACCATCTCACCATGCAGTTACAGGAAGACTGTTAGAACTCGGCCCTGTAAAAGAGCACTGGGAAGGAAAATGATAGACTCACTGTAGCCTGGATATCAACGGGGCAATCACTCGACAATAAGCCCTTTCCTGATGAGACCTTGGCAAGTAACTGCCTGTCGGTCTCAATTAAAGAGAGCCAATTCCCTCACACCTCAGCCAAAAGCCCCACCTTCTACATAACACATAGTCTCAACAATCTGCAACTGCAAATTGCAAAGGAGAATAGGTCATTCCAGTTGCATACACAAAACACAGTTATTGCAAGAAAGAAATTTACAGGCAGATGAGCTAGAAATAATGAATCCTTCTTTACAGGGAATAGGTTCTGTGAATCCTTGCCCGCTGACTGCTGACTATGTCCTATTTTTGAGACCAAACTGTTCCTTGTTTATGCTGAAATGATATCATTTGACAGACAGATGACAGGCATACTGTGTACTAGAAGAGCAGCTGTTTGCAATATCATAAAAAATCCTGGCAAAACCAAGGATATTGAAAGCAGCTGCTAGACACTTTCCAAAGTAATATCATTATGTTTCTATACTAACTCTTGAGAGCACAATTCAATTTCTTAATAGGAAATCTCTACATTTTATTTCATAGCAGCTGAATTAGGCTTTTATTTCTTAACTGACTTATAAGAGAATCTTAATTTTTCTGTGAATTCAGAAAACTGTACCAAGTCCCAAAAATGTATTAATGTCTCTAATATAGTTTTGCAATGCTTAAAAAAAAAAAAAAAAAAAGAAAAAGAAAACAGAACAAAAACTCAGAACTTTTGGGCTAATTCACTACTTTTGTGGCTGCTTGCTTGTTGAGTATGTTCCTCATTAATAACTAAATGGAATAGATTGTTATTTTCTGTACTTAGTTCTTTGAGATTCCTGTGTGATTAGTAGCAAAACATCTTTCCTGCTATGTTAGAAAAGTAATTACATACACAAAGCCTGACTTAGACTTGAAAAAAAAATTAGTGAAGAGATTGGAAAGGCTCCAAAAGGAAAAGTCCTTTAAATATTGCATATGCATTATAGCTATGTATTGCTAAAAGGATAAATACAAATACAAATACAAATAGTTTGACAGGTCCAGAACTCTCTTTTCATCCTCCTAGAAAAGTAAAAGCAGATGCTGAAATACTCTTTATCCAGGTCTCACAGCCAAGGTACCATTCAGAAAAGCTAGGATGATCACCTCTTGACAATAATGCAGTTAATTCCTTGTGGATGAAATTCATTTATTTATATTTTATACACCAAAGTTGGGTTAACTTTTAGTAAATTTTGCCCATCATATAATGTCTCTGGTATTCTGAAACTGCCAATAAGGTTACAAATTAGTGCCACTGAAAATGATGATTTGTGAGAGTGTCCATTGAGAATGTCAGTGGCGCCATTCAGCTCAAATTAAATATGTCAATGAGTACTGCTAAGCTTCCTGACAACTTGTGGTTATTTACTTGAGGTTGAATGTTAAATTTTCTAACATGGCAGAAAACCTGGGAAGACTTCTGCAGTGAGATTTCTTTGAATGTTTGCTTCTGGAATCTTAACATATATAATTGTGCAACAACTCTAATTTGTGTCATTTTTACCTATAAATAAAAATGTCAGAAATAAGCTTGCAACTTTTGGCTTCTACCAAACTAACTCTATAGATGCAGATTACATACCCACTGCTGGGATATTAATCAATTACATGTTTATGTGTAATGTGTTGTATTATTCATGCTTTCTTGTTATGTATCCCCATGAAAAGGCAGGTCATATAGCGAGCAATGCAGACTGGTCCCATGGACTGCACATTTCTTAGCAAGGAGACCTCATTTCCTGGGAGAATTCAGCTTCTCCCCTCAGAGGCTGCTCTGTAATGCAGACAGCATCATGGACGACTGGCAGATTGCTTCAACATCGTATCTTATCTGAAGTGAAACGCTAATATATCCCAAGCACAGTCAGCTCCTTAAATGAGCTTTCCCTCTGTAGTTTTCTTGAGAGGACAAGCTGAGTCCCCATCACTCCCAAGGCTACTGAAAGGGAGCACCAAGGGCTGAAAGGGGCACAAGAAGGGACAGGGAACCAAACCCAGTGGTGCAATGGACAGAGCCTTACCAAGCCAAACACAGTGAGCAGGACAGGTGTGACAGCAGCTGGCTTCATCTGGGAGTCCAAGATTACTAGTTCATAGTGATGGGGGAGGTCCAAGGTCAGGTCACCAACTCAAATGTGCATGTCAGCCTCTGTCCAGACCAATGTACACCCCAGGACAATGCACACCCCCAAGCAAGGGCTGAGGGCACATGATTTATCTTAAATGCAGCTCCTGAGCAAAGACGTGTGTGGTCTCACAGCTGCTTCTCACAGCAGTGTTATCCATGGTTACACAGGTAGGAAACACCACTGACCCTGAGCACAAGCAGTGAAGCATCTGACAGCCTCTTCAACTTCATGTTTTCTGTTGCTCAGGTGCAAGTAGAAGCATGCTCAGACACTACATATGTTGTGGGAACAGTCAGACTCTGTTTGTGACTTTTATTTTGGGAACAGAAGAGTGTGGAATGAAGCATTCAAGCTCTGTTCATTTTTTTTCACTTGGGCTGAAAGATAGTTGGAGACACAGAAATAAATTGTTTAATTTTATTCTAATGAAATGTAGGTGCTGTTACAAACATGTCTATATATTAGGAATGACTACTTTTTTTTAGTTCTCGAAGGTGGACTGTTCTTTTGGACTAGGAAGTAGGTAGTTTTCTGTGCTCCAAGCTTTACATGAGAGAACTAGTCATGGCAATCTTACAGAAAATTGAATACGTTTTCTTTTATGAAACTGGTCCTTAAAGATAATAACTAAAATATAATGTTGGAGTTGCTGTATTTGTTAGTGCTCTCTTTTCATGTTGCCTTGTCTTGAATGAACCCTTCTACTCTGGATTTCTTAGTTTTTTCCAGACCTTTATGCTTTGCTATAGTTGGCATGCAGGTCAGTAAATTCAAATACTCTTAATTTAACTTCCGTTTGGCTCATTTCACCTTTCAACTTGTACCTTCTGCAGAGTTGTTTTCTCTAGCTTGGCACCACATTATCTGCCCTTCCATAACTGATTTGAAATCAGTTCATCTCTTCTTAACAACGGGTGATACAAGAGTATCTTAAAAGGACTAACCTTGAAAAACTAATTTTTTCCATGTATATCATGTTGTACTTGCAAATGATTGTATCCATGGTTATTCATTACATTTTACTTGCCAGCCATCTGTATAGTTTAACAAATCGATGTGCCTGTGAAACCTCTGCTTGAGTTTGTTTTCTTAAAAGAGCACCTCAAAACAGAACTCTGATCTTTAGTGTCATCTCAAATCTTCCTCTTTTTCTTTTCCATTGCTTGGAATTTATCTACACTTATCTGAGTTTTATCCAGTGAATTTATGGTTTGTCACTTGTCTAGGCTCTCTTAGTGGTGTATTACAGTTCACGTGCCAAAACAGGTAGAATTGGTCCCTGGAGGTACCTTTCCCAGTGTCTGCAGAAGGAACGTCTAGTACCTAGCTTACATTACACTGCCACTGTGTAGACAGCAAAGATGAAGAAAGTGAAGCCTCTACTTTAATTTTATACCTAAATATGCTTTTCCATGGATAGAGACTGTTTTTGAACACAGAAAAAAGCATTCGCTGTTAGATGAAACTGATATGGTGGAAAAATTTCTTCCCTTTGTTTTTTTAAGGGGATGCTCACTCTAAACCTGCAGATGTTTAGTAATGAGGTAAGATGGCCTTCATGTGTTGTCCCAATATAATGAGCAAAATAGGTAGAATTTGCATCTCTTTCTGTTTATTCATAATGTTACCCTTCTGGATTTCTGTAGACAGTAATGAGTGGTGAATTAGTCTATTTTGCATGGTGGTTACTCGGAATCCACATTCAAGCTTCCAAATACAAAATTCCTTCCAAATCCAGCTATTTCTGAAGGCTTTTTCAAATAGATTTACAGACCTTAGTAAGTGACAGTTGGAAGTACCCCAGTACATTGTGACAGCTATTGCTCTCTTGTGAAACTGTAATGGTTCATTTTTACTAAGAAGATAAATTATAATGCAAACCTGTTAGCAGGGGAATAAAAAGCAATGAAGTTACAATCAACATAACTAGTTGTGACATAATCCTATGCTTAGTTAATACGATCTCTAGAATGTCTTGCAGTGGAGTTCCGCAGCGACTGTGGAACTTGGCAGCATAGCCTCTGTTGTTGTTTTTCATTTTTCAAAAATGCTGGAGTGCTTTGAAATTGTATTTATGACTGCATCAAGTTGCTGACCAGTAGAAACTACAAACTCTTTCTAACTGTAAACTCATAAATCTGTGGAAAGTAAAATTAAAATTCTTAATAGAGTTTAATGTTCTCAGCATATTTTTTAAAATAGAAAATGCTTTTAAAGAGAGGAACAGTAGATAAGGAGCTGCTGCACGGTAACAGTAAGTTCTTTAAATCAGCTTCTATGGAAATACTGTATAAATAAAATCAAGTTATTGGATTCTTGTATTAGATAACTTCTAAGCAGCACATAAGAAATGAGGGAGGGAATGTTTTATTCATGTGATGTATGCAGCGCTCAGCTTTTGATAACAGGAAGGGGGGAGAAAAAAGGTAAAACCTTCCTTTGTTGCTAAAGTGAGCATGAGGATGTAGACAATCCTTGCTGTAATACAGAAGCTTATAAACTACTCAGATGACTTAAATGCCATGGTAAATTTCATAAGAAAAATCTCCTTTTCTCTTTTTTAGCATACGAGTTGTGTTTGAAAGGTACTTCTGGATGAGTATCACAAGGTGTGTTACTAAAGCAGCATGAACAACACTACAGGCAAGAGAAGGAAGTAATAATCTTGCTAAATTTGTTTCTGGATTCACTGGTTTAAAGTAACTGACTGTTCCGTAGCTTCTGGCAAAAAACATTTTTGACTGCAGCTTCTTTTTGATGCTGTTTTCAATGAGCAGCAGCACCAAACTGAGTACTGAAAGTTGGCAGAGCTTTTGCATATCTCTTCCTCTCACACTATGACAAGAGACTTTTCAAAGCAGTTTCAGGGAAGTCCATTCACATCTTACGGAATGCAAGAGAAATCATTCTTTTGCTGCTATGCAGATAAATACTGTTCATGATCCAACGTATAATCAGCAGAGTGATTTCTCCTATTCCCCAACTTATCTAGCCAATGCAACTTCTGTTGATTTGGGTTTCAAGAAGATGAAAATTTGAAGTTATGCTATGTAACCAAGGCAGATAATGTCTACAAAAAACAGCCCCGTGTACCTGCCCATACAACTCTTAACAGATTGTTTGCCCTCCCAGCTGCAGCGCTACTTGCTCTTCATGTGCTTCCTATTCGAATTCCAAATCTAGGTGATTTTTGCATTCTAATAGTAATCGGAAAAATATTCTTTGCAGCTTTTTCAGTCTTCTAGTCCATGTACCCAGGAGCACTTCCAATTTAAACTTGTAAGGATTTGTTTGAAAGGTATTAACCAAATCAGTGTGACTGACAACTGGTATATAAAACTGAAGATGCCATATTTATTTTTATATATATGTCCATAAATTTATAGAAAAGGTGGTTGTAAAGGACATGTGGGACTTTTGGACCTCATTTCTTCAAGCAGGGCTAGCTTCAAAGTTGGATTAGGTTGCTCAAAGTCTTGCCCAGATTAGACCTGAGAATCTCCAAGGGATAGAAATTACAGAAATCTTTGAGTAGACTTATCTAACTGCTAGGATACCATCCTAGTGAAGAACTTGTTTTTCTGATGTCCAACTGGAGCCTTCCAAGCAATAGTTTGTGACCATTTTCCCCTGTTAACTCATCTGGCATTACGAAGAAAGACATTGGTTCTGACATCTTTGTATCTAACTTTAAAATATTTGCAGAAGCCTGTATGATTCACAAGCTAGAATCCTGAAAGGTTCTGTATCATTTTACACATGCCCATAGAGAATTTCAGAAAGAAACAAAGAACTGATAAATAGGGAAAGGTGCACAATTACTTTTGAAGATAACTAGTTTGATGGAATTTTTGTTGGAAGGGATATCTGCAACACCATGTTGTCTCATGGAATTAAAACTAGAGTTATATAACTGCAGCTAAAAATAGAGAAGAGTTATTTCTTAAATTTTTCTTTCATAAGAAGTTGATACTGAATTTATTTTATTCATAGCAATCATCTATTATGTAAGTTAACATATGATAGGGAACCTCCTCAGAGTGGACTGTAAGCTGATGGCATGTTCCTCAGCAAAGGGGATTTAAGTGTAAAGTTGAGGCCAAAGTTAAATGAAAATGAGTGTTCTGAATGCTGTTTTAAGGAGTTCAGAGAAATGAAGGCAACTCAATTTCAGACTGCTGGCTGCTGAGGATGTTATTTTAATGTACTCTGGTGAGCTGGTTTGGTGAAACTCAGGGCAGCTGATACTCATAATGAAAAGATACTAATAAGATAAAGAGTGTGCTGTACAGCTGTGTATGCAATTGACTGAATATACGGAGAAGTCATCTGTGAGGAAAGTATGAAGTAAATACTGTACCAGAAAAGAAAAGAAAGTCAATACTTGGAAGGAAAAGGGATGGCATCAGTGAATGAACACATATGAATAATGAAGACAGCACAAAGCATTAAGGAATGAAGTCATTTGAATGTGCATCCATCTCCAAGATCTTAATTTGATTTTACTTAAATACATATCTTTTATAGGTTTTGTTGGGATAGAACGAAGAATTGCAACTTAGACGTGCTGAAATCTAAAGTTTTATCATTTGATTTATTAGGTTTTTATCTTTAGCACAGACGTCAACAAAGTTCTAGTTAAAATGGGCTGTTTCTATTAACAATATAGAGCCAAACTTCCCTGTATTTGAATGGAATTATTTAGATTTAAATTAGGATTTAAATTGATACTCTACTGCAAATTTTAAATATGAAATATGAGGTGCCACGTTCTTCTAAAAGCTCTATAGTCCTTTAAATTCTGCAGCTGCAATTATGAAAGTAATGATCATCTATGATTACAGCCTCCTTTCATGGAGTAGACTTGTCATAAAATCAGAAGATGAAATCTGCGCATAGCCTGCAAAACTGGGTCTCATAAGATCCAAGAAGGCTGTCATTCGGGGCAAACAGAGCCTAAACAAGAGAAAACTTCAAAAGGATGTAGCAGTTGCCTAAAGCTTACATTTTCAGTTGTAAGAAAGTACAGATGAAAATCAGAGCAAAATTACAGACTGAAGATTTTTATATTCTGTTCATTTTGTGCTGACTTTTTTCCGAGTGAAGTATTCTGAGGAATTAAGTGTGTTAGTGCAGTAAGGGATGAAAAAGTGACCTGGCTACAAATGAGGCCACGTCTTTAAGATTTGCACAAATGTGTGAAAACTACAATAGAGCCAACCCTGCTACCTTGTTGCCTTCTGTTGCAACAAGCACTTATGTTTAAAACCATACTAATCTGAAAGTAAATCTCAAATGCATTCATGGTGTTTGCAACCACTTCAGTCAAAGTAGCTAATGAGAATTTCAAGCAATGTAAACTAGGATTAATTACACTTGGCCCAATGTAGTGTGTTAGGTCTACCTAGTATCTGTCACTTATGATGTATAATATATGTAAGGACAACTAAGCTTTTCTGAGTATATTTTGAAAATATCATCACTAACCGATATGTTGAAGTATAATAAATATATTTATGGTTCAAACTTTCTATGTTTAAGTTAAATTTAAACCATTGTTACGTGTAATATGTTTCACTCAGCCATTATTTATGTTACTTTAGCAGCACACTTGAAATATTGTTTAAAATAAATGTTAAATATTGAATGGAGAATGCCTGCATAGCTACTGCATATTATTGCATATGAGTGGATGCTAAATATTTCACCTGTGCTAAGCAGTCTTTGAAAGGCAAAATAACATTCATGCACTTTTAGTTAATTACAAAAAAGACTGTGATGCTAGAGTTTATACTTCCTCTTTTTCATCTCTTTCCTAAAAAAGAACCTTGAAAATAAAGTTTGCTGAATCTATTCAGAGTAATACATAGCCTGCCTGGCGAATGAGGATTCCCTGGATACATTTTCCTCTGCTTAGAAATTTGGGCAGAATTTAAGGGTTTTATGTACTTGTTCATGAGTGCTTTTGTTTGTGCTCACCTCGAGGTCCTTGTCAGACACAAACTCACAGAGGATCTTTGTGGCGTGCACTAAGAGTAATCTGATGTTTCTGGAAAGTGTGAGCTGCCTGAGTCCATCTAAGACAGACACAAAGCGGTTTGTTTTTTTTAGGATGTAAAGCTTTTGTTTCATTAGGTATGATGAGAATTGTTAAATGGGAGATTTGGGATGGGGTGGAGGAAATCAAGCTACCCCTAGCTTGGTTCAGAAGCCTGAAACTAGCAGGAAATAAAATTTATTGAAAAATTGGTCTGAAGATATTGTAAGTGCTAATGGTTTAGTGTTTTGAATACTTGGGCATTATTTGAACATTTTTTTCCTAATTTCTGATCGTCAAGTTATGTCCTAGCTGCTCTGCAGACCCCATTCAATGACAGTTTCCACTCAGTAGCAGTTTCTGTACATCTCTTGAAGCTGTTGGCTCCCATTAGTGAATACAGCAGTGAGCAGAACTGTAGCTTAATATGAGTTGTTTCTGTCTTAGGAGACAGAAATGTGCTTTAAGTGTGCTTGTTGACATTGAAAATGGATGCATTTAAACATAAGTAAGTTGGTTCTTAATGAGCTTATAAAGAGTGACTGCTCTTTGAGAGAGACAGAAAACATTCAGAGTAAATCTCTACTGTACAGTAAAGCCTATTTTAATTTCATGTTCCTTATATTAGCATAAGGAAACATCTGCTCACTTTATGGCAATACCTCAAACTTCCGCTATCTGCAACAAGCTAAATACCTTTGAGTTTGCTTTAACTCAGGCCCTGCATCTATGACTCGTCTGTGCTCTCCAGGATAATCAGCTCCAGGGCAGAAGTATAATACTTATTGATAGAATTCATTATATGCTTTTAACAGAACTCACATAAGTGTCCTGTAATTCGCATTGCTCAGTCTCAGCACGTAATGATGACTTTGAAGGTCTCTATCAGAAGACACTGTTATTTGTTTTCTAGAACACGCAACCCTGAAATTTCCTCGAGTCTCCTACACATAGTAGTATAAATACGGCTGTGGCAAAATGAAGTGGAAGTGCTGCTGCTGACCAGACTGAAGTACCATCATGTTCTCTCTCAATCTAGTTGTTGTTTAAGTGTATAACTTCCAATTACTGTAGCAGGTTTTCTGTGTTAGGAAACTATTTTGGTGCAGGAAAGTCTAAGAATTCTAATTGTAGGTATTGCTCATGAACATATGAATCTGGCTGAGTAGCAAGTCTGACATGAGCCAGATGCATTGGGTTGGCTTGCATGCATGTTCATCCATGGGTTTTTTGTTTTCTGGGTTTCTTTTTTTTTTTTTTTTTTGTTTGGGTTTTTTTTGTTGTTTTTTTTTAGTTTAATAGTCTATCTTTCATGTTACCCAGAAAACATTTTTATACTGTAAATCAGTAGTGGTTAGTACAGCAACTACCACCCAAAATAAGATGTACTCTACAATTATTAGGGAAGGTGGTTTCCTGACAAAGTTTCAGCACGAAAGTAGTTGTTAAATCAAGTCATGCACTTCATGAACCAGCTGAGAAGAATAAAACAGACAAATTCCCACACAAATCCCAGAATGGAGTGGATGGGGAGACATAGTCAAGCTTCTCAGTCTGTGAGAAACAACGGGTTCCAAAAGAGGGATCAAAGGATGAGCTTAAGAGCATGACTGTTGTAGCAAAAATAAGCTTAGCTTTATTTAATAGATCCTGTGAGGGGATTTGTTTTAATAAATAGAAGTAGCAGACATATAACACTATTTCACCTGTATTCTGTCCTTTGATTTTTTAATAGAAGTGCTTTAGGAATTAACAACTTGTGTTCTGAAAGGACTAGGAGTACTGAAACACGCTGAGACCCTCTTTGTTGGTCCTCTCAACACAGTAATAGTCCTGTCCTGTAAAGCTGCTAAAGATGAAGCAGCATCCAACAAGTAGGCTTAAGAAACAGGAGAGTCAGAAGGGACAGCCAAATTGGGGAATAATGTCTTGCACTCCCTCTGGATTATATCAATCATCATCCTATTCCTGTAATAGGAAATATCTTGTTTCTTACATTTAATAACTTTAAAAACTTAATGCTCCTCAGTTCCTGTTTAAGCATAGCACCTGTGTCCCATAGTTATTTGCATGTAACCAATTTGATTGTCCTTTGCAGTCAGAGAAGATTCTCTTCTCAAAAAAAAGTGAATTGTGGGCTTTTTAAACATTGCTGTACATCATGTATATTAGTAGACCTCCCCATATGGCTTTTACAATGGTGAGAAATACCGCTGGAAAATGTAGTATTTAAGGACTGCATAACAAGATGATTTCTGCTATTATGACTGGTATAGAACACAAAGATGGGGTGCAGGAAGAACAGTAGAAGCTGTGTTTCCTTCAGCAGCAACTTTTACCAGCTATAATTCCTTTTCTGTGAACTGCTGGATATCCTCCTCTATCTGACAGCATCTCAAACTTGCTGATAAGGTCTAAGCTTTTGACACTTGCTGCCTTTGCAGGCAGCAGGTCAAGCTGGGCTGTGACCTGAAAAACCTGGGGCAGAAGACATGCTGGATGTGATCAGGAAGCAAATGTGGCTGAAATGCAAAGGAAGGGTTTGCTAGGGCTGGTATTGAAACCATCAGTGAGTGTGCTCCAGAGGTTGGCAGAGACAGACAGAAAGAAATGTGTAAGCTTTGAAGATTTGTGTCAGTCTGGCTGTATTCACTGAAGTTGACAGATGCCACCATGGTATGGTTTTTGTTCCTTTCCTATGAAAATTACAGAATGGTCTTAAAAGTGCCAAACCACTGGAGTCCTGATTGGTGGCTCTAGAGCAGGACCCCAGAATTCCTAATCTTCATCCATTCTCTTTCTATTACCAGGTTTCTGTATATTGAGAATTCAGTACAGCATCTTTCTGGATAGGTATATTCCCAGTTAACTGAGTATATCTCTGCAGTGGATCTCTGAGACCAGCTGTAGGCCACAAACAGCCAGCAGACAAATTTATGTGGAATTTGAAATTGTGGAATGAAATGTGGAAGATTGAAAGACTTTCAGAAGGGAGATAAACATTATCTTCCATGGGGCTGTGGTCACATGCTTACATGTATTTGTGCAATGAAGTTCAGGCTCTCTGCAGTACTGTCTAAAAGGAAGGAGATTTTGCATTGGGGGAGCTTTTTTCTGAAAAAGGGAAAGTCCATTTTTGCCTGATAAGATTCTTAGAAGTTAAAACAATTGGATGAGCTACAGATTCAGCCTGAGTCCCGGTGAATACTTGCCTGGAAGGACAGAGGAGAGCTGTGAATTCAACTTAGTTTGACACCTATAAACTTTTTGTTCACCAATCTTGAAAGTAATAGTTTAAGATAAACCCTCCAGAACAAAATTTATTGTATGGAGAATGAAGTGTATAATTTTCATTCTGACAAGGAGTGCTTTAAAAAGGAATAATTTAAAATTATGTCTGTCAGGTATTTATAGGTTGAAAACATACCTTTTCCTAGTAGCTCAGATATTTTTTTGGTAATAGATTATTTGATTTGTGTTTGAGATCCTTCATGTCTCAAGGGTCAGAGACACCTCCTTTGTCATGGTACAGAATATCCCTGCTTCCAGCTACACCAGACTTTTTCCACAAATTTCATTAAGTATGTGACATATGAAGTGGGAACTTATGTGTAATATTAAAGTCACGTAAATTAAATTATGTAGCATAAGTAGCATGATTATGCAGCTCTCAGGTGAATAATAGATTAATGTTAGCTTATAGTAATAAAAAGAGGTTTTATTCCACAGTATCATTCTAAGGTAAATTTTAGTGGCTCTGACTTGTCTACAGTACTTGAGTACTAATGATTTTCATGTGCATTGGTTCATAGTTTTATAAGTTACATAACATAGCTGTCTAAATGCAAAATATTCTATGACACTTGGGGCTTTGGACTAATCAAAGCAGCTCCAGACTTAATCAACCTCTGATCATTTGGTGAATTTTGCTTATGACATAGTCTCTAGTTATGTGATTCAATACAGTCAAATCCTAAAAGCTAGATTATAGGAAGGAAGGAACAATTTAGCACTGCTGTAGAAAAATAATAGGCCTAATCTAAAGCTTATCTGAAACAGTTTATGAGTCAATGCTATTGTGTTACCTGCAGCCATACTTATGCACCACTCTTGACTAAAATTACTAATCTCTGTTTTCTAGAGACTCAGTAACCATGACTCTTGTAACCTAGAGGAGTTTGAATATTTAAATTTTTCAGCCCTTCTTCAACCTAATGTTCACCCTGAGGTATTTCATCATCTTGACATTTCCTGCTTCATGTTACCTACTTAAAGCAAACTTTAAGTCCCTGATTCAAAACATTCTTTCTAGCAATTGTCAGTGAAATTATTTAATTAAGCATAGGCAACTGCTTTGTTTTCCGAAACACCTTCCACAGTTTTTTTCCCCACAAGTGTCTGACAAATATCAATACAGAGAGACTTCATGGAAGAAATTAATCTGTTGAAAGTGGGCTCTGAGAATTTAGGTGTCATTTAAAACTGAAGACTGCATTGAAAGTGAGGTCTGAACTTCACACTTGCCTGTATACTAACATTAATTTATGTATATTTTGATATGCATGACATTGGCTTGTAACACTGTACTTAGTGTCACATGTTTTAAATATGTGCATCTAAATATTTTACATTTGGAAAATCCAGATCTAAGTGAGTAACTGAAGCCATTTTTTCCCATCCAACATTTGTTCCTCCTATTTGCCTTGGTATTTCTCATTATTGTATTGATTGCTGTAGTAGCAGAAAGCATTTGTAACAGCAAAAAAAGCAGAATTATCTGAATTGAACTTTGTCCCATTTTTACACAGTCAAATCAGATAAGGTAATGGCTTTCTAAGCTTCCTTCTCAGCTGTTTCCTGTCACACTTGATTTGGCAGTGGGTTCAGAGAAGACCACTGTAGTTTACTGGAGGTGTCCTACAAACTTGATCTGAGGCCATATTCTGTCACTTGCCAGGGTAAATCAGGAATGCATGTTTGCATGTGCTGAACGTTGTGAAATTCCACTGAAGCTTTTTTGCTTTCATGGATAGATGTTAGCAAATATGGGCTTGAATTTCAGACCTCTGAAAGTCAAGTTTTGTCTGTAATTCCTTTAACAGTGAGCATAGTCCTCTTTCTGCCTCTGCATTGCAAGAGGCCACAACAAAGACCTGAGAGGAACACTTGGTGAAAACACTTTTTCTTTACACTGCCACCAGTATTTAATGTTTCTTATTACCTTTCATGTCTCATTTATTTCACTGAATTTCACTGAATTTTTTTTTAGAGTTGGAAGGGACCATAGAGATCATCTAGTCCAACTCCCCTGCTGAAGCAGGATTGCCTAGAGCTAGATTTCATGTGCTCTATGAAAATACATACAAACTAATATCACTGCAAGGGTTTTATCATACCTATAAAAACAGTACTTGGGTGAAAGTAGTTAACTCAGTTGTAACTTGGACAGAATTAAATGATACCCAAGCTACTTAGCAAGAAGTTCATGGCATCCATGAGACTTCTGGTTTACTCATGTATTGTGCTTTGAGTCTATTGAAAAGAAATATTTTGATAGCCAAGGAAATAGATGAAATGAATAACAGAAGGCCTAAGATAGCCACTAAACCTCACATTTCTCCCTATACTGTGAACATTGTAAATACTACTTCTAGCAAATTATTCTGGTGCCCTCCAGTTCTTCATAATTATATGGAATTTTATAATTGTGTTTCCGGTACCTTCTTAGCAAATGAAGAGCCCTGTTCTCTATTGGTATGGAAGGTATTGCTTACCCTTAAAGCCATTCCCTGATTATTTTTTTTTTCCCCCCACTTTTACTTCTTGTTTTATTTGGTGAGAGGGAGAGTTGGAAGGATTGCACTGAACAGCTATGAAAAATATTTTTTGTTATTAAGTATTCTCTTATTAAGTGAGGGTGTTTGGTTTGGTTTTTATGGGTGACTGAGCACTGAGGTGGTACTTGCATGGTAATTCCAAAAATCTTTGTGTGGCAGCTTAAAGTCTGTAATTTGTGCCCCATTCAAACTTTATGTACACATTCTGGTAGAAAAATATTTTCTGTTGAAGTAATTTGATTCTAGAAAGTCTGGATTAATATACAGAACTTGAAGCATGGGCATAATGGTGTGCCTATCTGTACACACAAACTTCAAGTATAAACTATACAGATGGGCATACTTAGGATACATGACTCTCAGTGACATTACAAATATTATCTGCTTTGTCACATGCATATCATGCATCTTGAGACTTTTTTGCATTTTTCTGATGAAAGTATTGTTATTTTATTTTGCTAACCCTGGTCTTTACAGAACATATATATACTACAAGCAGTTAAAGGTTTCTGTCTTGTTTCTTCTTTGTATAATTACTTTCCTTGATGAATGTATCTGTTATAAAATATGATGCTCCATTTCCAGATGTCTTTTATTATCTGAGCTGGAGAACTTTATTTTCCAAAATATTTATCTTCTGAATTTTCTATTGTTTTCTATGCCCTTATTTGGTTTTTTTCTGACTATAGATGAAAGTCATTGCCTACTTTTGAGTCCATTATACAGGAGAGATAATTTAACTGTTATATTTTTGAGAAACTCAGTAGATTAAATACAGAACAAGTCTTGGCATGTCCAAGCAAATCAAGGCTCTTGCAGAGGAGTAATGTGAAATACTTTATATTTTTATTTATATATTTGCCAATTTATATACAACCCCTGTCACGACAATAACAAATTCTTATAGCAGGATTATTGAGTACATTAAAGCCTTTTAAAAGCAAGTCTTATATCTTTCTGAACCTTATCTGCTGAAAATGCCAGCATTGCCTCTGAGAGCATGGGAATTGATCCAGGACACTTGTATATCCATACAATGTATATTGTAGTTTTCTTTGGAAAAAAAAAAAGTGTTCTGTTTATGCTCAGGGTAAGGTTCCAGACCATGATAGAGGTCTTGCATGGACTGGGGAAGGTTCTGAAAGTATTGCATAACTATTCCTCCACTTTAAAAATGTTGGTCTTGGGGTTCTAAGGCTTTTGGTATGCCATTTACTCGTGATCTCAAGAGGATTTGTTTTTTCTTTTGTTTCAATCATTTGCTTTGTTGTTGTTTTTTTTTTTAGATGGTATGTTGAAATAAGCAGATAATCCTGGTGGAGCATCTCCAACTGGATATCAGCTGTCATAACTGTAGGTAATGGGTAAGAAGTAGAGTGATGTTACTTGTGCCTGTGACTGCCTTGATAGCATTAACCCTTTCGGAAAGACATCAAGTCTTGAAAGACTCAAGAAGTTGGTAATTTGACTGTAGTTTGCCTAAGTTTGAGTGAAAGCTATTTAAGAACTTAGGTCCGTATAAGTTTAAGTATTGATAAAAGCATTGCTTATGTTCCTAATGCCTTCATCCCTCTGCCCACTACTTCTAGTCTTTTTCATGGATACTATATGCATAGACATGCAGTTAACGTAAACCCTGTCTCGTTTTTTTTTTCCTCTTTCTGTTGAGATTAGAAGTACTTTAATTTTCTTTTTTTTAAAGTGATGTTTATGGATGTTGAGTCATAGGGTAAATTGGAGTCTTCCCAAAAGTGTATAGGAGAGGCTGTTCCTGTCTGGTGAGCAGATGAGCTTACCCGGGCAGTAAGGCAGCCTGGCAGGTAATTGCAGTACAGGGGTGGGAGACTGCAGGGAGCAGCCTGCCAGGCTTCAGAGGCAACAGGAGGGAACCCTGTTGGATCAGAGGGACAGAGAACAGTTTGATATTACTTGGTTACTGATTTAATGTTGAAAAACCTCAAAAAAACAACTCTGCCTGCAAGGGCATAACAGGTAGGAAGCTGACTTGGCATCCTGAAACACTTGGACTTTAGCCCTGTGCAGGCTTCTGTAAACCTAGCCTCTGGTCATCCCAGGAGACTCACCATGGCTACCTTCCTCTGCATGGTCACAACCACTCCCCCCAGTATGGTCTTTCTTTATCCTGGGTGCTGGAGTCTGGTCCTCCCTTCCATATCCCAGGGCCACCAGAGTATTGCACCCCTTAAGCCATTTGGTGGCCTGCATCTGAACTCCATTGCAGAAAGATTCTTCTGGCTTGCCAAATATCTTAGATGATTTTTTTTTTTCCAGCCATGTGTAATAATGATCACGAAATTAATATCCTTCAAAAACACTAGCAGAAAATTAAGATGATTCTGTTGATTTCAGAATGCTCAGTAAAGCCAAATCTTAACAAAGAAATACAAAATATTGTCCAGTATTTGGAAACATACTGTATTTTAAAATGAAAATATTTCATGTTTTATTAAATATTAGGAACAAGCTTCCCATTGAAATGAAACATTCTAATAAAATCTGAAGTATGATGTGTTTTTTGTCATTGACTTTTCACTGTAAAGGTGTTTTGGTATGTCCCACTTAGAACTGAAGCTTCTTTTTCTGGAATAAATATGATGAATCCCAGATATATTTGTCTAAATTTATATTATACCTAGATATATTGTAGGCATGGAAAGATATTCTCTACATGTATTTAGACCTAGATATTTAATTATTTTTATTGATAAATGTATAGATATATTTATATAGGTATATCTAGCTATATAGAAAGCTACATAGAAAAATAGATATGCAATACATCCATGTGTATATGTATCTAATACACATCTACTGCATATCTACTTTATATATAGATATTTCTATAAGTCTTATGCCTATGTATTTTTTTATATTTATCTACATATAGTTAAATATATTATTTATATATTATAGACATATATATAGCTTGATATATACAAAAATATATATTTTCCCCCATAAAATTAATTTGCAGTTAGCAATGTTTCACATACTCTTATTTTCAGTTAACACAGCACCATGTGCCATAAAATGAGTGATAGGCTTATGAGTTTGTTATTGCTCTAAGATGCCTAGGCAAGCTGTAGATTTTGATTATTCACTGGAGAAGATTTTGTAATTAAAATTGAGATTAATTTGCTCATTAGCATTAAACTCTTTCATTACAGTTCATGTGCTTTTAGCCAGGTACAGTCTCTGCCGCCCCTTTTTCACGTGGGAGCTGATGTCCCCCTGGGCTGTTCACAGAGCATAGGCCAGATGTGCTGAGAAAGGATCATTCCCCTGTTGCACCCTCCACAGTGAGGACCACACCTGAAGCCACAGCTGCAGTGGGAATGCCACCGTGAAGCAGTTGTACTTTACATGTCACAGCCATGGAGTTGGTCTCAGACCAGGATGCTGCAGTGCAGTTAAGGTAGAGGGCGTGACACTTAGATGTGGCACGTTCCTCGCCCTCACTGCACCAAAGGTGCTGAAGCCCCTCCAAAGTCAAGGGAGAGACACGTCTTCTACCATATGAGTTTCTCTTGTCATCAGAAAGCAGGAAGCAATAGAAGTCACTACCCAAACTTATGTCATCTCTGATCTGGGCTTTCTATGGTGGGTCCAGTTTCTGCGTGTTCTTAGTGTCACTAGTGCTACAACCCAAAATGAGGCTAGTGGGACAGGTGTGAGTTGTGTTGTTTAAAGTAAAGAGTAATGCTGAAATATATGTACTTTAAAAAAAAAAAAAAAAGACAGGACAGGAATTTATTAAGGGTTAAAGATGGAGAAGTGCAGCTAGGAAAAGCTTATTGTACTCATGTAAAACTCTGCTGCTTCCTTCAGAGAGATGATTGATTTAGCTTGATTTGTACTAATGATGAAAGCAGTCAAGACCAACCAGGAAAAATACAGCTTCCAATGCTGTGATGCCATAAATAGGATTATTCTGTCACTTACTCAACAGGGCTGTGTTTATATTTTCTAGCATGTAGCTCCCCCAAGTTGCAACATACTAAAGATGCAAGAAAATCTTTACTGTTTTCTTTCCTTGGTTATGGTGTTCTACTCCTCATTCTTGGCCCTTCTGATGGGTTGGGTGCAGATGAATAGCCCTTTTTCTCCTTTTCTAGACCTGACAGAGCAGGCTCTGTCTTGTCTCTTAGATTCTTATAGAAGAATGCTGGAAGGATAAAACAATGTGAAAATCAATGAGTCACAGTCTATAATTTAAACATAATTCGCCATGACTCATTCATTAAATGCTTTTGCAGTTTCATGTGACAAAACAATAACCATAAGCGTAATCATCAGTGCCTACTCAATCCTCTCTTTACAGCTATGCAATTCTGTGATTCAAATGATTTTGGAGAGTCTTAGCAATATAAATCAGCACAGAACTGTCAGAGGCAAAAGAATTCAATGACTTAGAGCCGTTGCAGGGTCATGCTTTTTGAAGGTTGTGGTAAGCTCAACTGGCACAAACATCTTCAGTTGTTACATGGGGGAGGGGGGAAATCAAAGGCAGTTACCACTTTTAACTTGCATTTGAAGTGTGTGGCTGTTAGTCTGTCAAAACAGATCATGACAGCTTTGTTAGCAAAGATTTAATTCAGTTGTGTCCGTGGGTAGTTAAGGCAGTTCCTACAGACTATCCCTGATGGCACTTTTCTTGGAAGTGCCTTCAGAGAACAGGCTGCCACTGCTCCCGTGCACCCTTCCTGCCATCACCGTGTTACCCAGACCCAGTTCCACTCCTTAAGCAAGAAGGACGTGAGAGCGAGTGGTGCGACTTGTCCTGGCAAGGGCAGCCTAATCCACGCTACTCTCTCAAGACCTGCCTGGGTGTTTCCAGAAGGTAAGAGACCTTCTGTAGTGCCAGTCAGTATTGCAGCCGGGGTTTTTGTCTTATTCCAGAGGCTGGTTTGCCCTGAAATAAGATCTATGGGTCTGCCTGCTAGAAGATGTTGGTGGTGTGGCTTCAGTGGTGCCTGGAGAGGAGGTAGCAATTGCACAGCTTTTCTAATGAGTGTGTCCTTTGTTGTTATGGCCTTGATTTGGCACTTCATGTTCTCTGTGCTTCTTGCATGAACTAGCTTAAAACACAAAAGAAAAACTGAAAAAACCTGAATAAACAGACTTTCAATATTGGGAGTGTTGGAAGGGCTTAAAATAAGGAGCTGTACACTCTACATAAGCAAACTCTTTTATCAGAGTTTCCACTGAATTAGGCAAGCTACAGCTAATTACTAAAACAGAAGCTTTTAAGTAAAAAAGGATGTATGAAAGAAATGGGAAATATAAATTAAAATCCAGTATTCCAAGAGAATTCCAGGTACAGAAGGACTTGTGCAACTGTGAAGTGACGTCTTTTATTACTGGGTAAGGAAGACAAAGGATTTGATTTAGATTAACAATCTGATGTATTCAATCATTGACACAAATATAATCCAATATATTAAATGGCACATAATTAATCATGGTTCTCAGCCTCTGGGACATGAAAATCTTCATCAATTTTAAGAAGTAGCTTTCCCAGAAGAAGGCTTTTGCATTGAGGCTGAATCATTAAACAAATCTGGCTTACAGGCTTTTTGGTAAGAGGCTTCATCTAACCTTTCAAACTTGTTCAGGTTTTTGACAAGTTAACTTTGTAACTTAAACTCACTCTGTACACTAAAGAACATAACAGAAATGTGACTGAATACTTTCTCTGAATAAAATGTATTGCTAAATATTACATTCTGGCCTTTGACAGCTATGCTTCTGCTGATACTACATCTTTCACAATGCAATTCAATGTAGAATTTCTTTTGAAATAGCCTATAAACTTTTAAAGTGTTTTATGTCTGAAAAGTTTCAGATCCGACTAGCACCAGTTGAGTAGTGAGGGTCGAAGTTGAAGAAAATAACTAATAAAATAACATGTTCTTTTAAGCAAAGGACTGTCTGGAGTAACAGAAAAGCCACCTTTACCACATTAAATAGTCTGTAGGCAGGTAGGAAAATTCAATAATACAATACAAATCAGATTAAGAGAAAAAATTCTGATAATTTGATTTAAATAGTGTGTGTTGCACACCAATATGAAAATGGTTTAGGGCTGTAAAACACCAACAATGCAAGAGACAAAAATCATTTAAGGAGATGATGCCATAAAGCAGCAGTTCCACTGACTCTTGATGAAGTCAATAGAATGTGGAATCCTAGAGAGGAAAAAGAAAATTCAGGAATTAGAATCTACAGCTAAATCTCTTTCTAATAAAAAAAAAAAAAACCACCTCATTATACTGCATTGTTATATATTCATTGTTGTTTATGACATTAATTCTACTGTCTTATTGCATAATCAGTCATTAACAGAGAACAAATACATTAAGCAAAGGAGTCTTAATAATTTAATATTTAATCCTTACATTTATTTCAGCCCTTAAACGTAGTCTGCAATCAGCAGAATATAAAATAAACCAGACTAATATTGAATCATTGACTGAAAGGGATCCTAAGAAATTGCCTAATGCTTCCATACCCAATGCCAACACCAATTTATAATTCTCTCTCAATAACTGTGAAGTATCTGTGTGGTTTTTAAGAAATGATGGAATTGTCCACAGCCTCTCCAGGCAGTCTGTTCCACTGGTCCTATCATGACAAACATTTCTAATATCTAGTCTGAATATTTTTAACTACTAAGTCCATTATTACTTTTTGTACTACCATGACCATGAACTGATTGCTTCCTTGCTTCAGATACATAAAAACATGCTAAAAGAGGCTTATGTAAGCTGTGAATAGCATGAGATGTTTCATCTAAAGAAGAGAATGGTCTTTGATACAGGTTCTGCATCAGTCCCTGATCACTCTTCCTGCTTTCTCCTGTTTTCTAAAGAGTGCCTCTGTTTCTGCAAATTGCAATTTAGTTCTTACTGTTGCTGACTAGAGCACACAGATAAACTTATGTGTATTTCAGATAGTGATTCTGATTATGGTCTTTGATCTTTGGCAAATTTATTTTTATTTTGATAAAGATGGTAAAGGAGAAAATGCAAATTTCTTGTATAATAGACTTATTCCAATACATTTCTCCAACTAAAAATTATAATATAAATGAACAGGGTATACTGATACATGTAAATCATGCATAAAATAATCGTGCAAATATTTCAAAAGAAAGATATGCAAAAGTATTTGGTTGTTGGGTTTTTTTAAGAAAATGGCATTGATTATAAAGTCCTGATTATGAAATCTTTTTTAATTTTTCAATACTGTGAGTATGAAAAGCTTTTATGGAGCCCATGTCACAAGAACCACAAGTGTAGGTCGTGCATTCTCTCTGCAACTAAAGCTGTCCCGTAACTACTAGACATCTTGATCATGTGGACCATATCAGTTGTGGAGAACATTTAATTTTCCCTAAATCTTTTTTCACTTCCTCTAGTTTACTTGGGTTGCTTGCATTTCAGCAGTTTTGCAGGGTCAGGTTTCTGATGTCAATTCACTCTTCAGGGTTAAAAAAAAAGACTTGTCCTGGAAAAGACAATTTTCCTGAAGGAAACAGAAAATGAGCATAAGGTTTTCTGAGGTGGGCTAGGTTAATTGGTGTCTCTGAAAATCAGGCTGCAAGTGGATATTGTTGCAGTTAGCAAAAAAGATTGGTTTTATAAGACAGTTCCTTTTATATGATTGAATTAACTCTAAGCTACTTTATGAGCTATTTATATTGATGTACAAATCTTTTACTAGCAAAAAGAAAATACTTTCTGAGGATGTAATTAATTTGTCTTGATCTATTCTGTAGTTTAAATTGAAACAGAGCATATGCATCACACTTGAGTAGCTTGCTAAGACACCAGCTGAACTGATTAATAGTCTTCTGCATCAAATGTCAGCTTTCTTCCTAAATAAAATAAATTCAAGTGAACATCTTAATATAGAAGTATAAAATATAAGTAGTGTACTTCAATATGATGCATTAGGTGCAGCCCACAGTAATGAGAACTGAAGGTCTCAGATGTTTTAAGTTCAACCATAAAGCAAAGCCTAAATGGTGCAGTTTGTCCTAGGTTCCTTCCAGCATAGGTCACAATGCTCTCTGACAGGCATACATAATCCTCTGAGAAGGTCTGTATTGTGAAATTCTCTTTTAGATCCAATTTTAAATAGATTGAGCTTTCTATTTTGTTAATTCCAAAGACTGTAAATACATACAGACAGAAATTATGTCAGAAAAGATTAACATTCTGTTACTTCTACAAATTCTGTCTGGACTTGGCCTCATTTTATGCATCTGTAATTTGCACGGTTTGTCGTGCAGCTTTTCCTGAGCAAAAAATTAGATCCTGTAAAAGTCACTTGAATAGCTGCAAGAACCGTGTTTTTCTGGTCCACATAAGGTTTTGGTGATTGTCTATTACTTTTGTTGTATATTATTCTTCTATATTACAATCTGCATTGGTTGTCTTCTCTATTTGAGAACAAACTGCTGTATCTTCTCTTCCTTGGGGTTTTTAGATTTTTCTGATCCAGTAATTAAAATTGCTCTTACTTGATGTTAGTTATCATAGAATCAGCTTACAGCTCTCTGGCTGCTTGAAGTTAACCTATATGACTTCAGTGAGTATTTATCCTGTGGAAAAACAGCGTTGAAAACTTTCAACTTGAAGTTTACCATTTATTTGATTCATAATTACTCTGATTGTACCTGACACTATTCAGTTCCCATAAGACTGAATAGTAGCCTCCAATAATGGAGGGGATTAAGCTGTTAAGAGCCAGTTCTGTGCCAAGGTACACTGCCCATACTGCATGTTGTCTATCACAGTGGGCTCTTCAGACTTCACTCACATACCAAATGTACAGGCCTTCAATCCCCTTAATGTAGGCTGGGTACAGATGAAGTGTATGGCTCTTCAGACTTTATAAAAAGGCTGGTGTTTGAGAAAGTGATCAAGAACTTTAGAGTCAGATAGCAGAACTTTGATCAAGATTATTATGTAAATTTGATATCAACTTGTATGCTCTAAATAACCTTACTTCTGTTGCTTCTCCTTTTCCCTTTGACTTCAGTGAGTTCTGTCATGTGTTTTATGATTGAATTTACGCTTTTCTGATGGGTAAAAGACAAATGTTTCACATTGCTTTGCATGAGAATTTGGCTATCTAAATCTGAATTCAATTACTGTTGAACACAATTTTCAGGAACACCTGTTTGCACTACAATTCAGTAGAAAACCCCAGGCTTTTGGCCTCTAGGAATTAAGCCTATTGTGGTCTAAGAGCAAGAGTAGGTTAGTTTGCAATCATTGATTACATATCTTTTAGACTCATGAAATACCTCACAGAATCACAGAATCTTAGTGGTTGGAAGGGACCTTTGAGATCATCGAGTCCAACCACATAAAAAAAAAAAAA
>JAOQGH010000019.1:16917832-16935781 GCA_025769975.1 Gallinago jamesoni
TGCCTCTCTACAGTTTCCTTTCAGGTAGTTGTAGAGGGCAATAAGGTCTCCCCTCAGCCTCCTCTTCTCCAAACTAGTACTGTGAGGCCAGTGAAACTTCAGTCTACAGAACATACTCAGTCTACAGGAAACACTAGTTTTCTTTTGTTTAATTTAAAAAAAAAATATTTGGATAGTTCCATTTGAGTTTTCGAAGTTGCTTTCTCTTTTCCTAATTCTAGTCACTATCTTCTTGAATCAGCATCATAACTAGAGTTACCATGTTCATTACACATCTCAAATTTGGAGGTAATATCTTCTAACTTTTCGATTCGACCATTTAACAGTTGAAATGATAGATCTTCCAATTTTTTTCCTGCAAAATACTTTCAAAGTAAACATTTAAATATGCATGATACTAGAATTAAGCTGTAGCTCTATTCTGTTTTTTCTTTTGTCCCCGCCCCCCCGCATTTCTCTCCCTCATCCCTTCTAGCACGCAGTTGTTTGTGACTAAACCCCCAAAGTCTCTTGGTTTTTTAACACAGAAGTGCCTACACATCATACAGCATTGAGGGTAAGAACCTGCAATTTATAGTGCACTTCCAGGCTCCCTGGCTGTGCTTTCCTGCACTAGTGAATGCTGAGGAGTCTTGTTTTACCTTGTAACTTAACTCGCCAAAGTTTTAAGCTGCAACTCTTCTGTCTTCTACTGCAGAGAGATGTCTTAGAAATAGAGTAAATCAGAAGTCACTGTGATGAATGAGTTCATCTTTTAAAATTTTATAATTGTGTAAATCAGTTATTGTTCTGGTTAGTAATTATGTACAGACTTTTCTTTCCAGAAACTATGCTGTGATTTATGGACTAAATATGCTTTGATCTTTTCTGAGAGCCTGCAGTAACCCACCTTTTCCGTGAGTGAGTCATTCAACCAATATCTGAGTTATTACCAGAGTCTAATGTAACTAACAGTGTAGCTAAACTTGCTTTATTGCCCTGTATCAGTCTCCACTGCAATTATGAAGTTTCCAACTGAAGGACATCTGTTTGCCTGCATGTAACTGTGAAAAAGAGATCTAAAATATCAGATGTAGTCCAGGCATGGTTATTGCTTGTTCTTTTTCATTCTATTATGTCATGTAAAGCGCAAATTATGTGTGAACTTGTTAAGCAGAAGGAAAAAAAAACAAAAACAAAAACAAAAACAAACAAGAAAAAAAACCTATCAAAGATCTTAAAACAAGAGAAGGAACTCCTAAATCTATTAATGGTGTAATAATCTATGGATTATTCTGATTAACTTGAAAAGGAAACCTAAAATGAGAAATATTCAGGTCTGTCCCCCTGTCCTGCTGCTTGTTAACAATTGATAAACATGAGATAACATGAAATTTAAAAGGAAGATGAAGATATAGGGCAAACTCAGGCCTTCTGGACAATGTAAATGTGTATTAGGAATAGAAGTAGCAGAAGTAAATATTTTGATGTGAAGTTTTCTGGTTTTTAATCTCATCCATAGAATTATCCACAAAAGACAGAGTTGAAGAACAAAGACTGAACAGGCATTCATCAGAGGCCCAACAAAAGTTTGGGTCACCTGAATAATTCAGCAGTCTTCTAATGCATTGTGCCCATCAAGCTGTGGGGGACAGCTGTGAACTTTTCTTGTGATTCTCCTATTTTCCAATATACTCATGAGATGAGCGCCTGTTGTTTTGCTTTGCCTTTAGAGCTAAGATAAGTGTGATTACATGTCTGAGCACTTTCCTAGATGTAGGAATTACCTTGCATTGCTGAGAGTTCTCTGTTAATCTTTCTTGTCTGCTTGAAATTGTTTAGGGTTTTGTTTTGTTTGTGGCTGTTTGGGTTTTTTTCCTAAATAAACTCACCAGTTTTCTGTACCAGTTCATGACAATCTGAGAAAACAATCACCCTTATTTTCTGTGCTGGCGTACCCACAGCTTAACAAAATCAGTAATTACTTCTGAGAAGTTGTGTGTGACAAGCTACTCATTACAGAAGTGTAACAGCAGTCCATGTGTCTTGTGCTGTAAAGACGAAACTATTAAAGAGCAGTAATCGTATGTGCTTCCTCCTGTGGCTGTCACTACTAACAAAGCTCTCTTCACCAACCTTGTGCACCCTGTTATCTCTCTCTCTCTGGTGCTTGCTGTTCGTGACTCTCCGCTATCTTTCTGAAGTGACAGGCTCCATTTATAAATTGGTAACTGTCACAGTAAACAAGCAGTTGATAGATTGTTTTTTTTTTACTAGGTACTTCTTCTGTGTAAAAGGGTGTGCAGGTGGTGCATCCCTGATACCATGTGTTGCTCGGTACCATGGGATGATGGTGATGGCAGCTGGACAAACTCCAGGTGCCTGGAAACTTCATAGCTGCTCGTACTGGTTGCTAGAACTCAAGTGAACAGGAAGCTCTAATATCCAAACAAAGGAAAAGATGTCCAAAATAGGACAGGATTGTGAAGACATATTCAGCTAGCTGTACTTCTATGTTATAATGACAATTGTGATAAGAAAAAAATATATATTTCAAAATACTAAGTATTTTATATTAAAAAAAAAAAAAAAGGTCAGCGGAGAAGAAATCTGCTTCTCTCCTCAGACAGTTTGGATAACATTTAACTTTTGTGGTTAGATGACATGGAATCATTTGTGACCACTGGAGAAGAGAAGACCATGAAGAACTCAGAGAGCATAACAAAGTTAGGTGCCTGGGAGGCAGAACGACAGATGAGACTGAGTACTGTTAGTGCAAGCTAATGCACAATAAAAAGGGATAATTGTAACTGCAAATATACCTTGGGGGGCGTTCTAAAATAACTGTACCTTTAAGGGGAAAAGGATCTGTGCATAAATCCATGAAATTACTTGCCTAAAACATAGTTGTGCACTAGAAAACAAATAAGAAAATAAGATTGGAAGAAGGAGAAAATAAGATTGGAAGAGGTAATAAGGATTCCTGTGATCATATTTACCCCTATATAATGAAGATTAGAATGAAATATTGAATACAGTATATTAGATATAAAACTTGATTATTATCCTTTATGTCTAATCCCGGTTATCCTATGTAGAAATATAAAATATATTTAGCATAGAAACCTAGTTTTAATTTAAGCTTAAATTTACATATATTAATTTGTCTAAATTAAGCAGGACCTTCTGTGTCTGGACAAACAAAAATTTTTAAATAGCTGGTTTATACTGATGAAACAGTACTTATTTATTTGCAGAGAGGAATGTGGTTACTGTAGAAATACAATGAGCTGAGGTGAGGGTAAAAGAAAAGGAAGTTGTAGGGGAGAAAAATGTTCCAGTGTTATCCCATTTCTGTAGTGTCATAGGAGAATTTGCATGGATGAGAATTTGCTGGTTGTGGAGCAGACCATCCTGAGTGCCATGACATGATATGGACAGGAAAATCAGGAAATCAGCCCAGACAGCACGGGTTCATGAAGGGCAGGTCCTGCTTGACTAACCTCATCTCCTTCTATGACAAGATGAACCACCTAGTGGATGAAGGAAACACTGTGGATGTTGTCTACCTGGACTTCAGTAAAGCCTTTGACACTGCTTCCCACAGGATTATCCTGGAGAAACTGGCTGCTCATGGCTTGGACAGACATACGCTTCACAAGGTGAAAAATTGTCTGGTGGCCAGGCCCAAAGAGTGGCGGTGAATCCAATTGGTGGCTGGTCACAAGGGGTGTTCCCCAGGGCTCACTGTTGAAGCTAGTTCTGTTCAATATCTTTATCAATGGTCTGGATGAGGGGATCAAGTGCGCTTTCAAAAAGTTTGAAGATGATACCAAGTTGTGCTGGAATGTTGATTGGCTTGAGGGCAGAAAGGCTCTACAGAGGGATCTGCACAGGCTGGATTGAGGGTCTAAGGCCAATTGTATGAGATTGAACAAGGCCAAGTGCTGGGTCCTGTGCTGGGGTCACAACAACTCCATGCAGTGCTACAGGCTTGGGAAGGAGTGGCTGGAAAGCTGCCCAGTGGCAAAGGACCGGGGGTGTTGGTCAACAGCCAGCTGCAGATGAGCCAGTAGCATGCCCAGGTGGGCAATAAACATTCTGACATGTATCAGAATCTGTGGCCAGAAGGATGAGGGAAGTGATTGTCCTGCACTTGGCCCTGGTGAGGCTATACCTCAAATATTGTGTTCAGTTTTGGACCCTTCACTACAAGAAAGACATTGGGGTGCTGCAGTGCATTTAAAGACCAGCAATGAAGCTGATGAGAGGTCTAGAACACAAGCCTCATGAGGAACAGCTGAGGCAACTGGGATTGTTTAGTCTGGATAAAAGGAGACTGAGGGGAGACCTTATTGCTCTCTACAACTAGCTGAAAGGAGGTTGTAGCATGGCGGGTGTCACTCTCTGCTCCCAAGTAACAGGCAATAGGACAAGAGGAAACGGCCTCAAGCTGCATCAAGGGAGGTTTAGACTGCATATTAGGAAAAATTTCTTCACCAAAATGGTTGTGAAACATTGGACCACGCTTCTCAGGGAAATGGTTGAGTCATCATCCCTGGAGGTATTCGAAAGACTTGTAAATGTAGTGCTGAGGGCAATGGTTTAATGGTGGACTTTGCAGTGTTAGGTTTACAATTGGACTTGATCTTAATGGTCTTTTCTAACCTATATGATTCTATGATTTGAAGGAAAATTCTGCAACTTCTTGGAGTTTGACTGAATGATGGAATCAACAATATTACTAGTCTCTAAATAATTGCTAGTAGTAATAGACTGTCTGCATCTGTCCGTATAGTCTCCTGGAAATTTCACTTGCAAAGCATTTAATATTATAAATTAACTTTCCAGACTTAATAACCAGATGTGTCAGTTTGTGCTCTTTACAGTGTTCATTTGAAGACGATGTTAGATTTGATATACTACAGTGGAAAGAATTCATGACTGCTTTGTGATTTTAATATTTTACTTTTTTGGGGACTCAAAACAAGTCCCAAAACAATTAGGAAAATCTTTAAGATAATGGTTGAATTTTAATGAGTGTTCTTGGAGCCACAACTGTCAATGAAATCCAGCATTTGAATGTCAATTTCATTTTGATCAAACATTACACCCTATGACTGCAATTTATTCCGTAACTCTGAAGCAATTATGTCAGCGTGATCACCATCTGCACTAGGCACAATTTCAAATCAATGCTATTCTTTTATATTTTTACTTGAAATTGAGAGGTCTTTGTTAATCTTATATCACATTGAAAAAAAATAAATCCCCGTAGAGATCCATCTCTAACAGAAAGGAAACAAAATATGAACCTCTTACAATATGGCCTTAATTTGTCTATTGGCGAATTCATAAAGCAAATTGTTACAAATACGAGAGACAAAAGTGCTTGCATTCTGTTCATACACTCAGAAAGTACCTAGATAACTTACACAAATACATCATTTCACTTCATACTAAAGAACTAATTTTGAAAGAGTTCAATATAGTTGGTGAACTGTTGCAATTTTTGTAGGACTTGATTCTGAAATTAGCGATGTGTTGGAGAACATCTGTCCTCCTGTACTATCAGTGAAACCAGTAGGTTTTCTAAGCCTATAGAGCTCTGGCATTCTGTATAAATTGCAGTGTTGGTTATTTCAGAATCAGAGAGATGCACTTAATGGTAATAAATTTGTTATGTTCCTACTCCAGGAAATTTCTGAAGTAAATGAACCAACAGTGAATGATATTAATAGAACTATTTATGTGCTTTCCAAGTTCTAAACTAAAAAACCCATATCCACATTTGAATTCAACCTGGTTTTGAATACTTTGTTAGATTTAGTGAACAAACATAAAGAAATTGTTCTCTTAATGTGGCTTACATTAGTACAGGGGGAAATCTCTATTTGACCATGGCCTTTTGCAATACAACTACAGGAAGTATGAACACCTTTGTAGGCTGCAATTTGTCTGTTTCAATTTTGTACCAATAGCACAAAATTGTAAAAACATTGAGGAGGCCATTAATAAATCAGGAGAAACAATCATTCATCTCAGAACCTTATCTCTGACAGTGGCTAAATTCCAATTCCTAGAGCAGAATTAAAGGATTTTTTTTATTATTTTGTCTTCCAGAACTGAAATAAAAGTATTTCAACTAAGAGGCTTAGATAGTGTGTGTGTACTTTACAGATTTCTCTTTCAAGCAATTTCACCATCCATGATGTCCTGCTGCAAAGAATTCCATTACTTACCTATACTCTGTGAAAATCACTTTCTTATGCCTTTTAAGTGGAAAACCTGAAAATCAGTAAAATATTTATACATTGGTAAGGTCAGTGGCTTCTTTAATTGAAGGAATCAATCTCAAACTCAAGAGAAAATAAAAAAAAAAAAAAAGTGCAATCGTTCTCCCCAATGATGCATATAGCTTTATTTCATCTCCCACGTGGAAAGCTGTTCTGAAAGGGAGGGGAAGGAGCAGTGTGTGATGGTGCATTCCTCCCTGACCTGACCTTTTCCCATAACCCTGCTCAAGAGATAACCACCAGTGGCAGTTCTGATGGATGCGTCTCATCAAAGTGGATTTGGAGGAGGCAGATAAAGACACAATAGCCAAGAGCTTATTAATGGCAATGTACTCACCTAACCACAGTGCTAGCCAATGTCTTACTTAAGCCAAATTTGGAAGAAACAGTTGATATGCAAAAATAATTAATTCATCTTACCCCACAAATAGTGAGTAGCCCAAGAGCCCTTTGAGGTGTCTACATGGCAGCAGGCTGCACACCAGGATCTCCCGTGGGAAGGTACACCTCTCAAGGTTACCCCACAAGGCTGAGAGATTCCTTCCCACAACAGTTCCTTGGTAAGTGACTAATAGCTTGATAAGCTTTGAAATCTTAGCTAAGTGATATAAAGGATTAACATGCACATATAACCATTTAGACATCAACTGTTGACCAGGTCTGGGACTAGGGCTGGATCCAGCTGCACCTAGACACCTCTCTGAGAAGCAGTTTAGAAAGCAAGAGGGTTCTGTCTGAATGTCATAACTCAATGGGAGGGTGTCCCTGACAGTTTTGTCTGACCTTGTCCTCTACATAGTAAATAACCAAGTGTTCCTTGCTATTGAACCTTAATTAAAATACTGTGGTATTTACTATTAAATTTTGTTAAATCACTGTTTTACATCAATAAATATATTTTTTTATACAATAGAATGCTTCTCTCTTAGGAGTGAAGTGTATCACTCTATCCGTAACACAGTGAAAAAGGAAGACTTGTACTATAGTTCTGGTTTACTATTGGATTGTGTGGAAGGGAGATTGCTGATTCTATTCTTACTGTATTAAAGGAAAGTCTTATTTTTGTTAACCTATACAGTTACTCAGGAAAAGGCTTACTCTATAGGACTTGGGGAAAGTCTTTTTTAGCTTTTAATCTGTGGATGGTAGAAGCTTGAACTCCACCATATATATTTGCTGGATTCTTTAAAAGGGCAGTGGTTTCTGTTATCACATCCTATGTTTGAATAAACTGCACCTCAGAGGTGCTCAGCCTGAGGCATGAAAGTGTTGTGCATAACCTCTGCAACTTGGCTGACCTGTTATGAAGGATTTGGAAAAGACAAAATTCTGTGATTCTTGACGAGCAGGCAGACACTCTTAGTATAATGTCAAACTTTATTTCTCTAGACCAGGTAGCTGGCCCTTTAGTTTAACCACCTCTAAACCTGGTGAATTTGGTTGTATATTAAGAAAAAGGGCACAGAGTTTAACCCTAGGACTTGCACGAGGCTTAACAAAGATAAACGTGAAGTCATGGACCAGAATGACACTCCTGAGCAGCCATCCAGACTGGGAACCGCCTGCCTAGGCAACAGCCCTACAGAAAAATCCCTGGGGGACAGCAAGCTGCACAAGGGCCACCCTGGGGATGGCAGCAGCAAGAGCCATCAGCATGTGGTGGCTATGGACCAGGGCCATAGCCATAAGATGGTGGGATATGATGACACCCCTCCACTTGGCACTTCTTGGACCACACCTGGAAAACTGTGTCCAGCTTTGGTCCCCTACAACTGAAGAGAAACACTGAACAACTGGAGAACCACTGAGATGCAACCTAATCGTAGTGTTCCAATACCTACAAGGTACTGACGTAGAAGATGGAGGTACTCTCTTCCCAGGAGTACATGGTGACAGGACAAGAAGCAACAAGCATGAATTACTTCAAGATAAATTGTGTCTGGATATAAGAAAAATATTTTTCAATGTTAGAACAGTTAAACATTTGCATAGACCAACCTAAGATGTGGTGGAGTCTGGGAGAGTCAAGACCTGGTTTAACAGAGTTCTGGAAAATCTAATATAAAGCTCTGCCTTCAGCAGAAGCTTGAATCAGATGATCTCCAGATGGCTCTTCCAGTCTAGACTTCTGTGATTCTGAAAATAGTCTGTGTCTGGTGGCCTTGCTTATCCCATTGGTATTCATAACACAGCCCCTAAGTGGAAGCAATCAGTGTGCAAATTCTGAAATTCATTTCTTTATATCTTTATCTCATCATTGTGAAAATCTGGACACAAAAGTTATCTTTGGATTGGAACAGTAGAGAACGAGGATATAAATGTTGCTTTACAACTGAGTCCCAGTGTTTTAATTGGTACTCAGATTATTACCTGCAGACACAGTGATGTTCAAAGCATTTCTTTGCAAGGCAATTTTGTACTTGTTTGTGTTTTGTATTTAAAAGTGTATTAATATTACTTCATCCAAAACATAAAGGTATTGACCATGAGTCACAGACTAGCTTCTTCTAAACATGACTCATGCTTTGCTATAGTGAATTGCTCTGTTTATTGCCCACATGCTTCCACTTCACCATCTTTGCATTATCTATGATCCTTTACTGACTTCTTTATACAGATCCATGAAACCATAAATTATATGGAAAAAAAAAAAGGATAAACATTTGGGGATTTTGAACAATACAGAGTAAGGCAAAACAACGAAATAATTGGACAGCACACTAAAACTAATTTATCGATAAAGGGGAGGATTTTTCACACTGCAGTGTTCAAATGTAGAGTTCCTAGACACAGGTTTGTGGAGGTCAAAAAAGGAAATACTTCTCTACTAAAATGTTCAAACCTCTTTTTGTGCATGCATGACTATTAAACACTCTGTGTAACTTTCTAGATCAAAATATCTGTAAATCACTGGCTATTTGAGGCTTGTCAGGAGAGCCATTGCTTCTTTCCTTTCCAGATGCATGTCTATTGACCCCTGACAGTGGTGGGATCCTCGAACATGTGAGTGTTGGGTCTCACTCGCTGTGACAATTCTTCTGTTCTTTAGTTGCATTCAGGTATTTGGAGAATTAGTTTTGGTTCATAAACAATTAGCAGAAAACAAAACCACAGCAATGTATGAATGTGCAGTTTTGAAAGGAATGGCCCTGAGATGTCATTGTGGACTATACATGAAGGTTTTTGTGTTGTTCATGGATATAGTAATCAGATGCAAAGATTTACAACTAATACACTGCTACAGAAAGGAAATAAGTTTCTTACACTAATCATCAAATAGAAAAACATCACGTGTCTTAGGTGATTTGCTAAATGGCTCAAATAATCAATAATCAATGCACAAATGTTCAATTTCTAGTTGGCAAACAATCCATGGCCTAAAATATTTGCACGATCTTTTCATTGTGGAATGAGGAAGACAAGTAAACTTGGGGGGAGGAGAAGAAGCAAAGTGCACTTTGGCAAAATTCTGTGATCTGTGGGATTTGCTTCCCTGGTTGTCTCTGTACGTCCTGCATGGCTGTCAAGGATTATTGCAGCAACTGAGTGTTTCTTTCTTTGTGAGGTACCCTGCCATCTTGATCTTGCAGTCCTCCATATAAAATTTGGATACAGGGGGCACATGCAAAAATGTGGAGGTACTATCAGAGATTAAATCTGCTTAAGTTGTTTTAGGCAATGTGACCGTGCAATAAAAACTTTAGGTTTTGTTTGGTTTCTGTTTCTGTTGCAAGCAAAGGGAAGAACTGAGATGAGGCATGAAACCTGAAATATAGTCTAGGAACTCATTGCTTTTGCTTAAGCAAATTTGTGCTTCGTTCTCTAAAGTATTCTCATGAGATTTTCTCTCTAGAGGAAAGCAGTCAGGTTTATGGCTTCTTACCTCAGTTTATATGACATGACACTACAAATGGCTATGTACAGTGTTAAGTATTCACTATTAGAGTTTTTTGTTGAGTTGTTTAACATACTGAGTTGTAGAGTTGTTTAAAGCACACTTGGTTTATTTTTTTGGTCTTTTTTGGGGGGGGGTGGGGGGGCAGGGGGGGTGTGTTTGGTTGTTTTTTTTTCTTTTTTAAAAAGATTCTGCTTCTTGTGGCTCCAGATCCTCGAATTAATTCTTTTTGTCATCAAGTCGTCAGATGGACTATGGGTGACTATACTAATGCCGACCTTATTGTTACATTTATTGCCTGAACAATACTTTTTTTTACCTAGTGGCTTCTGCTTTTTTGGGTAGAATAGATCTGAAATTTTTACTTAAAGTTTATTTTATTTTACTGCATTTATGCACTTTCTCACATAGTTAGAGATAAATTCAGATTTGTATGCAGCAGTTCAATTAAAAAATAAAATGATATACATCTCTTTCCCTGTGTGTCATTGATTCAAGTTCAGTTCACATGGATAGTGACAAATTGCCAACTATGAAATAAACAGATACTTTCAATCGGAACAGTTTTAATATAAAATTTGCACCACTACTTGACTCAGCAGACTGATGCTTGAATGTGAGTTAAAGTGAATTTACATTTCCATCAGTGAGTTTGTCCCCTGGTACCAAGGTTGCATTACTATTTTATAGAGATACAATTTCAGGCTCTGAGGTATTAATAACACTGAAATTGCCTTTAGTGTGAGTATTTTCAGATAAAAATTCATTGCTAAAATACCTAGTGCCTTCAGACCTGTCACATGCAAATTTTTTTGCTAGATTTCTGCTGTGGTACAGTGGGCCGTTAAAGTCAAAAAGGTAAAGTTAGTCACAATCAAGAAACCACGTACTTTTAAGAGGACTTCATAGCACTGCAAATTACTTGCAGAATCTTCCAGCTATATGTCATGTTTCATGTTTAATGCTCATCATCTTTAAAAATGCCAAAAATGGTCTGGGTAGCAACAAGAGATACCCTAATGGTGAAGTGCTGCACCTATAAGTTACCAATATACAGATGAATTTACTAATTTTATCACCTAAGTTGATGTTTCCAGACTCTCTGTTCATTGTTGTTATCCCTACCATTCTAACACTTGTTGAAAAGATTAGCCTACTTATTTTTATGTTTTCTTTTTCCATGCAAATACCTATCAGTATGATGTTTTGTCAAACTCAATTAGGTAAAACTTGTAGGGAGGTCTCTAACCATTAGAGCAGCTACACCAACTTCATTCTGATGTATGTGGGACAGGAAAGGAGATCAAGCTTGTGCTCTCTGCAAGGTATACAACTTCTGTGATTCAAAGCATGAGTCAACAGAGTGGATACAACCTGTTTCAGCCACCTGGAAATTGGGCAGTGCTAGCAAAGACAATGAAACGTAGTAAATATTATGGTAAGGTACTTTAATCTACCACTGGGCTTTCTGTAGACTCTATTTTAGAACTGGAGCAATAATTCCATTTGATCATGGTGCATGAAAAATCTTTTTTTCCCATCTAGACCTCTATCTGCATTTCTCAAAAAATAGGCTGAACTCTCCAGGTATCCAAACTAGATACCATTTGCTCTGTATTTTTGGTTAAGCATGCTTTCCAACATCTCTGCCTCTCTGTGAAAGTCCTTATACTTCTCCTCAGGGTCTCTCTACCAGTTACACTTAAGCTGCTCTGACAGACACTTTAGTGAAATAACCAGAGTTCTGTTTCAAAAGTGTGTTCTGAACACTTTCTTCAGCTGTTCCATTTGTGGGCATAATGACATTTAAAACTGGATATATTCTCACTTGTTTCCATTGCCTTATCTGCTCCGAGGGACTGATCCTTCTGTTCCAGTACACTGACAGTTCTATATATTCATTACACTTGTTCCTGATTCAGATTATTTGTTTTTCCTCCTAATGCCCAAATTACTTCTGGTTTTCTTTTTTGAAGTAAGTTAAGACTTTTTTAGTACTTACCATGGCTACAAGTATTAATTAATCTGCTCCACAGGATATTAATAGCATTATTAGGTATGGTGCAGGAATTCCTGCAATGTTTCACTCCATTAGCTGTAACCAAGGCAAGACCATAAAGCTGAGGCCTTCTTGGGACTGGTTGCAAGTCCTCTAAGAAAAACACTCTTGTTAGAGTATTCCTCTTTCTCTCACTACCACTGTCACCTTTGAGATTTTAAGTAGTGCTATTGTTAACTAAAAAGTTTCGGTTTTAGCTATTGTGCCTTGTTTCCTAGAGAGAAGAGTTTGGATTACTGCCATCTTGGATGACCTGCTGTGATCCGTCAAAGATTTTTAGCACTTTTTAAAGCTGATTTGTCTAAATGCCCAACTGCAAGTGTCATACTAGTCTACGGAAAATTCAGTGGTCCAAACTACATGTTTTACTTTGTTATGACTTTTTTTTTCTCTTTCTCCTCTCTATCTACAATAATTATGGATTTCTACCTAATCAGGTGGACATAAATCAGCAGAAGAAATATAAAGGAGATCAACTTAGTCCTGAATCAAGCCATTCTGACCATTAGAATTAGCTAGATTTTCTGCTGTGTTAAAATGCTTTAAATTCCAAGTGTTATCTCAACAGATTAAACTGCAATGAACTGAAGCTGTCTGTCTATGGCTTTTCCAAAAGAAGAGCCCAGATTCTACTGCTGTAAACCTTGGCAGCACTTGCTTCGGGAAGGAGTCACCTTCAGGGGTCTCTGGTTCTATTGATGCTCCTTGCTGTTTGTGTAAAAGCTTTTGGACAATCTCTGCAACTTGCTGACAAACTGCTCCTAATTCTGTCATATTAATTGGAGCAAGAGAGGAATTTTCTTCCCCCTCCTCTTTTCCTGTAAATACAGTAAACACTATATATGCAATTTTTTTTCTAGGCTTCTTATCAGCAGAGGTAGCAATGAATCTCTCTTCTCTGCTTTTACCTTCCTAAGGAGTGGAATTGGGGTGGAAGGTGGAGGGGAGGAGGGAATGGGTATGTTTGCCTCTCAGGGTTGTTTTTCTGGGAGCGATGACTGTTGATGGGAGAAGTTACTTGTCTCCTTACCACAGTAGGAGCAGTTTGCAGCAAGTCCACTGGCCAGTTTTCTCAGTGTCTGGAGCTGTTGTCATTTTTCTGCCCATTGTGGAGCAGACACACACCTTACTCTGGCTCCAGGCACGTGCTGGCTTCAGAGAGAAGTAGACATACGATTTTTTGTATAATCACTTTGTTAGGACAGTCCACAAGTTGTTGGTGTCAACAGTGGCCTGAATCAACCATGTTTTCAGTGGTTGCTGCCCTGAAGACCAGGGTAGTAGGTGACTTCTCTGCCAGCCCCAGGCTAAGCTGCTCATGCTCATAACTGTGATAACAGCTGCATCCCTGGACTATTCCCCAGCTTTCTTCCACTTAATTGAAAATATTCCCATATGGGTTTGTTTTTTCAGCCTCTAAAATATTAATGATTATATGTGCTTTATAAAATTTGCCTTTAAATAAGACTTGAACTTCTTTGCTGAAGGTAGTCTACAACCAAAAACTTCACTCGTACATAGAACATATTGTGGTCAGTATCACTCTCTGCTTGTCCTTCTTCTTACTTTTTTTCATAAATATTTGCTGCAGTCAGACATGAAATACTGAGATAGATGAATCTTCAGTATGACCTTGCATTGCTATAAAAAATATTAGTGAATGGAAAAAGGAACACCAAGTTTGATTATCAGCTGTAAAACACTGAACTCATTGTAAAATGGGTGGAATATAATTGACATTCTAAATACTTTAATAAGGTATACAGTCAGATTAGATATTCTAGTTAAATCTCAGTTTCCAAACATGGAAATTTTGGAAAAAAATTAATAGTTATGGAAGCAGTATTTTTTCTTTATTAGACTGAATTAAAAGATAACTGCAATGTTAAGCTTGATTCTAGCATCCTGTTAAAGGGATCATCTAAATTGTAGTCTGGCTCAGATAACTGATTCCTCTGGAAGGACAGAAACTTTTAAACAAATTGGTGAACTAGTTCTTAAATTCTCATTTCATATTCTGTAGTTTGTTATGTAACCTGAAAAGAAAGGATAGATTCAAGTAAAGTAAACATAAGGCAAGCAGAGTTGTAAAATATTTAATTCCTTTTAGTATGATGCATTTCCTGCCTGAATTCCAGGCATATATGTCATATATATATGTTGTATATATAGCTGGCATTTACTATTATATATATTTTAGTATAAAGTAAATGGTCTGTTAACCTGCACATACATTAAGGAAAAAACTAATTAAATAAATTATGCATAAGTGTAGTTCATAGAGGGTATAATTCATGTGATAACTGAGAAATGCTGGGTTTAACTAGTTACTAATAATGTGCATGCGTTTTAAGCTGGTCATAAATGCAATGCTGGCTGTGGCAGATTGACTTAAAATTATTGAGCCTACTAGAGGCAGGTTCAGCTGTATCTTTCAATTTCTTGACTTCTTACAGGAAGTGCCTTGTTTCAGATAATACCACTTCTCTGATAGTTACTTGCTGTCTCCAATTAAATGGCAGAAATACTGAATTATCAAAAAAATCTTGAATTACACTGTAAAATATCATCTGGACTTCTCTGATTTCTTACACCAGCACTGCAGCTGGATACTATAGCAGGGCTATCACCCTCAGGTTATGAAATATATAAAGTTAATAGCTGTGGGTGGAGCTGGCAATACTTCCTACCAGCTCACCAAGCATGTGGAACTACTCTATTGACCAGGTAATTTTCCTAAGCAGGTGGAAAGCACTAGTACCTGCTTTAGTAAATAAAGTTTGCAAAGCATCTTTGTAAATAATAATACTAAGGCAACCAGAGCCACTGTTTGCAAAACAGAACTAAATATTTTTGAACTCAGGACTGTGAATCACATCTTTCTCTCCTTCTTATTCCATGTAACTTAGGAAATCTGTGAGTTTTGGAGTTTTTTCCCACATGATTTCTTAACTAGTATAAATAGTTTTGATATCCCTATGGGAAGGGGGATTTGAAATTGAATGAAACAGATTGACAAAAAAAAGCTACCCTTATCATAAGTTCACAATGAAGCATCCTGCTGTCTGTTGCCATATTCTAGTCAAGACCTTTTTTCCTACATGTGTCCAAATGGAATAATATGTAGGAGTACAGTCTCCTGTATTCTCTCTGAGAATACCTTTAGGGGAAGGATGCTAGCTGTTGAAACAACAACACCATTTGTTGTAGCTCAGTATTGTTCCCAATTGATTTTTACTGCATGAAATGAAATAGGATCCTAATTAAAAAGGTACAGAGGGTCTAGACAACAAGTGGAAAGAGTTCGTACCTTTGTGTAGCCCAGTTTTGTGTAGCCCTGCAATGAAAGGGAATTTCATGCCCCAAAAAGCAACTGTGATTGTCTTGGACTTTTTTTGAGATAACAATGCCTTGCTCCCCTGTTTCTGGTAAGTGGTAAATTCTGCTAGTCACTGAAGTCCAAATCCACACTTTTCTGTAAAAAGCAGCCATGCTTCTTCCTTGAAGCATTCACTTTTCTGCCTTAATTTGGTGGTTATGCACTTGCTTGAGCTTTGTAGCTGGGAACAAACAAAGTGTCTTGCCAATAACAGATGGTGGTGAATGGAAATATGGAATGTATTTCACTGAATCATTTGTTCATTAGTTACAGTTTGGATAGATAGAATTATTTTTTGACTCAACCATATCCCTTAGGAATCTGATTTTTAATTTGCATATCTTTCACTAAATTCTCCTGAGTCCCTGTTAAAAACAAGATAAAATACACTGGCAAAGACAAATACATTCAAGCTTATATGACAAGCATTTTTAGATGGATCATAGGAATGTTGACCTTCTATTTCTCCATAGTATACACTCACTGAATGCATTTTTTGGTATGAAAAGAAAGACTGGAGACATTGGTCATGGTTGATGATGTTAGTGAAGTCCACAGGAGACAAGTTACTTCACCGTCAAAATACAAGAGTGCCATACAGCTGTTTTGCACAAACAGCAAGTATTTCAACCTCTGAAGCAATGAAGTTAAGCTTTATTTACATCTTCACCTTATCATGAATAAAAGATGCATTCTGTATCACTGCTTTGTAATTTAAAAAAAAAAAAAAGAAGAAAAAAAAGAAAAACATCAATACTGGATAGTTGCCAAGAATAGCTGATTCCCCCATCTGCTACAGAGAGGCTGGAATAGAGCCGTGTGAATCCTGCCAGCTCGGTTTTTGATTTGAATAACAGCTCCTGTAGTAACTGAGCAACTCCCAAAGTAGCAAATCAATAAGCAGATTGAAAAATGTAACAGAAAGGTGGTAATTCCTCCAACTGCAGCCAAATGCTACAAATACCTGAGTTTTCCCTCCCTACTTCAGCTGAATCAAAAGAGTTTGAGGAGTGTCATTTTTACCTCCTTGCTCTTCCTTTTTTTTTTTTTTTTCCTCATTTTGTCCATCTGTTCCATTTTCTACTGTTGTAAAATAGCAAAGTCAGAAAAAGGAGATTCATTTTGCACATAGCATGTGAGATTGATGGGGGTTTTTCAGTATTTCCAATTATATGTTACAATGCTTTGATTTGATTTTTGGCATAGACTGTCTCTTGCTGTCACAAGCAGTCCTTTAGGCTGAGAAATTTCTGGAGTGAATCAGGCTGCTAATGGATGTCATCATTGTGGCAATGGTTTGCTTTGGTTACGGACCATCTCCAGAATAAACCTTGAAAATCTTGAAGGGATTTCTAAATTATATTTTCTATCATATTATATGAGGAAACAGGGTTGTGAGTCACTGTAGTGCTATCTTAAATGATAAGAATATGCATTACTGTGTTTTGTAGTATAAGTTGGTACACAAACACTGTGACAGAGCTATCCTTAGTGTTGGTGGTTACATGGGGGTCCTGCGGGATGTGCACAGGTGGCAACCAGTGAGGTTGTCCAGATCAGCATTTACTTTGTCTGATGACCACTCTACCATTATTTGCCTTTTTGTGCTCTTGCATGATGCATGATTAATCAGATTTCCAGGATGAAGGTGTGCAGTATAAAGCTACCTTAAAATGCCTCTTTATGCACACAGAAGGGAGCAAATTGCACTGGTGAGCAAGCTTTGAACCTGCCCTCTCATGACTTCCTATAATACATTAAAAAAGTCAACTGTTGCTTCAGGTAACCTATGTGCTACACAGATTTGCAGAGTATGTGATTCTGCAAATGAAGATGATTTTTTAAGGAGGATGTCTATGCTAATTTTCTGGAATTAATCTTTTTTAGCAAACCTCCCAGTCATGCTACACCATTGCTTCATAACTTCCATGAGGCGCTCTCATCTCCTCCATATAAATGAATAGGAAGAAAACTACGTGGGTTTATAAAATGACCTAATAAATTTAGAATGCCTTAATTTAATCACAACTTGTAAAAAAACTTTTATGAAGACAATATTTTAAATTTGGAACAATAGCTATATGTATCTGGAAATAAAAGTGTTTGCTAATAGATCACCTGCACACTTGGTGTATTTAAGTGGTGGCTTCTTAGTCTGTGACTTCTAACAGTACACACTTTTCAGAATTGCTTGGGGTTCTGTTAGTAATTGTTTGGGGGAAATTACTAATAAATCATAACACTTCATCTCTTTATTTGTATTTATTCTGCCTTGACGGCCATCTCAAGTGTGGAAGCGAGACTAAGTCTGGTGCAGCCTCTAAATCCCTGGTTCTGCAAT
>JAOQGH010000019.1:16935881-16956706 GCA_025769975.1 Gallinago jamesoni
CAGGTTTAATTTGTACTTCTGGGCACGTGCTCATGCTGCTGAGCCATGACTGTGGGTGCTGGGTTACTTAGCCTGGTTATCTTTATGTGACAGACTGATTCAGAGGCTAAGCCAGTTATTTGTAAACGCATTCTATTATTATGGGAAAGCTCTAACTCATCAAAACACGGTAAAATCAGTTACAGCTCTGCAGGAGAAGAAAAATAGATGCAGAAACTGCTTGAATCTTATTACCACCAATTTGATATAGCACTACGTTGCTATTACTTGAAGGTGTAAAAATTTTGAAAAAAAAAAGTATATTTAGGTAAATAAATACCATGAAGTAGTTATTATCATACTTTTATCAGCACTTTCATTATGATGAAGTTGATGTCACATCTCTGTTCTGTTCAATACTGTCTGAATAACATGCAGACGTTATTATCTAATAATAACATGGTTATTACTAGAACTTGCCTATTGTCAAGCCCTTCTCCTGGATATGGGTCTAGAACAATCTAGAGTGTACACTGCACTGCACGGTGTCTGATATGTATGAGTTTCGCAGAACTTGTTCCTCAGAAATGGTGGATGTGGATTTATGGCGGTTCCCTTGTTGTTTATCATCAGAATGTCACCAGATGAGAACAGCTTGAGACAACAGAGGAGTAATAGCCAGAGCCTTTCTGTGCTCTTGCATGATGAATGATTAATCAGATTTCCAGGATGAAGGTGTGCAGTATAAGGCTACCTTTAATTTGAATTTTCATCGCTTTTGAATTGTCATACAGAGCCATGTCTAAAAATAAAATCTTACTTAAAATAATGTGAAAGTCTTTAAATTTCATCTTATCCCATGTAGTGTGGCTTTTGGGCAGCAAATATGTTTTTTGGAAGGCAGTAATATCTAATTGAGGTTGTATTGAAGTTCAAGACACAGATCATAACTCCACACTAAGAATCACATTATGACAAAAGGTCAGCCTGCAGGCCATCTCCTGAATGACAAAGTCATCTTAATCTTATTACTCATTAATAGCTAAAAATTCTCAGGTTACAATTATGACCAAGTGGTTATTTGAGTCTCTCACTAAAGACAGAGTGACTTTGTATTGAACTAATGGTGTATTCTCACTGATCTTTAACTGAATGACAAGGCAGAGAGTTTACTTAAGGTTACCTTATCCTATTCTTGCCTCATGTGGAAGGTAATGTTTAAGCTCTTGATTGCCATCCTAGGCTTCAGAAGGTGTTGCGATTGATCTTAATTAGCATGTGGCCTTTTCCTATGATGTGCTGAAATGCATAATAATAAACTGTTTAAGTACACTACTTGATCTGGTAACATGCGCTCATCTTAGCTGAAGTGTATATTCCCTTAGAAGTCTTCTGTTGTGACAAAGAGCTGCCTTCGTCTGAACAGTTTCTGCTCAGATTGCACAGGAAAAAGAAACTGGCTCATTAAAATGTATTTTGTCATCTGTATGTAAATGCTATATTTTCAGGACCTGAAAATATAAGGAATTATTCAGAGCTGTCAGTAGGGGGAATGACTGGATGATTTAATTGGTCTCTTCCATGTCTAATTCTTAAGATTTCATGAATGCTGATGAAAATATAAATTAAGAAGTATGCAAAAATATATTTTGCACTCTCGTCTTTCGGTGGTTTGATACTTTTCAGTCAAGGACATAGAAATTTCATAATTGTGGCAACTGAAGAACAGATGTATTAATCAAGACTTTATGGGCAGAATGAAGGAATAAAAAGACTAAATTTGTCCTATATTCATTTCCCCACTTTTGCTTTTCTCTGCTTATGACCTTTACCCTATCTTCACTCTAATTTCCAGATAACATTTTAGAGCACAGTAAGGCTCTTTCATATGAAAACCGTTGAGAAAAAATATTCTTTTTTAAACTTGAAGACACAGTCTCAGGAAAGACTGTAATCACTATGCAGTTTTTAGATGTAAGAATGATTTTCTTACTCTTCAGGGAATTGCTGACACGTTTGATAAGAACAGATACCCAAGTGATACAAAGTCTTAGTAAGTTGTCATTAGCTATCTGATACAGTTATCTACCTTTCAGATTTTTTTGTGTGTATTTATTCTGTAATTTATCCCAATGAGTAAAGCAGGCAGCTGCAGACCTGTCATGAAAGTAGTCCCTCTTTTGTCTTGAGGGTAGCCTTTCCACAGAATTCATACACTGGCAGCTACTGGAGAGGCATACTATTTTGTTCAAGGAGTCTGAAAGACTTTGTCATTCACGTTAAGGAAAACTATTAAGAACATATGCTTTCTTTATTTTTCTTGGTGGCTAGTACTGTATGCATTTAAGTTAGGCTTTTTTTGTCTGCTTTAATTGCATGTGTCTCTGTATGGAAGACAGGTCAGGACTGATTATCTTTCTATAATTGTTGTTCTTTACAGGGAATAAAATTATTCCTGTTCATTTTCCGAATTTCATTATTACTTCTGGGTATTGTAAAACAGGCTCGATGAATCTTGTTTTCTATTCTCTTGATACTTGCTTACAGTAGAGATGGAATAATACAATCCATATTTGAAACTGGATGCATGTCCCTTGCATGTATCTTTATCTTATTCAACTACTTTTGAACCTACTGTATCTTCTCCTTTCTCATTTGCGTTATTTGTATATGGCAGATAGAGTCATCTTGGACAGCAGTGTCCTTTTTTGACAACTTTGCTGAGAATGCAGTCAACATGCTCACTACAGAATTTGCTTTTCACTGTCATATCCCCGGCAGTATGATTTTTCTCTGCATCATGTTAGGAATTACACATTCTTCAAAAAGAAATCCGTAGCACACTCTGTGTGATACTGTCATTTCTACCCAAATGGGAATTACCACTGCAAATATGACCAATGTCTTAATGTCCAAAGGCTGCATAAGGCACCATGTAGAAGGAATGTATTAAGGCAGATCCCTTAGTTTCATTCCATGTTAAGTATTTTTTTAAGTCTTTTCACATAGAATTCCTTCAATGTTAAGTTTAACTGTAATTCAGCTTTAATTTTTTTGATACCTACATGTGTGGCTAAGTTCTCCTCTTACGTTGTCTAAAATGGCTCGTTTAATTTTGGCTCGTTTAATCAAATAGTTCATTCCAGTTGTAGGTGTTTTTAAATCAATGAACCCCCTACATATTTAATAACTGAAAGCTGTGATAGATACCTTGAAATTGTGGAGTTTTATAAGTTAATGAATTATAGATTTCCATATAAAAATGTTATCAAAACTTAAAGTAAACTTCCTGGGAGTTATATAATAATTACCGTGCCATTTTTTAAACTAAAGCACAGATAACTTCAAATACTAAGACTCACTACCTAGATTCTAGAGCAATAATTATTACCATGATCTTTCTCTGCTGTCAACAGAGGGAGAAAAAGAACAGAGGATATGTCGGTACTTTCTGTGGCAAAATAGTTCTTACCCATTTTTCTTTCCTTTTGCATATAATCTGCATATCAGAAAAGCTATCTAGTATTTGTTATCTATATCAATATTACATTTCATAGGCTATTGCAAAACTGTATTCTCTTTTCACTGCGATTTAATATCCACTCAGGTTTTTTCCCCGAGTATAAATATATTTTTCCTTCTTCAATGCAACAAGCTATTCACTTACTATGAAACTGCAGGAGGGCTAAGTGTTTGCATGACATTTGTCAAAAAAAAAAAAAAAAGGAAAAGGAAAATAATGCAATTGGAATCAGCTGCCTTGCTGCAAAGGCCATGTGTCTAAGGTAAAACCTGTATGAAAGATGAGATCATTCCCTAGCCTTCATTTCAGTGTACACATTCACATCTGAAATACAATAGTCTTGCCTTGACCAAGTTATTCCCTAATGTGTTTTGGTATTCATTATATTTGTGCTACAGCAATTGGTGCATCAGCTCTTCTAGCCAATTAACTCCAAATAAATCTAAATGTTTATCATTGTTCCTATCTCATTTCTGTAGCTGGGGAGTGCAACTCTGACAGCCTTCCTGAAATCATAAGAACAAAGCTTTCAGAGGAACAGATACAAGGCAGCCACATCAGGGATTCTCAGACCTGAAATGCTTGTAGCATTAAAGTACTTGAGCTGTTTCTGAAGTTCTCGTGTCTCAGCAGTTGCTGTGGGTGTCCTGGTGCACTGCTGCTGAGGGAATACCGGCCAGCACTTGTGTGATCTTTGGCCTGCTTGGACCAAAGCCGGTTCTGTGGCCTAAGCAAAGGACTGAGTTGTAGTATTTGTTCTCTGAAATTTAGTAGGCATGGTTGGAGTCATTTTCTCAGGTTCTTTCTGAAGTAAACCTGTCTAGTTCACCATAAACATCCAGATAAGATAATTAGCATACAGTATTTATAGATATTTTCCAAGAATGCACTATGCTACTTTTTAATCTTATGTTCTGTCAAGAGGCCAAGAAAACTGAGTCTTCAGTTTTCTCATGCTGTTTTCAGGTATAGCTATATGGATCAGAGGCAAAATGTCACTTCTTTGTCAAGAGTCTCTGAGGTGAATGTAGGAAGAGAAACGTGGAGAATTAGATACAGCTTACGACCAGGAGCTTAAATTTTTTTTTGTCAGCTCTCTGCAGCTGCAATTATGATGACCTTTCAAGTTTATGGATCGTACTGGCAGAGGTATTTGGCAAAAACACATGAGCATCCTAATGTGGAATACTTGGAATATGAAGCATAAACATTTGTTACACTTCATTACAACGTGAGTGTTTTTTTTCTCTCTGCCCAACAGTTAAGAGACTTTATATTGAGAGAAGGTAGGAAAAAAATGCAAAATCCATCATGTATCTAATTTGTTCACATAATTAATACAATTATTGAGACTGGACAGTTCCACAGCCACAGGTACTTGGCTGTTTGTGCATCCCATAAGCAGCTAGCCCTTATCTTCATGCAGTCATAGTAAGTCTACATGCAAACTGAATTCAGAGTTACAATCTATTCTTCCATCATGTGTGATGCGTTGGGCTCCCAGGTCTTCCTGAAAGCTGGCCTGATCTGTTAAAAATAACCAATAACTTTGTCCAGCCAATGAAAGCGTATCAGCCAGGACCTCTTCAGTTTCAATATTTGTTAGGGTTGTGCTTGTACTAATTGATATAACATCAACATTGTTACACTTGTTCTTAGTTTTATTTATTGCCTACTTAAATTTGTACAAAAGAATCACCTATATTCTTTGGCAGCTTCTGGGGTACATAAGAAAAAGCCTTAGGCTGGATGTAACATTTTCAAGTTCTGAGTTTCAAATAAATTCATCATGAATTCACTTTCCTTTTCTTTTAAAAAACCACGAGAGAACTGTTAGAGCTGAGATGACTTCCCTGCTACAAATACACTGAGTTCAGAACAAAATGAGCTTGTAGGATCCTACTGAACTTGTAGGATCCTACTGAACTTGTAGGATCAAGCTGCCTGTACATAATTTTCTTCAGGGCAGGCTTGAACAGCACTACGAAGTCTCAGATCACAAAATGTCATTACTCTATACAACAAAATAGATGTAGAATAACTTTTTTGCAATTTTTTTTTTTTCAGTTTCTTCAAGTCTACATGATTTCTGCCTGTGTTAGGAGGAGCAGCTGGTAAAACTGCCTGCACTCCAAAGATGAAAGATTTCCCAAGCATCCACACGTACTGCTGACTAAAACCTACCTCTAGGTCCTGAAGCATTTAAGTATGTGATATGGATTTTGCCATTCTTACAAACGAAGAGGCCCAGACAACAAGCACTATTGCTTTTGGGGGGATGAAAGACTAATGCTTATGGAGAAAGTTCTATTTTGCTTAGACTAAATAATGGTCTTCAGTCTTATACTAAATGAACTTTACCCTATTTTTAGCAATAAAAATCTTTCAATGTTATTTCTATGTATGCTAATAGACATTTTCGTCCTATAAAGATTCATTCTCAGTGTTGTGCAAGGTGCAAAATGTAAGAATTTCCAAGGCCTTACAGTTATAAAGCTAGACACAAGTGAGAAAAATAGAATTGTCTGGTGAGCTTGGTGAGGAGGTAGCAAGTCCAAGGAAGATCACTTGGTCTGAAATTGTTAACTGGAAGTACAGGTGGAAAAGGAGTTTGACACTTAAACTGTGCTGCCTCTGAGAAGCCCGTTTGCTGGAAATTTGCAACAGACCAAATGAGTTGAAACTGTCTTCTAGTTCATTATTATTTAATGGATATTCTTAAAATTAAGGAGCGTGGGTGGTTTTTTTACAGTGAATAGTCCTATGCGAGCAAGTATATTTATATGCAATGGTGCTAAAGGATCACAGAATAGCTGAGGTCGGAAGTTTGCAAGTTCAACTCCCCTGCTCAAAGCAGGATCAAGTAGAGCAGGTCACTCAAGTTGCATTTCCATATATTTTGTTCACCCTGCTTTGGTCTTTTTTCAAGAAAAAAGAAAGATTTTAAATACAAGTACTTCTAACAAAACCAAAGCCTTGTAAAAAGGATGTATGAGTGAGAGGAGAATTAATCCTTTATTAATGAACCCTGTGGTTCTTGCACTTTATTATGCTTGCCTGTGTTTACTAGACGGCTTTAAGTAACTTTATTTTGGAGTTATCTTATCTATGATTAGCATAAATTCTGCACCGTTGGTGTGAATACCAGTATCAATACTTACTGAGGTAGATAGTTTTTTCACATGGCCTTTGCTTTGGAATTGCTAAATATGCAGCCAGAAGTTCAAGTGCTCATCATTTGAGGTTAACTTGAAACCAAGCTGTGGTTGTTAGGGCTTATATGTAAAGTAAATAAAAAGGATCCTGGCCATCTGATATTACCTGTTGTTTTCCTTGTACCTCCTGGCATAAACAAAGGCTCTTAGCCACATGATACCCTTTCTGTTCTCTTTTCCTGAGGCTTCTCAGGACACTGATATTGCTGCCTATAACAATGTGATGAAATATTGTTAAGATAAGGATTTTAAATGTCGTATATTGTACTCTTCCCATCTTAAATGTGAAGACATATGTGGAAAAATTTCCTCTCTTTATGATTATGATTAGGTTCTCTTTGTGCATGGTGTTACTGGGGGGAAAAAATAGAAATTGCCAATATGAAAATGCAGTGGCTATATTTATCGCTGCCTTAATACATCTTAGCAGTAAGAAACAAATGCACTTTAATAATCCAGGTAGCTGGATCTGAAAAACTTATTTTTTTTATTTTCCTATGTTAATTTTGAATTTTAAGCTTAGATAATGTAGAAAATAATAGAAAAATTCAAATAGTTAAGGAGGCTTGAAGCTTTTATTGTTCTTTGAAAGGTGAACAGTATTTTACAATTAATAGAGGATGTGAAACACAGTAGAGAATCTATTTGTTTTTTAAAGTACTTTGGCAGTGGCAGTTATTTTTTAAAATACAGAGGTAAGATGTATTAATTTATTTGCTCAATAACTTGTCTTTCACAATCTTATTTATCTGTATAGGACCATATTAGGTTAACTGAGGATAGAGTTTGGTTTCAGAGGGTTTTTTACTAAGTTTTATAACATACTTTTAAACTCTTGGATAATCTGCTCAGCTGATTAAAAAAACAGTTGTTATACTCAGCTCTGGTTCATACTTTCTGTCACTTAGTGACTATTAACATTTGTAGGTTGCTGTTCTCTAAAATTTTGGGCAATCTCTTAACAGCTATTCCTTACATGATCCTTTGAAATATTTCTGCATGTTAAGCCAGTGGAGTGTGTATGGATATACAAACAAGCCTCCCTCTCAGAGGGTAAGTATAGTAATTAAGATATAGATCAGTAAGATAAGATAGTAAGTAATATCTATCTGTAAATCTGTATTATAACAATAGTTCAGTAATATCATAGAAGATAGAATAATAAAATCATAGAAACATTTAAAATCATAAGGTCCAACCATTACCAAACACCACCAAGTCCACCACTAAACCATGTCCCTAAGCACTATATATACACATTTTTTAAATACCTCCAGAGGTGGTGACTCCACCACTTCCCTGGGCAGCCTGTTGCAGTGCTTGACAATCCTTTTGGTGAAGGGTTTTTCCAATGTCCAATCTAAACCTCCCCTGGTGCAGCTTGAGGATTCGTCTCATTCTATCACTTGCTACTTGGGAAAAAGGACCAGTGCCCACCTCCTTTCAGGTGCATGTGTAGAGCAATAAGGTCTTCTCTCCAGGCTGGACAACCACAGCTCCCTCAGCTGCTCCTCATAAGATTTTTGCTCTAGACCCTTCACCAGCTTCATTGCTGTTCTTTAAATGCACTGCAGCACCTCAATGTCTTTCTTGCAGTGAGGGGCCCAAAACTGGACACAGTATTTGTCCTGCAGCCTCACCAGGACCAAGACCAGGGGGTTGACTGCTTCCCTCAATCTACTGGCCACACTATTTCTGATACAAGTCAAGATGCTTCTTGGCCTTCTTGGCCACCTGGGCACACTGCTGGCTGTTGGCCAATACCCCCAGATTTTTTTCCACCAAGCAGCTCTCCAGCCACTCTTCCCCAAGCCTGTAGCACTGCATGAAGTTGTTGTGACCCCAGCACAGGACCCAGCACTTGGCCTTGTTGAACATCTTAACATTGGCCTCAGCCACTCAATCCAGCCTGTCCAGATCCCTCTGTAGAGCCTTCCTGCCCTCAAGCAGATTAACACTCCTGCACAACTTGGTGTCACCTGCAAACTTTCTGAGGGTACACTTGATCCCCTCATCCAGACCATTGATAAAGATACTGAACAAAACTGGCCTCAATAGTGAGCCCTGGGGAAAACCACTTGTGACCGGCTGTCAACTGGATTTAACTCCATTCACACCACTCTTTGGTCCCAGCCATCCAAACAGTTTTTCATCCTGCAAAGCACACGCCCGTCCAAGCCACTGACAGCCAGTTTCTTCAGGAGAATGCTGTGGGAAGTGGTGTCAACGGCTTTACTAAAGTCCAGGTAGACAATATTGATAACCTTTCCCTCATTCACTAGGTGGTTCACCTTGTAATAGGAGACAAGGCTAGTCAAGCTGGACATTCCTTTCATTAACTCATGCTTACTGGTCCTGACCACCTATTTTTCCTGTTCATGCTATGCAATAACATTCAAGATGATCTGTTCCATAACTTTCCCTGGCACCAGTTCCTTCTTGTTGTAGATTGGTACCACATTTACTAGTCTGTAGTCAACTAGAACCTCCCCAATTAGCCAGGACTGCTGATAAATAATTGAAAATGCCTTGATGAGCTCTTCCACTGGCTCCCTCAGTGCTGTTGGATCGTTCCCACCAGCCCCATAGATTTGTGTATGTCTAAGTGGTGTAGCAGGTCACCAATAATTTCCACTTGGATTATGAGGGTTTCATTCTGCTCCTTGTCTCTGTCTTCCAGGCAGACTGGGTACCCTGACAACAGTTGATCTTGGAATTAAAGACTGAGGCAAAGAAAGCAGTAAGTGCATCACCTTCCCTTCATCCTTTTTCACTATGTTTCCTCTTGCACCAAATAAAGGATGAAGATTCTCTTTAGCCCTCCTTTTGTTGTTAATGTATTTATAGAAACCTTTTTTATTGTCTTTTATGGCAGTAACCAGATTAAGTCCCAGTTCAGCTTCTAATTTCCCTGCATAACGTCACAACATCTTGGTAGTTCTCCTGAATGGCCTGCCCCTTCTTCCAAAGATCATAACATTTTTTTATTTTTTTATTTTTTTTCTTATTGAGTTCCAGTTAAAGCTCTCTTTTCAGCCAGGCTGGTCTTCTTCCCCACTGGGTCATCTTTCAGCATGTGGGGTGACCTACTGCTGTGCCTTTAAGATTTCTTTCTTGAAGAATGTCCAGCCTTCGCCCTTCAGGTCTGCCTCTGAAAGCACTCTGCCAAAAAGGCCCCAAAACAGGACAAAGTCTGCCCTCTGGAAGTCCAAGGTGGAAGTTCTGCTAACGCCCCTACTTACCTTTCCAAGAACCAAAAACTGTAATTTCCTAATCACTGTGTCCAAGACAGTCTGCAGTCCATGGTGAGCAAGAGGCTGCATGGCCCTAGTTACTGGATGAGCTTAAACCATGACAGTCCCCCATGAGAAAAGGGGCTAGCAATTGTGAGACTTCTCCCAGCTGCTTATAGAATATTTCTACTGCCTCTTCATCCTGGCTGGGTGATCTGTAACAGACTCCCACCATGATAGCTGCCTTGTTGGCCTTCCCTCTGATTCTTACCCATAAACAGTCAACCTTTCACTGTCTAGAGGCATTATTAAGCTCTAGACAGTCAAAACTCTCCCTAACATACAGGGCTACACCACTGACTCCTTCCTTGCCTATCCCTTCTGAAGAGCTTATAACCATCCACTGCAGTGCTCCAGGTCTGTCAGTCATCCCAATATGTTTCCATGATTGCAATTATATCACAGTTTTCCAGCTGGCTGGAAAAGGAGTTGGCTTCCAACTCCTCCTGTTTGTTGGCCATGCTGTGTGCATTGGTGTCAATGCATGTCAACTGGGCTGTTGATCCCACACCTTTTTTGGAGGAGAAGCCCTAATTCCCATGTGACTGCTCTCAGGCACTTCTGTGTTTTCCAATGCAACAACATCTCTTGGGTTTTTGCTGCACCATGAATCTCCATCTCCCACCTCCACTGAGTGTGCCTTAGTAAAGAAACACTTAAAATGTCCTCCAGTGTACTCAGCACATTGTAGAGCAGACTGAAGGACCTTGCAACCACACCATCCCTCAAACGTTGGCATGCTGCCCCATGGCTTATCACCAGTGAGCCTGGTTTTACTCTTTTCCCCTTCTAAATCTAGTTTCAAGCTCTTTCAATGAGCCCTGCTAACTTTTACACAAGATTCTTTTCTTCTTTGAGAAAGGTGTACCCCGTCTATCACCTGCAGGTCTGATGTTGTGTAGACTGACTTATGATCAAAACCCCAAAATTCTGCCATTGACATTAGTCTCAGAGACAGGTATTAATCAGCTGGTTCTTCCTGTTTCTTCCCTCATCATTCCCTGCAACTGGAAGGATAGAGGAAAAAATCATTTGTGCTCCTGATCCATTAACCAGTCATGCCAAGGTCCTGATATCTCTTTCAATTGACCTTGGACTTCCTATTGCAACTTCAGCACTTCCTACACGAAAAATCAATAATGGATAATAGTCTGAGGGGCATACCAGGGTAGAAAGCTTTCTCGTATCATCTTTAACCCAGGCCCCAGGGAAGCAGCACATTACCTGATGGAGGTCAGCAGATTGGGCCTTTTATTTCTGTCAGAAGAGAGTCTCGTATGAAAATAACTTGTCATTTTTCCTTAATGGAAGTGGTTTTGATGCAGGGCATAGGCCAAATTAACCTTGGTGACATCTCCAATCTGGATGGACCATTGTCCTTGTCATTGTTTGGTGCCACTTGAAGACACTTTTACTTATTGTTCCAGGGCACCTGGTCACAGAGGAGATGTGCCTGCTGCACCAGGCAAGAACTTGTCATCATAGCCCCTATCCCTTAAGTCACCGCATGCTGCTGGAGGGAGACAGGATAGGGAATGCTCCATATCATAGAATCATGGAATCATCCAGGTTGGAAGGGCCCCTTAGGATCATGGAGTCCCACCATCAGCTTAACACTGCAAAAACCACCACTACACCATGTTCCTAAGCACCATGGCTACCCGTATCTATCACGTGTCATAAAATCATAGATTCATAGAATAGTTTGGATTGGAAGGGACCTTTAAAGGTCATCTAGTCTAAGTCCTCTGCAATGAGCCTGTTTGCCTGTTGGGCCTGTCCTAGGGATGATAGGCTGTGTTTCCAGTAGTCAATCTCCTTCTCAGAATGCCCTGATACTCCTCAGACTCACCTGTTCCTGAAGCTCTGGCACTGAGCACAGGAGCTCCTTCACCCAGGCACAGCTCTCACAGGTGAGCTTCACCTTCCCATCAGACTTCTGTCTGGGAAGTTGCACCAGTCAAGTTGTTTAGAGAGGACATGGCCTTCTGCTGGGCAGATACCATTGCTACCTGACAGAGCCAGCAGAACTACAGAGTCCAGCCACATGAACTGTGGTGCAGTGCCCTATTTGCCCATCCTGCTTGCTCAAGCTCCCCAGCGGGTTCTTTTATGGTGAGGGGACTTGCTTGCTATCCTTTCTGGCCCCCCCTGAGTCTCCTCAGTCACTCTTGCCCAAGCTGCGGGTTCCTGGTGGGTCTCTTGTTTCCCCAGGGGTGTCCCCAGGTTGAGGACCGCCCCTCCAGCACACAGTGGTAGAGTGCTCCTCTGCTCACCTCTGTGACTGAACTCCAAATAGTAATGGCACTAGCCTAATTCATTATGCAGTAAGGTTAATTGCTGTGGCTGATGTGGCTTCGAAGCCTGAGGTGTGAGAAGTTAGAAACTGATTAACGAACTGAGAATTCAGGAACCTCTGGAGGGTAGCAGACACATGGCTGAAGAGTTAGGTAGAACATACCAAGTCTGTAATTACTCTATCTATCGCCTTTTCTTTTGAAGGGGAAAGATATGCATAACCAAGATCTGCCCTTTTGCTAAAGGTAGACTGAAGTGATTTTTGGCCTAATTAGTGAGAACCTCTGGTTTCTGTGCAAAGGTTGTTTCTGTATATTCCTTGGACACATTTGCATAGATCATCCCCCTTTTAAAGATTTTTCTTAAAAAGAAAGAAGGTAATGAAACTTAACTCTTTGCACAAAGCAACTTTGTAAAACTAATTTTGGAGAACTTGAGGCTCGTATCTAGCTCTAGGCAATCCTGCTTCAGCAGGGGAGTTGGACTAGATGACCTCTATGGTCCCTTCCAACTCTAAAAATAATTCAGTGAAATTCAGTATGTCTCCAATTTATTCAGAGAAGCTTGAAAGTTTAATATTAATATAATTAGTCAGTTATATAAAAAAAACAAATAAAGACTGTTGATAATAGGGGGGAGATTCGGAGGGGGAGAGGGGATGTGTGTTGCAGCATTAAATTTTCTCTCCATGGAGGATTTGTCAGGTAGAACCAATCTAGTATTGAAGTCTTACATTTTGAAAGCCTCCAAAGTACTGGTGTGTAAGAAAAACTATCTTCTCTGATAACAAGAGAAAATCCTGACCTTAGAGAGTAAGGATTATAGAAACTATTTTTGAGCATTGTGCAGTTTTAGATCTCTTGTTGAAAGTTATCAGTAGTAGTGTGGAATGAGAGATTTCCTGAGAAAATCCTAAAATATTAACCATTTCTTAACTAAAGAACAGCATGAACTTTCACAATGTTGCACAGTGTGATTTATTTTTTTTCTTATATAAGTATATAGGATAGAGGATAGAAAAAGGTATCAAAACAAATATTTGATTTTTCAAATGGTTTGTGATTGCAAGACAAATGATGCAATCTGGGGGAAAAAGTCCCAACTCACTGTAAGATGCAGATACGATAAATCTCGATAGGCTCAATGAACACTGCAGATGGGTGGAAGTGTTGTACAACACTTCCAAGGGCTGATTGGTCCGTTCCTTCCTTAACAAAATGCAAATATGCCAGATATTTGAGAAAAATCTGTAGTATCAAGGCACCTGGAAAACTTATTTTTTGAAATCTTGAAAAGGAATTCCAAGCAATAAATGAAAAATTGCTGAAGATAATGTTGAACTTTTTAACTGAAGACTCTAACACCTTGGCAGATAAAACAAGGTGGAAAAACTGGGTAAAACTACAAAAGGAAGTGCACAACTATTGTGTGCTTGAAGGAAGCAGTTGTCATTAATGTTCTTTTACCCTGTCTTCCAAATCAGTAAATAAAACTTCCTTCTGGTATCCACAGAAGTGAAAAGAAATGAAATGGTTCTGTAATCACTGGTCTCAAATAAGCCCTGCTTCTTGTGGATTAAAGTTGAAGTGAACAAAGCTTTTTCTATGGCTGGGCCATAGCTTTTCATCCCATTTAGATTATCTGATATTAGATAAGCAATCAACTGAATGGTTTTCCCTCTGTTGGAGCGCGAGAAGACTGGTTTCACAGAATTTTTGTGAGTTCCTTAGTTTTTTCATCAGCTGTGGCTGAACTTGGCCAGAGTATTCAAAGGTTATCACAGGATCTTGGGCACACATTTCCACTAAATTCAATTTCCTAGGAAACCAGAATAGTAATTTTGAAGAGTAAGTAGATGAGTGTTCTAGTTACAATACTCTTAGGTGATGAGAACCATCTAAGAAAAAAACAAAACTCTATCTACTCACTGGAGTTATTCCAGCTGAATTAACATTGGTATAGATAGTAGTTTACTTAAAGCAGTTGCTGCACGCTTATTTGGATTGATAAACTAAACTAATAATGGTCCTTACAGAAGAATGGAATCAACTGATGAAGACTCAACCTATACAATATTAAAATGTTTAGTTAAAAGACAATCTCTTGGATAATTCACAGTCTAGGCTGTATTCAGAGTATGTGATTTTCAAGAAAGAGTTTCCATTATGTTGGTGGTAAATTCTGAATTCCTCAGATTGAAAACACTTACCTAGAGAAGGAAGAATATCTGAAAATTATATTCTTATCAAATGTTCCAATCTCCATAGAAAAATTTAATATGAAGAGTTTTTGTTAACGGGTCCTGTGGATCTAAGCTTAAAGGTTGTAAAAGAAATAGCTGCAGATTTTTTTTAATTATGTTTACTGTTTTCCTTCAATTATCCTATGTGCTTTGAGGAGATATATTTGATGCTATGTAGCAGTCTTCAGAAATCATCTGATAGAATCTAGAATGAGATGTCAAAGGATGGACTTAGTGTTTAGAAAAGTTGACATAAATTTTGAAATCATAACTGTCAAAAGGAAAACTGAAGCCCTGATAATTATGCCAGCAATGAAGTAAGTATAAGAGGAGCCTGGATTTTAAATGTCTGCATGCACCAAGATGAAAGAGTTCATATTAAAAAAACATGGTTATATCTTTTTCTGACAGCCTTTCAACAGTACAAGCATCAGAACCTAATCCTACATCCAATGAGGTGGTGTTTTAATATTTTATTTCTTGCTGGTCTTGCTGTTTAAGCGTTCTTACTTCTTTTTAAAGCGTTTCTCTATTTGTTAAAGTAGGCTGTTATACATAAAAATCGTTAGTTTGGGTTGTTCCTGAGGAAACCTGGGTGTCTCTGAACCTACAAGTGTTGTGGAATGAGAGAAAAAGCCAGGTTCCTTACCCATCTGACTGTGGCAGACTAGTGTGTGTAGCAGGTTTTTTGAGTGTCCTCTTTCAAAAAGAATTACGTGTTGCAAAGTGATAAATCTGGAACTGACTTGAAGGACATAACTTGCCAAAAGTCCCTCTCTAATGGTAGCTAGAAACCAGCCTATTTTCCTTTCTGCAGTCTTGACTTACAGTTAAGTGGCTTCTTGCCCCAGTTTTATGTACCTGTGGATCATCTCTGTTGCTTGATGATTACCACTATTCATGCCTACTTTATTGTTTTACTGTAAGGCAGTGGAGCAAGGGAAGGGAAAATGTCTCTAGTCAGTATTAGAAGAGCCTGGCATGAAAGTATTTTTAGTTATTCTTCCTTAAATGGACTACTGGTTATATAAAATAGTATATGTGGATAATAAAGTTTTGGAGGACTGAAGCCTATCTGTTTGTTGCTATCAATTTTGATGACCGTCACTTTTAAGGAGCTGGCAGAGGTACAATGACATTTAGAGCAATCAGGCTGTTGGAGCAACTTGGTGTCAGTAGGTCATCTTGCTCAAGCACCTAGCATCTAGCAGGCCACTTCAATCACTAAGTCAAAGTCGGGCCTTGATCTTGCCAGACTAATTTTGTTGCTGATTTATGTCAGATTTTCTGACAACTTGAAATATGCCATTAAATTTTTGCAGGTATAAAAATCAGATGTACTAAAAAAAAACAAAGCAAACCAAAAACCACCAAACAAACATAATTTAACAAGACATTATTTTCAGCCCACTAAAAAATAGCTACTGGAAGTAGCCTAAAAGGTTACTGGCAGTAACCTCAAACTGGAAATGTATTTGCTGTTGGCATGAAGTATTTAGCAGCCATTTCAATGTAAGTGGCATCCTTGATGATTTTTTCTGCTTTCTTCATAATTTTAAACATTTTTTTTCCAATTTCCAAGAGTAACTACAAAGGTAATCTTAAAAATAGTGATGAAAAATATCTTCTTTATTCCATTCTCAGTCTTCAAAATGTCAAGGGGAGAAAAAATTACTAACAAAATTAAAGAAGCTCTAGGAGGCTATGTATCTGAACACCTGCAGTATTGTTTTAGAAACCTTTCTATCGCATGGTCTGTCTGGTTCCTTCTGAATACGTGCACATGTGGTTTTTACTTAAAGATTAGAATTACTCCTGTATAGAAGTAAATGTTCTGGAAACCAGGTCTGTGCAAGATCAGCTTTCAATTTTAAAGAAATTGAGGCTGCAACTAATAGTACAGTAGCACGTGCTTGAGACATTACTAAGCCCTCACACTGACTGTGTAGGAAGTACTATGTGATTTTTTCCTTAATGCCAGATAAGCTTATCTATTCTGGTTATACAAGAAAATGACTGAACTACTCAAGAGTACTTAGAAACATTGTCCTAAGCTCAGCTGTAGAGAATGCTGATGGGATCAATACTCTGACCCAATGTAAAAAAGTAAAAATCAAACATTTGAAACATAGGTTGTTTGACCTAATTTTATTATAAGCTGTTTTGCTCGGCTTTCTTACACAATGAAATAATAACTCTTGCAAATTAATGTAATCATTGCAAGGAGGTAGCATGCCCACTGGAAGACTAAAGACTAAGAAAATCAAACCTTTTTTTGAGGAAATAGGTGGAAATAAAAGCCACCTGTAGCTGAAAGAACTACTCAGATAGTGTATACTTTGTTGATACTTTCGTCCTGATGGTACTGAATCATTCTGGAGAGCTGACTCAGCTATCTTGTTCCTCTTCATCAGGCAATGAAGTGTCCCTCTAGTAGATCTTGGTGTATCATGTCACATCTCAAGACATAAGGTACTTGACAGCGGCTTTATCTGGGATGTTACAGTGGTTGTTTTGCACCAACTGTGAAGGCTCCTTCAGACTTGTCTAGCAATGTGAAAAATCACTTATTTTATTGTCAGGCAGCAGATCTTCAGTTTAATGAGAAAAGATACTGAGCTGATTTGATGCTTTCTTGCTTGTCCTACATCTCTGAGAAATTCCTTTCTGGGTCTACAGCTGTTTTAGAAATAGTCTTACAAAGGCAGTGCAAAGAGGTAATGTTTTTCCAAGTGAAATCATAGAATCATAGAATCATTTTGGTTGGAAAGCCCTATAAGATCATTGAGTCCGTGATTCTAGTACTCTGAATTAAGTGCGAAACAGATTTCTTTAGAATAGGTTTTCATCTGAATCTAATCATCTTCACTACAAGATTGCATTTGAGTCTAATCTACTTCAAATGTGTGTGTGTGAGTGGAAACTACATCAGGAAACCATGGATCTGCAGAAAATTTAATGTTTGATTTTAATTTGTTAGTCTGAAACCCTAATTATCTATTCCCTTCTAGACTAACACCTATCTTGTTCGTCTTGGGTAACAGAACTCTTCGTAAGATATCATGAAAAGCTATAATAGCATTTGCTCACATTTATTCATGTGCAAATAATCTGTTCCTCAGCCCCTAAGCTTTTCCGTGTCAGACCTGACATTTATGGATGACAAGTTTCCACTTTCTAATTGTCAGCTTTCTCTAGAACTGCTTTTTCTCTTAGGAATGCTTATATTTAGTGATTTCACTTTTGCTGTCTGCCATGCGTTTTTTCAAAGAGGCACCCTTTTTTAATGCAGAAAATATAGAAGTATTTTTTAAAATTGTTTAACCAAATAATACAAATGACCATACTAGAAACTTCAGAAATGTTTTAAATTATTTCTTCTGATATGTTATCAGCAATTTTCATTTAGTGTGGATCTTGCTCTGACAATTGTCTGTCACTTTATAAACAAAGGTTTCAATGTCCATTTGCTATTGTGGATTAACATTGACAGAAGTGGACATCATGTACTCTGGTGCTATTTCTGTGATGATGTGAACAGATGGCCTGACATCTATGATGATGTGAATAGATAGCCACCTTCTTTGTGTTCTGCATTGCAAGGTAATGGGTTATTCACACGGAAGTGCTGGGGGTACATTACCCAAGGGTCTGACGGAGAAGTTCAGAAGTTCCCTGAAACCAGTGCATTAGACTGGATGTACACTGCACTGCAATGTTTGGTGCATTCTAAGAGGACACGGCATAAAAGCTGATGTTTAGTTCAAAATTTTAATTTCACAAGTATTTCTGTTGTGGGACAATAAAGTTTGGTTAGCCTGTCAGCCAAAACCCAATTTTCATTATATTATCTCTCTGAATGTCGCTCCAGACTGTTCCAGGAGATGCCAGAGAAACTTTGTTTGTAAGCACAGGCCATGAGAGACTGGGTAAAAATACATTTATAGACCGGTAAGAGAGTTTTTCAAGCAGTTGGGGAAATGTTTGACCCTGGATATATATATTTCATTGGAAGTACTGTGTGGAAAAAATATTTGGACTTTAAACAAGTATGTATGAGCTACTTAAATACAACACAGAGCTGAAAGATGAGGGATTCTGTATATTGATGGAGTTAGAAGATCAGATTATCCTGTATCAGTGCAGTAATAAAGAAAGAGCAAACCAAGGTTGGTAGAATAGAGAATGGGAAAAGATTTTGTTAAAAAAGTTTTGTGAAACAGCTTCAGAAGACATGAAAGACACTCCTTCAAGAAAAAAAAAAAAAGAAAAGAATAAAAAATCCAAACCAAACTAACCAACCAACCAAACAAAAAAAACCTACAAACAAACAAACCCCTACCTAATTAAAAGTGTCAAATTAATTCCCAAAAAAACAGTGGTGCTACTTAAAGAGAAAGTATACTAGGGTCAAGCACCTGAAGTATACTCCAAGGCAGATTAAGATCACTCGTCACCAGAGTCTGCCCACTGGGCCATGTAACTACTGGAGTGGTTAACTACTACAGTCACTGGGGAGTGCTTTTGAGAGCACAGGATAAGACAAGCAGAAAAGCAACAGGCAGAAGAGACAGTAACAGTGCAAGGGAGCTGGGGCCACAGGCACCAGGATCTTGCCACAGGCAGAGAGAGGACTCTTTGCTGGAGCTTTGGAAGGGGCTATTGCTACTCCACCACACAGCTCCTTTTCTGGCAACAAAGTGGGGAAAGGGTTCTGCTTACCAACACAAATGCCAAATGTGATTGTAAGTTTTCCGTTCTGTCTCCTTACTAGTGTTTTAAAACATCATTATTCTAGTTTCAGCTCTAATAAAACCTGGCTCTGTAGTTGTCGTGAACACATCTCTTTTATTTCCTTGTCCACAGCCTAAAAAGATGTGTGTAGGATGCAGAGACTTCATCTGTCAGAAGCACAAGTGGAAACTCTAAGTAAAAATTGGGAAACTCCACTTTCCTTCAGCACAATCTTCAAGACTTTGCAGAGGACAAAATATAGAAAGAGGAAAATCGTGGTATGGCAAAGAGTGGGAGACTGCTAAGGAGCACCAGAAGCAAGCACAGACTTTCAGGTCTGAAGGAAAAAAGGATGCTCTGACCTGGCTTCTATCATTACCGTTATGATAAGAAAATTTAGAGAAAAACCATAAATCACCCTTGAAGACAGGAGCATGGGAAAAAATATTCTATTTTTACTTTCCTAATATCATGGAATCATGGAATTGTCAGAGTTGGAAGGGCTACCTCTGAACTTGTTCTGTTGCTATGAGGAACATTATGAGAACCACCTCAAGACTTTCTAATTCCACTTCTTGAGTCATAGTATATTGCCTGTTTCATAATAAATTGCTTCTGACCTGAGGCATGGCTTTGCGTTTGTACAAAGTGTCTTTTTCCCTTCAAACTTTGCAAGCTTTCAGGCCAACCGTACAGGCTTTGAGAATCTTTGAGAACACGTGACCTTGTTTGAGAAGCTTGATTAACCTCGGTTTCCACAGTTACGGTGCCAATAAAGGGAAGTGGAGTCCTCCTAAGAATAAAAGTACAAAACTCCAGTAACTGCACGGAACACAAATCAGAGTATGAAACTCTCTTTCCTTCTGCCAAAAAAATATAATCTTTAGTATGTCATGATGACTTACATACATTTGAAACTTACTTTATAGCTGACAGACACAATTGTTTCTAAGGTGATCACTAAGAGAAGTAAAAGAGACTGATCCCAGGCTACAGTGGTACCAAGATTAGAAATAGTGCTTTAACTAAACTGGTTTTTTAATGTGGATATAGCTGTATGGATATAACTATATAACCAAATTGCAGGTTACATAAACTACAGCGATAGCAACACACTTGTGCGAGTACAGAGCAAAAAGGAGAGCATACAGCTATTCCTAGCAGAGATGACTCTTGTGTTCAGTTTGTAAAGCCTGTTTCAGTTATCAGACAGAAAGGCAACAGATAAAAGCTTCAGAAATTTTGTCATTCGTAAGTGACAATAGGTGGATAATGTCACGACACCCAGGACTGGATCAGCAGAAAGGAAAATGGCTTCTGAGGTGTGTGAGTCAATGCAGGCAGGACGCAGGAACAAACACAAAACCATGGATTAAGGGCAAAGAACAAATTTAATCTCAATCCCTCATGGGTTGGGGAACCTCTGAAGCAGCACCAGGGCAAAGGCGGGCAAGCAGGGAGGACGCAGGCACCGTGGAGCAAGAGTCCTTATTAGCAAGAGAGTCCTTGTTACCAAGGGAGTGAGGGAGCGAGAGAGCTCC
>JAOQGH010000019.1:16957120-16970387 GCA_025769975.1 Gallinago jamesoni
TTTTTTGTGGTTGGACTCGATGATCTCTGAGGTCCCTTCCAACCACCACAATTCTGTGATTCTGTGATTCTGTAATTGACAAAAATTTAGCAATCATCTGAAAAGAAATAGATCAAAATAAAAATTACAGTCAGAGCAGAAACATGTTGAATGTATTTAATTTATGTAGAAATACTGAATGCAGGATTTGATTGTAAAACTGTGTATATTCACAGAGTGTAAGAGTAATTCATGTTGTGTAGGTGTAATCACCCAAGCCTACGTTATTACAAAAAAAAAGAAAAAAAGAGTCAAAACAAACTAGATCTTCAAAAGTGGTACTCTAAATTTGGGATTTTTTAAAAAATACAAAGAAAAAAATGAGAGGGGAAGGAACCTTTCATGCTACTCTGGAGTCTTTGAAAATGAGATGTGGAGGTTTTCCCCAGTCATTTTGAAAGTAGGAAAACAGGGAGGGACAATGACCTTTTGGAAATATATTTTCTAAAGTCATAATATGGATGGGGTGTTGATGAGACAAATGCATGGCTTGAATATTATGTTTTGGCAGTACAGCACTGCCTTTTAGTGGCATTCATAGGTGGTCCTCACGGCATGGATCGACCACAGGATTATTAACAACAGAAGTTCTGCAGAAATGGCCAGGGAGGGCAGGAAAGGGTTGTGTGGGAGTGGTTGTGTGTTTTGTGGGAAAAGGCCAGCAGAAATCAGGCTTGTGGCCATTAGTTGTTATGCGTATTTGTGTGAAATCTCAAATTTGAAGCAGCTGTTGGGCATGAATATGCCAGTGTGAGCTTTCTTTTCACTGATCTAGTCTATTGGTATATATCAAAAGGCAGCAGAGTGAAGCTAACTGAATAGTTTTCTTGCCGGATTTGGTTTTTCTGTCCCAGTTAACAAACCATAAGAAAGGTAAAAAACAGTACTTTGTATGAGAGGACTTAGTTTTAGGACACAGAAATCCTTGTAGAAAATTCTGGAACAGCTGAATTTCTGGGAATAGAAAATAAGTTGAGGTTTATGTTGTATTATTTTTGAAATTAAACATACACTGCCTGGAGTGATTAAACTTGGAATCTAATGCATGGTATTCAACAGCAGGAAATTGGAGTAACTTTGTTCAGCGTGGATCATTGGCTGTAGAACACACATAAGTCTCACACCATTTTTAAAACCCTTTTTTTTCTTAAAAAAAAATAATACCTAATGTATTGCTAATCCTGAAGGACAATACCTTAACTTCTGGCTGGCAAATATCAAAAATCAACAAAGCATTTTTAAAGCTATTCTGAGGAAATATCTGATAATAAATTAATAATACCCACTACATTTTTAGCATTAATTATGAAAACTATTATACTTTCTATGGAAATTTAGAAATTTTTTCTTGTAGTGTCAAGCATCACCAATGTCAAACTTAACAGTCCATCTGGGTATGTACATAAGTAAACTTTTTCTGGAATTTTGAACTCTTTCTTTGCAACAGCATATATTCACCATGAATGTTTTACATGTAACCATCAGAAAGCTGTGAAATATTAAATGCTATATCCACAGAATTGATAGAACCACGAAAACAAAAATTATTTTCCTCTCTTTTTTTCTCTCACGGTATGTATATAATCAGGAAAATATATATTCTATAGAATGTGCAAACAGGGAGCATTAATTACTTGTTATTTATAGAAGGTTGATGCATGAAAAGATTTAAGTATCATGGTTATGAAGACCTTCATCATCCATCATAAAAGGACAACATAACATATCCCTCAAAACTATAATACTAATTTAATATGGCATAAATATGACCTTCATTCTGTATTTTCTCCCAACAATTTAAAGTGCTTCATCAACATAACGATTTTGCATAGAAGATGATTTGGTGACAGATAGGAGAAGACATAGCTGGGTTGGGTCTGGTGTGTGAAGAAACACATTTGCCACCTGGAAAAGGTGGTCTTGCTTTCACCTTCTGATTTAAGACACAGAGCTAGCCTATGAAGTCAAAATCTTACCTTTAATCTGTGAACTTCTCTTAGCATTCACCCATGCAGCTGGTGTGTGTGTTTGGAATTCTTGCTGAAGTGAGACAGGTATGACATAGTCACCTCACCAGCTCAAGAGTAGAGTTCAATCACTGGTCATCACCTTCTCAGAAGGAGCTTAGCTATGGTATCCACCTGACAGAAACAGATGTCCTCTGCCCTCCCGAGAATGGATGTGGCAACCCAGGCAGAGCTCCCACAGAAACACGTGGCCATCCTGCTCTTGGGCTGCAGGCAGTGCCAAAGCCTTTCACTGGTAACGGGTGGCATCTGTGAGATGGCAGAAGTTAGAACAGCTGTGTGACAAAGTGGATGGTCTGCTCAGTCTGGTGGCAGAGCTAGGAGAGGAAGTTAAGGAGTCTAAGAGATAGACTGGTGGAATTGTACTCTGCCCTCCCTGAGACAGGAACAGGAACAGTCACAAGAAAAAAGCCAAGATCAAGGGGATCCTGCACCCTCCTGTGCCAGGTAGAAGGCAGTACCTTAAAGGAAAGAGTGAATGGATGAATGGAGGAAAGTCCATGCTCGGGACATCATGGACCTCCTTACCCATCTCACCTTCCCAGGTCTCTCTATACAATATGTATGAGGCTTTGGATGAGGAAGTCCAGTGAATGAAAGATATGGATGATGGTCTATTGACACTGGAGGTGTTGTGAAGGTCAGAAAGGCCTGCACGCTATACCATGACCACCTCTACAAGGAAGAAAAGATGTTAGAGAAAAGATAGTTGTAGGTAACACCTTTCTGAGGAGAACAGAGGGCCAAATATGCAGGTTGAAAGCTTAATTAGACACGGAGGCAACAAAGCAAACCTTGGGGTTGCTGTCTACCACAGGCTGCACAATCAAGGGAAACCTATTGACAAAGCCTTCTTAGTCCAGCTACAGGAGGTATCGCACTTGCAGTCCTTTATCCAGCTGGGCATCTTCATCTACCTTCACATCTGCTGGAAAAGTCGCACAGCAAACTGCAGACAAGCCAGGAAACTTCTGGAATGCATCGAGGATGAAAAGTCATGGCAGCCAGGTGAAGTCCCCAGTGTCTGGAAAAAGAGAAACATTGCAAAGGGTAGAAAGGATGACAGTGGGAACTACCGACCTGTCAGGCTCACCTCTGTGCCTGGGAAGACTGCGAAACAGATCCTCCTAGAAGCTGTGCTAAGGCACTTGGAGGATACGGAAGTGATTCAAGACAGCCAGCATGGCTTCACCAAGGGAAAGTTCTGCCTGACCAACCTACTAGCCTTCTGTGAATACATCAGTGCACAAAAGGAGAGCTATGGGTGTCATCTATCTGGAGTTCTATAAGGCCTTTGATGCAGTTTCCAATGACATCCATCTCTCTAAATGGGCAAGAGATAGAACTGATGGGTGTACTATTTGGCAAATAAGGAATTGGTTGCATGGTTGCATCCAGAGGATAGTGGTCAATGGCTCCATGTCCAAATGGAGATTGGTGATAAGTGGTGTCCATCAGTGGTCTGCACCGGGACCAGTACCTTTCAATATCTTCATCAATGACATAGACACCAGGATTGAGTGCACCCTCAGCAAGTTTGAAGGCAACACCAAGCTGAGTGTTGCAGTTGACATGCATGAGGGATGGGATGCTATCCAGTGGGACCTGGACAAGCTCAAGAAATGGGCCCCTGTGAACCTCATGACAACAAGGCCAAGTGTAGGGTCCTGCACTTGGGTCAGGGCAACCCCCAGTATCAATACAGAGTGGGGGATGAATGGACTGAAAACAGCCCTGCCATGAAGGACCTGGTGGATGAAAAGCTGGACATGAGCTGGCAATGTATGCTCACAGCCCAGAAGGCCAACAATATCCTGAGCTGCATCAAAAGGAGCATAGCCAGCAGGTCAAAGGAGGTGATTCTGACTCTCTACTCCCCTCTGGACTACTGCATACAGCTTTGGAGCCCTCAGCCCAGGAAACACATGGGCCTGTTGGAACAGGTCCAGAGGAGGGCTCCAAGAAAGATCAGAGGGATGGAGCAACTCTCCTACAAAGACAAGCTGAGTGAAGGAACTGGGGTTAATCAGTCTGGAGAACAGAAGGCTCTGGGGAGACCTTGTTGTGACCTTTCAATACTCAAAGGGCTATAGGAGAGAGGAGGACAAACTTTTTAGTAGGGCCTGTTGTGATAGGATGAGGGGCAATGGTTTTAACCTAAAAGAGGGCAGATTCAGACTAGACATAAGGAAGACATTTTTTATGCTGAGGGTGGTGAAACACTGGCACAGGTTCCCCAGAGAGATGGTAGATGTGCCATCCCTGGAAACATTCAAGATCAGGTTGGACAGTGCTCTGAACAACCTCATCTAATTGTAGATGCTCACTGAAGGGGAGCTGGACTAGATGACCTTTAAAGGTCCCTTCCAACTCAAACTGTTCTATGATTCTGTTCTGTGATTCTGTCTCTGAAAGTCAGTAGACAATTCTACATCTGCTTGACCTCAGTCCAGTGCCCTAGTCATCTTTTTTCCAGGACAACTCTAAGCAATCATTTTATCAAGAGAGTTTTCAATGTTATAGAAAAGTCACTTTTCTGTTTTGTGGGAAATAAGAAAAAGAGAGGCGTTCACTTTTTAAAAATATTAAGAATTTTCTCACAAAAACAACTTTAGATCCTACTGTGACCAGTTTTGGATTTGCCAAAAACCTCAATAGTTTATCTACAAATTGCCAGGTGCCTGGGTCAAATAGCAACATCTAAGAAATGTGGCCTAAATCTGGCCTCTCACATTCAACAGTACTATGAGGCTGATCTGCCTCTGTATTCTTCTAATGACCTCTCTAAAAAAAATGAAAAAGCGTAGAAACTCAAAGACAGTTTTTATTAGATCATAAATTAAGTTCATTAGCTTTTTTTATAGAGATGGCATAAAGAAAATTCAAAGTGAGTAAATGAGAACAGAAATCAAAAGAGGTTATAAATAACTTCCCTACTGCCCATTGTGTCCTTGCAGGGCAAGTACTTTCTTTTCAGCAAGGTTTCAAACAACTTGGTGGCTTTCTGTCTTTTTCCAAGTTCTGCTCACCTCTTTCTGGTTGTGGGAAGATTCTTCCCATGAGGTCTGACTGTCCATACCCTGCCCAGCAGTATGTAAGTTCTGCATGAGTTGCAGGCTCACAGGACTCTTGCCCCTCTTTTCCTGTTCTGTCACTGTCTGGAAGAGACCCATTTCCCTCCCTCCTTTAGGGAACTCCCAATGTGGCAAACTGTCCGGTGAATGGCTGATGTTAGTTCTGTTCAAGAGCACTGAAGATCATTACTATCACTGTCTTCATTCATAGTGGTAGCTCTAATGGAGAGACGTTTATAGGTCATTAACTTTCTGAATGGGATCAAGAGAGAACAGTCCCTTGTAGTGCAAAACACTCATGAGGACTGTTTCTCAAAGCAATTTCACATTAGGCCTGTGAAAAAATTGTGCTTTGCTTGAATAGCAGCCTGCTCTTGGATCATTACTGAAAACCAGGATGCTTGGGGCTTGGAGGGATTAAGCCAAGGTAAAGGGGCTTGACAAAAGGGCCACATTTCCCTGTAGTGGTTTTTGGGAACCAGCGAAAGGGTTTGGGTTGGAGGAGCTGGGACTGCTGTTGCAGAGAGGAGTCACAGAAAGGCTCAGGCTTTTCTGTGGAAGATGATGGGGGCCATTTGGGTGCAGAGGCACCAGCAGGAAGGGCCCAGCAGGGACAGAGCTGTCAGCTGGACAGTGCTCACGCCACCTGGATTAGCAGTCTTCAGGACCTGCAGCCTAGTGGCTGCTGCTCAAAAGGCTTGGACACCCCAGCTGCAACGCTGGGAAGGGAAGGCTGGGAGAGTAGAAGTGACGCCTGCTCTCTGGCAGCACGTAGGTTCAGTAACATGGCTGCTCCCTCCAGGGAATTCTGCATTGTTGGGATCAGGTTGGAAAAGTGTCGCCTGCAATAAGATGTTTTTGGTTTTAAAAAAAATAAACCGTGCAAAGCAATTGGGTGTTTACTGGGCCCTCCAAAAGGAGAATTGGATGTGCATGGGTGGTAGCACCAGCGTGCCAATGTGGACATAGGCTCCATACCCAGAGCTGACCACAAGTTTCCATGCAGTCAGTGGGGTTTTTGCCCAGGAGGGCCTGGGTAGAGAAGCCTGCTGGGAGGTGGTCTTTGGGGACACTGGAGCTCTGTCACCCCTTGACATTCAGTTGCTCCTCACAGGCCTCCCCCTCTGAGCTGGGGCCCCATCAGTCGTGGCATATCTGGCCAGGACATAGCGTTGCTGTGGGGTCCTGCTCCAGGACCTCTCCCTGGCCGTGTTCTTTTGTCTTCCCAAAGTGCAAGGTCATAGATAGGAGAACGCTACACTGAATTTTCTCCAAAGCCTTCCCTTTTCCAGACAGAACCCGCACCAACTCTCAGGCTCTTTTTGCAGACTTGCTCTAGTTCTCTCAGCAACCCAGTGGGCCTCTGCTGGGCTCAGTTAAGCCTGGCACTGTTTTTCCAAGACTGGCAACCACAAACCAGAGGACACAGTATCTAGGTGGGATCTACAATATCTGGAATTGAAGCAGATAATTACGTTCCTCCATCTCCTGGCTGTGCTCCTAATCCTACAGTACCAGATGCTGCTGACCTTTACTGCTATCAACCTCAGGGTGGCTCCTATGCTGCTCTCTGTCCCAAGAGCCCTGGGAGCTCTTTTGTAGAGCTACTGCCCAGGCAAGCAGTGCCCAGTGCCTTCAACAGAGAGTAAGTTTGTGTTCTTCAAGTGTTTAAGGAGCTGTTTCAAGTCTTGACACTCTTCTCAGAAATGTCTTTTCATAAAGCTTGGGACAGGATAAACTCCAGATATGTTATGGGTTCTTTATAAGCTATGATAGCATCTTTAGATTATAATGATATAATAGTTAAGATAGGAAGGGATATTTCATAGTCATTTAGTGCAACCCTTGCTTTAAACAAAACTTATTTCTGCGTCTTACTGTTTAAGTTACTCAGAGTCTCATTCAGCTGAGTTTTAACTGTCTCCAATGATAGACTGTCCTTAGGCTTTCTTCTCTTTTTCTAAGTTTCCTCTGTTTATCCTGAGCTGCATCAAAAGAAGCATGGCCAGCAGGCCAAGGGAGGTGACTCTAACCCTCTGCTCCCCTCCGGACTACTGCATCCAGCTTTGGAGCCCTCAGCCCAGGAAACACATGGACCTGTTGGAGCGGTTCCAGAGGAGGGCCACAAAAAATGATCACCTCTCCTATGAGGACAAGCTGAGAGAGCTAGGGTTATTCAGTCTGGAGAAGAAAATGCTCTGAGGAGATCTTGTTGTGGTCTTTCAATACTCAAGATGGTGATGAGCTTTTTAGAAGGGCCTGTTGAGATAAAATGAAGGGTAATGGCTTTAATCTAAAAGAGAGGGTTCAGACTAGATATAAGGAAGCAGCTTTTTATGCTGAGGGTGGTGAAACACTGGCACAGGTTGCCCAGAGAGGTGGTAGATGGGCCATCCCCAGAAACATTCAAGGTCAGGTTGGATGGGGCTCTGAGCAACCTGAGCTAGTTGATGATGTCCCTGCTCAGGGGAGTTGGACTAGATGACCTTTAAAGGTCCCCTCCAACTCAAACTGTTCTATGATTCTATGATATTATTATTTCTCTACCACTGTGTGTAGTAGTAACAAATAAGAATGCCTATAAATCCATATTAGTAAGTGATGTTACTCATCTAATTATTTGTATGTGCTTACACACATTTAATTAATGGTAAGGATTTAAAATTGCATTTTCTCAGGTTATTAATTGCATTATCTCAAGGCTAACAATAATTTAATCTAAGACCATACAGACTTGATCAAAATATCAGAAATGTGAGAATCAGAGGTACAGACCATTTGAAAGGAATATAAAGTGCAGAATGAAAAAACAATTATGTTATTTCAGAGCTTGAGAATTTTCTCACATCATTTATATTGTCCAAGTCTGGTTATTTTAAACAGAAACAAAACCAAAGTGCCTACGCCATGCAGTTTTCCTCCATTTATAAATCACATTGTCTGGTTACTGGGATTAAATATAGTAAGTAACATGTTTAAGATGTAACAGTTAAGATACAGTTGTTTCTAGACCTACTGCATTCTGAAAGTAATAGATCTAAAAGAAGACATGTGTAGAAGAACTATTAATGGTAATTTCTAAAGGCACCTCAAACATACTAAAGGATTTCCTCTTATTTATTTTATGTCTGGAATAGTGGTACAAGACACCTAAACTTATAAGGAATGAATAGAGTTAATTCCTTTCATAGAGTTCATTCATTTCATAAGTAGAAAGAATTACAAAATCTTGCCAAGGAAGCAATCCTTTAGTAATTGTATCTTCAATAGCAGTATATGGGGTACACTGACATGTCACCCCATTTTTACCTGGAACACAGTGCATTGTACTATGATTAAAGCAGAGTGGAGCACATATATCTATCAGGAAGGTTAAAATTAAAAACAGGTCATGTAACATTTAAAGGAACATGAAGTAATTTATTGTGGATCTTATGATAGGCCCTAATATATTCAAACCACTGGAAACTGTTTCAGAGAATGCATAAACATTTTATATCTACCTTCAGTAGAGTTATTACAAATAATGAGACTACTGTGCATGATTTAGCAATGATAAAAAGCCCACAGCACTATATATTCTGCATGCAAAATTACTATGGATAATGTAGTAGTTTCCTTTTTGAGTCTTTTTTATTTGTCTTGGTTTGAGAGAATAAGCATAAATTAGGACAGATAGTGAAGATTTACTGCCCCCAGGTGTCTGTATGAGGATTCATTTGATTAGGAGGCAGCAATATCCCTCAAGGAAAAATCTTGCTTTTCTGTCAAAGAAATTGGATTCTAGCCTTCTGTTCTAGGTATCCAAAGATTTTTGCTTTGTTTTAGGATGTACGGTATCATTGTGAGAGTTAGAAATAATTGAAGTCATGTCTCAGAAACTGATGAAATACCTGAGCTGATTTGCTCTCAAGAAACAGTTTGTTTCTCTTTTAATTGGGAATGGCCAAACTTTGAATGTATAATCTGCATACAGCTAATTGTTTCGAACAAATAAAATCAGATTTTACCCAGCTTACTTATAGCCATTCAGAGGACAAAACATGGGTAACTATCAGAAGAGGAGCAGGGTGAAACAAGAAAACAACAAAGAAGGAAGAATGATTTACATCCCCAGAAGCACCATAACAAACTAACAAACAAAAAAGTAGAGAAGGTGTTCCAGTTTGATTCTCTAGAGCCCAGTGGAGTAATAGGAACTGTTAATACAGTGGAACCACTGGAGAATTGGTGCTGTATGTGCCTTATTCTGCATATGCATTGAATTAATTCTCTGAACGTGACTCTCCCTGCAATTCCTATGTGACACGTGGGTCAGCAAGCAGGGAAGTGCTACCGTGTGACTGTCATGGCTGGGTTGGCCAATGACAAACAACAGATGCTCTCCCCCACTTCTACCTCCAAGGACAGGAAGGAGAGAGAGACAAAGAAGTTTGTAAGTTTATAAGGAACTAGACTACTTTAATGAAATATTAGTAATAAAATAAAAAGTAAATAATGAAATAGATACAATATATACAAAACTGTATCAAGCTCCCAGGATGACATCACCGGCAGGCAGCGGGGAAGTCCCCAGCTGGACTCAGCAACACACAGGAACTGGATTCCAGACATGGAGACAGGAAAGCATGGATACAGATCAAAGGCAGATGGATAGGGTCCTCCCTGGGCACCAGCCATCGAAGAGAGACTGACCCTTTGATCCCTCAGCTTTTATCCTGAGCATGGGACAGATGGGATGGAATACCCCTGTTGGTCAGTTGGACTTGTGCTGTCCACCCCTCCCCAAGGGTGTGACTCCTCTGTGCTTTTCCGTTACGGATCCTCCAACGAAGAAAATAATGAAGTTAGCTGACTTTGATTGTTATAGCAATAAGTACAAGCAAGAGCCTGTCTGCATACCATCCCTTAGTACTAACTATAAACATAGGTCTTATCCCTCTGAAAATGAAGGAAGTTGTGATATATTAGGTGGCTTTCTTTCCTTGAGATATATAAAACCTAATACATTCACCAGCATGACAGGGAGTTCACTGTTTTTTACATGGTAGATTAATCCATGCTCTTTAACACTTGAGGCTACTAAAGATTTAGATATTTTAAGGCTGGGTAACTATTAAATCATGTGTCCTAACCTACAAAAACATGCTACCCTAGCTATGATCCTGTTTGCAAAATTTATAGTACTTGTCATGATGACCTGACCAAATTACACATGGAGTGTTTACACTCTATTTAGCAATTTATTGGCAGTTTCAAATGGGAAAAACAGTCCTAGTTAATTCTGTAACTAAACTATTAAGAGATCTTTCATAAAAGCAGTGCTATATTCATTCTGGAATTATTTCCACTTAAAGAATCCTTACATCTATCCTCTACAGGGCTAATTTGAAATTTCCCTGGGATAAAAGGTACTGCCGATTCTGAAGATTTTATTCCCCAGTACCTCTAAATCTAAATAAGAAATGATACATACATATTTAATACTAGATGAGAAAAGTGAAGGCAGTAAGGTTAGTAGAGGATAAATCCCTAGCTTTAAATTTTTAAAACGAGAGAAACAAAAAGAAACTCTATATTGACTAAATTAGAGCTCTGATGCCTTTATTTGCCAGCACTTTTCTGCTTTCATCATCCAATTCAGAACTTCTGTAGCTCTTTTTAAGTGCATGAAATTAAAGCTCGAGCATTAAAAATAGACACCAACAAATTATACAAAACCCTTTTATGAAGTTCATATAGTCACAGAATAATTGAGGTTGGAAGAGACCTCTGGAGATCATCTTGACCAAACCCTCTGCTCAAGAACGGCCACCTAGAGCCACTTGCTCAGGCTGTGTCTAGACAGCTTTGGAGGTTCTTCAAGGATGCAAACACCACAGCCCCCCTGGGCGACCTGTTCCTGTGCCCATTCACCCTCACATGAAAAAGTGTTTCCTGATGATCAAGAGGACTCTCCTGTGCTTGTGCCCATTATCTCCTGCCATGTCAGTGGACACCACTGGAAAAAGTCTGACTTAGTTGACTTTGCAATCTCCCATCAGATATTTGTACAGCTTAATGAGATCCTGAGCCACCTTTTCTCTAGGCTGAACATTCCCAGCTTTCTCAGACTTTCCTGTTGTGGGAGGTGATTCAGTCCATCATTGTAGTGGCCCTTGTCTGCACTTTTCCAGTAGTTTCATCTCTCTCCTGTATTTGGATTGGGATTCCAGAACTGGACATGCTGCTCCAGAGGTGGCCTCACCAGTGTTGAGGAGAGGGGAAGGACCACCTCCCTCACTGTATGGTTAATACAGCCTCCTAATGCAGCCCAAGTTGCCAGATTACCAATTTTATGTCCACAAAGATTTCCAGGTACTTTTCTGCAAAGCTGTTTTCCAGCTGTTAGTCCCTAACATATACTGGTGCCTAAGGTTGTTCTTCCTCAGGTGTAGAACTTTGCATAGCTTTTTATTGAATTTCTTGAGGTTGCTGTCAGTCCCTGTGACTGCAGGGGGGGCGGACTAGATGACCTTTGAAGGTCCTTTCTGGGCCAGATGATTCTATGATTCTATGATTCTATTTCTCCAGCTAGTTGAGGTTCCTCTGGGTGGCACAACAACCCACAACAAACCTAAAGACTGATGTATGTCTGGGTACAGATACAAAATTTGTGTACGATAGCTAAATTCTACCATAAATGTACCATGGAAACCCTAGTCCCTAGCAGGTAGTCACAAATGCTACCACATTTTATAGCAAAAAAAAAAAAAAAGTAAAGCCCCAATTTTTTATGTCTAGTTATCTTGCATTACTAGGTGAATAACATTCCCATGTGGGCTTTCTTCAGGGATTCCAGCATTGCTTAAGCTAGTGCAGACAGACGTGTGCTGGTTAGGCCCAGGAGCAGCCATTTGGAATGTGGTTTGTTAAAGACAACAGGTGTTGTCCATCTGGAGGCTGGTGGGGAATGGCAGATGAACCATCCTTGGGCGGCCTCACAGGAGTCAGTGACAGTTTCTGCAGATGAAAGGCAGTGAAGGCATCTTCTGACAGTATGTCAGCTGGCCTTCACCCATGTCCATTCCCCAGAGGGCTCTTCATTTTGGTTTCTTTTACATTCTGCAAGCTCTGTGGTATAGAGGGAATTTAACCGTAGAATCACATCAGGAATCAGTGACAGCTCTTTCCATGAGTCATTACAGACACTGGAAATATGATAGCATGCATACGGAAAGATTTGTGATCTCTCACAAATTCTACTGTTATTCTGGTGTATATTGTACAGAAGGAATTGAGTTGGAAGACCAAAGCAGTCTACCACTCCTTGTTTTTCCTTCGTACATCATATATATGAAGGATATATCATATTATATACCGTCAGGATATTGTACTTATGAATAGGCATTTGTCTTATCACAGTATATAAAAAATTAAATTGAGTCATCACCCTCCCTTTCTTTCCACCAAGAATTTTGAAAAATGCCCAATGCACAGGTTATGTGGGGTTTTTTTTTGTCCTCTGTACAGAGGCAATTAATTTTTATGTTTTGCATGCATCAGACTAGATATAAAGAGTAAACCTTCATAGTTTTTTTCTGACATAACTAGAAATCTGATAATGATATATGTGTGTGTGTTTGCACTCACATGTGAAGTTTCCAATACCTGTACATGCGAAAGTTAAAATTTCTTCTCTGGTTTTTGGCAATTGGTTCGAGATGTTTAGCAATCTTGAAATCAGAATTACATAATCTACTGATGATTTCAGCTGATGATGGTTGTAATGATTTAGAAGACAACATTGTCCTCAGCAAGATGGCTGAATGTATTAATAAAGTCTTATTCCTGTGATACAGAGCAGAATATGTAGATAGGTTTAAATATATATTAGTTTATCCTTTGTGTGTAAATAAAGAGATTAGTCAGCTAAAAAAAAAAAGGGAATTAAGGATGTAACAGATTAATGTGCCTGTAAGAAAGTTTTTGTGCTTACAAAATACATGATTTTTACTTAATCTTTTTTTGTTTAGCATTATTATATTCACAATAAATGCTTCTCTTTCCAGGATGGGATTCACCCAAAAGTTCTCAGGGAGCTGGCAGGAGAGCTCACCAAGCCTCTCTCCATTATCTATCAACAAT
>JAOQGH010000019.1:16970772-17011510 GCA_025769975.1 Gallinago jamesoni
TTTTTTATGTGGTTGGACTCGATGATCTCAAAGGTCCCTTCCAACCACTAAGATTCTGTGATTCTGTGATTCTGTAAATTTCAGCTTATTTACATTTGAGCATTAACCTATCTAGTGTACATCATGTTCTTTTTATCACAAGCTATTAATGTGATTAATTGCAAATTAATTGTATCTTGTCTCCTATCAGACAAACTCATTCAATATAATTTGCATTACCTGATAGAGTTTTGTCTCTGAATAAATAAAATCACTACTCACACCTAGATGATTTAGCTATTGCTTATTGTAGAGAAACTATGGAGGAGCACTCTTTACTTATTATGAAATACTTTATTTGCTTGTGATTTAGCTAAACTTCATGCTGAAGTGGTCCTCTTATTTCATTTCTTCATGTAAGATTATAATTTAAAAGTCTTTGCAAGGACTTTTAACCATCAGTAATCTTCCTCCAAGGTTTCTTACCTCATCATCTTATACTTCCTAACAAAAGAGTATGTAACAGGAGAGTCCTACTGAAAAAAAAAATCACTCTGCAGAACTACCAGACATGTTCCTAGTACATTCTAGCTGCTTCTCAGAAAACAAACAAAAAAATATGACTCAGTTTTTACAGCTCATCATCTTTTAATTAAATCTTTGAGTTGAAGTAGTTGCTTCTGCTTTTGAGCTTGACTTACACAGTAGTTCTAAAAGGGATACAGAAAAAATATAAATGTCTAAAGAATTCACTGTCCTAGTTGAAGAATAATAAGGAGGGAGAATCTGAAAATTAACCCAGGTTTGCTTTGTTTCTGCAAAGAGCATCAAAGTATTGTCTCTCCCATAAACAATATTATGCTAACCTTCATATTAAAGTGATATTTAAAAAATTAAAAAATAAGATGAAAAAGAAGACTGAAGGATTATGTTTGCATTCCTTATTACATATCATCCCTACTATCAACCAGTGCAAGTACTATGTGGTGTCCTAATGACTCAGTAAGTATATACAAAGAAAGAACTCTGACATAATTCCTTCTCAGAAGGAGGACCTCCCTCCTGTTGAGATAAACTTGATAAGACAGAATATACCATATACAGAACATGTTTTTCAATTTATTTACTATTGTTTTGCCCACCACAAATGATCAAGAAAATTGTGATGCATTAAGACATTTCCTTTATTGCTCTTAATAAGGTTATTGGTACTTTTACTCCATGTCTGCCTTGGTTTAGTCTATTTTAGTTTAGGAAAGCAAGCAAAAAATTGTAAAAGTAAATCATTATTTAGTAAACTGATATGAGTAATTCAAAATTATTTGAGGCCCCAAAGAGCCCATAAGCCAGTAACACAGGTTATGGAAAGGTATTTCTTTCTCAAAGGAAATAACTCCTTGAGAGAATCAGACAGACAAATAACCAGAGAAGATACAACATATATAGCTTTTTGCCTTAGCACATTTTTTTCCTTTCAGAAAGCAGTACATCCCAGACCAACAGCAAATCCTGAAGGGAGCAAAGAAGAAGCATGATGAAGACTGGGTAGCAATTCTCCCGGATACACTCCCAATGTTTCATAACTAAAGGTCTGTCTGATTCAGCTGTAGAATCTTGATGTATTTTTCTTGAATAAATATTTGTTCATCTCTTACAACTCCCGCATAAGCATCTTGATCAAGATTTTAAGAAGTTTGAAACTTTCAAGAAGTTTGAAAGTTTGACTACAATTACACAATGATCCTAATTTTGATAGTGGAAGAGACTAAAAACAGTTCTGTATTTGCCTGCTTTGTGCCACACTTAATTCAAGTTTCACGTACAGATCTCCAGCAAATCCCTCTAACATTCACTTCTAGACTGAAGAACGATACTGTAAATACTCTCTGCTGCTAGAAATCCTAGAATGGGTATACCACGGATAGCTAAGTAGACTAAAACTCTACATGTTGTGGGTTTGTAAAATCATGAGAGAGAATGAATAAGGAATGACTGTACATTTTTTTTCCCGATGTACAGGCTAGGAAAAATTGAATGAAGCTATCATGAAAAGGACAAAAACAAACCAAAATACCAAAGGTGGTCTTTTGCATAATGTTCTATTAAACTCTGGGATTTTACTGCCATGAGGTGCTACGGAAAGTGAAAGTTTGCATGAATTCAAAAAGCTTATGAACAAAGCAATGGGGAGAAAATCCCCTGCAAGCTATGAAACACAAAGCATTCAGTCAGTAAGCCCTAGACCTGCATGGTTTTGAAGGTTACAAGAGCGTTTGGAAAAAGTACTGTATGCTCATGCTGTTATAATTGTCCTCCTTAGGCATCTATTGCGGTCAGCTATTAGAGCATGTATAATGGGTTAGATGCACCGCCGATTTATGCAGCCCTTTGGATCAGCGCTCTGATGATTTTAGTTTGGCATCATTTTAGTTTCTTCTGGCTTTACTTTCTGTAAGGTTTTGCCAAAAATAAGAAAACATGAAAACTCAGATTAGCATCATAATCTTTTATCAGGGACATCTAGAGAAGGACAATTGGCTTCAAAAGGTTGCAGAATTGTTTTGGTCTGTTGACCCATAAAGTGGGCATACTCTTCTAGCTGATGTGGGAGCTCACAGCACAGTTAATTTGAGGTCTTTTAACTGAAAAATCCCTTTAGCAACATGTGCTCCTCTCTCTGCCAGGTCACTTGCCTGTGAAGCATGGATGCTGTCAGTAGTATCTTTGAAACAAAACTGCCCTTCGGAATTACTGCAGCAAACATTGCTGTTTCTTATAATGAGAATTTTCCACACTAGAAAGTCTCATCTGGCGAATACAGCTCAAATACAGTTTGCTGTTAGTGATTATTTCTCCCAAGCTTTTAAAATTAATGGGGTGCATTTTATTTATGTGTCTAGCAAGAACTAGAATGTATACACGTCCAAATACAGATGCTGGTTTTTTGATATACAGAAAAATCCCTCTTCTTTTTGCACATATAATTGTATTACTTCTTAGGGTTTACTAGCTAATAATGTAAGTATGAGTCTTTTTTTCAGTTTTATCCTTCTACAAAATTATTTGCCTAGTATTTTCAATTCCACCTGTGTTTTTCAGAAATAAAATTAAAAATAAAAAATAAAATTCATAAAATACTCTGAAGCTGCCAAGTACAATTTGATATAGTATGTCTTCTTAAAACTGCAATTTGTAAAGTGATTCCTCCAGTGCAGGTATTAAATATAACTCAGGAAGCTAATGTTGTTAAGCATTGTTTCATTGTCCATTTTAAATTAGATATCTGATCCTGTAACTGTAGTCAGCACTCTGAGTGTAGTAGATCCAGGCCGGAGAGGAGAGAATAATAATGTTCAAACTGGCATATGCAATCCAATGTCTGAAAACTTGTAGCAAACTAAACATCTTTATTTTCAAAATAAGAGTGCATTTAAAAACTTATTTACAGAAATACCCTTAAAGTCTTCAACTTACTAGTTACAGTCATTTCTGCTGGAACTGTTTAAAAGTGAGATTCCCACTCCTGCCAAGCTATTCTGTTAGAGGTTATTGCCTCTGAGAAGCCCACCATTTAAAAAGTCAAGGTCACGGATGTGACTATTTGTTTTTCATTCTGTTAAACTCATTAATGAGAAATTATGTGGCAGATTATTGTCATTTGACAGTGCAGATAAACTGAGCTTCTAGCCAGCAACTATCGAGAGGTTCCAACATCTCTGTTTGAGCTGCACCCTCATTCCCCTGATTTTCATCAACCGTCTGAATTCCAAATGCAGTAGTGTCCAAACTTTTTTGATGGCACACCCCCTCAGTAAAAAATTCTTGAGCATACCCCCATGATATGTAGGGGTTTTTTTAATATACTCTACGCATTTACTACTGTGCTAATACATTATGTACACTATAAAAATGCACAAAATATGATGAGATTAAAAGGAAATAAAAACTTATTTTAAAATAATTTTTAAAAAAGTTTTAACAATTCAAAAAATATTTTCTTCCCAAGAATCAATAGATTTGCCTGTGCCTGCACCCCGCTTTGGAGACCACTGCCCTTGTCAGTCAGTTCACAGACAGAGGCTTTTAGAAAACTGCCCCTGGAAAACCAAGTGATTGATTATTTTTTGCTGGATGAACAGGATGGCTGAGAGCTCACAAAAGCACCAGTGGGATGGGAAGTGTCACATCAGAAACAGGGAGGTGTGACCATCCCATTTGTGGTAGCTAAGTTCTCAGAGCCAGAGCATCAGCCTTCATCCTGCCTAGAGTTTTAGGCTCTCTTCCCATTCTCTTCTTATTTGAAAATTGGCTCCAGATAACCCTTCTCAAGAAAAATTTAACTCCCCAACTATAACACCCTGTGTCGGCCTTAGGCCTTGAACCTTGGCAGAAGCATGTATTGCAGATTTGCAGGCACTCCAAAAGCTGAGGTTCACATTGAGAATGGTACAGTATATTTTCTGTCATGTCTCAGCATGCCTTGACTACCACAAACACAACAGCATTTCTAGGTGTCACTATTTCTGCTGGCTTTGTTACAAGGGTGCAGTCAGTATGTTGGGTCTGCCTGGAAGCTTAGACCTACAGGAGGCACTGGATGCTGCAATGTCTCCTTTTCAGTGTTGGCATTACGTCCCTCAAAGATATTTACAGAAAAATCCATCCTGCTGAGTGAGGAACAACCTGCACCCCATAGGTCATATTCAGCTTTCTACTAGGAAATATTGAAGACAGTGGTCTTTAGAAACTTGTTGCTACCATATTCAAAATGCATAACTGCAAGAACTGTCAGTGAGATGAACTCAGATAACCACATAAACTAAGCTCACTGTTTAATTTGTTCAGAAGCAAGTTAGGAAAAAGGAACCTCTGCCTTTGGAAATTGACACTGTCCACAACCTAATTCTGCTTCTTGACATGTAACAAGACATATCTGTTCTTACTGCCTTATCTATGCTGAAATAATACAAACTTTCCCATGGAGACAAAACTCCAGTTTTGAATGACTGGAAAAGTTAATGGCAAAATGGAAGTACAAACATCTAAAATTTCATCTGTAAGCTTACAGCTCTGAAAATTTCTATTTGAACCCTTTTTTATGAAATAAATTTCTGTCTTCTGATCTTGCTTCTTCAGTTCTGCAGTCAGAAAATCACGTCCTTGTTCTGGTATTTCAACTTCCTGTCTCTGCTTGTACTTTCCAGATTCATTTGTCTGGATTGAGAAAGCTATCAATCACGCAGTTTAATTGATGTATGCTACTCCTTGCAGCTGTCAGTACCATCCAAAGTGAGTCTCATGCATGTTAATGTTGTAATTTTATTAAAGCTTTTGAACAAATAATATGATACCTGGTGGTACACCGGGGGAGAGAATATAAGACATCGGGACTAATAAACAAGAGTGGTATATACTACAGAATGACGGTGAAAGTCCTTTAATCACTGTCCAGTTTCTGTCTCCTTAAGGAGAAACAACAGTACAAAAAGAAAAAAATTCTTCAAGCCTGCAAGTAATTTCAGCTTCTCTACAATAAATTATTATCAATTTGATATTTCCCTCTTTAATTGCTGATGCATCATATAAAATATTAATTACTCTTCCTGCATATTAGGCCAGACAACTGTGAGTCCCTTACAAACACACTGATGTAGGATTCAGGTCATTTTGAAAAGGTGTCTCTGGGGATGTGGAGATTTTCCTGAACCGCTGGTAAATTGGAGAAGACAGTAGAAATTAGAGTGACTTCATTGGTTAAGTCAGCAGAGAGAGGTGGCTTGCAGGCTGCACTCTAATATCTATGCTGCCTTCAGGTCTGTCAGCTAAAATTAATGGCTTGCTGCAAACTAGAAAGGACTGTTTTCTGTGAGCTGCAAGGGGATAAAATAGCTTTGCAAGGTCACATTTTGTACACACTGTGTTCCTCATTAACCTCCGCCTGGCCTAATCATCAATGAAAAACAAAATCCCAGTGTAGACATATGATAAAAGGCAGTAATAACTGATTATATTTGGGAGACCAACAGGAGGTAAGTAAGCTTGCTCTACAAACAACGTATTTAGCTAGATAAGACTTTGGTGGGGCAAACCTGATTCTTAGAGGAATTAAAGGAAGCAAAATACTAATATATTCCATAGCTAAGAAAAAAGTATGATCTTACAATATTCACTTTATAACATGTATTTCTTTTTTTTGAAACACGGACCTCATTTTAACTTAATTTTCCACTGTCCATCAATATTAGCCATAAATAAAAGTTTTCTTTATCTAAAATTGTAGTTATCTATATGTCTAAATTATTAAGCCAACCACTTTTTTTATCGTAATTTTAAGGGTTTTTTTTTCCCTCTAGATTGCTAAAATACAGTTGTAATTGGAGGAAAGAGGAAAAAGAGCAGAGCCTTTAGATTCTTTGACAGAAGAGAGTATATTTGGACCTTTCACCAGGACACTCATCCCAAATGTCATAAAAGCTGTGTTCCAAAAAAGTTTCACGCTGTGTCTTCATCTCACAGAAAATTAAATTTGGTGTAAAAGAAACAATTCTTTTCTTCATATATGAAAAGAATTGTATTTCTCTCAAGGGACTGAGAAGGCAGCATATCAAACAAACCGTAAAAAAAATCCATAAACAATTTACAGCTAAAGATATTGCAGACCAAAAAAAAGACTTGGATAAAGCTAAAATAATCAAGACTTATTTCAAATAATAACACATGCTTAGTCAATACAGTAGAAAATCTGTATTGTTCACACAATATAGATTGGCATAATGATTGTTTCAAATAACACATTCTTAGTCAATAAACTAGAAAAAGTATAGAGTTCACATGATATACATTGGTATCATGATGCTACACTAATTGTCAGCAAGTTATGCCATGGACTGTACACACAGTGAAACACAGTCCATTTTCCGGTGAGGTTACTGACAGCTGCAGAGCAACCACCTTTTGGCAGCCCCTTGGAGCTGAATCTTTCTCAGAAAGGAAGAAGCTTCCAAGAGTTCCTCAGGAGCGTGTGGCTTTCTTGTTTTACAGTCTCCCCAGTGAAATGCTTTGGGGTCAAAATACATTTTTATTATACTAATGTTTTTCAGATTTCACCTATTATACCTTAGGAAACAGATAGTCTAAGCAACTAAGCTTGACATATTACATAATTCCCTCTTAAAAATCATAAGAACCTGATATTTAATATTCTGCACAGGAGCAATACTTGTATTTTTTCCACACCTCTTAACATTTCCATAAAGCATTATTTAAAATAAGCAGTAAATTACAAGAGGTCTCTGATATTCTTTTATTATAGGTATGACCTACAGAAAGAATTTGACACGTTATCACATCAGAAAGGAGCAAACATTCTCAACAAACTTTATTGTTGTTCCTAAATTGGAACATAGGGAGCCATTTCTTTACTATTTATCATAGGGTGAAAGCATACCAAGTAAAAGCTTTTCTGTGCATATTGTACAGTATATGCTACACATTTCTGCTTATATAGAACAAGTATCCTTGCCTATTGCTTTGTTAACTCCATTCTGGAAGGTCATGTCTTTGATATTAGCACAGCATTTCATGAACTAGCATGGTTAGTGACAGTGGGTTATAATGTTGGAATAACACAGTAGTGTTATTCACAGTGATTCTAATCAGATCTGACAAGGGAGAGTGTGTGAAGGCTGTGCAGAAGGTGACTATCTAAAAACCGCTACTCCTCAGAACATTTGTCAGGGAGTTTGCTCCGATCTGGTACTCACAGTTTCCTGCTGAGTACCTGTGTTCCTTTCAGAGAAAATCTGTGATGCTGGAAAACAGTTGTGGACACAAGTGGAGCCTTGCCAGGGAGAAAGAGATCTACCGCTTTCATGACTGACACAAGTTGGTGTTTCAAGCTTTGTCCTTCCTTGTTTAAAAGCAGAGAAAAGCTGGTTCAGATTCAACACAGTGCTAATTTCCAGCAACTTACTGTGAGGCCGAACTAGGAGAAGTCCTTTAGTGTGGGCTGCTTTGTAGACAGAGGGCAACTTTTAGGCTATCTTGAATCTGAATTGCCACTGGAAGCATTTCTCTCCGTCCTTGCATAAAATGCAATGGGTGTAAGGTAAAAAGCTGTCTAAGCAGGAGGCTGAGTTAAACGCCCAAAGTTAGGAAAGAAAACTTCTGGTGTGAGAATTCACTGCTGCTGTTGTGTGTCTCTAACCCCCCACTCACTTCTCAGTGACATTGCTGTCTTTGGTCACACGCTTCCCTGTCATCTGTTAGCTGTCAAGAGCACACTAACTCTTGTCATTTACATCAAAATAAAATCACCTTGGAATTTCCTTTCTACAGAAAGCAGCCATGTGTCTCCTGTGATATGTGTGTGTGTGTGTGTGTGTGTGCAAACTCAGTAGTGGTCTCTGAATGCCTGCAGAACGGAAGCTGAGTACCAGAATGGCTACAGAAGAACGGGGGAATTACATAACTCTCAGACCAGATAACGGTAACATCCCTTAAAACTATCAGAAATTAAAACAACGGGCACACTTGCGGTGAGTGCCATTTCGCCTTTGCCGTCAGGAGGCCTGGTTATGTGCAGCCCCAGTGCTCGGGGCGTCCTGGTGCTGGGGACATCCCTGTGCTCAGGGCACCCTGGTGCTTGAGGAGATCCTGGTGCCCAGGGTATCCCTGTGCTTGGGGCATCCTGGTGCACAGGCCATCTCTGTGCTAGGAGCATCCCGGTGGTCAGGGCAATCCCTGTGCCTGCGGCATCCCGGTGACCAGGGCATCCCGGCTCCCGGAACGGCTGCGGCCCTGGGGGGTCGCTGTGGCCTGAACACTGCTGGGATCCGCAGACACCGCCTCGTCCGGAACCCGAAGGGCTGCAAACAGTGGTGGGAAAGTGACACCTTCTGGCCAAAGGAGAGATTTGCACAACTCCCAAACACCTCTTCTAGCTCGAGTGGCGTCGGGATGGCTCGGGGCTCATCACTCTTCCCTGCAGTCTCCGTCTGCTTTTAGAATATTGACACCTAATTGCTTTCCACTGATACCACTGAAATTCCTAATGCTGGCAATCTTAAATGTTCTGCTGCTGCTATTTGGTCACTGTTGTTTTAGAACGGCACTGAACTAAATACATGAGCTCTTGAGAAGCAAAAAACATTTTTTCCAATGATTTTTAATTAAAACACACACACACAAAAACGAAGAAACAAGAGAAAAACAAACAACAAACAAACAAACCCCAAGCTCCTAACACATAGTCATTACCTAAGGCAATGGACAGAGTAATACATCTCTAGTGATGTATGGAACAGTATCTTCATTACTTGGTTCTAATGCTGTGTGGCAATCAAATAAGTGCTCAATGCCAAAGAGAATGAACTTCTCATGCAACAGGGGTTTTCATCAATTATGACACAGATGGCAAATTCCAACACCCAATTTCTTTCACTGTCTGAGGATGGATGGACAGCTTAGGCTGCTGGGTGTCTTCGTATTATTCTTTCTACCTACTGAATTTACTCAAAGTCTTTAGAAAGTCACCATAAGATTTCCTTGATGGAAGTGTTACCCATCAGTATGGCCACTGATGAATAGAATTGGTGGTGAAAGCAGAGGGAATACAGTAACAAGGGTTTTTTGTTGGTTGACTTAGCTGTGTCAGTACAACCTTTAGATCAACAGAGACTTTATGAACTGCTGCAATAGAAAAAACCTGCTCTCTTAAAAATGGCCTGGCACTTAATAACTTGAGCAAATTGGTGTTTTTCTTTAGAATACTTAACGTGTGACACCAAAAATTGAGAAAATTAAATTGACTGGCACACCACTTTTTCACAACTAGGTTGTTTAAGGTGTCTGTGAGTAAAAAAATCCCCCCAAAGAACAAAACTATTCAATTTCAGTAGTATATTGATAAGCAAATAACAAACCTTGCTCATGTTCCTGGTTAGGTATGTTGGTGCTTTGCCATTGCCCTTAATTTCAGCAAGGTGTACTTTATATACCTTTCCCCTTGAGGATTTTAATTTATTCACAAAACCACTATATGAAAAACTCACTTCTTACAGGATTTTTTTCAGATGCTATGATAATATTGCTTCCAGAAATCTTTCTCCTGTAGTCTTCTCAACAATAATCTCTGTCTGCTCTCTCTTAGTAAAACCACTGTACTACATCTCATCCTAGGCTGCATTTTTGTCTTTGGTCCATGTTTCTCTGGTTCCCTCTATTCAGTGATGATGATGATGATGAACAAGTCTTTATAATTAAGTGGTATTGGGTGGTTTCAGTGAGAAACTGGGTGGCAGCATGTGTGCAAGTGAAATTTAATCAGCTTTTTCTTAACCAGTATTAGAGTTACAGCAGTAATGAAGAAGCAGCGTTTTTACTTCAGTTACTAAGTTTTGATAAACAGGATATAGGATTTCCTTCGTTGGTATTTTTCATTTAATTGTCCAACATCTTCACATCAAATGTCACATCATATTTCTTGACTTGGTTCACCCTGCCAAAGTAACTTCTCACCTGGCTGGCTTGGTCCCTGCAGTTTGGGAGTGCACAGCTTGCCTCGTATCCTGTTGCAGCACTCAGCATTGTGCTACGGGAATTTCCTTTTTGGAGGTAGGGAGTCACTTATTCAGATTCATGGCTTGAAGAGGCAAGGCATGAGAAGAGAAAGACCTGGTCCTGTTTGTAAGAAAATTTTGGTGTCTTTTTGACTGTTGCAGAAGTAGTTCTTCTCCATTTTATCCAGAACAACAATTTATTTTTTTTTTTTTTTCTGGATAAATAAATTTAAACATAGGGTACCTTGGCCAGTGAAATCATTGGACTGACAAATGAATCAATAGAGTTACACCACCCAGCTCCAAACCTGAATTTATCTTTTGATGTCCAAGATCTACTAAGCAACTGATGGAGAAACACATGTTGCACCATTGCCTCAGGTGCCTTTTCTGTGATTTAATTACAATCAGATAGGAAAATCCACTTAAAAAGTACATCTTCAAAGCAACATGATGTCATTTGCTTTTATGCCTAATATTGTTAAAGGAAATTATAATCTTGAATTCCCATCTGTGGAGCACAGAATTATGAGAAGTTTATTTTGCTTGATTCCCTCCCATATAATACAGATGATAATTTAGCTCTTTTCTGTGCAAACGGACTGGCAGGAAGGTACTTAGGAAATACTATTTTACATGATGGGCCACAGATCGATGTCCCAGTTGGGCCCTAAAGCCCAACTAAGGGCTAAATCACTAAGATTAGTGAAAGAGAGATGAAAAAGCAAGTAACAGACTTAAATCTGCTATATCAATGCTTTGTCTTGGATGAAAAGTGTTTTGTTCTAGAAATCCCCCAAATCTTGAAAACTATCAGAAGCAAACACAGATGATTTGAAAAACTGTAAACCCCCAAGAGCAGCATGTTTGCCTTACGTATTGCCAAATATTAAATGACTTATGCCTGAAAGAATGATACCGTGTTTTCAGGGGGAGGAATATTCACTGTATTTCTCAAATAATTGTTTTCATTAGTTAGACCTCTACGATTTTTATTGCTGCTAGAAATTTGCTGACAATTAACCATGACAGAAAGAAGCTTGGTAGGTTTATGAGTTATATAGGGAAAAAGAGCTTTTGTGGTTTGTTCAGGGCCAGGGAAAGGAGGCTCAGCCTCAGAGGATGCTGGGTCGGGCTGGGATGGAGTTCACGTTCCTTCATAGCAGCTCGCATAGCGCTGTGCTTCAGAACTGTTGCTAAATCACAGCAGTTATCGGTAACACAGCCGTATTTTGGCCATTACTGAACAATGCTTGCACAGCATCAAGGACTTCTCTTTCCCACCCTGCCCACCCAGGGGGAAAACTCGGGGTGGACAAGGCATTAGGAGGTTACCCAGGCAGGACAGCTGACCCAAACTGGCTGAAGGAACATTCCACCCTGTACAATATCCTTCTCACCAGTAACAGCTCAGGGAAAGGAGGAAGAAGGGGGAACACTTGTGGCTTATGGCATTTGTTTTCCCAAGCAGCTGCTACACACGCTGGGCCCAGCTTCCCAGGAGATGTTTGGACATCTGCCTGCCAATGGCAGGTAGGGAATGAATTCCTCTTTTTGCTCTGCTTGCACGCACAGCTTTTGCTTCCCCTATTAGAGTGTCGCGGTCGTGATTCAAGAGTCTTTTTGCCTTCCTTCTATTTCCTCCCTTTCTCGCAGGAGAGTGGAGTGAGTGGGCAGCTGTGTGTGTCTCTTTGGTTGTTGTCCAGGGTCAAACCATCCACATAGCTGGCTACCTACCAACACCAAAAAATGTAGACTTTGGGGGCACGTACCCCTAGTACAGCCCTTGTAATATAGAAAACATGATTGAAGAAAAGAAAATCAGTAGCATTTTAACTGTCTCTTTTTAAATATTTAGCATACCACTTACCTTCGTATAAAAACCCCACTAAAATTATAAAGCAATTCCAGGTGGAGAGTCACGCTTAAATTAGTAAAAACCCTGGTGGCTTGATAAGGTATATACATGATTTCTAGATGGTTTTGCTGTTGTTGGGAAAAAATTTAAAATGGGAAAACCGTACCTTAGCTTTTCTTAGTCTCAAGTCTTCTATTCCTATATAGTGATAAACACAATCTTGAAACAAATTGATATGATGCAGTTCTTCTGTAATTATTGCAGAACTAACCCGTAAGTAAGACAACAAAAAATTTTGAGGGATATCTGCCACAATTTGAACCATCCTTGGATTAGGCTGTCCTTGAGATAAAGACTCTAATGTGTACTTGATCCTGGCAGACTTTTCATTTTCATTTACATAATTACTTTTTAATCTTGTCTAAACTTTGATATTCACAATATGCTGCCGCAGATAGTTCTCAGTTTAATGACATCTCATGGGAAATTTACAACCTAACAATATGTATCTAAACGAGCTGTTGTATTATCAATTTTTGTTACCTGCCACTTAATCACGTTCAAAATGTTATTCCTCTACAATCCTGAGAACTCATTTTCAGATTCATAGTTAGAAGCTATCAGCAAGCTTTCCCATCAGACTAAGCACCCCTTTGGCTTTTAATATCTTGAACAATGGAGATCAGCACTGATGCCTCCTTACGCTGTGAAAGCTGAATGGCACTCATGGTTCATTTCTTGTTAAAGCAGCTATTGGTCTTTAATAGGTCTGTTGCTTTTTCTCCTGTTTTTTTCAGACATTACGTACGTATGGTACCTTATCAAAAATTTTTTGAAAGTCCAAGTACATTATTTCACTCTTTACACAAGTTCATTGATTCCTTCAAGTAACTCCTATAGATCTGTATGGTGACACTGCTCCTATACTGACTTTTCCTCATTATATTATTTATACTCAAGTTTGTTGACTTTATTCTTTACTGACATATCAACCAATTTACTCATGCAGACTTGTCTATCACCTGAAAGATTTCTTTCCACATGCTTTCCAAACTTTAATAATGAACTGAGCAGGTTCTGGAAGATAGGCTTTCCTCTATCTGCCTCCTAGGTGTCTGTCAGAGACAGACGTGCTGCCTGATGCCTTCCCTGCTTTATTCCTTCTCGCACTCCTGAGCTTGCCTCCTACAAGGAAGGAGACCTTTTCTAAAGGAAGTGTGCTTGAATTCACTGCCGATGTCAGCTTTTGACATTTGTCTCCCCAGAAATTTATCAAACACCTCACAGTTCTTTAGCAAAGATCTTTGCCCATGGCTGTTCTCTCAGGCTCTTCTTGACATACTGTCACTTCTGCCCCTCTGCCCACTTAATGTCTGAGAGTCCGCATTCATTTTCCTCTCTTTTCCTGCTCTCTTGCTTGCCCTACACGTCTGCTGAGATGATGGCCAGTGGCATGGTTCTTTTGTAGCATGGTTTATCTATGCTGAGGTGGATCAACCTCACAGAGTACACTTTCCCCACTTGTTTTTTGGGAGAGAGGGCACTATGAGAACAAAATCAAGGGTACATAATCCAGCTTTTGTGGAGGATATCTGTGATCTTGCAGAAGCATACATAGTCTCTGGATTCAAAGGAAAATTCAAATAACCCACTGCTGGTTTGTTTTTCTGCCACTCAATATACATATTACAACCATGATCTTGGCAAAGGACAGTAGGATGTGCAAAGATAGCTTTTCCTCGTGTACTGTGTAACTGTCACCTAGTGTATGTCGTAACTGTGTACGTACAATGTGGCAGAAAAATTATTACCCTCATTGTCTACGTTTGGTATCTATTTCATCAAGCAGTAAACTGTCACGCCTTCTGCAGCAGAATTTTGCAGAGGTGATGGCTGCACAGCACCTAATAGCAAACTTCTCCTTCTCTGTAAAGGCATAATTCTTCCCCTTATGCCCCCATCCTCTAGGACCTTTTCCTTTGTACGCAGGCTTTCCTTCACCCTGAAGCAGCCATAGATAACTTGACATAGCACCTATGCTCCTGCTGAATGAACAATGAGCATATCATCCCGAACTAGGCGCAAAGTACTCCATTATCAATACAAGCTGAAACAGCAGATATGTCACTCTTTCTAAAATGTGAGTTATGAGAAAGCTTGCTCTCCCTTCTCTGCACACAGTTTTGTTATTTGCTGCCAATGCCAGGAAATAGCCAAGCAATATGAGAATCTTCCAAAGGTGCGGGAAGTCTAAAGGGTTACAGGAAGCAACTGGGAACATTCATTAGTCTACACTGCCAATAACTGAGGTTTGGTGGAAGTGAAAAATTCTCAACTGCTTTCAACCATAGTATCCTATTTCTTCCTGAGGGCAGTTCCTTCTCTCTACCCTGACATAACAAGTATCAATCAGGAAGTTATGTTTCCCCAAATCAACTGATCTGACAGTTATGCTTTTATCTGCTTCTCCAAAATCAGGCTGGGTCAAATTGCATCATATTTTCTCAGTAATATCTATACATATTTGGATGGAAAGAGGCCAGTAAGAACTTTTACATACAGTCTACTTTTCTGAATTGGTGGATAACATTCTGAAATTTCTTTCATCAAAGCATTTCCCTGATTCTTATCATTTCTATTCCTCTTTAATAACATGTCTGCATTATTAAAGCTCATGGTGGCAGAGATCTGCATGGACGCTTGCTGAGCAGAACCACTGCAACTGAACCTAGAATCATCCCAGGTCCTGGTTGTGCAGCTGCACACGACGGCTGAGCTATGTGGCAAACTGAGCTCATCAAGAGAGCCACATCGCCATAAAAACAAAGTAATACTTAAGTTTCCAAAAGTACCTGCATGACTTCATTTCTTCTGATGGCCTTAGCGGGAGCTGAGGATAACAGTGTGGATGCCCATCTATCCAGTAATTTAAAGGTTCACATCTTTTAAAATGGTGGACATGATTATCAGTCCTTTATCCACAGAAACAGTAGAATTAAAGGGATTAAATAACAGTTGTTAAACAACATGGAAAGGCTACTGCTTTTTTATTTGCATTGTGAAGATGATTTCCTTAAAATCCACTGTATGTGTTTGAGCTGTGAACTTTAAAAAAACCAACCACAGTATTATTCTATGTATTTTCCTTCCCCCTCCCCCCCGAAATATGCATGCATTGAGAAGACTCCATGACCATCAACAGCAAAGGAAATAAATCCTCTTACTCCTCTCTTTTGGAAGAACTCTAAACTTTGCCTGGCTCTGCTCTCTCTTTTCTGCAAACTGCCTTTAAAATTTTACAGCAGATTTTTTTTTAAAAAGACAATAGAGAAGTATATAGTATTACAAATACACGGCTTCACTCATTTATTCTATTGCAGGGAATTGTCCACCAGGTATCCTGGCTGCACACTGGCAGCAGTTAGCCTTAATCTTTAATAATTTTGCCTAGACTGGAATTTCTTGTACAGAAGTACCAAGTGGCAGAAATGCAGCTAATGGTACTCTTATCCTCTTCCAAAGGTCTGCAGGTCTGCCTACCTTACTGTCCTGTGCCAGAGGAAACAGATCACAGAAGTTCAAAACTGCCAAAAGACAGGATGAATGTCCACTCACCCCTGTGCAGGTTATTTTAATTATTTAATCTTATTTGAACTCTTCAGGCACACATGGCAATCAACACGGATTAGATGCATTACTTAACGTAGTATAGACAGCATTAATATATACTAAGAAAATGTCACATTACATGCATTTGTGATCACAACAGAAGGCAGCCTAATGAAATACCCTTAAGTTTCCTTTAAAATTATAACCGAGAGAAGAAACTAGTATATTTCTACCTCCAAGGTAAATGCATGTCTTCATGGGAAGACTAGCACCATTTTAAATATGTTTCAAGAGTGCTTGTGCCTCATTAAAAAAAAAAAAAAAAAAAAAAATCAACACCGTCTCAGTGGGTGGGATCTACCCTGCTTAATTCCAGCTTCCATTTAGGCTGCAATTTTCTACTGGAAAAAAATCCTTCCCTGCCATTAACAGAGAAAGAGGCAATAGGTTCCTAACTTACATGTCCAAACAACAAGAAACGAATTCTTGCCAGACATAATACATGCATTCAGAAAGGAATTACTTGGACATCACTTTATCTTTGTCAGTTTCTATTTAGAATGTTATAGATCTGAATAAAGACAGTTTGGTACTCAAGCAAACATGCAGCTTTGGTCTAAAGATCTGTGGCTATGGATAAACAAAAATAAATGACAGAGTCTGATTTTGTTTAAGTCACCAAGCATACGTTCACTCTTCATGGATTTTTCATGGGTAAATTTATTGGAATTGCTTTTCAATACAACATTATCAATTTACAATACTCATAACTACTCTCGTTATTGCATATACATAAACATAGAGAGGCTATACATCTTACTGCTCAAGCAAAACAATGAAACTGAGTGACCAGAGAGTATAAAAATCAGAATGTAAAACAAGGCAAGCATGATAGAAGCATTAGGCTCAGTAGTCCTTCACTAGAAAAATAGATTTTGCTGTAAAGCTTCCTCTGAAACTTTTAGCAGATGTATTGCAAACGAGAAAAATGAACTTCACTATGGTAAATAATTTTTTTTTCCTTCAAGGCACTGTTACATAATGAATCTTTTTCAAATTGACAGTAAAGGTTAAGTCAGTTGATAAAAATATTACCCCAATAATAAAACAGAACAAAAATCTTTATTTGTTCAATGAAAGGCTGAATGGAAGAACAAATCAGATGAAGTTTCCATATAGAAGAAAAGCATTTATAATTTGAACCTGAAGTTTGAAGTTTTATAAAATTCAACTACAAAAATTATCAACAGTAAGTTTGGACAACTCAACATATTTTTAGTAACAAATTGTAAAGCTTAGAGCAGAGGTATTTTTTCATAAAGGATTGTTTGATGCACTATATATGCACATGTTCTGGCATAAGAAAGCAACAAGGCTGCAAAATTATTTAAAACTAGTGGAGAAACATTTTCAAAGGACATAACTTCCAATTCTCTTATGAAACATACCACTTGGCTTTGTAGTTTTACCCGTGCAAGTTCTTAGCAATAGCAGTTTGGTTTCAGTCACTATACAGAATTTCTTATGCAAACACTCTGAATGACACAGCTAAAAAACCCACTGTGTCTCCTACAGATTTGCACTTACCTTCCCTGTATGCATTTAATTTCAAGTCATCTCAGCTTTTGCCATGTGTCCCTCAAGACCCCTGTGGAATACCTGGAGGTTCTTCCCATGACCCTAACAACCGGTCTCTTCCTCGGTCCTTGTCCCCTCCTACTTTAGAGGGCCTCCCAGATAGAACTGCAACATTATGTGGCTAGTTGTGGTCAGCCAGCATGTGCTAGCTAACTCAACATTTAGAATCACTCAATTGAAAAACACCCCAGAAGGCACCAGTTTCTTCCTGATTTTAATTGCTCAGCAGCGTTGAAAAATTTTGACAGTTAGTTTAAAGGCAGAATATAAAGCTTATTTTCTTTGTCTCAAAAAACAGAGGCACACAGATGTGGATTTCAGTATCAATATTGATGAGTTTTTCCTCTCTTCCTCACGACTGTGTCAAATAAACCATAAGCTAATCACTTAAATATCTTGGTCCACAATTGGGTAATCCTTAGGTCTCCGGCCCAGGGAAATACATTGAGCTCACAGCTTGGAAGCTCTTCTAATATTTGCCATGCTTCACTAGTAATCTGCTATCACAGTTGTCTGTGTCTACCTCAGACCTATGGAAAGGAGAAATTTGCAGTGAACAGTTCAAAGCATTACGAAACAGGCCTTCAGTATTCTTTTGCAGAGTTTAATCTTTTTCTCTAAGGAATAGGTATGGCTTTTGTTGGTATAGAAACCAGTAACATAACACCTCTTGCAAGAGAACAAAGATTTGGAAGACAAGATTTGCCCAACAAATGTAACGTTTAGACCCAGCCTAGCCATACGTCAATTACATAATAATGTTTGTTATTAAAACCAATTTTGCAAATCCTTACACTTAGCTCTAACTGCTGTTTGAATTAAATATCTTCAGAATTGTTTTGGCTCTCATTTGGTATCTCTTGGCTTGAATGTGATAAAAAGTCACTGCCTAGAGAATTGGTTAAAGTTGCCCAATTTTTGTTCTATTGAAGGCTATGAATGAAACAGATATACGAAGCAACTGCATCAGGAATGTTTTTAACGTATACAACATTTATTTCTCATAAAACACGTTTCTAGATTTCCAGATCTTCCTAGGTGATTACCAGGTGGTATCTAGACTAGAGAAGTAGGGTTTATGCCTTCAAAGTTATGACCGTTAATTATGCCAATTATTTATCATTTAGTAGTGTTTGTTATTCCCTCTGTAGAGAAACCCAAGAAGGTTTGAACCTAGGCAGATATGAGGAAAAAAGCAACTACACCAAGATGAAAAAACTGCTTGCCAATGTAAAAATAAATACTGAAGCCCTTGCACACATGGCAAGCAGAACATGCTTGGTTGAGACAAAACTACAACTACAGCAGCCAATTTGACCAACCTCTAACACAGTCCAGACAGGAGGAACACAAGTCATGTATCTAAAATCCATGATTAATCCAGGTTTTCCAGTTCCTGCCTGCCTTCAGCACAGCCCTTGTTTGTTAACACCAAAAAGAGTATCTTTCCACATAACTTTCCTAAGTTGACCAAGGCTTCGTACCACCATTTTAAGATCAGGCAGGAATGCTCAGTGAGGGTAGAAATAAGTTGTTACCATTTCTATTTAAAAGGTGGGATTTTTTTCCAGATAGTACCTAGCCTCATTTTCATTGCAAAATAGAATATATTTTGGTTTATTCAGAACTAATTCTGAGATGTGTAAGCAAGCTTATTTTTTTTACTACCTAATTTCCTACAAAAAAGTCTATTGTCTAAAAAAATAAAATGGTTTGTTTCAAACAATTAATATGCAGGAGTAAATCTTTTTAAACTGCAAACATTTACTTGCTAAACCAAAAATGCTGTTCTATCAATGATAAATTCATATAAAAATCTGTAAATGCAGTCTGCTTTTCATATTGCATAGAAACTCCAAGGCAAAATACAAACACAGTATATTAGCAAGGGAAATCTTTATCAGTGTTCAGCCCTTACAATCAATCCCTGAATGCCTATATACTTCCCAACATTTTTTTCATTTGGACTTTAACTTTTAGTGGTTAAAGCTGCAGAGTAAGTTATGCAAACCAAAAGAGGATAGATCAGACTAGGTTTTTTTGCCCTCATCCCCATCAAAACAGCTAATGCCAGGCTTCTATGTTTTCAAACCCATAAGAATAGTGAAATAGAAAAAAACAAAGGAAGGGAATTAAATGTTAATTTTTATTTTTCTGTATATTCTTTTGTTCAAAGAGAAATGATCAGTTTGAGGAAATTCTATTTAAATGCTTTTTCCTTTGACTTCCCTAGGCAGCTTCCAAATACTCCCTGTTTTTTCTTACATTTCTTTTTGGGATAATAAATTCTTTTGCAGACTTTACTTTCCCCTTTCTTAAGACGGCAGTTTTTCTTTTTTTTTATTAACAAGAAAAGGCTGAAAGCATAATGTAACTAAATGGTATATTTAGAATTATGGCAATATTGCTTTAGAAGAGCTAAGTCATAACAGCAGTTATCACAAATTTATAGAAGAGAAAAGCGGTATTCATGTTGCTTTATCCTATTAGCCTGAAAATTTCAGCTGCTGAAGACCTTTCTCTGTGCTCTGAGAGGAGTTTAAGCCACAATACAGTAGGCTACAAGAAGCAAGAGGACTAAGTAAATAGAATGTATGACAAGAACCATAAAGATATATTTTTGAAATTTCTGTGTTCTGTATAAATTATATCACAAAACTTGCTTTGCAGCCCTCAGATCCTGCAGTAATTTGTGCAAGCGTAAGGAATTATTTCAGTTATATTATGATATGGTTCTGTATCCCCTTTGCTTTTTTCATCTACTCTGAAACACTGCTGCAACATCTGACAAGTGTTTAAGTGTTTAATCTATTTAGAATTACAGTACAGTAGAACAGATATATGGCCAGGCATCTTAAGAGGATTTGTATCATAAGTCTTCAGAATGTACCTATATCCCTTTTTTTCATTTAAATGAAGCTAGGAAAAGTGTGAGTGAAGACATTTTACTGTTCAGAGCAGATTGAAAAACTCTTAATATTTCATTTAAAGATGATAAATATTTCCCTTTGTTTCTTTGGTAGAAGTGTCTGTGTCACATTCACTTCACTTGCTAGTAAAAGGCATTTTCTTTGGTAAGAATACTTATATCTTACAGCTTTTTAACATGTAGATAATAGGCCCATTTTGTATTACCTGTTCATTCAGTGAGTGCCAGGTTAGTTTTGATTTAGGACATAAAAGTCAAACAGATAAGTCCTAAAACAACTGAAAGCCTGATCACATAAAAACCACCTTTAAGTAGAAAAATGACAAACAGCATTACAGACAGCAAAGGTTTAAATGCAGTATATCAGAATGCGTTATTGTCTGTCTAAAATGAGCAGTTTCACAGCTATTTTAAAAGCATCTTATTTCTTGTAAGTGTAGAGGAGTTTACTTAGAAGCATAGTGGATGTTTAAAATGCATAGTCCCATGCATCTTCTGTAGCTTTGCGATGATTTCCACTTCTGTTGGCTTAAATCCCCTGAATTAAAAAAAGAATAAACACATTTCCTTGTAAAATTAATACTGTTATTTTGGTGCTTAATATTTTCCCATTTGTTTGAAAATAAACTTCATTCCAATTTATACTTTCCAAAGTTTTTTTGAACAGTTTGCAAATCTGAATCCTTAGTGAGTCACTGAGTGTCATAGGCCACAATGACTTTACAAGAATAGAACCTCATATCCAATATGGGATAAATCCTTGGGAACTTAAGTCACAGCAACCAACAAGAACATGCAGGAAACAGAGGAGAAAATACACTCTTGGAAAGTATTTGCTCTTGATTGTTTTCCAATTTGTTACTCTCTTTATATGAGCTTTACCTGCCACTCTTCTGTTCTTTAAAATTAAGGGTATAGAAACAATCTTCCTTCAGGTAGATAGCTTGTGGTGAAGAAAAACAGTAACAGCAGTGACATGAATGCAAAGTCACTCAAACCTCTCATCTTGAGAGACTGGGGTGCCAGATGCAGAGGGGGAATAACATGGGGAAATAGCTAGAGTGTGTAGGATTGGTCCTCAACTGACAGACCGTCCTCTGACAAGCATTTCCAGCTGGCATAAGTAGAAGCAGCCTGTAATTACACTGTAAAGAGGGCAGAGAATCAGGGAAGTTCATTAGCTTCCACAGGGTTACATATCCCCGCTAGATGCTTCTGCCACTAATCCCTTCAGTCACCATCTATTAAGATCTGTCTTCTGTTCTAAACTCCTATAATCCTTTGTTTTTGTATCTCTGGTACTGCCACCATTCCCACTTGCTAGTACAGTTGCATCCTTCCTCCATAGACTCACTTGACACCCAGAAATACAGCCTGAAAGAGCAGGATTTTGGACATATTAGCAATTCTAACAGATCTCAGCACCTATCCTGGCATTCACGTAAATGTTTCAAAACAAGGAGCCAAGCAATTAAGCACATTAATCTGGGTCCTATTTTAAGAGCTGCATGGATAAACAGAACTGTTAGACCACAAGGATGAAACAACAGCATTGAATTAAAAGGTTTTAGACTCACTTTCTTCCTGTTATTTCATTAAGAACGACCATATATTGTTTTATGTAAACAATGGTTTTATTACTATTTTGTCCCCACATCAAAAAAGATGAGATTAGGATGGTACAGTGAATTTCTCTGTCATTATATTAGGCCAAACAGAAGAATAGTTAAACACTGGTCTATTTCAACTCTTACTTACCCTTTTGGAACAGGATTAAATTTTCCTGTGCCTAGTGCTGCTGTTTTCCAGCCCATTGCTTTCTTCTGATTTACTGTAAGAAAGAGACGTTAAATTCCAAAACTCAACTTTTATATGTATGATGAGCAGTCATTCTAGTCCCACAGTCCAATCACAAAGTACATCCTAAAGTGTATTTTATTTACTCTTTAAGCATGTAAAGTTATACACAAAGAAAAGAAGATTAAACAAAATTTAAAGAACCAAAATAATGACTGGAAGTTTTTCAGCCAAGTAGTAAAGGCTCAACTCAATCCCCCTCAGAACTCCCACAAAGTTCTGGGCAGAAGTCATAACAGGGATAGTATTCCCAGACATTATTGCTATACTATCATTTCATTCACTGTATAGAATTTGTATATAAAGTGATTGCTCAAATAATATGCAAGTAATATACAGCTCAAAATCCTCATAATATGGGCTGAAACAGTCATGATTGATCCTTCTGGAGTACCTACCACTAGCTATATGGTGTTGGTCACAAGCAGACTTGAAGTAACAATTCTCTTGCTAAAAAAAAAAAATATTCTATTCCCAAACACTAGCCTCCCACCTAATACACTGGTGGATACGGCATTTTAATTATAGCCTCCTCAACCAAGTTCAGTTGTATATTAGTCATCACTTGCCATACCAGACCAGAAAAGTTCTTCTGAAGACATTCTCTCTGGTTCACTAATTTACCTTCTACATACTCAGTAACTGAAAAAACTTTCAGTTACTAAAATCAAGCAAGAAATAAATGGTTTAATAGATTTTCCTCATATGCATTTACCTAAGACAGAACTCCAAAGTAAAGGTCAAGCAGCTGATCAAAACCACATCCCGTGTCTCGTATCAAGCAGGAAAATACTACTATTTTAGTCCACTGTACTCCTAAAATCCTATTGCAGTATTCTCAGCATGTTTATAAGAAGCAGGGCTATGTGACAAGGGTAATTACTCGATTTTCAATCCAAGACATATCCCCAAACACTCAGCAGTGTAACAGCACACTATATTCCCAAGACGCATCCCTACTTTATAGTGCAATTGATTTACAGCTTTAAAGCTCTTTAGACAAGAGGAAAAGCACTAAAATGTATTTTCAGCTAGCACTAGGAAAAGGTATAGGAAAGCAAATACAACCCAGGGAAACAAAGAGGTTACTGCAGCAAGAAATTAAAAAAGGGAAAGACAGCACTACTCAGGGAAAAAGAGGTAGACAGACCTAGAAGGGAATAGACTGTGGGGAAAGAAAACTGGAATAGACTGGACATATCTGAAGAGAAGATGAACTGCTAAGCTGCATCTTAAAATGAAAGTTACCAGGCCAAATGAAGCAACTAGGCTTCAAAAGATGGACAGATAGAATTAGAAGTTATTTCAACAAGCAAGCTTTTAGAAATGCATAATATTAAGCAGGGGCAGCCAGCACAGGAGCACCAACCCTCAAGCAGCAGAGCAACAAAAGAAGTGCCTGCTCCTTTGGCTCCAGCAGCGCAGCCCTTCCTGTGCCCAGGGAGCCCAAGCTACCATTGCAGTGAGAGGCCCACCAAAGAGGTTGGGGTTACCACCAAAACAGCCAACACCACCAGCTCCCAGGCTACAGGCGTACCTAGGACCAAAGTTGGGGCTTTGACCACATGCAACTGAGAGAAATGTATGTTAATACAGTCAAAAAAATACATATAAAAAATTTTCAAAGCCTCTTCTGCAAAATTTCCACCTGAAAGTGATTTTCCTCAGTTGCAGCCTTTTAGAATTAATTTATAATGAGGACACATTAAATAACTTCCAAACACCAGAAGTAGAAAACAGTATTCTGCACACTCTGGAATTAGGATGTCTTAAGGAAAGTAATAAACTGTACTTTCACATTCATCACAAAACATTTTGCACTGGGTCAACAACAAGGTATGATTTTATACAACACACTGTAATATGCAAAAGAGCAAATATTTAACTATAGTATATAAATTTGTTACTTACAGTTGCTCAACTTGGTCAAATTCTTTTTCATCTTCTGTATAACAGATAATGAATAAGTCAATTTAACAAACACTAGAAAAGTTGTTGCATTTAATTATATTATTTCTTCCACGTATAAGCAAAACAGTCTTATTTTTTCATTTTATTAGTTTCCTTAAATTTGCAATTCAAATTATCATTACCCTATTCAATGAAATTCCCACAAATTTGTCAAAAAGCTTACTTTAAGTTTTATTAATCTGCTTTTAATATCCATCACATTATAGAACATATACATATATGTATAAAATATAGAAAAATACTTATGTATAAAACACAGATACGTATAAAATCTATGTATATACACACCACTTTCATTTTATCTTGCACATCTAGTTTGGGTCACCTATGTATTCCATAGTTTCAGCGACCAAAATTAGTACATTCGATTTTAATGCCTTTTTTTCCTTCTTACTAAGTTTCCAGACAGAAGTTTCTCCCATCAAGTTAGCTAACAGCTGCTTCCATTCCAGAGCGTTTCCCAGACAGGTATAGCCTCTAAATTCCTTTGTCTTTAAGGAAAAGCTAAGGACTATATCAAACCCTTTATGGCAAAGTATTGCTTATTGAAAGCACTTTGTGACTGAATTCACAGTCACAAAATAATCTAAAAAAATGGAGTGTTCTAGCAGAAAGTATTTTATCAAAAAAACCCAGAAATGTAAAAATCACACTGAACCTCATGTGAAGTGCTATGGGTCATACCTTCCTACCTTTGGCTGCAGTTTGAATGGCAAGCTAGAGAAGACTAAAAGAAAGAAAAACCATAAACACTTACCTGCACATTTCTCTTTCCTTTTCGAATATATCTCGTAAAGGAAAACAATAGTTACTAAAATAATAGCTTCAGCCACAATTGCTAGAAAGGGTTTGAGAGGCACCATGAAGGACAGAACTTTAAGTTTCAGTTTTCCTTTACTTTTCCCTAGTTCAAAAGCAGCTTCACACCAATATACACCATCATCTTCCTTGGTGAGCTTCAATACCTTCAGATGGGTTACATTGGCAGATATTCTATTAACTGCATACTTGTCTGCCAGCAAAGAGTCATTAATGGCAATCTGAAAACAAAAAATAGATTAAAAATTTTATTAATGCAATAAAAAAGTGTTAAACAAAATGTAGGTCTATGTAGAGAGATGTCAAATGTGTTAAGACAAACTACCACTTGAAGCATGATTAGTCTACCTTCAAGGGAAGGACTTAACTGGCCACCCTGGTTTCCTTTACATTCAGGGGAAGAAAATACGCACTTTCAGTGAGCAAGTTGTCTGACCTGCTTTTGTCTATTTAAGATCAGATGAAAGGTATCCTTGACTCTATTGACTCTCCACCAACAAAGGCAGCATTAGATGTCTGTATATAACATCCAGGTTTCACCACAGCACAAATCGCACACTTTCAAGGAAGTTGAGCTGGGAATGCTGCTTCCCTGGAAAATATGATAGTCTTACAAGTCAACACTACTCTCCAGCAGTAGAGAGGAGACTGATCTGTTTACCTCCACTCAGTTGACAGTGCTTCCCCCAGAAAAGGGCTAAAACTAAGTGGCTATGCTTCTGAAGCTAAGTGGGATTCTGAAAGGTGGGTATGTGAAAGAGGAAAGCTGCTGACTCCGACTTTTCATCATAGCTTTTAAGGTAGGAGTTGAAGTGAGAAGAGACTTCAGCTCCTTCAGAACCAAGCAGCACAGAAGACTCCACCACAGGATGACCTCCTTCAGGTCCAGTACCCTAGGTCATACAGGCTGGGAAATACAGAACTACTTGTAGCTGGAGAAGAGAAGGGAGATGCTTCTATTCTCCCGCAAGCCTCCAATACCTGACATATCTTTAAAAGCATCCTGCTATACTTTTTTTTATATTAAGTAGTATGATTTGAGCAATATAAAATCATTCATAATCATTAATATAGTAAAAACAAGTACCTCAAGGCTTGTCTGATTTGTTTTACTCTTATCTGGGCTGTAAGAGTATAGAAGGGACTTTTTGGAGAAGAAACATCCTACCAGCCAGAACAACAACTACATCCCTGTAATAATGAATACTTTAAATATTACAAATTTTTTTGCATGTACAGAGATTTACAGTAACTTTAATGGAAATACAATTTGTAGAGCCTAGAGCGAAAAGTCATTATACTTTACAAAGTGTCTCTACTTGGTTTTTGCAATATGGTTTTCTTGGCCAACAGATGGAAACCTTACCTGTTCACTTCCATTGGTCGCATACCAGGTCCAAGCAATGGGAGTATAGCCAAGACTCTTACAAACCATTACAGCTGCATCTCCTTCATAACTGACTATGGGTTTTTCTTTTCCTTCAATTTTCGGTACTACGAACAAGTAGAAAAAAATTCATCAAGCAAGACCTACAGGTTTTAATTACAGTACTACAAGACATAAAATACATTTAGGTATGTATCTATAGTAGTCCATTCATTTCCTTTTCCTGTAAACACAGATTATTCTATCATTCATGACATATCCTAAATAAGGAGTCATTTCAGGATGATATTCTATATGCGTGATTTGTGCGGAAGACTACAGGAATCCTGTTCTCAGTTGCTATATGATGGTAAGTTGCCAATTAATATAGAAAACCAAATGATAATCAGACTGATTTCCACCCTTGCCCATTTCCTCTTCCCCATCCTTGACAGCTATGAGCCACATGTTTCAGTTCTAGTATGCTAGAAATAGCAGAAAAAATATGCTTATTTCACCCAAACTGCAAACACTGATAGAAGTCTATTGCAGCCATAATGCTACTACATAATGGTATCTGGCAAGTTGTGCACATAGAGAATTTTTTTGTAATTAAGATAAAACTGTAGATTGAGGGAGCTTTGTTGTTACAAACATTTTCTAAGCTGAAGTAATGACTTGTCAGTGCATGCCAATAAAAATGACTTTTGGTCCGATGTTTCTAAGAACTGGCCACAAGAAACATAACATCAGATTATAACTTCAGTCCTACATGTCCTCACCATTAAAACTGTAGAGGCCCCAGAGACTTCTGTCCTGGGTTGAGAGACACAGGACTAACTGTTCTTCTAATGCTGGGGAAAACTGCACTTCTAGAAGACTCTAGTGTCTGCATTTGTGAAAGTATTTACTTCATAGTCAGCCAGGCTCTGTGGGATTCAAGGTCTTAGTGTTTGAGCCTTGCCAGGAGCAGGAACAAGGAGGAGCAAGCCCTGGGCATTTGACACAGGCTGGCCAACAGGATTATTTCATTCCATGAACATCATGTTCAATATAAATTAGAAAAGTGTGCTGCGTAACATCTCTCTCCCTTGATGGTGGTGGTCCAGACAACTCCTTGCCCCAGTGCCAGAACCCTGTGGCCTTCCCTTCCTCCTGAAGCCATTGCACTGGCAGTGTCTGCCATTTGCTGTCCCTGCTGGGAGTGCACAGCTCCCTGCTGATAGAATTGGCCAAGTATAACTCTTGTACATTTTATATCAGTATCAGGATTAATACTGGTTCTTTAGTATTATTGTTAATTATTTAGTCGTAGTCTATTAAATGTATTTATATTTCAACCCTTGTGTTTCTTTGTGTTCCCCAATTCCCCTTTCCGGGTGGGGAGGGGTCATCAGGTGATAGAATAATTGTCTAAATAACATTAGATTGTTATGGGTTCTCAAACCATAACAACTTCCAAGAGCAAAAGCCAAAAAAAGGGCTGTTGATTATGTTGAGGCATCCCACAGATATAGTTAGACCTGAGATAATATTTCATGGAGTACATATTTCCTCTTTCCCCTTCTTTCCATCTTTTTTATCAGCATGCTTTCCTCAGATCCATTTGCTTGAAGTTCTACTTCAATTTTCATTGCTCTATCTTGGAAGTACATATCCAGTACATCTTTTAAATTATATTGGTCACACAAGACAAAACAGGCTGAGAAATCTCTTTCAGCAGTTATGATGGAATAATTTGGTATTAACTAAACTTATTCTTCTTACCTCCTCTTCTTGCCTGGCCGGGCACAAATTAATTGTCCTAAGGAGTTCACTTAACTCCTGAGTATTCAAACTTGGAAATCGCCATTTCAGAAATATATATGAAACCATATATTGTTAATAAAAGCATTGCTTACAACCTTAGAACTTGCTGTACCATACATCAATCCAGCCTCATTACTAGTAAGGTCTTCTCGGTCTATATGTATTTCCATATGTATTTGTTTTAATCATTGAACACTATCTTTTTTTTTTTAAAGAGCAGTAGCAGAGTATCTTCACTACTGTCAGTAAAAGGGACAACATTAATAGCTGCTGCCACCTCCTTTGTAATATATAGAAGACAAAACCAAAAGCAAGTTGGGAAAAAAGAACATACATGTGAAAACACATAAAACCCCTTATGCCCAGTACAACAGGTTTATATGGTAGTCAAAAAGATTTAGCCATGGTGATCAGTAGCAAAGCACAGCTACAGGCACACCAGCCATACATGTGACCACATCAACCATGACTAAGGATATGAATATCCATCATGAGTTCTGCTCTATAAAACTGGTTAATCCTTGAATGCATGCAAGGAAAAAAACATGCTTTGACCCAGGTACTTCTGCAAGTAGATCATCTAGAATTTGGTGACAAAACACCGCTGATGCATAGCAAAAACAAACCGTTTAAGAGATAAACTGACAGGTAATCACACCAGCATTTATGTGGTCAGACTTCCACACTGGTTTAAAGACCAGAGTTGTTTCATAGTGCATATACCTTGAGAGCTGCTCAAGGATCTCAAAAGGCAAACAGATACTAATCTATTCTACCCTTTAATACAGCTATTACAACACTTCACACTATTTTAAAATACCCACAAATGGTCTCCATGTTTAATAATTTGAATGTTCTATATGCATCTTATTTTTTTCTGCAGACCTGGGTAAAATTTTAACTCAAAATCTGCAGGGTGATGCCAAGCCAGGATGTGGGTAAGCAGAGGAGAAGCAGCACATCCAGTAATGCCCAACTGCCTAGTGGAAAAGGTACTGCAGTTAGTTACAGCAGTGATGACTTTAGCCTCAGAGTATACACCAACACATTCAACACATTATTCATATTTCAGTTTGAGAATTGTCTCTGCATTGACTAGAAGATTCAAGGACTTCTATTTCCTTCACTCTTGCATTAATCTTGAAAAGTGTCAAGCCAGTACTTTTTACTGCATCAGAAGTGGCAGCATTCAACCATTGTGAAGCAATTCTCCCATCTTCTTGTAATAAATCAACCAGTCTATGCACTGTTCTGAAAAAGATTACTTCCTTGTTGAGTCATTCCTGTCCTTACTGGAACAGTTATCATATACTTTCAAAACAATGTCTCCTTTGACTTTTTTTTTTAAATCTAAACAGACTTGGGTAGCCATTCAACTAAACCTTACCCACATGTTGACAAGAAAAATATATAATCATTTTTAGAGATTAAAAGGTAGAGATAAAAATTGTAATTTATTCATTCTTCAGTATTGTAAACTAGTCTCCCCTGGCTGGAGGTTTGAAAGCAGATACAGGCATTATTATTCTAGATTTGAACACACATTTGAACTTGCGTTTCTTTAAGTCATATGACCAGATATATCACTGAACAAAGGCAGCTTACTGAGTTATAAGGCCCTAATGGTTAGTTCAGCTGAGGTTAGGGTAGTTATTTGAAGATGCCTGTGTTCAGGAAGAATCTCCACAGTCTGTAGAGCATCCACAGATCAAATGCTTGCTTTGCTTTTTGCAAAATTCAGATGGTGGGAAGAAAGAAGGGAATGGCTCTCAGTAGAGATGAAGGTTCTCAGCAGCTTGTATTTTATTTTTTTTTTCATTTCCACATTTTCCACTCAACTGGATTTCAGCTGCTATTGTCAGGGGCAACACTATTGGACAAGAAAATACAAACCAGAAGAAAGGACACTCAGTGTCCAATGAAACACTAAATTTAATATAAGTGTTGTCCTTATATAGAATGAAAGATGCAAAATTTCATATTTCTGAAATACTACTTAATGTGTTCAAAAACTTGCCTCCATTCTGCCAACCATTGCTCTTCTTATAACACCAAGTCTCAGGCCAAACTTTAGAATCATTTGCTCTGCTTTTTGAAGAATTTCTGAGATACCATCCTCTTCTCCCACCCCACAGAAAGTGCTAAGTAGTCACTGCTGCTGTAGGAATGGAGACTGAAGGAGAAATCAGTTACTCATTTAGGAAAAAAAAGTAGGTTTAACTTCCTAATGAGAAAAAGAGCATGTTTCTCAAAAAGACTTCTAGCTTTCACTTCAGAATAATTCTTCTTCCCTCCATGCTACAGAGATGCCTTTGGTAGTGATAATTTACTGTATTAAACATTGTTTATCAAACTAAGTTGCAATTTACATACTATTCAGAAACCATATTAATAAGGGATTTTGATTGTAAAGCAAAATTTAAAAAAATAAAAATAATAGATTAAATACAGTTACCTTGTAAGTGAAACACAGCGCTGATTTCTTCTTCACCTTGCAGAGTACAAATGTAACTTCCCAGATTACTGTTATCCAGGATCTCCAATCTTAAAAAAAAAGTGTCACCAATTTGCTATTTTGCTTGTATTTTCTTTTGTGCTACAACTATCAGTGACTGCTAATTAATATTCTAAAGAAATTAGCAGAAATTAGTAAGTGGAGTAGAGAACATTTTGCCGAAAAACTAGGATCCAGGTTTAGCCCAATGTAGAATAGCATGACATTTTTAAGAAAGCAGAAGAGCAGAAGCACCCCTGTGAACACAAATATCATGTTCACCCTTGCCACTCACAGAAGGCCAAACATTTTTAAGCAGGTTACAGAATCAGGTGTGGGTTCACCATGTGTTATATAAGACTTCAGAAGATATTATTTAAATGGTATGTTCTTTCTAACGCCAGTCAGTCAATGGCTAGCATAGGTTCAACACAGAACAGTTTCAAAGGGTGACCATCTAACGAAGTCCAGCATCTCCTCTGCTGGCAAACTATACATAGTTACTTTGAAGAAGACTCACATGGTTGTATTTGTCTATCACATTTTCTATCAAATTTTAGGTATTATTGATGTTAAGAAACCAGAGCAATACAGAAACTGGAGACTATGAAGAAAGTTTTCTGCATGTTGTGAGTTTCTGCAGAAATGTGAAAGTTAAGAAAACCTTTAAAACATTCCTAAACATCTTTACTCCAAAGTCAATTTCTTCTCTCTCCTGCTAGTTATGAAGAAAAACACTGGCCATTGATGCCTTTTAGACTTCTGCAGTACTGAGGTGGAAAATAAGTGTGGAAAACAGTAGGAAAAAAAAAAAAGATATTTTAGCCATCTCAAACTGATATTACTACTTCACTTACTGAACAGAGTTACTGGACCTCAGAGAGCTGTGTCTTTATTCTATATTCTTGTCTTGAAGAAACTTTATTTTTCCAGCAGGAAGAGCAGGAGCTCTTCCTCCAGACTTGAGGTAACTGCAGCCTTTCTCCTTTCCTGCAGCTTCAGTATGTTAATTACAGGCATATATTAATCACCGCATTTGGCTCTAATATATACATGACTAGTAGTGGGCAGCGTATACATGTCTTGATAACTCATTAGAACCTGCAAGTCAAATTGTAAATAATGCTACTTACTGGATGCTCCAGCTCTTTTCAGTTTTACTGATGTGTCCAATTGTTTCATTTCCTTTCTTCCAAGTCACTTGAAAATTTTTCAAATGGGAATGTTTATGGTCCAATCTGCATGAAAGTTCAATTCTAGTTGCCCTGTCCAAAGTGATAGTTTCTTCTATGGCATTACTAGAAACACCTAAAAAAAAGTTTAAAAAGAAAAAAAAAAAGTATCTGAATAATTTATTTCTTCACTCTATGAGAAGAAGAGATTCAAAAGTTGTGTTTTACATATGCTGAATTACAGATGGACACAAAGAGCTGCTGTTATACTTTTCAGGGAATTAAACTGCAAAATCAGGCCATAGGAGTTTAACAGTAATTTTCTTAAACCATAACATAGCTATGATACACATCCATTACACAAATTAAAAATCACTCCAGTCTGTAGGTAAACTTCCCAGAGGGCTCTAATACAGAAACACAGATATTCATTTTACTGAAAGCAAGACAAACTTCTAAATAATTTAATCCATACCAAAATATATTAAGTACTTAACTCTCACCAGGGGGAACAATGTCTGCTCTTAGTCTAAACTTCCTTTCTGACTTCACATTGATATTGAAAAAAAATATCAGGATTTATTGGATTAAAAATATTAGTAAGCATATAAAAAGCTACATTAATATAATATAACATAACAAGTTAGACTTGTAAATATCTATAAGCATCCAGGTTTTAACCAGCTGCTGATTTTCATGGTATTATGAGATCATAGGTAATGTCCTGTTGCTAGTGAAGTTGTTGATAAAATCCACAACCTTAACATTGTTGGATCCAGCCTTTCATGCTGCAGCTACTCACTTTGACACCAAATCATCTTCAAACCCATTTATGATTGCCTTCACCTTCCTAGTGGCAAACCAGTAGAACTACAAAGTGAAAACATTCCTGTACAGTAGAAAAACTTAAAGCTTTCTTTGCTTTTAACAAGCTCCATGAGCATAAAATGGGTGTATGCAAGAAGTATGGTTTCAACATCAGGTATCTTCTCTGATCTATACAAACAGCCTTTTGTAAAAACACCTGGCTTTGCACCCATCAGCACTGACATTTTATTTCATAATTATTTTTTTCATGCCTTCGATACAGCTGTTTAGTCCATCTGAATACTCCATGAAAATTTATTCCAGGCCTCATCTCAATCCTAGACCTACTCTTTAGTACTTGGTCAAAAAGTACAGGTGTATTTCACAGCTCAAATGCTTTCTGAGATAAAAGGAAGTTTTAAAGTACAGCTCACTGACTTAGTAATGCATGTCATACCTAAGAAGCAGCAAAATCTGGCTGAAGTGGAAGCACCAGACACTCCCATAGAACATTTGAACTTTACTGGGTCTGGCAGAGACATTTACAGGCTGCAGAACACTGTGCCCAGAACTCCAAGTCCCAGCCAAAATAATAGAGATCTGCTGGAGTTAAACTTAGAGGTGCAACACCTTGGTCCTCCATAGCAGAGCAAAGTCAGTTGCTGCAACTCATTTATTAGAGCCATTACACTCAAATAAACCAAGCATAACTCACTTCGTTGAGATTGTTTATGATCAAAGTAATTTTGCAAATGGAATTGGTTTCACAGTAGCAAAAAAGTTTTACATTCAGATTAATTACACTGGCTAAAAATAGAATCCATACTTCTTGAGATTATTTTTAGAATAAATCTGCACTTTAAATGAATGGGACATGAAAATCTTATGCTGTTGAAGATTAACCACTAGCAAGACTGGTATCTGGGGCATCTCTGTACCAAGAATACATGTGACAGAACAAGAAAGACAGTGCCTGCTAATAGACAGCTTCTGCTAGAAAAAAGCATTACAGCATAAGTGCTGTGCAATTATGTCCTGAAAATACCATACTTGCATTTTGCAATGGAGTTCTAACTGATCTCCTCCAATTGAGAGACATTTCAGTTAGATCAGTTTTTCCAGTTCTCAAAGAAATTAGTTATACATGACTATTTGGCAATTGGGGACTTCATATTTAGCTTAGGAAGAGGCTTCTCTTGCTTCTTCTCCATGCTTTAACTCCTGTAATGCTGCAAAGCTGACTAACACCTGCCGGTTAACAAGTACCCTAGTTTACAAGGTCTCTCCAAGGGATTCACTGGTGTAAAGAAACTGTCACTTGAATTTGTTTGGGGGAACAAATAGCTATGGGTTGTTTTCACTTGTAGTTTTAATAAAAAAGTAAGAACCTCATTGTCCACTGCGAAATGGTTACTAGAACAATATTCAACAGTGCAATAAATTTAATCATCTTTCCTTTTACTGACCTCATTACAAGCTTACTGTGAGCATCTTAACTATCATAGAAGTGCCATCCTAAATACTAAAACTAATATGAAAGATTGTGTGCAATCATAGGCACTCAGTATAATGTAACCAGAAGAGAAAACAACACACTTACCAGGTAGAATTACCTCATACTTCACAAAAGTATGATTAGACACATTCTTCTTGGTTGCCTGCTTCAACTCTTGTGTGGTAGGATCCAGACCTAACAAAGTTGTGGAGGAATCAAAGTGATACATTATGATCCTATAAAGGTAATCATACAGCAGAGTGTCCATACAGTATTGCAATTATTTCTTATAGTAATCTTAGGGGGTGGAAAGAAAGGACCTTGACAGATGCTGGCTACTATGGACAGCCTTTCATATATCTTGGTGTTAACAAAGTCTTAAGGCAGCAATGTTGCATGACTGCTGTTGTAGTAATTATGCCACTTTAAAAGACAGTTTCTAGCTTTAATATAATGTTGTAATTGCGAGAGTCAATACTCTTTAAAGAGATTGTAACTATCCATTTCACAGTCTGATTGAAAGAGTGAGCTATAGCTCAGAGGTGGGTCCTAAAGGACTACATCAATGCCTACGGAGAACTTGGAAAAGTAATAATTTTCGGAAAAAAATAAAAAGAAACAGAAGGTCTGAACACAGCCATTCCCAAGGCCACTAGAATTTAACAACTCAGCCAGAAAGCTGAAGGTAGACTACCGGCTCTAGATGCAGCTATAATGAATGAAAAGGAAAGAAGGCCCTGTGCTCCACTGGAACACTGTCAGAGTCCCTCACCACTCCACAAAACTGTTATACTGCAGGGAACTTCCTTCCATACAGAAAAAAAAAAAATCAATATCGACTATCATCTGCCTGACTCCTTCCCTTCTGCAAGGGAAAATTACATTTAAAAGGTTTAATATGGACAGCAAAATCCCTTTTCTGTAGTGCTATGGATAGCATACTCTTCAGAAGCTACCTTTATAAAGCTCTACAAAGCTTAATACAGCTACCAGGCAGGCCATTAGGCATAAACAGTCTGTTACATACAGTATAATTGTTCTCATGCTCTATGCATTTCAAGAACTCAGCAAGAAAGCAATTAATAAGCCACAGCTTTAAAAACTGATGTAGCCCAGCTAGAGAAGCATCACACTTCCACATCTACAATACAAATTAAACAGTTGTGTGTACAATTGCATGCAAGTTCTTAGTAAACTAGAGCACAATGTGGAAAGACATTAGAAATCATGCTTAAAGGTAAGGTCAATTCAATACAATTTTAGCAATTTTCATTTTGTCAGTTTCCATACAGATTTAAACATCAAACTGCTTGTCACAGTCATTATTAACTAATATAAATCTTCTGACCCCTTGATTAAAAAAATATCAAGGCAGAGCCTTAGGGTAACTGAAATTTAGGAACTTAAGACATGTGATTGCTTTTACCAGGTGTAGATACATCATGTTCAAGTGCCAAATGATCTGAATGACTGCCCTGAGTTTGCCAGTTGACAGTTCCTGTAGTTATCATGGGCTCTGAAAGGTGAAAAAACAAACCTGTTATAAAAATTTAATTTTCTTTTTATTTAGTGATGAAATAGAAAGAAAATAGAAACAAAACAGATTTCCCACTCCCCACACCATGGTAGATAAAATACATTGTATGTTCTAGATGCTTGCAAAGTAATTTTATTGTCAGTTATTATATAACGCATCCCAGAAACACAAACAGTAATTACGGATTGAATCTGCCTAATCATGCAGCATTATAGGAGAACATTATTGTAGTTTTTGTAGAAGGAACAGGGCTTCATTTTGTCTTCTGTCAATGGGCTGAGAAGGTTCCCAGCCACAGCTGGGAAAATAAGAGAAAACTGGGCTACAGCTTTGGTCTTCTCACTGAGAGAAGCACTGGGTGGCAGAGTTGATCACTGTGCAGTAGAAACAGTATCTGTGAAAGCCTGGATCTCAGAATTACTCCTTCTCTTTTCCCACATAAAATATTGAACTTTGAGGTAAAGATCTTAAACACACGCCTCTTGGCTACAGTTGAGGGAGTCTGGCTGTGCTGAAGGAGGTCCCTGCTAGTGGCTTGCATCTACAGGTCTCTGAGCAAGCATGAGCTGAGGTACTACGCACTTTCCAAGTTGCTAGCCTGTTCTGTAAACCAGTGTTTTCTTTATCATCATGTCAGGTCACAACACAAGGAATGCTATGCCACAGGCAATCAGCCCTTTTACCTAACTTGCTCCATCTGCCTTTTCATACCTCCCCTCATGCTTCAACCAGTTTAAGTAACAATAAACCTGTATATTAAGGTGGACGATGCAGAAAAATAGAGCTCCGGGCTATTTTGTTTGGAAGTTGGCAGAAGTCTACTGTCAACAATCTCAACTACTAGTTCAAAATGGCTTTTTAAGCAAAAAATTAAGAAGCTATCCCCTAGCACTAGATATTAAGTCCTGTTCCTCTAGACAAGAGCACAAGCAAGCCTTGATCACTGCTTGATCAAAACCAAATTAGTCCAAGTGTTTACTTCTGAAAAAACATGTGAAGGCTGAAAGATGTCTTGGGAATCTTCCTCTGTTTGTGTGTGCAAACACCCTGACAGCATGCCAAGGTTGTCATGGATCATTTGAGTTCATGTTGGTCTAGTACACACATCACCTGGTTTGTTACTGAAATGCCTCACTGATAGATTCAGAAGGCACCAGTGCCAGTTCATACAGTAGTTATTATCCACCCGCAAAAAAAAACCTAGACAACTTTAAAATGTCTTGCCCACTAATAGGATCCTCATACTGACTCTTCCTCAATTCACATATCACATGAAAATAGTTAGGTGAGGTCACATTGTACAAAACACTTTATATATGTACGTGTGTTTGTATATGGAAAGAGTTATTGAATCTATTAGCTACTGCACTCCTAGCTCTCACACACATTGTGCTAAATAGCTCTCAAGATGAACACCAGACATACAGCATCGTCATCTCCCAGCAAAATTGTAGATGGAATAACTTGTCAGAACTTGCTTATATTCATGTATAAACATAACTTAGCCCATGTTTGATTTGCATTAATCAACATGAGCTTTGGTGCACTGTTGAATTCCTGTTGCTCTGACCTCTACAGAAAAAGGTGAGGTGGAATCAACAATCATCAGTTTCTTCTCTTGCCTGGAACTTACTCTCTGCTCCCCATCAAATCCACAATGAAGGTCCAGAACATGGTGAATAAAGAGTGGGGACAACAGAAGGTTTTGACACATCCATAATTTAAAATAAGCTTCATTGATGCAAGGCCATTACTGTACCTCTCACTAAAAGAAGGGTGTAAGGAGTCCTCGTGTTAAAAATAATCAGGTGTAAGTGCTTGAACAGAACGTCCCACAAGGGTCCTAGTTTCGGTATGTTCCCATCTCCAGGGTCACTGCCTGCTTTTACAGCATATACGCATAAGGACAACAGAACACACAACTGGCAGTTGGATAGCTTTTTCCACAGTCCTTGAGATACTTACAACACTTAAGCTCTTGCAATGGCTTTGAAAGGCCAAGATGATATATTTACTTTTGTTCTTTCTGAAGAGGCCCAATCTTATGTCAAAAGACTTTAGTATGAAAATGCAAACTCTACATGACACTTAGTATCACTAGGAAAGAGTATATCTTTAGGTGTACTGAAAAAAACAATTACCAGCAGACGATTCATTAAGTCCAGCTTGCATCTTAGTCAGAAAGCTTCCCTGAGACTGACTGGCATCTTCTGTCGTCATGGCTGCATCTAAAAAGAAAAAAGGGCTTAAAGAAACTACTTTCTCTCCATTGAGCTCAGTTAGAAACATGTTCATGAAAATAATTCAAAGAGAACCTCCTCACCTCAGCCTGCTACCCCCATTTTTCCTCAAATTCTGAGCACATACAGCTAAAACATGCAAGAATTACTTCTCCTTAGTTCTTTAGCTTACTTTAGGGAAGAAAATACTAAAAAACAGAGGCAGTATATATTTGACCTGTAATTTCTGTGTACATATATTTTCCTGTAGTTAGCCTATAGCTGGGCAAAGGTGTTCTTCAAAATATTCTAGCAGACCAATAAACTTTTTAATTCTGTCTTGTTTGCAGCCTTATGTGACCACAGATTAAAAATAATCAGCTAGTGTCTTAAACACAGCATAGCAGATTCACTAACAGAGTAAGGACCACAATGCAACCTTACATGTCTACCCTGTTTTGTAATGCAGAGAACAACCTCCTTCCTCCCTAGTACCACCTTAGTAAGCAAAACAAAAGGTACTGGTGTCAAATATAGACTTCAAGTAACACTAATGACTATTTTCATTTTCCTTAACACCACTGCAAATCTGATTCTGCTCCTGTAACACAGTTTTTGTAGGAGCCAGGCAAGACTCTAGGGTTTCGCTTCATGTTCCTGACTGAAGAAAGGACAGCAGGGGAAGAGGCAGAAGGCAGTTTAAGAAAGTTGCTGTGTCACTGTTCTATTAAGAAATGAAGGTCCCTAGATGTTTTATAAAAATGGAGATGTTTGCTCCTTCCTTTCTGTTCCCACATTTGGGTGGCAGAACTAGTTAGTGTAAACACTGTAGGTATCCCAGGACATATTCTGTTCCCAAAGCAGCAGTATACACTCTTCCTCAAACTCAGAGAAATCTCACATTAGTAGTTTTTAAGTGATTTGGCCAGTAGTTAAATTGGAAAAAAGGGCATGCATTCTGCTGTTGTAATTAAAGATGGGTGGGTGTGTGGATGTCAGCAGAGCTTACTAGAGGACAGCAGCAAGCATAAATGAACAGTTAAAAAGCTACATCATTCGAGTGTGTTCAAACTTGTTGAAAACCATGTGCCTTCAGTAGAAGGTAAAGTCAGCACCCTGCCAGTTCCTACAAGTGAACAATGGTACTAACAGTCCTACCCCACTTTAGCACTATGGGCACAGGCAACCTACAGACTCTCCCACTGGCACCTCCAGCTACATCAGTCATGACCAGCTTGCACCATCTGCTTTTTCAATCTGTCCATCATTCTTCAGCCAGTTTGCATCAAGAGTAAAACAAGGTAGTCAAAGGATACGATTAACAAATTAAGCATTAGTAGTTATTCACAACAGACTCTGCATTTTTCATACTAGTCCACTGGTTCCACAGCTAAGTGTTCTCTCCCAGCCCCTCACCCAACCGAAGAACTTCAGAAATCTGCTCTGAGGTTCTACCTGCTGTTTTATGACCCAGCCGGTAAGAAGACTTTCTTCTTTCTTCAGAAAGAAGTCTTTCTTTCTGATTGACAAAGGTGCTGTTAGCAGGGAGAGCTATTATGCTCCTGATATTCGTGGTAAGGTTGAAGAAACGTCCATGAATTTTTATATCTGCAGCATCTTGAGGCATTCGAAGGATGCCATGGATCACCTGACTATGTCAGCTTAGTAGATGCATCACCTGCACAGTAATTAAAATCCCCAAAGATGATAAATTTAGAAGGTGCCAGTGCCAAGCTGCACAGTAGCTCTGTTATCTCTCCACAAGGAAGGCAGATAATCTACAACATGTTTTGCATACTAATAGGGCTCTCATCTTGGCTTTCTTCCTTGATTTGCATACCAAGTGAAAGCAGCCAAGCAGTGTTATTTCTATTTATCACTGCTTCCACATCTCAGCTCTTAACTGTCCTTATGTCAAACTACGTAGCAGAGAGATAACATTGCAACCCTCTTCTCTCATCTGCACCTGATGAACGGTATCAGAGATCAAGATGACCCAGCACTGCATGATTAGTGCCATCAAACCAGGCAGTGATGTAAGCAAGTCGAGTAGCTTCTCAAACTATTGAGTCACGGCTGCATGCCTTAGCCTATAATTGATTTGCATTAAAACTAATCAATAGTGTGGTATAGCTTGCTGAGTTCTTGTTGCCCTGATCTTTAAGCACGAAGGAGTAGGTAAGAGTATGAGGTCATTAATCTATTTTTCCACCTTATCTCTGCTCCCTACTGCAGCCAATGTTTGGGAAGTAAAGTGTGGATAAACTACACTTGTCATCACCAGAACAATTTCAGACTTTAAAAATCTTTTTGCTCTCTTTTTCAGCCAGAAAAGTGGCCAAATATTAAAAGGTTGAGGTACAATTTGCTTTAAATTAAGTATTAAATTAATGATGTTAAATTAATTCCAATTACTTTAATATCCATTTTATACTCTATGCAAGCACAAAAGTGCTCAGTAGCATCTAAAACAAGCTGCCAGAACCTCCTAGGCCCCCTAGAAAAGGGAAAAGCTGCAGACTGAGCTCTCCTGGGGCACCAGACAGTCATAGAATCATAGAATCATAGAATCATAGAATCATCTGGGCCGGAAGGGACCTCCAAAGGCCATCTAGTCCGA
>JAOQGH010000019.1:17011610-17040543 GCA_025769975.1 Gallinago jamesoni
AGGTCTATGTCCTTCTTATATTGAGGGCTCCAGACCTGCACACAGTACTCCAGATGAGGTCTCACTAGAGCAGAGTAGCTCACAGAGCAGTCCACACAAAGGACTTCCCAATGCCCTGATAGAAGCCCTTCTCTCAGGGCAAACCAGAAAAATCCAACCTGGCAGCAAAGCCTGTAAGAAATGAGATGTATCCTCTACTCATAACTCCTTGGTATCTTTGGCAGACAAGATGTGGTGGGTTTGCTTTTCCTAAAGGGATCTGGCAGCAGGTGCTGCAACCAACTTAGGCAGGCACAATGGTAACCAAACAAAGCAGCAAACTCTGAAGAACAATGTTGTGACACTTGGTTAGCAGTTACCCTAATAAAAGGGATGGTTTAAGTTTTTCAAAATAATTAATTAAACACTTAGAAAACTATCAGACAAAAGTAACAGAATAAGAACACTCCTCAAGCTACTTATTTCAAAATAAAATCTAAGAGGCCTCTTGTGGTATCTGCCTGACCCAACTGCAGAAGAGCGTGCAACCCACCTTCCTGCAGCTCAGTCTCTGTGGCACTTAAAGGCATCTGGTTGCTTTTACTGCAAGTGTTTCTTTTGCTTGAAGAAACCTGCTGAACCCCCATATCTCCAGAACAAACACCGCTTCTGGACTTCACTAGAACACAGTTCTAGTTCTCCTCCCTCCAAGGGAGCATGAATTTCCCATTGCTGTACCTGTGCAGGGAGTCCCTGTGCCTGATTACCTTTTTGCACATTTGGTTAATAACTAATGGAAGAGTAAAATACTCAGCCTTGCATTTAAATCATCATGGAAATCACAGTATGAGCCTCCTTGCCTAGTTCATACAAATATAAAAGCATTTAATAGAAGTCTGGAAAAAAAACAAAAAACAAACAGCCTTTGTACAGATAAAGGGTACTAAAATAGGCGGCTCACTTCTGATGAGCACAAAAACCAGACATGATATCCATCTCTTTAGGAAGATGGTTGTTTTGCAGAATTTTTTCAGAAGAAGGTATCACTTGATATCATTTGAATTGCTTTAACCACCATTAGGTACAGCTTTCAGCAGTAATAATACTCAAAAATAAATACCATGTGGCTATTTTGCCATAATGTGATTCACACGTTCCTATAAGTATCAGGCCATTTACAGTCACAAAACCTTCTGATTAATGAAATAAGCTGTCAGAATGGACTTCAAGATTGTGTGTGTACATAAATATACATGCATATCTTAAAGAAGCTTGGAACACTACAAATTTTCCTCTATATGCATATCTAAATACATGTATTTTAAACAAGCCTTGAAAACTGCAAAGCATATCTTCTGTCCTTTCCTATGTGGAATTATTACAAATTTTACAAAAGTTATCATCACACAGAAAGCAGTACTGCTCCTCTCAGCATTAGGAAGATCAGAGGGATGAAAACACATGTAACCACTGATGGCTAATTAAAGACACAGCAAAAATGAACACATACATGCATTGGCAGAGCTTTCAGCCATTGGCAAGACACGCTCCAGCAATCACATCTTGCACTGCTAACACCAGCAATCTGATATTTCCTTCCATTATCATCCTGTACTACTCTGATGCTTCAAAAACAGGGGTTGGCAACAGAAATCCACTAGTTGTAAAAATAAGCTCTCATTTCCTTAAAAGTAGCCTGCTGAAAGCTGCTGGAGGGAGAATCATGCCCAGAATGCTCAAGTCCTTCTTCCTTCATGGATTTCAAGTATCACATCTCAAAAATGCAATATAAGATCTTCCAAGGGACGCTCCTCACAACCTGCTAGGCATAGTGATGTTTCAGTAGTGTAACCTACCGATTCGTGGTTTTTTTTTTTTTTCCCAGGGCTTAAATAACGCTTTAGCTGGTAAGGACAGAAACATCGCACCTCAGCCTCCGCGCTGACCAGCCCTCCCCGGGCCCGTGGGGCGGGCAGCGGGGCCGGCCCCAGGCCAAGGGCCGAGCATCCCCGGCTGCGGTTCCGCGCCGCCCCCGCTGCCCACCGGCACCCACGGGCTGGGAGGCACGGCCAGCCGCCGCCTCGCCCTTCACCGGCGGGCAGCGGGGGAGGGGGTCCCCGCTTTCCAGCCGGCCTGCCACAAATCCCAAGGATTTTTGGGGTTGTTTTTGGTTTGGGAGGAAGGATAAAGCCGCGGGAGGCCGCGGCGGCAGGCGGAGGCAGCGTTGAGGAGTTACGACCCTGGGGAGGGTCGAGGCCACCGAGGAGAAGAAACGCCTCAGTGGCTTAAAAAAAAAAAAAAAAAAAAAAAAAAGCAGAGACAGCCGCCTTGCCGGGCCACCGCTCCGTCCCCCGGAGATGCTGCGGGGCAGGGAGGACCTTTGCTCGGCCGCAGCTCCCCGGCCCCCCTCACCCCAGCCCACCCCGGCGCTGAGGGGGCGGCTGCGGCGTTGACAGGCGCCCGGCCCGGCCCGCGAACGCAGAGAGCGTTTACCTGCGGGGCTCCCGCCCGAGAGGCTGAGGCAGAGCAGCAGCAGCAGCCGCCCCGGGCGCTTCCCGGAGAAGGCGGCCCGCATGGTGCCCCCAGCCGCCGCCGCGCTCCCACTGCCGCTCCCCCGCCGCCGCGCAGGCAGCTGGCCCGGCCCGGTCCCGCACCGCCCGCGGGCAGCGGCTGCTGAGGGAAGGCTTAAGTGGGCCGGGGAGGCTGCGAGGGACAGCCGGCTGCTGCAGCCCCAAATCCACGGGCAGGGCAAACGCCAGGGAAGGAGCGGCAGGCGCCACCGTTCCTCCTCAGCGAGAGAACATGTCCCCACCGGCGCGGCCCCGCCGGGCTTTATGCGGCGGGAGGAAGGGCGTGGGTGAGCACCGATGGCGAATTGGAGCTGGGGCCCTGGCAGCTGCTCCGGGTGGGAGCCCCGCCGGGGACGGCTGGAGGCTGACCGCAGCACGTAGGGAGGTTAGGGTCGCGTCGCGTCTTAATTTTGGCCAAAAACCGGGTCTAGCCGGAGGACCGCCACCACCAGCAGCAGCACCACCACCACCTCTGGTAGGGTTTGCCCAGAGAAGGCTGCCGCGGGCAGAGCTCAAGCCTGTCTCTGCCCTTTGGCTAGTGATCTTCTGTAGAGCCCAGCTTTGAGGGTCAGTGGCTCCAGGGCAGCCGGGTTATACTGTATGAGAGCTGCGGCTTTGCACATCGCCTTTTCTGAATCTCCTGGCCTGGGCAGCAATGCCCGGGGAGCACCGTTTCTGACAAAGGCTTTTCAGGGCTTTGGCTACTGCCTGGTGTCTTTAAAATCACAATTTAATTGCTTAGACTGTTTTAATTGCTTAGACTGTACTCTGTATTTGTACATGTATAGGAAAACCACTCACATATATACACACATGTATATGCATGTCTGCTACTTGATAAATAACTGAATTTGGATTTTGCAGAGCAAAGTCTGGCAGGGTGGCATTCTCTGAAGGAAAGTCTCCATGATGGGATACTTGCTGCAGCTCATTTCCCATCAAGATACAGTTACTTCAGCTAATGCAAAACTTGAATTCTGTGTAAGGTTAGTATCAATAATGCAAAAAGGTCACTGCATGCAAGCCTTTACATCATCTTAGCTCTCCCGTGCTGGCAGAGCTGTAGGAGTTTATGCAGAGCAGGGATAAGTCAAATGTCCTGCGTGCTGATTTTCCAGCACTGCACATGTTCGTGCGTGTCCTCCCACGCCATACGGTGTCCTTCAGATTAAAATTTTTCATCATAAAGCCTCCCAATAAATGCAACTAATGGCAAAAGACTGGGAACAGGATTGTTTTGTCAAGCCCTTGACGAATGCCCTTCATACTCTTGGAGCAATGGGATGGAGCCTTGTGCTCTCCAGCTCTCAGGATGCTTATCTCACGCACAAAAGGCAGGAAGCCATAGATACGAGTAGTCAATGCTCAGTGGTGCCCATAGAGCTGTAAATCCACTGCTTTTGAAATTTAGGCAGTACCGGCATGCTCTAAGGAGAGACAGAACCCCCAGAGTTTTGTTAATCTGCCGGCCTGCATGGGGTGATGGGATTCAGAGAGAGAATCCAATTCAGATAAGGCTGTTTGGGAGAGGCAGAAGATTTTAGCTTTTAATGGGGAAAAAAAAATTGGCTGGGGCTTGAAAGCTGTTTTATCTGAGCCAGTTTGGCCTGAAGAGACTTATCTGCTGTGGAGGGAGAGGGAGGAAGGGACATAAAAGGGTATGTCAGCTACTTTTAGATACGAAGGGGCTTGTTGGTAATTCCAGTTAGCTCTCCCTGGAATGGGTGAAAAGAAAACCTTATGTTCACCTGATTTAGCAGATGGTTATACAGCACCTTTTTGTGATACAGATTTTATCCACCTGGAAACCACGTGTATGGGTTAGTGATGGGGCAAATCTATGTAGAAATCTATGGCTAAACTCTGACAGCTAGGAGGAATGGAGCTGCTAAGACAGCCTGATCTAGGACCTAGCTGTAGTTTAATCAGTTCTGGCTCAGTGGAAATTGTGGGAGGTTCTAAGGGAGATGATTTGTTTTGAGTGACTTGACAATATGTCCTGTTTAGGAATGGCTTGTGTCTTCCCCACCAATCATCTTGGATAGAGCATGAAAGCAATCTGAAGACATGATGAACACCTTTGTGGAATTCCTTCTCAAGTCTTCTTCAGGGCTTGTCATCTGGTAATGGTACATCCCACACGTTACCAATGCTGAATGGGAAGAAAATAATTACTAAACTTCTCCTGGGGGAGCTGTAGTTTCCTAGTCTCATGGTATGAGACACAGAAGCCACGGAGCAATGGAAGGAGGAAATGCAAAGAAGAAACAGAATTTAGAGGAACCACTCAAGCAAAGAACCAGCCAGTCCTTTTGGGGCTTCAGTGCTCCACAGTTTGCTTTACCATAATAATGTGCTTGTACTAGATTATTCCCCAAGTACTATGCCTGGATTTGGTAGATCATTGAAAGGGTATGAAGGAGAGATTTCAGAAATTATAAGGTTAGTGATAACAAACTATGAGAAAGTAGAATATGGGGGTTATTAAAAAAATCAGCTGTTGTATTTGCATGCATTTGGAAACACTGACTGGTGAGTAATTAGGAATTTCAGGAAAAGTATCTCCATTCAAATTTTACATACTAACTGCTAGCATCTAGCATATTTTCTTTTTCTCTCTCAAGCTAATTATTTTCTGTCACTTCCAGAGAGAAACTTTGACTTACTCTCATTTGGCAAATACTTGGCAAGCATGACAGTCATTTTGGAACAAGGATTCTTATGTTGAACCATATTCTTGCTTATATGAAAACTTTTATATTTAATAAAACCTCTAATACAGGGAAATTGATGGTTTATTTGGCTGGAAGATATTTGCCAAAACTTTTTGTGGCAGAAAGAAAGTAAATGAAACTCAGAAAATTGCTAGGACATGTTGATTATTGGCTGAATTAAAATCTGTATGATAATTTTACTTTTACAGCTTTTCTCCAACAACCAAGTCTATGTTCTCAAAGCCAAGTCTTTGGCATTAATTTATTTCTCCTAATAACTAAATACATTAAAATAACTAAATAATAACTAAACAGTAAAGTAATAACTAAATAATAATAATAATAATAACTAAAACAGTAAAATACCAAAGGACATACCCGAATCAGCAATCTCTTTGGCTGGAGGTTTGCTTTCTATTAAACTCACTCACACTGTGAAAAGTTAAGTAACGCATATGTGAGAAGAACTGGGAAAAGGAAGAAGCAGTCAAAAGGGACTGAAAACCTTTTTAGGTGGCAGTTCAGATGTGTTTTGGGGATGGTGCTTAGCAGCTTTCAGTATCTAAAGCTGAATCATCAAGACCTTACTAGATTCTAACTAGATTTTTCTAACATTGAAGGACCTTTAATGAAGACACATTTGTTTATGGGAGTGAAAATTTTAATTGGAAAAGCATGAAAATAAACAGTGGGAAACAGGAAAAAACATTTAGAATTATTTTAGAAATAATTCTTGCAAGCATGGTCAGGAGATAATTGTGCGAGGCCAGGAAATAATGTGTTACTAATCTATGGACCACTACCAAAAAAATGTGCCAGAGTAGATGCTATGCAAGAACTCCATGTGTTCTCCATTCACCGGTAACCATCAGGTTATAATTGAATAAAAAAATAATGCAGAATGCACATGTTTCTGAAAGCCAAAGCAATATGTTGAATGCTAGTACAAGACTACAAAACAGCATTTTATTGTCTTCCCCAAACATTTATCTTTTGCTTGCTGTCTTTGAAGGATTTAACTAAACTGACCTCTTGGCTGGATTTAAAATTACAGGCCAGATTATGCAATCTGCATACTCTGCAGTTGCCTACTCTGCAATGTCTGCATCCTGCTGAGTGGCTGTAAATCCCAGTATTTCCTCTTACCTCCTTGAAGGCAATTTGTAAGATGAGGCATATAATCTCCATTGAGAATTCTGTCATTTATCAAATATTTAATGTAGTGTTTTAAGATCTGCGTTATAGATGAGGCAAAAATTTGGGCTATAGTGCTTTAGAAACGTATTTCTTAAAAATCTTAGCTTGCTGCCAATACCAGTTACTGAGATTGGCAATACTGCTCATACAAGATACAATATCAATTGTTATTGTGTAGGGTTTAATTTCTGCAGGGTTGCAGATTATGCAGTGTGGCTCTGCTCAGAAAAGGCTTTGTTCATGTGGCAAACACACCATCATCAGAACTGGCAACCAGAAAATCAGCCAAGTAACATTTTTGGCAAACAGTTCTTTTTGCCTTTCTGTCCTGACTCCTTCCCTCCCACCACACCACTCCCCCCAAGCCTGAATAAAATTGATATTTTTAAATTGAAAATGTAATGAAAAAACATAGTTTTGTTTAAAACACAATTTAGATTGAAACCTTTTGTGTAGGCATCGAAAGAATTTTCTGCAATCTGTTAGTTTAATGTAGAAATAAAGTTCACTGTGATATCAATGCTTGCCACCCCATCACGGTTTGTTTTGCAAGCTGTTGCTTCAAAATGTTCAGAAAATATTTTAAATGTCTCAAGCATGACCAGATTTTGAAGGAGTTAGTATCTTTCATTACAGTAATATACCCAGAAAAATTAAGCAAGCCTCTGATCTGAATACAATTTGAGAACAATAACTTTGTTTAGTTGTAATTAAGCTGAGGGCATGCCGTCTCACCTACTGCTTTAATATCAGGAAGAAGAAGATCATCTTTGATAAGTCTTTCTTTTTCATTAATTTTCATTTCCAAACTTTTGGAGTCTTAAAAATATTTTCTCCTTTGTTGCAAAAGTAAAAGCCTTGTATACAATAAACTATACAGGAAAGTCTCCATTCTGCTGCTGTACTTGCTGAATTATGAGCAGCAGCAAGTGGGAGCACTAAGTCGTCTGGTAGAACAGGCCTTGTTTACATCACTGAAACTGGGCTATGTGGGGCTTCTGCTCTGGGGAAGTAATGCGTGTGGTGCTCAAGATAATGCTTTTCCGTTTTTTTGTGGGTGTGGTGACAGAGTATGTAGACTTCGTCTCATTCAACTGACCTATTTTATGGTTTTCCTCTGTTGTTGTTTTTTTTTTCAGGTAGTTCACACAAACCTAGTTTCTCTGCATCTCTTCCCCACCCCCAGAAGATGTTTGCAATGCTGAAGGTAAGACCTGAAGATAAGACAGCATCAAATAAGTAACAAGTAAAGTGGGCCTAAGCTTTACTGGTTGTATTCCTGGTGGAGGGAAGTCATTCAATGTCACTCCATGTATTTATTAGTCAGCTTCAGAAACTATGCCTCTTAAGAGCATTCCTTCCTTTTCAACATTGTTTTCCTTTAGTCTTTACATATTGTTTTAGAAAGAGAAAAGAGGGCTTCAGGAAAAAAACAGAGAAAGCTATGTAACTAAAACTGTCACTTGTAAATTCAGTTTCAGTTGTAATTTAAAATATTTGAGTATTTAAAGAGATTTTATTAGTCTTTTGCTTTTAAATTATTTTTTCTCTTAAATGAAAGCTAAGGTTTTATTCTGATATCACAGGACTCCAGGAAGGGAGCAGAAAAAAGAAAGAAGAAAAAGGATGCAAAAATTGTGATAAAATCAGAAGCATTTTTACTGACTGCAGAGTCACAATAGCCAAAACTGAAGAAGTGAAATGGGTAGAGTTATGCTGTCATTTGATCACTTCATGACTTTGTAGAACGCAGGTAAAATATGTCCCTATTCTCATCAGCACAGAGGCAGAAACATCAGTCCATATACATTGAGAATACCTAACAGTAGTAACTCTGAATTAAACATCTATCTATCTGTCTATATATAGATATATACACATATATATATTCACTTTCCTAAAATGTAAGAATCCATGTTGGCAGAACCACGCCATCTAAGACAGTGCATGCAAATGTACCCTGGAATCTCCACACTTCAGGAGTGTTTCCATGTTTCTTGTACAATACTATTTCTGTTAAAGAGAAAATTAAGTTTCAGGGCTTACCACAGTGATAGTTTTCACAGCTTTTAATCCACACAAACACAACATTTATGTAACAGGTACAGAACTATGTAAGTACACTCTGAAATGATGCATACTCAGAACTGCGTAGCTTAGTACTTCAATAAAAAACAGTATGTTCATCCAGAGAGAGGTGGTCTTGGATATTTTTCTTTGGGTGAGAAGGAAAATGCCATTCTAAAGCAAAACAGCCTGCACACGTTGCTAGTTCTTTGCATGTGGAAGAGCTTCTTTGAGAAATTGATTGTTTTCCAGTCTGTAAATATTTTGTTGAAGCAGCAGAAGCTTCTTCAAGCATATAGCAAATGAAGTTCAGACAAAGGAAGGAAAGCCACCAGAACTCTAATAAAAGAACTGCAGTAAGAAAGAGTATCAGGAGTCAGGCTTTGCGTATCTAGAATTTGTGGAATACTTACTTGTACAAAACCATTTTCCCTCATTGGATTTTTCAGTCTGATTATGTATCATAATCCTACAGTTTTCTTGATGCCTAAAGCCGTACACACCCTTTACTTCTGCATGGGAAACATTTTCATCCAGAGCTGTAAAACACCCCATCAGAAGTGTCCAGTGGGATTTGTGAGAGAGGAACTTCTGGCTGTGAGACAGTCATCTTACGTGATCTTTGAGTCATACAAATATATAAATTTTATTTGATACTGGTAATAATGGAGTTAAAGTGCCTTTTTCAGCTGAGCTTATGTCACACCAGAAGGGTTCAAAGATGAACTTCTGAAGGTGACTTTTTAACAGTAGATTTGGTCTACAAGGCATTTCCACAAAGAATTCATCAGGGTTATATTATAACTTGGACAATGTTATCGATATTTCTTGGGAAAAAATCAATACATATATATTTTTAAGTGAAGGAAGCCTAAAATATACTAGTGTGTTGAATGTGAATTTCAAAGTGAAAAAGTATGGTAATAAGTAATTTTTGCTTTTAGGTCTGATTCAGAAATTGTTAATATATTTCCAAATACTTTTGTGCTCAGTAAGCTGTGGGAGGATTATGCAAAGATAACTTATCCTAATTGAGTTTTACCTTTCAATACAACAACAACAAAAAAAATTCCTCATGAAGAGAAAAATGTGCAGAACATACCAGTAGTGAAAAATCTATAAAGGTAATGTAATTTTTTTCAACAATAACTTATATCAACTTATTCTGGGTGATCTATGAAGTTTATTTCAGGTTTTGTAAACCCCACAAGTGCTGGAAAAAAAGCATATTTTTGTTCTCCATTTTTCCAGTTTCCTTGTTTCACCTTTTGATTATGAGAGTTGCCAGAACCAATAGTATTATAGAATTTCAATTTATAGTATAAGAATTAGTGTTTTGTAATTACTGTGTTTTGATTAATTCAGCCATGAGTTAGTAACACTTAAGACAGCATTTTAGAAGAATAAATCATTTTGCTTAGTTTTTAAATAACTCAGATAAGAATCAGTAATAAATTACATCTGACATTGGTAAGACTTTAGAAAGTGTGTTGCTAAGGTTAGGTAATTATTTATGGAAAAATAGGAGTTCAGAGGAAAATGTAAATTGATCTACGGAGAGGATGTTGGGTCATTCTGACTGGTTAGTTGACATATATTCCTCTGACTGACTTCTTATAGTGTTTGAAACAAGTCTGTCAGAGGAAAATGTGATCTCTCCCATGCTTGACAACATTTAATATGTTTGTCCTCACATCAGCCTTGTGGGTAATGTTAACTCCAGTAAGACACTTAAGTAGCTCACCTGAGATAACCCAGGAAAAGTGTTACACTTGGCTGTTCTTTTCTAGCTTTCTCTGTCCTGTGCCAGGTTCTTCTTGATTCCCCAGGATAAAGCTGAGTAGATAGAAAAGGCTACTCGGGGTGCACTGAAAAAGTCAGAGGCATTCCCTGCTGACCTGTTTTATTACTCTTAGGGGAGAGCCAGCCATGCCCTTTGTACAGACAGTATGTTTGGACTTGGCTTGGGAAGAATTTGAGTTGCCCCTTCAAACACACAGCACAGATTGCAAGGTGAGCACCTGAGACCACAGACAGCTGTGTGAGCACAGTGATTTTGATGCAAGCAAATGTTTGAATGCTTTTACACATTGGCATTCTGTTGGAAATCAGATTCCAAGTATGAGTGACCTGAAAAACTGCTGTTGTGCAACAGGTTCATTATCCTCTAGGACTTCTTCAAGGGATTTGATTGTTTGCAGGTCTTTAGGGCTTGATGGTTACAGGTTTCCTGGACTTAACAGCTGGTGTAGTGTATCAACTAGGAAAAATGCTATTTTTTAAGCTGACGCTTCTTACAGAGTTGTGTTTTCTAGGCTTTATATAAATACTGTCCAGCTTTACTGTGAAAGTGTTATGCTCAATCCTACATTTGAACTGTGCTGCAGTACTCAAACGGAAATGAAATTTCAATTACACTTTCTTACTGGTAGACACTTCTTTTTAACATGCTTGAAAGTTTCATAGAATTATGTAAAGCTTCTCACAAAGTTTCTAAAACAAAGCTTATTAATTCTAAATTCCTTTAAGGCTTTTTTCTTTTCTTGATAATACACCCTTGAGAATGATGGTGCCTCACTATTACAATGCATCAAGCTAGGGGCAGTGCAGGTGTTAATTACATTTTTTAAAGTAATCATTAAATAGTTTGTACTTCACACAGAGACCATGAACTCCATGCAGTAAGTTAATTGAATTTAGTAGTAGGAAAATAGGAGAATAAATCTGAATTGCAGAAGTCACTGCCAGAAATCTGTGACTAGAGTGGTTGGAAAATACATGATTGTCTTTTCACACGCCTTTCTTAGTCATTGTTATACTTAATCTTTGTAAGTGGGGTTGGACTAGATGACCTTTAAAGGTCCCTTCCAACCCAAACCATTCTATGATTCTGTATGGGTATGGACAAACCTCCTACATCATCTAGTACATCCCAGATTATGAGTGCCGCGTAATTCATTGCTATTTCTACAGCTTCTCTAACCAGCTGTCATGACACTGCACTACTTTTTCCAGCTGTTGTGTGTGCTGCAGAAGTTGCTCTGTCCACTGAAATTCCATGCATCACATTTTTCCTTCGTAGTACAAAAAGAAATTGCTCGTGCATTTATTACTTTTTTTGGCAGTTTCCCCTTTAGGCTAGATATTCATTTTTTAAAACCTTTGCACTCTTCAGCAGACCTTCAAAGCATGCTCAGTGATGTCCCAGGTAGAAGCAGTACAGGTGTTATTACTGAAGAAACAGAGATCCTTGCAAGGAAAGCCCATCTCTAGATGGGTTTGTTGCAAGGAATATTATACGGTCCATACAACAGTTAATTTAATCTCTCTAACAGACTGAGTGATGGCCTCATTTTACACTCTTTTTTGCAAAAAATGAATTTCTCTTTACATAGTTTTTGGTAGTTTAGTTGATGTCAGAAGAAAGGTGGATATTACTGTCTACATTTCCTAAAGCACGTACTGTATAACAATGTGTAACACACAAAAACCACACTCGGAGCTTTTCAAAAGAGGAACTTTTCAAAAGAGACAGGATCTTGTAGTAGCAACCTGAAGTTAACTGAAGCCGGAAACATCACCGTTTCCAATTCTTTGTCTGTATGCCAACTATGCAGCTTATCTGATTCGTAGTATGACTGTCCACATTTAGTTCTAAACAGGCATCCTCTGTAGTTCAAAAAATTTAACTTCTGGGCTTTTAAAAAGGAAGCAAAGTATAAAAGGGAGATATCTCACAAAAGGACTGGATTTCTCTGGGAGCTGAGCAAACATTTTTCCGGAAGATTCCTACTGAGAACAGCAGTGCTATCAAGTAGCACTTTTATGTCTCTTATTCAGATAATGCCTTTGTGCAGTGTTTGCTACTTTTTCACTCTTACAGCAGTAGTCAGAGAATAATGTTCATCAACTGCATATTTGTTTCTTGCTCTCTTGGTGCTACCTAACTGCAATAGCTTTTGCCATTGTTTGTGTGTGCGCGTATGAGTATTATTTGAATGAAGAAGTACAGTCATCAGTTGTGTTTTTATTGGAAAAGATAAGAACTCTGAATACCATTTCCTTGATGCTAAGTTTATATAGATTGTTTTTTTCTTTATCACTCTTCTTCCTACATAGACCTAGATGAAAAATGCTGTCTGTAGAATACAATCAGATCATGAACTACAGGCACAAAAAAAAAGGCTTGTAGGAAACATGCATTAAGCTCTTCACAGTGTCTCTGAGGGAGTAGTTTTTGCTGTCGGTAGGCAGTGATCAGAAAGCAGGCAAGAACATGCTTGGGATCATACTAAAAGGTAGCATTTGATTCACTGTTCTATTAGGAATGGTCAAATCTCACCCAAAGTCCATGGACTTCTGGCATGGATGAACTGGGACTTGAGCGCAGGTTTGGATCTGTATCTGGAAGGCAGTGTAGACATATCCAAAACAAGCCATACTTACATAAAACCAAAGAAATGAGGAATATGCAAATCAGGCTTAATGCAAAACAAGAAACCTTTCTCCAATGCAAAATTAACTTTTTGTATGATAATGACAAGTCATTAGTTTCCTTTCACAGAAAACAGTAATCTGCCCTGGGGCACAACTCTGCAGGAAAGAAAACCTCGTCTTTATAGGTTCTGCCTCATTATCCCTAGGCAGCTTCACTGCTGACATCGACATACTGACTTCCCAGCACACTGGATTCAGTGATAGGAGAGAGGGTAGATGGCTGGTGGCAGCTATTTTATTCTGGGGAAGAAGGTGATCTCTGCTCTCTGCTGGGAAATAAATTTACTTTTATCACAGTCTGTCTTCCACTAAACATATTTTTAAATCACAGTCTCTGTTTTTCATATCAGTAAGCTCTGTTAATCTAACAAGAAGAAGAGTGCACATATCTGCAACACATCAGCGGTGGCTTAAATTCACATATAACAGAAATCACTGACACATACTAAGAAAAAGGCTTTTCCTTTTAAAGAGAACCAAGAGTAACATCCATCTTAAAATCATAAATCTGCCCTTCTCTGAGTTCTCACCAAGTCTTGTTACAAGTATTTATTATTAAAAAAATCATAAATTAGAAAAGTGGATTTGACTTCTTTGCACTTTCTGCTGCACTGTAGGTGGGGCACATTTACGCTCTCTGGCTGGGCGAGTGCATGTCTGAACCTCCTGTCTGCCTAATGAGCTGGAGGAATAACCTACTCCTGGCACGCCATCTAGTTTCCTCCGTGTTTATGACTAGAAATCTTAGAATAGAGCCAGCCCTCTTGGGGGAGCTTGATCTCCCGCTGATACTCACTGTAAATTGTGAATCTCCCAAGTTCTTTCTCCGAACAACAGGTGCAGTGCCCTGCAGCAAAGGTCCCTGTAGCCAGGCTGTGTTTGGACACGAGACACCAGCAAGGTTGGGAGCTGAGGCCCTCATAGGTGGTCCATGCTAAGCAGGCTCTGTGAACCCACTTTTAAACTGTGGCCCCCTTGTTTGTGTTTGGCTTTGAGACTCAGAGAAACTCCTGGGACTACTACTTAAACATTGCTGAGAATCTGATAGCATTCCTCTACTACCATAGATTGCTTTCTTGTGATTTTCTGCGTGTGCTCTCCAAAACACAGATTCCTACTGTGGTTTGTTACTGCATTGGATGCTTACACATTTAGTCCCTTTATCCTTTCATTTTAAAGCCGTCTTCCTTCAAAAACAGATGTGCAGCCCATGCTTGTTTTCCTTTTTCTGAGTTTACTATTTCTTCTTATAGGTAGGAAGCATCTGAAAGTGAATATTCCAGTTCTTTTTCTATGTAGAGTGTGAAATGGTTGCACTCCATATAGTGCAATAATGTTTTGGTGTAAGAAGCTCAGAATGCAACAGGACTTTATAGTGCATTATATAGAGCACTGAATACTTTTACGAAGCATTCACTCATTGCTGAGACAAGCTAGTTTTGAACTGCTGACCTGTAAGATAAAAGGAAAGGTGATAATTCCCTGGAGACACCTAAACAACTGTGTAGTTTTAAATGTAAAAAATTTTCATCCATCCTTGCTAGAAAATACTGCATGTTTGGTTATTTTGGAAGATCTTGGTTTCTAGAGTAGAGGTGACAGGAGCGAGGTAAGACTGGTTGTAGTAAATCATACAGTTAGTGAAATGTCATAGTCATAACGTCAGTGTTCCTACTAACTGACAGTATTGAATCACTGAAGTGTCAGTTTTCTCTGACTTGCATTACATTGTTCTGCTGAGTGTTGCATAAAAAAATTAAAGCTGTGATACGGTGTAAAAGACATATTAAAAATGAGTACTTCATTGTATGGGTGATTTAAAGGAGGTGTGGAGAGTTTGTGGTCAAAACAGAGAGGGAAAGGCTAGAATAACAAATAAGCTATGTGTTTTTATAGGTGCCTTTTATTCCTAGATTTGAATGCCAATAATTACTTCCACATTAGGAGTATTTATGAGTAATTACTTATAAAGAAACAGAACTGGCACTTAAGTTTACAGAGAATTTCAAAGAAGCATCAGAAATACTGTGGTTATGAAGAACTAGTACAACCATAAAGAAACAAAATAAACTTTGTTAAACAGAATGTTTTCAACAGGAGTTTGAAAAGGAGAAAGATTTTCAACTATTACCAAACTGTGTTTATCAGACCCTTGCTTTTTCCTCAGTCAAGAGGAACAGACATTCTACGTGTGAAAGTTTACATCTAAGAATGTGTCATTTCCTCTTGATATCAAGCTGCAAGATGATGAATAGTGCTTATATGACTAGATCAAGAAGTGTAAATATTTTAACACAGTCTGTGTGATTTTTTACTGTTATTTCTGATAATGCTTAAATCAATGCAACTTTTCAAGCCATTATTCACCTCTCTCATGCCTATTATAATAGTAGTTTGGGTATAACAGCATTGGGTCTGCTTCAGACACTTAGAAATCTGAAAGAATACTAAATACTGAATGTTGGCAAAGCATTCTTTTTGTTGCAATCAACAGAAAATGAGGAGATTGCCTTAGAAACAATGCCTTGACTCTTCCTTGTGAACATTAAAGTGCATTATTTCAAACACTTGAATGCTACAGTTAATCCTGGCATATTTGCTTAAATGTTACTGAGGGCATACCTGTAATCTGGTAATTACCTAAAGCAGAGCCTTAGTTATCTAACTGTAGTTGATGATTCCAGAGTTCTAGTGCTGATGATATGACATTGTGAAAATGTCAGCACAGGAGCTTTTGAGAGGTTTACTTTCTGTTATAGAGGGGGAAAAAATGCAAAAGTGTGGGTCAGGTCCTTAAAGATTGTTTGGCACAGCACATTAAATATCTTTAAGTGCTAGATGCTTCATGTTGTAGGCAGCATCTAGCAAAACCAGTGGGAAAGCCAGGACGACTTTTTGGAAAAAACTGGTTGTTGCATGCTACTATTTCTTTGAACGTCTTTCCTTATGTGTAAAGTCAGCACCTACTTACTTCTGTTTCGTTCCTTTGCTGTACCTAATCAGCCCTCCATGAATTCAATGTTTTCTGCATTTCCCTTCATGGTGAGAAAAGGTGGGACTCAAGAACATTACACCTCAGAGTAAGACGCATGTCCTTTTTTTCCCTATCTTTGCGAAATTCTCTCTCTGTTTGTAATACAAATGTTGTTCTAGATTTTGTCTCAATTGTTTATTTTGTTGGAGCAAGGAATTCATGTACTCCTGCACATGAAAATCTGCTCACCTATTATTATGCTCAATTTAGAACAGCCTATTCAGTACTACAGTCAGCAGTTTGCCTATGTTTTTATGCTTGTAGTCTGTCATCATTTGTATCTTCTCAGGGCTCACGCTTCTCCCCGTCAACAAGGGATTGTCTTTTCTCTTTCCTGTCCCTCAGGCTTGTCCTGACTCTCTTCAGAGCTTTGTCCTTTTAACAGACTCCCTTCTGTCCTAAATCCAAGAATGGATACAATGCTTTTATTTTTGTACCTATTTGGCATTGTTTGAGATTTTTTCGTTGTTTCAGTAGCTACACTTGTACAGACACTTCAAAATATATTGATTTTCTTAAGGAAGAAGGTAAAGCAAATCTGCCTTTGTCTCTCTAATACAGTACTTAAAGTACCTAACTAGATATTGCAACCTTATTCTCAAGGCAAGAGTTATTGATACCAACATCCCAACTAAATTGCCCTTTCTACATTTATACTTAGAACAGATGTAGACATCTGCCTGTCCTAGGGATTGACCCTGACTTAAATTGGTTGATGAATAAGAAACTGTAAAATGACATCCTCTAAACATCCAGAGTGGGATAAAATCCCCATCTCAAGGTGGCCCTGAGATGGTACTTGCTTTTTCACCATGGCAGGCTCCAGCCCAATCCCTCATTCCCCACCCCCTCAGCAATAGCTCTTGTATTTGTCTCAGTGTAATTAAAGATTAATTGGGCCAAAGAGACAGACTGAAAAGGAGCATGAATCTGTGGCTGTGCGGTCAGAGCACTCGCTGGGGAGTGACTTGAAGTACTGTAAATCCCATTTATGTACTGTTCTTGAAACAGTGTTGGGAATCCAATTTTTCATTTCATTTTTTATTTCAAATTTTCCTTTCAGGGTGAAAGTCATCTCCAGTAGGTATCAAGTCATGCTTTTTCCTTCAGTGAAAACATTTTTCAGCCCTGTGGTGGGAGGCAGAAGCAGCCCTGGCAGCAGGGGAAGGTGCCGAGTCCCAGCCCCGAGGCGTTTGTGGCACTCCCAGTAACTCCAGCACCTCCGGGTACAAATTTGAAAATGAGCATTTCCCCACAGGTCAGAAGGCAGAAGACAAATGCAATATTAAGCTGCAGAGACAGTGCCCTCCTCTTCCCTCCCCACATGAGGCCCCTCATGTCCCTCCTGGAACCTGTGGGCGCCAGGCCTGGAGGGCACCATCAGGCCCTGCCTGGTGCCCCAGGCCCCCCAGCCTGCCTGTGCTCCCATTTCCACCCAGACCGGGCCGCCAGTCCCTGCCTGGGCTGTGTTTCCCAGGTGCCAGTCTCAGGCCCAGCCTGCAGGGTAGAGGTTAGGCCCCTGTTGTGCCTTGTCCACAGCCCAGCTCCTCTTGCTTCTCACAGGGCTGCCTGGAGGGCGACGGCTGCTGTGGCCAGATGTCTGCCTCTTTCGGGTAGGTCTTTATTTTGAGGAGGTGGCCGTCTGGGCTGGAGGGGTATTTCTGTGGCAGAGCCCATAGGGACGCAGAGGTACAAGAGGTGCCACCATGGCAGGCAGCGTGACCAGGTGACGGTGCCGTTGGTGTGCTAGGCTCCATTCCAATCATTACATGAACGTTTTATCTAATGACAGTTTAATTAATAACAGACCTTGGAGCAAAGACCAGGAAAAGGCCCTTGTGAAGTTAAATCCCTTTCATTTTACTGCCAGCCCTTGAAACCCGGTTACTGAACTCTGGGCAGCAGTGGGGCAGCCTCACTGGTGAGGTGAGATGGGCTGCTGAGGACATCCCCCTGGGCAAGGGGACTTGGAACAGCGGCTCTTTCTTCTGCTTAACGGGAGTGTCCTACCTGCCGATCGTGAACTCTGGCTCCCAGGCTGTCTTGAATGGAGTTAGTGCTGGGGTCTGGCTGTCAACAGGGAGGAAGCTGGTTCTTAGCAGTGCTAAAAAAGCTGCCCCAAAGCAGAGAGGCACATGCAGGGAACTAGTATAGTGCAGTGTGCCCGGAGAAGCAGAGCACCTCAGCCCTGTCAAAGCAAATGCATGATGTATAGACCTAGCCCTTTTGAGGGGTGCCCGTCAAAGGCACAGCCCATGGCATCTTGTGACATTTGGGTGTCTCCAAGGTAAGGTGCCAGTTCAGTGGTGTTTTCAGGCTGAATATTTAATTCTTCTCTAAACGCCTACATGAAGGACCTCTCTTCCCTGGATCTAACCCAGGTTCATACTAGCTGTCGTTTGATTGTTATATACCTCCTAAGGGTTACATTTTCTCTAAAGGACTCACATAATAATCTATTCAAAAAAGTAATCTTTCATTGCCTCAAGACAGGCAAACTCTTTTGTTATTGTCCTTGTGAATCTCCTCAAAACTGAAGCACTTTTACATAGTTCAGTCTTTAATGCCCTCTTTTATTCTCATTCAGAAAAGTCTAGATTTGATAACAGTCCAGGATTTTAGTATTTCCTTTTATCGAAAGAAAAAAAAGTCCAAAGAGAAATATGGTAGGTTTTATTCCTTTAATTACGATTTTTGTTTTCTAAAGTAGAGCAATGAATTCTTGCTAACAACATATAACTGAATGAAATAAAATCATCCTACTTCAATTCTTGAAGTAAAAATACACCTTTATGTTCAATTTTGCTCACGCCCTAGTTTTAAGACTCAGTAAGAACTGGTCATGTACAATAGTCAGCATTTTGCCTATTTTGCCCATTTTTATGCATTTTCTCATCAGTTTGTGCCTCTTTAGGGCTTGGCAATAATTTTTTTAAATAGTCTCTTCTAGTTGCAGCATTCCTTCCAAAAATTACTTTTCCTTTTTGAGGTTCCTTGGTAAAAGGCAGAAGAAGGTATAATGGCAGAAGTATTATAAACTAAAACAGATAGCATTTCAGTTTCAGAGAATATAATGAAGCTTTTAATTGTCCCGTAGCCCAATGCATTTCTTGCACTATGTTGAAAATCAACCAGAATTTTCTAGGAGGAAGGATTATATATTGTAGTATAATTAATTTAATATATTAGTGTACATATATAATATAATTAAGAAGGTATCAGTAAAATAATGTACAAATAAATAGAATTACTTCAATCTGGGAAAACTAGGAGAGATCAATAAATTATTCAATATAAGGACTTTGGCTGGCTAATAATTTTGAAGATGTCTAGTCCTTTCACAACCATGTTTAAAATTCTTACGTAACTCAGAGACAGTAAGCAATTCCAAGCACTGAAACATCAAGATACAGAGGAGAGTTGAACAGACTCATCTATATCTCCCCAATCACTTCCTTTCGGAAATGTCAATAACATGATTAAATTTTACACCAATACATCATGGTCATTTGAGGATAGATTTCTCCACCATCGAGGGTGAAATAAACTTTGTTGTGGAAAAAATTTACATGCCTTTTCAGATCAAAGGGTAATTTGAGTGGTTTTTTTTAATGATCTCCAGCATAGCATCAAGACTCTTCTGTATCACCAGAGCAAACTGCTTATAGTTCACTTTGGAAAAGGAATAAAGTATGTGTGACTGGGGCATAGTAAATAATGCTCATAAACTGATTACTTACCATAATGAGTGGTATTTTTAGGGATGAACAGAATGGTATTAGATCTGAGATTCCAATTGCTGGAACAGGCATCAGAGCATATTAATATAACTACAGAGGCAAAATTAGTGTCTTCAAAGCAAAACAGTAAACAAGCAAGATTGCTTGGTTTTAAATTTTGTGCGCTTACTAGTCTCTGAACTGTCATATACCTAACTGAAATATCCCATATTTCTTCTCCCATTTTTTTCTGTCAACACATTCTTGGATTACAACTCCTTGACATGATATATATTTAAAACCTGTTCATTTTTTATTAATTTCTTACCATTGCATTACTAAATTGTATGCAACATATACCTGTCAGCCTTATATAAAATACAGGAACAGTTGCCAGTGATAAATTTTGCATGTGCTTCAAAATTGGATGAAGTGTTTATATTGGATGTTAGGCTGCCCTAGAGCATTATTAAGAGGAACAATTGTTACAATCCAGTACAGCACAGTCTGTATATCCGGATGGCTGTTTATTAACCACAAGATGATAGTTTAACACAAACCCCTCCTACTTGGTTTTGATTAAACTACAAGTGGTCATGTTTCTTCAAATACCCATGAGTGATTTTTCTCTTCCTCAAACCAGAAAATGACGCTATGTAGTAATGGTCTAATTCAGAAAATCTCTCATCCATATGATTGGGAGGGGGGCTGTTTTCACAGGTGCTTAGTTACATTGAGATATTTAATCTTATTATTTTTGAAAGTTAATATACTTTACCAATGAAATGCTATCAAATCAGTTCTAAGGTTAAACCAGAACATCAAGATTAAGCTATGACACCAACAAAAGAGAGTTGGAGTCCATCTGGTCCTCTATGCAGTGTTTGTAGGAGACTCTGCATCCTTAACCTCGAAGCACTGACTTTGATTGTAGCCAAAAAGATTGTAGCTTCTTTATGCAACTATTCCTTAAATGGATTTTCCACCAGCCTGGAAATTGTACAATCACATTGTTCATGCCTTTGTTTTATTGCATATTTCAGCTTCAGGCCTTTTGAAGAAAATCTATCATTGCTTTTTGTTTGCCCCCTTTCCCAATACTGCAGGAAATCTCTTTGCACAATGGGGTTTATGTCTTCTGCACAACTGTTTGCAGAGCTCGCAGCCTGGCAGACAACAGGAAGAGAACAGTGAAGAGTGTAAGGAACTGAAGGCAGTCACAGGCAGAAACAATCAGGTAGTCTGGGGACACGTCCAGCCCACAGCAGAGGAGGAAGCTCTGGTTACCTCATGATGCTTGCAACTAGTCAGACAGTGAAAATGGGTTTCTGAACATATGCATGCACTTTAGTAGGACAGACAGCTTGCCTCCAGATATTGAAAGAGCAGCTGAGGCCATGTGCAGGTGCCTCATCTCCACAAATAACTGTCCCTCAGCTCTGAGTGTTCTAATAATTTTTGCCATGTGTATTACCCGTAGCAATGATCAGCACACTGATGAGAAATCAAGAGGAATGTTTCTTGGAAGAAATGATTTAGAACTCAGCTTCTGCTCTAAAAGCATGGTTGCTTATGAAAAAAAAAAATATGATGGGAGGTAACTTAAATTAAAACTAACCTGTCCACTTTTTTTGTCCACCTACCACATTTCCTTTCATGTTCACCTGTTGTGTTTAAATGCCCCCCATTTCCCGAAGTCCTTAACCCTGCCATCTCCCAGAAGACCCCAAACAAAACTAAATTGCACCAATCAACTTGATGAGCGGGCCTGAAACCCAAAGAATTTGTATAGCCAAAAGGCAATTTTCAGCTTTCAAAAATATTGAATATACAAGGCCTCAGATGTCTAACTGAACAGTTCCAACTATATACAGTTGTAGGGCTGTGTTACTATACACACAGTTCCTTTCTCACTCAGATGTCTATTATTTGCTATGATCTCAGAGGCAATTGGATACAAAGGTGGGATTTAGCAAATCCTATCACTTCAAATCCTTTTTGCATTTTGCAGTATGAAGTTATGAAGCACAAACTTACTCCTTTTCTCCCAGTTATTTCTGGATGTATATCAGAAAGTAAACGCACAGAATACTTAAAGAAAGCTGCAAAAGGCCACATAAAATGGTGTATTTGAACTCACTGGGAAAAATTTGCCTCCAATACACTGTTTTTAGCAGTACAAAATACTTCAGGATAGCCTGGGTAAATTGACTAAAAAATAAACCTGAATACCAAAATGGACAAAGAATGAATACAAGTATATAGGTCTCCACACTCATGTCTTCCTGGAGAATTAGAAATGCTACATTGCTTTCTTAAAAAAATGTAATATGGCCATGGGACAATACAAAATTTTAAAATGTGAAAGAATTTAATGGGCCATATGCTAATAAAGGAAATTAGTTTCTGAACTTGTGATCAAATGTTTGTATGGAGAGTAACTATGCCTTGTTTTTCATGCAATATTTTTTCTGAACTATATTCCTCACAAGTGGTGTTTAAAATAACTTATTGCATAGTGTCACCATTCCTCCCTTGGTAGGAGGGCAGAAGTGAGGGATGGTCTTAACAAGGATTGCTTCTATCGATGACACAGTGGGGAAGCTCACCTCATCAATGCTGGTGTCTATTTAGGTAGAATGATGACAGTTGTTACTCCAGGCTGTGAGGAGGCAGTTGCTTGACTCGTAGCTCTGTGACCTCATAAACTGGGACCCACAAATCTGCTCCCAGACTATCTGGAAAATGGTTTTGAGACTGTAGTTTACCTTATCCCAATGAACATTTCTTCCTGGTTAGTTTGTGTCCTAACCCACTTGGCAGCCTTCCTCTCTCCAGATCCGAGCTTTCCTTGTCACCTCTGTGGTAAAGAAGATAATTGCATCATGTTATTTGGCCTTCTGTTTTCTAGAACTCCACTTGTGATGAGTTATTGTGCCCTTCTCACATCAAGTGTTTCATGCAGTACAGCTCCACTGGCATTTTTTAGGACCCCTGATGTGACGTGACATATTCTGTACTTCAGTAGAAGGCTTACATTTTAGACTGTAAGATTTATATTCTCGCTTGTGCAAAGGGTAAGCAGACTACTCGACTGTAATCAGGGTATGCAAGATCAGATTTGAACTTGGGAAACTTCTCAGAATAGCTGCAACCTGTCAGTGGGGTTTGCTGTGGTCCTGTCCTCTCTCTTGAATCAGCATGCCACTTAACATTTTTAAATCAGCCACAGCAAGACCTGATCTTGTTGAAAATTGCTTTTTATGTATACCTGATTTTTGGTTTCATTCCCTACAACAGCTCACTCTGGGTTTGCACAAGCTCCAATGCTGGTCTAGCAAAGGGGCTTAAAAAACACAGCCAAAGGTAGAAGATAAGTGTACTGTGGAAGCTTGAACTTAATCTGTGAAATTTCATCACTGTTTTGGGGGAAGGAAGAGAGAAGGATAATGAAGAAATTACCTTGTACAGGTTGCAGTGTTTGCAATGCTGTTTACAGTTATACATAAACTCATTCAAAGTCTAGTTTGGATTGGCTTTTTTCCTTTTATCTCTTTATGCTCTTCTGTATTTGTTTCCCTGCTTGTGTGTATGCTTAAAAATATTTTATTTTACAGCCATTTTAATTGATCATCTTTAGACCATTTGAGAAACATGGCAGTAGAGAACACTTATGACAATGTCAATCACGTACTTTTCTGAGAGTTAAGGATTTCCAAACTCTAGGTGTGCTCAAACTATGCCTCATTTTCCTGGACATTTCTCCTACTTGGTCTTTTTTGCTTCATAGGAGAATGATATAGCAAGAGTGATACATGAACAACTGCTTTTTTTATCAAGTAACAAAAATGCCTTCTAAGGGAGATCTTGAATTATTTATTCTGGTTAATTGTATGGATAGATATTTTTTTTTCCCAGCAGAAAATAATCTTCTCCTTCATTAAGTGATGATGTGGCTTGTGCATTCACTCCAGAAATGGGAAAGCTGAACTGAGTTCTTTCCTCTTTGGGAGATGGATATTATGCTTCTAAACCGAGTGCCATAAATACGCAGCTCTCAGACAAGTGCTCTTGCTCTGCTGTAAAGCTGTTTCTCTTTGTCTAAACCAAAAGTACGTTGAGCAAGGGCCTGGAATCCTCATGAGTGACTGTTCAAACAACAAAGCTGAAGGTTCACTACTCTGTTTCAGTCGAGGCAGGAACAAAACCAAACCTGGCTTCTGCCAAGTATTTTAGCTAGGAGCTGGGGGAATTTTCTAGAGTAGGGTGCTCTTGTTGAAGCTGTTTGACCTTCCATAAAATACTTCAATAGATGTTGCGAGGCCAAGATGTGAGACATCAACATGAGGTCTCCTCAGGCCTTGTAAGCTATTCAATGAGTTTTTTTTTTCATAGTGCAGTTTTATGACTTCTTGTTTTTCCTCAAATGAGTGTCCCAAAATGAAACTCTTTGTTTCAGGCTGAAAAGATCAATTTTGTGTTAAATGGACCAGAACTTCTCTATTTCCTATTTCAAACACAAAAAGAGATGACAAAAATAACTAGCTTGATGCAAACCGAATATGATTTTCCTTTTTCTTTGATTCAACAGCAGAGGTCCCAGCTGAAAGAACCTTAGAGTACTGAGGACCTTTGCCGTGCCATTGTTATGAATATATTTATCACTTCTCAATTATTTAAACACCTTTATGTGAACAGCTACCAAGTACTATATTACTTGAAAAGTGTTTAATATTTTTAATCATTTGTAATACTTTATGATATGCATTGGACTTATGTTACATAATATTTTGTCTTTCTTGACCATGTAAAAAGACAAAAATAATTTTCTGTCTCAAACGTAAATACTGATACTGATACCAGAATTACCATGGCTGCATATTGACATCATCAATAGAAAAATCCTGCTGAATATTTTTTAAAATAAGCAAATACAAGGGGTGGGACTATATCCAAAATGTAGGGGATTTGTAAATGTCTCCATGAATAATTTTTCCTACTATTTACCCAGCTCTACTCTTGTGACTGAGTTTACTGAAATGCATAAATCAGTGCTGAGTATTTTAGGAGTCTATCCAGCTGTATTTCTCTTTTAGCATTCTCTTGTCAGTATGAAATATTGTGCCAAGAGCTATATCTGTGTAGTGTACGGAATTTAGATAATTATGTAGGAAGATGAAAAATTAATTTAATAACAAAATAAAAATAGGGTTTATAGTATAGAACTGTCTGTAGCTGCACAAAAAAATCTCACCAAGATACGAGAACTAAGATAAATCTCCTAATGTAACATTTTATCACTGTTTTGCACAGCAAAACCTCATAGAGCATCTCACTAAAACTGAAATAAATTAAAGACAATGATGGACATATTAATAATTGATTTTTACTGATTATTTTACAGGAAATTTCTTTTCACTCTTGAAGTATTTTGAAGGATCTATGTGTTAGCCTCATAGTGCTCACCATTTTAAAAGAAAAACAGGAAAGCATACAATGTAAAATGCTATATAAAAATATAAAACAACTGAAATTTACATCTGGAAACTGGTAATAATGACCTCGTCTCAATTGTGGCTGTTTTTCTATACTATTTCCTACAGAGCAAGGATAGTTGTGTAATTGAGTTAGTCTGTTTACACAAGAATCTACTTTATGTTGTGAATGTTAGAAGAAATTAGTGTCTCATACTATACAAGCTTTAGTATAAACACACTGTAAGCCTTGTAAAACAATCTTATCAGTCACGAGACAGCTCATCTACATGTTACAATATATTTAATTAGTGTTTATGGGTGTTAGATGGGACAAAATAAATACAAAGTTCAATCAAAACAGATGGGGCTCCAACAGGATTTGTAAAATGGGTTACTTCACTGTTGGCAGCCTAAATCTCATTTCAGAGAAAAATCACAGCAGAACCGAGGAAGAAGAGGAAAGAGAAAAAGGTCACACAGAAGATCTGAAAAAGACACCTGATCCAGAAACTTTTTTTTGCACATTTTTCTTCATTAATTTTGTGGGTTTTAAGTAATACAGCACCCCTCTGGGCTAAGACAGAGGAATTGCCTAGAGGAGGATATTTCTATTTTACTTTCAGAATATAACCTTGGTCATATTGCATGTTTTATGTATCAGAGAAGGAACTGAGAAGCTAGATAGCATTGTGAATGCTCAAACCCATATACAAAATACAGGCATTTCTTCATTAATGGACATATACCAACTTGCTTTCTCACAGAATCTTTTAAACAATGACAGTCAATTATTTTAGCATTCTTTTCAAGAATATATTGTATTTAAGGAGATTTGGTTTTAATATTAATTTAAAGACTATTAGAAACATAGAGAAATAAATTACTGGAAGAGGCAAAGCTTCACTAGGCTTACACAAAATGGGACTTTTTTATATGCTGCACACAAGCATATGGGTTTTAAAAGTCAAAGTATGGATGTGGCACAACTAAGACCTATGTTAAAAAAATAATTAATAATTTCATTTTAATTCATAACTTGTCTTGTTGCATCAGTGGGACTACTCGTACCGAAAGCATTGTTAATTGTTAATACCCATTGACTTTTTCTTAATTAAAAAGAAAGAATAATTACATGATCTCCTTTAAAAAGAAGATCAACTGAAGTACTTAAATATTTCTTCTCTTCCAAGTAAAAGCAATCATTCCTTTTCTCCTAGTTATTTCTGAATTTTTTTTATTAAATCCTCTACCTTTTTCCTCCCCTTTCTCCCTTCCCTTCACCTCTCCACATTGCAGATTAACCTCAAACAGATATTTCTGTTGCAAATATTACACTTTCTTTTGCATTTGATACATATGTCCCTGAGGGGTGTCAAATTTTGTTTCATTGACGCTGCTTCTGTTTCACCCATTTCCTATCTTGTAGACAGCCAGCAGTCTCACCACCGGACATCTGAAGCTGGTCATCTACTGAAAGTAGCACACAGTTTTAAAAGGAATGACATCTACTTGATATGTAGTAAGCATGATGTTGTACAAAGTGCAGCAAATACATGAAAGGGAGTAGATTTGTTTCTCCAGACATTTTGGTGATTTTGACATATAACTCCACAGACTTTTTGCCTAAGTTTTTTTTAATTGTTGCAGTCTGTTTAGGTTATAGCAGAGACTGCAATTTTTTACTAGTTTAGATTATGGTGTTATTTAGCTTAAAAGTGACTTCTGCATTCTGGATACTTTTGACTCATGCTGTACTTACGATAACAGGGAAGCTAGGGAATGGGTTGACTTGTAGTAATTATGAACATGGCTTGCAAACAAATTATCTGGATAACTACCAAAATATATGATCAATGGGATGAACACTGAACACATTTGCCTGTGTTTCCTAGCGGCTGAAGAAATAAGCAAAGCCCACACAGTGTGCTCCCTTCTATGAGTTTAACATTAAATACAATGTCTGAGCTATTTGTAAAGAAAAACAACTCTGGCTCCCACCAGGTTACGCAACTGTCTTACCAGATGAGAAACAACTATAAAAGATGGCCTATAAGCAGATAAAAAGTCAAACCCCTTTTCCTGGCCAGAGGGGCGCTGGACCGGAGACTGTGGAAGAGTGACCAAAGAAAACACCCGTATGGAGTCTGAAAGTTAAACTGTTATATGCAAGCTTGGGATGCTTTTGGTAAGAGTTAGCTGACACAGTTGCGTACACTTATTAATTATTGTAAATGTCACTTTCTTTTATGTTTAGTTCCTCAAGATTAAAGAGTGGCTTGACTGAACATTGCATTAACCCCCAGTTCCAGTCTTCTGAAGGGAACAAATGCAGGCACCCAAGTCTAATTACATCTGTGAGGTTAAACACAGCTGGTTGTGCAGCAATAGCTGAGCAAACACTAAAAGAGTTGGCTTAGGTATAGGAAGCAGTGTAGTTGCAGCAGCATGAAACTCAGTATGTGCTAATTTTCCCTCTTTTCCGCCTCTCATTTAGAGTTTGGTCACAGATCAAACAGTACCCCACAGCTTGCAGTATAAATGAGACGTAGTTCTCAATTCCTGAGGGCTAATCTTTTAAGGTGTTGCTTCCCACCCTATCAATTTCAGCTAAACTGAGAGTACTTGATAATTCCTTTTAATTTGGGATTATGAGTTCTTAGTTAAGATCAGGCACAGGCTGGCTGCAATGGAGCTTGTTATAGCAAGAAAGCATCAGTACCTGATAACAGATGGTGACATGGTGAATCATATTTACTGTTGCAGAAAATGGACTAAATGGAATATTTTTAGCAAGGTAAGTATTTTACAGTTTGAGTACTTTCTGGCATGACTATTTGCAATTAAGCAATTGCAATCTGGATATAGGCAGCAGAGGAGTTTTGTTTTACGGCGTTTTAACCATGTATTTACTTAGCAATTGAGAAATTTGTCAGGTAGTAAGTTCAGCTGTGGTAAACTACACCAGTAAGACTGTGGATTTCAGAAGTAGTCTGCATACCCTGGAGCCACTCACTGAACATTATCGTCTGGGACTAAATGTGAATTGGGAGAAGCAGTGCTTACGTGCTGTCCGCCGGCTGTAAATGCAGCTATTCCATGAGCGTAGGTAAGCCATCTGGGTTCCCTGCACAGTGAATGAGAGCGGTAAAGCTCTCAAGAAGGGGATTTAGAATAATTGTAAAGGGACCACAGCCCACGGCCAAGGAAGGAATGGAGCTGAAAATCTGCCTCTCGGGCTGATTGGGAGTCATTTGTTACGCTCCGGCAGGATGGTGTTCCATCAGCACTGATCTTAGGGTGTAACCCTGATAAGAGACAGTTGAAGAGACAGTAACTTAATGTCAGCCTATGAGTATGCACTCACAGCTCTCAACTTCTAGAGAAATACCCGAGCTACTGGGTGTCAGTGTTGTCAAGATGGAGGTCCCGTTACTTGCCTTACTGTGCGTTGCCAGTGTGCAGCCACAAATGTCATAGAATCATTGAATCATTTCAGTTGGAAAAGACCCTTGGGATCATCGAGTCCAACCACCAACCCTACTCTACAAAGTTCTCCCCTACACCGTATCCCCCAACACCATATCTAAACGACTCTTAAACATGTCCAGGGATGGTGACTCCACCACCTCCCTGGGCAGCCTATTCCAATGCCTGACCACTCTTTCTGTGAAAAATTCTT
>JAOQGH010000019.1:17040643-17065911 GCA_025769975.1 Gallinago jamesoni
CTTTCTTGGCCACCTGGGCACACTGCTGGCTCATATTCAGCCACTTGTCAATTAGAACCCCCAGGTCTTTTTCTGCCGGGCAGCTTTCCAGCCACACTTCCCCAAGCCTGTAGCAGTGCATGGGGTTATTCTGGCCCAAGTGCAGGACCTGGCACTTGGCCTTGTTGAAGCTCATACCATTAATGTTGGCCCAATCTATCTAAGTCTCTCTGTAGAGCTTCCCTATCCTCATGTCCATGATTCATGGAAATAATGGGGATGCTGGCAAGAGACAACTCACTTCAAGAGCTGGCAGGGAACACAGGGTTCCCATTCTGGATTTCTTTGTGACTGACATTGGAAAGCCATGGATAAAAGGTTCAGAAATACTCCTGCTTGCCTCTCCTGTAAAATTCCCATTTCCCATTCTGGTTTAGCCCTCTTCCTTGAGCTACCAAGATGCCAAGAGTGAGGTGGAAAAGGGAAACTGAATGGATGGGATAGACAGAAGAGTTGAAAGGAGGGAATAAGGAGATGTACTAGGGGAAAAACATGTCTTGATGGTGTAAGAGTTAGTAAGGAAAAGGAAAAGGAGAAATGAGGGTAATGGGCAGAGGCTGAAAGATGAAATGACATGGCATTAGCGAAGGAGGCAAACCAAGAAAAGTTAAAACCATCATTAAAAAGTGTAATGCCAAGAGTTACACAAATTGTGGTACCATTTGGGACTCTCATTGTATGATTTATTGAAGATTGCTAGGAGGATTTATCATGCCAGCCACCATAGGCTTAGCTATTGTGGGCCTCAGTGACATGTGGAAGCATGACTACTTAGTCTTTGATGAAAAGTTAGAGGTCACTGTTATAGCAATCCACACACCTGTGTGTAGCACCTGTACATCATAGAATCACAGAATCATATGGGGTTGGAAGGGACCTCTGGAGATCATCTAGTCCAACCCCTCCACTGGAGCGGTCTACCTAGAGCAGGTTGCACAGGAACTTGTCCAGGCGAGTTTTGAATGTCTGCAGAGAAGGAGATTCCACCACCTCTCTGGGTGCTCTACCACTCTTACAGTAAAGAAGTTCCTCTTCATGTTTAGGTGGAACTTCTTATACTCAAGTTTGTGCCCATCTTCTCTTGTCCTGTGACTGGGCACCACTGAGAAAAGACCAGCCCTGTCCTCCTGACACCCTCCCTTTAAGTATTTGTACGCATTGATTAGATCCCCCCCTAAGTCTTCTCAAGACTAAAAAGACCCAAGTCCCCCAGCCTTTCCTCATAGGAGAGATGCTCCAGGCCCTTAATCGTCTTTGTGGCCCTTTGCTGTACCGTCTCCAGCAGTTCCCTGTCCTTCCTGAACTGGGGAGCCCAGAACTGGACACAGTACTCTAGATGGGGCCTCACGAGGGCAGAGTAGACGGGCAGGATGACCTCCCTCAACCTGCTGGCCACACTCTTCTTAATGCCATTGGCCTTCTTGGCCACAAGGTCACATTGCTGGCTCATGGTCATCCTATTGTCCACAAGAACTCCCAGGTCTTTCTCCTCAGAGCTGCTCTCCAGCAGGTCAGCCCCCAACATGATCTGGTGCAAGGGGTTATTTCTCCCCAGGCGCAGCAACCTACACTTGCCCTTGTTAAATTTCATTAGGTTTCTCTTGGCCCATCTCTCCAGCCTCTCCAGGTCTCACTGGATGGTGGCACAGCCTTCTGGGGTGTCAGCCACCCCTTCTAGTTTTGTGTCATCGGCAAACTTGCTGAGGGTACATTCCATCCCTTCATCCAGGTCATTGATGAATATATTGAAGAGGACTGGACCCAGTACTGACCCCTGGGGAACACCACTTGTTACAGACTTCCAGCTGGATTCTGTGCTCCTAATCACAACCCTCTGGGTCCTGTCTTTTAGCCAGTTTTCAATCCACCTCCCTGTCCAGTCTTCTAACCCACACTTCCTAAGCTTAGCTATGAGGATGCTGTGGGAGACTGTGTCAGAAGCCTTGCTGAAGTCAAGGTAGACAACATCCACCGCCCTCTTCTCATCTATCCAACCAGTCATGACATCATAGAGAGCTATCAGGTTAGTCTGACATGACTTCCCTTGGTAATTCCATGTTGACTACTTTTGATAGCTTTCTTTTCCTCCATATGCTCTGAGATGACACTCAGGATGAGATGTTCCATCACCTTTCCAGGGATGGAGGTGAGGCTGACTGGTCTGTAATTTCCCAGATCCTCCGTCTTGCCCTTTTTAAAGACTTGTTTTGTCTTTTTCATCCTCTAGGCTAGATGAGATGGCTTAAAATAATTCATAAAAACTTACGGAGGATTGGACAGGTGGTACTTTAACCTGTTGTTTCATATTGTAATCTAAGTCATTGCTTCAGATTTTATAACGGGAAAATATTTAAAGCTTTAATTAAGAACTAAGCAGTATTTTAAGTCATATTATTAATGCAATTTTAACTGTGGGGTTTTTTTCAAAGTAGGAAGGCTTTTTATCAATGGACCAGTGCTAATCCACTCCAAAAATCTGTTTAAGATGCTTTACTCACAGTGATACTCACTCTTAAATCATGATAGATCCACCATACTAGTGTTTTGGTTTTTTTTTTAATCCAAGTCACCACAGGCTTACAGGGATGACCCAAAGAAGCCAATCTATTTATAACTTCACCATGATTTGAGTAGCTTTATATTCTAATATAGACTGCTCTGGGTAAGGATTGTGGCTGCACAGAGTGGCAATGACTACTTGGATGGACAACCAAGAGCAATGGTGTAAAGGCTGGCTGACATGCTACCTGTCTAAAACTGGAACCTGTTTAAATGAACTATAAACTCAAGAGTATTTCCTTGAACATTACATCAGAATATTGGATTGTAACTGCCAATAATAGAGTTCTAGTGAAGATTACACTAAAATTTAAAGCTAAATTTTTTTTTTTTGGCTTTGTGTCACTTCTCCATTGGTGGGGACAGGTAAGTGTTGCTCCTACATCTCTAACAACTTAGTGCCTATGTGTTCAGACTTTAATGCCACAGTGTCATTTAGAAATCACTGTCATTTTGAGGAAGCTTACTGGAAGGGTAGCATTGTGTTTTATGCTGCAAGAGTGGAATGGTACTGATCTTTTAAATGTTCCACCTCCCAGAGCACACTGTCTACAGACATCAGTGAGCTTTGCTGTATCAGGGACTAGCAAACAAGTCCTTGAAACTGGAGAAAAAGCAGAGTATTAGATTGTTTTGTACTAGAATTTTGTCTGGAGCATATAGAAGTGGAGACCGGTTTTTGTTACTGTTTTGAAGGGCTGACAGAAATTTGATGCTTTGGAGGGTTTTGGATTCTTTTCCTTGTCTCTGCCCTTCTGAATGCTCTCCCATATCAGAAATATTGGACAGATGGCATAGCCCCAAGTTCTGTATATTCCCATATAATGGCAAGTCGGCATATTATTACTTTCCTTAGAACTTCTAGTATTTGTTTATATATAACAGGAACATGTTTAGAAAAATATATTAAAAAAATACTGTGGGATGTAATAGGGTGTTCTGATGCTTACTGAAAAATCTGCTTAGTCTGAAGGAGGCAGAACCCACCAAAGAGCAGAAATTGGCTGGTCTGTGCATTTCCTCAGTAACTTTCCCAGTCACTGGTCACATATTATTGCAACACATTCACTGAGTTGCTTCTCTCTCTCTAGATAGTTTTCCCCATAATGTTTTGAGCCAATCTTGTCACATAAATTTTATGATCATGCTGCTCAATTTCTTTTTACCTTATTTACACTTCGGTAAATGCTTTCAGGTTCTCAGGAACACAAACATAGAAGTTACTTGTGTTTCTTCTTTACTTAATTGGGGTAATCAGTTTGGTATAATCTAACCGAGCTGAGCTGAACTTGAGACAAAACTAGAAATGACGTGAGCCGGTTTGCAAGACTGAAAAAGCAATTGGAAAGACATACACTGAATTACCTTGAGACAAGACCATTACTTCCAAGACCAACTGTGCTATCATTTGTGAAATAACGTGTAAAGCTCCTCAGAAATGTTCTTCAAGAGGGTGGTTTAATGTCCATTGTTATAGAGATTACAGCACGCAGACACTTTTGCAGTAACACTTAGGGTACCTGGATGTCAGTACCTCATCAATTTTTAAAAATTTAGGGATCTACTCTAGCGATTCATCTTGATTTTCTAAGACTTCCATTTTCACTATTTTAATCAAAAGAATGACCTCACTATGTAATCTAGCTTTTCTGCCGGGAAATCAGCCATTCCCGCTGTAACAGTACTAGAGTCAACAGGTAAGTCAAGGGCCAAATTGGCTAAGAATCTAGAAATTTAAGAGCCCCTTATAATAGATAACAATAAATAGAATAAATAACCAACCATATTTTCAGACTTCTTGTTCTATTCCATTGATGCTGTGAAACCAGTATCAATCATATTAGCTTTCTTGAGGACAGTGATGTTTCTTTGTGGGTGACTTTTCAATTCACTGTTACCAAGTCTGTGAAAGTAGTCAGAGGCTTAAAAAGGCAGCCAAGAGTTGTGTTAATTGACATGACACTGAGAAGAATTCCTGTGGTCAGAATAAGCTGTAAGGAGAACTGTCAGCATAAATATCCTATAACTATCTAATAACCTCCCTCCTTCCCAATCCATGTGGGAGGGATAACAGAGACCTTTTTCTACAAGGTTCAGGACCAACACCCCACTAGAATAAATCAAGTTCTGATTACATCTTCTAACTTTGATTAAGGGGAAGGCATCAAACATGGCTGCTGACATCCTGGCTTGAATAGCTAGCAAAAAACCCTCTAGAAAAGTGTCACTCGTTGACCAAGCTGGCATAAATTGACAGAATGACAGTGCTTTACCATATTGCACTATATGTCTGACTACAGTGACAAGTTCTGTATCCTGCCTTGGAAAGCCTTGCTGTGGTAGAACAGAATTTAGCGAACAGCACTGAAAAATCATCTGGAAATCCCCCTTCGAAGATAAATTATTTTCTTAGAGTCCTAACATATGATGGATTTTTGTTCTCTTTACACACTACCTACATTTCCTTATTTCCCTTCTGTTTCTTCCTTCAAACACAAAATCTTATCTAGATAGGAATAAGTAGAGAATCCTTTTATCCTCACTTCTTTAAGCTATTTCCACTTGAGAAAAAATAAGAAAATAATGAGTGTGTTTGTCCCGTGTTTGAATTCAACAATACATGATTAATACAGACTTGCTTAATGAAAAAACACTAAAACGACTGGGCTCAATAATGAGTAATCCATGGGAGCTGTTTACAGATGGCTGAATACGTAAAAAACCGAATTTTCTGCGTATTCTTGCAATTTTTTTTTTAATCCAACCTGTTCCCACCACATTCACGTTTTATTAATTTTTCACTTTGCACTTTGAAGAAAAATACTGGGTTTTGCAGACTTTACCATTCCTTCCGAGTCACACTACCGGTTATTACTTGGACTAGCACCGGCTGCCAGGCGCCGAACCGACATCCCCAGTCCCCTCCCGCAGCCCTCGGCTTCCAGAGACGGCTCTGCCGGAGACCGAGGGGACGGGAGAACGACTGACACCACGGGTGCCCGAGGAACACCTTAATCTCGGAACACCTTAATTCGCTTTTTATCGTTCCCCTGGGCTCGAGTCCCCCGCCGGTGGGGCGGGGGGGTGGTCAGGGGACAGCACCCCGCCGAGGGTGGGCTGCCAGCTGTCCCTGCCCGGGGACAGACCGGCTCTGCCCGGGGAGCAGCCGCCGCGGAGGCGGAAAGGGGCGGAAGCCGGTGGATGGCGGCCAGAGGCGGGGGATGAGAGAGCCGGCCGTGCCCGGGGCGGGGGAGGACGCGGCGGGACGGCGATGCCCCTCGGGACAAAGACCGAGCGGAGCCCCGCTCCCCGGACCCGGCGGGGAAGAGAAGCGGCCCCGCTCCCCCCGTGTCCCCCCCGCCGCCGCCGGCCGTGCGCAGCGCGGCGCTGCCCGCTTCCTCCCCGGTGCCGGCCTGGGAGCCGCCCCGCCGCCCGGATCACTTGCCATTTGCATTTCTCCGCTGCTGGGGAGGGGGAGGAGGAGGAGGAGGAGGAGGAGGAGGAGGAAGCCTACGCCCGGGGCAATAGGGAGGCGGGGGAGGGAAGCGGGGGGGGAAGGGAAGAGGAGGAGGCGAGCTCCGGCAGCGGAGCCGGTGCCATCGATCCCGCCGCCTCCCGGGCCGCCCCGCACCGCTCTTGTGCATCCGCCTCTTCCTTCCCCCCGCGCCGCCTCCGCCGGGGGAGCCGGCGGGGGCCGTACGTGCCGGGCCGGCAGCGAGGGGAGGGTCTGCGGCTCGGCGTCGCCGCAGCAGCAGCAGCAGGAGCAGCAGGAGCAGCAGCAGCAGCAGCGCCGGCCCCGCCGCGCCGCCAGGGACTGGGTGCGGGCGCCGCCGCCGGCTCCGCGCTGCTGCTGCGCGGCGATCGCCGCTGCCGGCAGGAGGGGCAGGGATGTGAGCGGTCGGGTCGGCTTGGCGTGTCCCCCTCCCCCCCCCCCCCCCGCCCCCCTTCTTTTTATGTTTTTATTTATTTATTTATTTGCTTCCTCTGTCCTCAAAAAAAAAAAAAAAAAAAACCAAACCGAAACAACAACAAAAAAAAGCCAAACCAGCCAACCAACCCCAAAAAACCCAGAGGGCGGAGGGGGGCGAGGCGGGAGGGGATTCCGTGTCGCCACCGCCGCCACCCTCCGCTGCTGGATCCGTTGTTGAGGAAATTGCCATTCGCCGGCAGCAGCGGCACATCTGGGCGGGCACATCTGGGCATGCAACATCGGCTCCCGCCGCCTTCCTCCTCCGTCCTCCAGCCGGCCGAGCGGATCCCTCCGGGCCGCCGGGGAGGCTCCTGCTCGCCAGCCCCAGGGTCCATCTTTCGGACTGAATACTAAAAAACTGGCAGCGCGGGGAGGGGGGGTGGGGTGGAAATAAAGGCTGCTTTTTTCTTCCCCTGGGATTTATTTCATGGGGATGTGTTCAAGACAAGAGAGGATTCAGAAGGATATTGACGTTGTGATCCAAAAGTGCAAGGCGGAGAAGGACTGCCTGTTTGCAGGTGAGTTTCTCTCCCGGGGGCGCCAGGTTGGCGGCGCGGAGGCTCTGCCGCTGCCGCCGCCGCCCGCCCCCCCGGACCCGGCTGCCGCCGCGGCGGTGCCCGTGCCCTTCGCCGCCGTTCCCGGGAGCGGGGGGGCCACCACCACCGAGCCGGCATGTGCCTGCCTTCAGCCCCTTTCTTCCTCCTCCTCCTCCCGAGGGCATGCGAGGGCAGATGAGACCAGGCGCCGGCCGGGAGAGGTGGAGGGGTGGGGGACGGGACGGGACGGACGGACGGACGCGACATCCCGAGTCAGGGATGGTGGCAGCGGCCACACGCAAACCCGGGCGGGTGTGGGTGAGTGTGTCCGTGTGCGGGCCCCCCCCCCCCCCAGCTGCCTGGCGCAGCCCAGCGCAGCCCCGCTGCTTTCTGCCCCGGCGGCCGGGCTCCTCGGTGCATGCCTGCCTCCCTGCCCGGCCGCCGGTAAACGTCCCCCTTTTCCGTTTAACACCCCACCCCCGGGGGTTTCGCGGTGCCGGTGCGGTGCCGGCCGCGATGAGCTCGTTGCGGGAGCCCGGCTTGTGGCTGCCTGTTGCCGTTTCTGACAATGGAAATCCCTGCCGTTGCCATAGCACCGGGCACTTGTTGCGAGGGGCTGGTGGTGGTGGTGATGGTGGTGGTGGGGGGATGCTGCCTTTCCACGGATTCACCCCGACCCTCCCTCCCACCCAGCCCCGTGTCGGCAGCTCTGAATGCTGGTCCGTAAAACCTCGGCAGTTTCAGCAAAATGAAGACAAGTTGTAATAATGCAGCTCTTTGTCTTTCAGATTTCAGGTACTCAGACTCCACCTTTACCTTCACCTACACTGGAGGCTCCAAAAGGTACTTTTTTTCCTTTTTTTTTTTTTGTACTGTAATGACTCCCTTCATTTCCTGCTGGCACTGAGGTGCCGTGGTTCAATACCATGGCAGGCTTCTTTTGTTTCCTTTTGCAAAAGGAGGATCAGTAAATCATGTGCCTTCGTGCAAAGGTAAACCGAGGAGGATGACGTGTCGAGGGAGGTGATCAGAAAGGTGATCCTAGTTGTCACAAGCTCATTCCTTGGCGTGCTGCTCTGAGGAACTTCACTGTTTGTCTTTTTTTTTTAATTTATGTGGAAATGTAAAATTTCTGCTGTGCGTCAACAAAAACACATGAAAGGCATCAACATGGTAACATGATATAAAGTTAATTCATTTTAAAAAACTGGGAAAAGTTGCAGTTTTAATAAGCAGCAGGCCAAATTTCACATCAGCACCTTATTCTCTTGCATGAGAGCCATATTTAGTCCTATGACAGATGCAAGACTGTCTGCAATTGACCAAATCAAATTCCTGAGACATTCAGTGAATTGTCAGTGTAGCTTATAAGGCTAAAGAATGCTTTTATTGAATGGTAGCTTAAATATTATTTCTAAGTGGTTCCGAGGTTTTGGTTATAAACTGGATTGTGCATGTACACATTTTTAAATGATATTTCAGCATTTTTTGTGTTTATCTGTTTTCAAAAGGAAATACATGCAAAAGCTCGAACACACGTCCTTTTGATTTCCCCAACTCTTAGTTACCTTTTTATTTATTAAGGTATTAACATTATATGTTAAGTCATTCTCTTATCTTTTAGCTGAATTTTATTAGACTAGGCAAGAAATCCTGGTTTGATTTTTGTTTTAATTTTTCTTTTTTTCTCAGTTCATCTGATATCTTCGGCAGTTGTTTTTCTTCCCCCGGGGTATGCCAGGTTAAAGTACTGTAATCTTTGCAAGGGAACCTTTCAGTGCAGGCAGCACTCCCGCAGCCACCGGTTCTCCCCGGCGTGTGCTTCAGGGCCTGGCTGCAGGACCAGGCTCCCAGATGGTCTCCAGCCTGCAAGATTGCTCAGAGAAACGCTTTCCCACCTTGCTACCCTGCCCATTCCTACCACAGGAAAAGACAACTTCTCTCATTTTCTGTGGAGTAGGATAGTTCACCCAGTACCTGAGAATCAATGTATTTTCAGGTTGTGCTATACTCTTTCATTTAAGGTTTTAGTATATGAAAACATACACTTTGGTCTTGTTTTAAAAGGCAATTTTGAAAGTCTTGATACGGTAAAAATTATCTAACAAAAATATTACTTATGTAATTAAAATGATTGATTTTGAAAGTTACTTTACACTGCTTTCTAAACCAAATATTGCAGCAAGAAACCAGGAAGTGAAACCTATTGTTTCCATTTTCCAAGCTGAATAAAGAGGGCGTGACTGGTGAGAAACAAACTGGTTAATAACTATTGAAAGAAAACATTGTCACTTAAACAAGGAGAGACGGAAGAGAACCTTATATCCCGCAGCTTTGAGTTTTAACTGGGGTCAGCATTTGCCAAGGAAACTGTTGGCTGGAAACTAATCTCAAGGCCTTGAAAATCCAGACTGATTTGAGGAACAAACATTGTGCTTACAGAAATTGACGAAAGTGGGTTGTTACTTAGAGCACACTCAATTTTCACTTTCCTTTTCACATTTTAAGGACATGTAAAAACTATCCTCTAAGTGTTTCACATTCTCTGCTTGTTTGTGTTGTCATTCAGAAGAACCTCTCATAATATGCTTAGAGTGGCGTTCTGAGTGACAGGTTTATGACGGTAAGGTCTCTTGTGAAGTACATAAAACGAAAACCTTAAGCCTTTACCATTAAGGGCCAAACTTCAGAAGCTGAAGATGAGCTAGTGGTTTCTTCTCGGAGACGGGGCTGGCCCAGCAGCAGCCATACTGCACCGTGGGCTGCGCTGGGGCCAGTCTCCAGACCAGGGTCAGCAGCAGCGACTGGTGCGTAGTACCGGGTTAGGAGAGCACAAGGGCATCTAAGGATCTTTTTCATGCCCTTGGCTGTGATTTTTTTTTTTTTTTTCTTCCTGCCACTGCTGCAGCTGAGTGATCTGTCTGAGTGGTGACTCCAGTATTTTGACTATTGCACTCAGGAATTGTCCATAAATGGCAAAACCTCTCTTAGCTCATGGTCATAGACTTGCATATCAGCCACAGGCCTTATCCAGTTACTTCAGATACTCCAGCTGATGACTTTTTGAACCAACAGGGACACAGGCTTTTGAGTGATGGGCAAAGGGGTGGATGTTCACTGGGTGGATGCTCAAACCAAGAAACAGGTTTAAATGAGCAAGAGTACAAATAGCGTGTAAGGAAGATCACAGTAGTACTGTAGTACTCACTAGCCATGCTTGCAACTAAGTCTTTTTCATGCTTTATTTCCTCCAGATGGTCCTTTAGGTCAATGTGTACTATGGCTTTTCTTTAGCCTTAGTGGTTAGCTACAACAGCAGAAACCCTTAAAAGAAGGCAAAAAGCTTTTTGTTTGGATTTTTTGTCTTACCCTCCTATAAAGGCAGGTGACAATACTAGCAAGTTAAACTTCTCTGGGGGCATTCTTCTGCATACCATAGTTGCCTCTAGTGCCCATTAAGTCCATTTATTAGTAGTCTTAATTTATAAATTCAGAGCCAGATTCTCAATAAATCAGTCTAAGTCCGTGGAAGCCAGTGTATCAGCATTATTCACTTATGATGAGGACCCAAGGTTTGTTTGTGTTTGTTCTTTGAACTGTTAAGTTTATCTGTGTGAGATTTTTCTTCTTTGGGCCAGCTTCTCTGTCTTTATCTGATTTTTCCCTGTTGCTTGGATTGATTGCACAGCCTCTTTGTACATTAGTACTTTTCAAATATTGAGGTAGTACATAACCACACTGCAGATCAATCCAAATAGATAGGCCTGATCTGGAGCACATTTATCATCACTTAAGTGGAGTTAACTTGTATTCCAACAATAAAGTGCTGAACCAAACCCTGAGGGCACGACTTAGCTACAGAAGTTCCAGAGAAACCCACTGAGAACTATTATTTTTTTATTCTTCATATAGACCTGTTCCAACATATGACCTTTAGGTGATATTAAGCTATTACATTGTGTAAATAGTCTATGTGTAAATGATCACTAGATGGGCATAAATACCTTTCAAGGGAGATTTTGCATTTACGGGATTTTTCTTGAAAAGTTAGAAGGGACTAATCTCTACAAGTACAGACATATTTTTATTGGGTGAATTACCATAAATAATCCTTTACCTACATAGTTCAGATAAACTTTTTGGACTATACTTCTCTTTTTTTTTTAAAAACAAAATGCACTATGTTCACACTTCCAAACAATTTGAGTTGTTTGACACTGCAGAGGTGCCTCCTGGTTTGAGAAGGTTGTAATTAGCAATTTATTAGTGAGAGCACATCTTTGTGCATAATGTGAGCACTAAATATGGGGCAGATTGTTTATCAATGTAGTAATTTTTAATTTCATTGGCAGAAAGCACTAAGTAGGGTGATAGATTTCTTATAAAGTGAGGTGTTCATTGGGGTGCTGTGACTGTGCAAGATTTACTCTTCTTTAACTACATCTGGCAGAGTATCAGAGATGGCTGGATTTTTTATGCTTTTTACTGCAGGATCTAAAAAGGATATTAAAGTGTGAACACATCAAGTTCTCATTTTTTAAAAAAATAATCTCATTTCCTTTTTCCCTTTTTTCTGCCCCTGTATGAAACATTGCTCCTCCAGAAACCACGCAGACTGAACAAAACTGCTGATCTATCGTCTTTCAAATAAAAATGCGTGATGCCCTGAAGTTGTTTTCACTTGATATGTCATTTGACATGGTTTACACAGAAGCAGTGTTTGGCTGTCCTGAAAAAAAAGATATTTTCTTTTTTTAGTGTTTTTCTCAGCGCCTCTTTTTTTTTTTTTTGTTTTTTTTTTTTTTTTGTGAGGCTAAATGAGGACATCACATCAGTCCTGAAATAAAACACCTCTTTATTCAAATATGTACTTAACTCCCATTGGCAGCAAGGGATGATGACAATAAGGCTGTGCATGAGAACAGATCTAATGCTGCAGCATATTGTAAAGAAACTAGATAAGACCTGTAAGAACTGAACACATTAATTTTGTCAGGAAAATTCCCATCTTTTGTTTGCACAGTGGACTCTTGTGTTCTGCTTTCCGTACTTTGGCACAATGATTACAAAAATGGCAGTTCCAAAGGAGCAAGGAAAGTTGAATTTTGGCCTGAAGTAATTGAGGTTTTTCTCCTTAAAATAATGTCAGATTTTTAACTTAGGCTGCATTGATTTTGAATATTTGGCTTTTTGTTTTCTATTCAAGAGGTTACACATAGTGCTTAATATTGTAGTATCAGAAATTCTTATGTAAACTGGTGAATTAATTCCCACCTCACTGTAGCAGGGAAATATTTCACAGCTGGGGAGCCATGCTTCTGAAAGAGTAACTAAACTGCTTGTGGCTTTCTATCGCTGGAGACAAAACCCACTGTCTGCAGTCCTAGCGCATTATGTCCACCAGGTGTTTGAACCACTTGATGATAAATAGAGAAAGCCTTCTCTCTCCGCCCCCCCCCCGTTAGTGGTATGCCCTATTGCTATGTACATGAATTAAATAAAACTGCCTACATGAGAGATTCCGTTTATTGGATAATTTTGAAATTCTGATGTCACTCTCATAACCCTAAAGGTCTTCAGAACAAAAAAAGCTGTGAAAAAAAATGGTTTGGGGCTAACTGATGAGTGTTTTTGTCTTAAATTTTTCTTCTGTTCAGTTTATGTATGCTGTAGCAAAAGGGGAAGGAGAGAACTGAAAAACATTTTTTAAACTGAAAAACTCTTTCCATCAGAAAAAATCAAAATGGGATGCTTTTCTCAACATTTTCATTTTTTTCTTTCTGAAACGATCTAGTTTAGGACCAGCCTTTTTTGGATAGTTTTGGATAGAGGAGGAACCTACCTCCTCTGTCAGGTTCGTTGCATGGCAGTGCATTTACTGGCTATGCAAGCTTTGGGGAGAGAAGGTCGAACTGTTCCTTTTAGAAGCAGTGGTGGCTTGCAGAAGATGAAAAATGTCCATGAAAGTATGTCATAAGAAGGTGATTTTTATGGAATCTGTTGCTCCGAATAGCTTTGGTCTAGCTGGAATCGGATTTACACAGGGCTTATGAAGGGCTGGCACAAGCACAGTTCATTTCATCTTCTGTTGCTGATGGCTGCGCTTAACTTTGTGTTCAGGTTATTAAATATGTAATTACATTCCTAAAATATACCTCTAGTACAGTAAGAAAAGGGTGAAAACTAGATACACAGCTTGTACTTAGCCATCTGTTTATTGCTCTTTCAGAATACCTGGAATATTGTACGTTGTATTTCAATTTTAACTTTCCTATCAAATACGGCTTAACATTTCTGCTGGGATTGTACTATTTCCTGGGAGAGAAATCTGTGATATGAGACAGGAATCTAGTTTAGATACCTAACTAGTTCTAGTTTAGAACATGGCAAGCATCATGGTTTTCATTTTTTCATTAAAGATTTTGTAGATGAAGTAATGTTGAATTCAGCCTCGGATACTTCTAAAAACCGTTTTTGTGTAATGTATTAATTAAGTTTCATTTTTTAAATCTCTCTTCAAGACAAGCATTTCCCATTCTATGAATTCCTGCTAACATAACTATTCTGACTTTACACTACCTTTTAGTATTGGCAGTGTGTAGTATGTACATGAAACCTACCCATACATTCCTATAGATAGATTTTTGATAGGTACTACAAGAAATTCAGTAGGTGTGATTTAACAAATGATTCATCCCCAAAAAAGATCTAGTAGAGCACCATAGTAAAAAAGTCAATGTAAAAAAAAATGCAATGTTGAGGGTTTGTGAAAAGCAAAATCAACACCATTCTACTCACGGTCTTACCGAGCTCGCCTTTTTCTGATGGTCTTGTGTTTAGCAGATCCTTCTCGCTTTGCCGTTAGAAAATCAGCGCTGTCTGAAATTAACACAGTCCTCATCACTGCATCATTTATAAATCATGTACTTCAGGGAGAGCATGGTCTTGGGGAGATTGCTTACTGGTCTGTTGAAGTGAGTGGCTCCCCTCTTTAGCAGCACACTGTACTAAGAACAATACATTCAAATTGTGAACGTCTACCTTTCCATGAGAAAAACACGTTTTTAGGTGCTTAAATGAGTGGCCTAGTTATCAGAAGTGCCAAACTCCCACACCACATAGTGGTCTCAGTATTACTGTGCATTGCTTAGCACTTTTTAAAAGCATCACAGTCTTTATGCAGGTGGTTTTGTTGCACAATTGTTTGAATGGTTCACCAGCACAGATGTGGGAAGAGTGCTTGAATGTCTTTACAGAAAACGTTTTCAGTAACTTCTTCTTTCTCTGCTTTCATCACATATTTCAACATATCAAGTACCTAAAAATAGACCTGTAGGCTGTCATTGTTAAAGTGTTAATGCGATAAGACAAATAAATTTGAAAGCAGAGTTCACTCTGACAAAATTAATTTAGATCACTTTACTCTGTATTGGGGCTAATGCCATTTCTGGCTTTTCCTTTTAGTCTCTAATAATTTCCCATATTTTTTCATTGTGCATAAATAAAGAGCTGAAGATACCTGTTGGCGTATTTTTTCCATGGATTACTCACTGTGCAGAATACAAATTCTCATTTGAGTCAGAGTCTAATCACTCAGAGTCAAAATACCTATTTTTAATAAGCTTCAGCACCTATAGGGAAAGTAAATTTTATACTGCTGGGAGAGTTCACTTTAGTTGCAATTAAAACTAAGAAAGGGATGAAATGTGAGTAAATCTAGAAAAACTCCAATGTGTAATTCTGCCTTGGCATTAAATAAATCCAATTTAAGAGAACAGCTCCTAACAATTAAGGTCCTCCTTGCTAGAGGAGGGTGAAGATTTTTACAGATGTTTTACTGGGCTGGCCTCATCTGAGTAAAAGCAGCTCCTTTTAACAGGGTGAAATTGACTCATAAAGATAAGCCTACTATCCTGTGCAGCAGTAGCTAGAAAAATCTCGCTGAAAGAAGCGGGACTGAACAAGGTACAGAAATAACATCTCCTTCCCCTGACAGCCTTCTGCACGCTCACACAAGGTTGCATCCAACCTATTTCTGTGGGAGGGAGAGCAGGAAAGAGCCTTGCCTAAGGACCAGGAGCAATTGTTGCTTTTGTGAGTCAGGCTCCTCCTGGGAGGACCCATCATCTCCAGGGAGGTTTGTGGCAGACATTGCGTTCCCCTTCTGCAGGGGCTAAGTACCATCCTGCGTGCTTTTGGCACAGTGTAATCCTGTGGGAGTAAGTCATGGTTCGGCACGTGCTCACGTAAGGTAAGGTAACAGCCAGAAAACAGCCTTGGGAAAAGGCTGGAGGGTGACCATCTCTCTGTAGATGGCTCGAAGGTGGAGTACCTGCCTGAGCCCTGTAGAAGTTTTTGGTTTCTCCTGGCTGTTGTAGAAGACTGTGGTGCATCCTGGCAATTAGGATTGAGCTGTATTGAGCCTCCCTTCTTCCGAGGGAGACTTCTGTAGTGCTCAGTGGGAGCCTGTCTGGAGCAGAGGGCAAAGAGGAAGCTCAAAGAAACTAGCAAACCCTCTGGACATCTCCTTCCAGCCTCGAGGCATTGAACAGAAATAAAAGAGGCAACAGCATGGCTCCTGTGTAATGACATGTACTGTTTGCCAAAAGAGAGTGCAAAAGATGGTGATATACCATTCATAGAGAGAAGAACATAATTAAAGAATAAGTTCCTTTCTAACTGTGCAGCATTCTGCATTTCAACTCATACGTTACAGGTTGCCATCTTGGCATCTTGTTGCTTTAGAAGAATGTTCGATTCTATGTTTACAGATAAGAACTTTTTGTATTTTAAGAGCCAAACTAGAAGGCAGGATAATTTTGCATTGTTCCACTGTCGTGCTTCTAGTCAATAAGGTGTTTGTGACAGACAGTGTTTGCTCTAAAGCAGAAAAAAGAGCCTATGGGTTAGACATGGTATTCCATATCATTATCTTTTCTGCAAGTGGTAGAATTATTTTATTTGGTGGTATTTTGTGGTATTATTCTTTTTCCTTACTGTTGAAAACTTCATCTTTAATGGGGAGTTCTCACCCCGTAATAATCATACATACAGCAAAATATGAAAATAATTAGGATGCTCTTCTGTCAGATTAGGACATGGGGTTGATAAAGGTGTTAAAACCAGGAAGCACTTAGTTGTCATAAAACTACTTGCTGATAGTCAACTGCATGATCTCAATTACAGGTGTATGAATCCAGAGTAATTCCACTGATGTGATGGAGCTCACTTGGGCACACTGAATTTTTATTTGGCCCTGATTACTCCTACTGAATGTCAATCCAGGTGATTTTTTTTCACCGCGGGGAAGGAAGGAAGGCTGGATTTTTTAACACAAAGACCAGAGTTCTCTTTTCTGCCATCTTTGCAGATGTATTCTCATTTCTGAGTACTTTCCTGGATGGTGGGAGAGCTGCAATTTATCCAAGGAAAAAAGCTTTCTGTCATGCATTCTTACCAAGTTGCTAGTGTTGCAGAGGTCACAGGCAGAAGCCAGCTGTCAAAACCATGCTTTTCTCTCTCTCTTTTTAACCTTAGCATCTGAAAACCTGGTTGTCAGAGTCCTCTTTTAAGAATGTAATTTGCAAGGCCGCATGAAAACCTCTTTTTCTGTCACTCACTCAGAATCAGCATTAAATTTTAAGCTGAGTCCCAAAATGGTTTCAGAGCTTTATGTAGGTATAACCATTAGTTGAAGTAGAAATGGTGATTTCTTCAGGAGGCCTATTCTGTGAAAACACCTAAAAGGAATATATTGACTTTGTCCAGAGCAAAACTGCATGAAATCGGTTCATTGTAGTATATATTTGTGCAAAACAGTGCAAATGTTAAAAAACAACAAAAAGAGTATGTCAGTATTATTTCAGTATGTCAGACCAAAAAATGTGACCTTCAAGTGTTAAAAACTTCTGGAAAACATATATTTGGCTATGGACATTATTAGCAGCCTTCCCTTATAGATAGGGAATTCTATAAATTAAGGTAGTCTTCTACTGCTTTAATACAATTCTATGAATATTACATGAAATCTTTTATGTGTGGTTGTAGCTCTAATGGAGTTACAACTGAAAACAGCTTATTAATTCTTTTCTTTTAAGTTAGAGAATTATTTTGCTATAAAGACTTCTAATTATCGTATAGAAAAAGGCTTGTTAGGCTTGGCATAAAATTTCTGTAGTAGGATTTTATAGGCTTATATGTTGAAAAAGGACTCATGCATTTTGTCAGTGGATGACAAGAAGAATGAAACTGGTAACAGTGGGAAGAACATAACCTCTGCAAGAATCTCCTTGGGCATATACTAGTTTCGTCAACTCAGGCCAACAGAAGTTTAAAATTAGTTTAGTATTGGTCTCTAGGGTACGAAGTAGAGTCACAATAATCAGCCTAGCAAAGATGCAGGCTCTCTTGCCTTTCGCAGACCTAGGTACCTATGAGCACATAATTCTCCCCTCCTTCCACTCCCTCCTCCCCCCCCAAATGTCTGTATAACACAAGAGCAGCACGGCCTTTGGTTTACAGTCCTGATTTCTTCTTGTTCCCTGTGACAGATTAAGCTGTTGGATTTTTTACATCAAGCTCCAGTGTTGGTTAAAGCTTTCCCACCTTCAATACTGAAGTAAAATTGTATGGGATTAGCCAGCCACCAGTTTAGGTCTTCTTGTTAAGGTGTTTTGCTCACGAATCTAAGGACATTTACAACTCCATGTTTTGGCTGTTACATTTTATATGTTGATTTTGGTATTCTTATTTAAAATGAAAAATTTTGAGAAATTCCAGTGGGTTTTTTTTTGTTTGTTTTAGCTATATAGAATGAATTACAAGAAATGCATTCTCCCTACACTATAAGGAGTAGATGGGTGGAGGGAGACTTCAGGCTTTTTCTGTACCTGAATTTATATTTTACTGATAAGCTTTTATTTGTTTTAGATTGTCCCTCTTGTGATGAATAATTGCTTACTATACTGTTTTCTGTGTTTAAACATCAATAACTAGATATTTAAAAATACTACTTCATAAAAGGGTATACTTTTAATTTAAGGCGTGAAGAAACACATTCATCCTGTAATTCAGCTAAAACCTGACCTTTATGAAGGACAACAAACACACCGAGATACAGAGTGTAAATACCTTTTACATCTAGCACTGTCTGGCTTCAAGGCAGGCATGGTTGTGTGGAAGATGCTGGTCTCCCAGCGTGCTAATAAGGATTAGGCATTTGCTGTCTGTGAAGAGAGCAGGAGTTGTAGTTACATGAGTCAAGATTACAAAATTACAAAAGCTGTTGGTTTCGCTTATGGAAGACATAAACTGATCATCATTTAGGGACAAGAAAAGCTTTTACCATTGTTACAAAGTACTTCTTCACTTCCCCTGTTAATAAGGCATCAGCAGCCAACAGCACAGCGGGTCAAGTCTCTGGCTGCAAGGCCCTGTGAAAGGTGGCATGTCTTGTCTGCCACGGCAATTTCTAAAGCACTTTTCCAGAGTGTTTCAGTGTATATAACAGTTGGAGAACTTCTGACAAAAGTGCTGAGCAAGTCATCACAAACTGCTGGTATTAATGAGCATTTCACCATTACTTTGGTTGCTTGCGGCGTATTCCCATCTGTATTTGTCCCAGGTTATTTCTCTGTTGTACTTTGTGTGATGTTACATTATTACCACATTCTCAGCTAATTTAAATTGACAAATTGCCATGGAATTCAGTAAAGTCGTGCCAACTTACAGCACTGAGGACCTGTCTATAATTATATTCATCTTGTTAAGGAAGTTTAAATAGAGCAAAGCTAAATATAAAAGCAGTATGTTATCTTCATTGACTTCTAGTGGAAACGTTTAATATATGCGTGATTAGTTACATACCAAAGTGAAATTACACCTTATTTGTGCTTGCATGTTAGGCTACAGGTAAGGACAAGTTTCATGGAAGCTGATGAAGTGAGATATAAATTATATTCTCTGGGAATGGCTCGTATTGAAGGGGGGGTGACATGACACCAAAATGGGGCAGAGATGGCTGAAGTGATAGAGACTGGAGAACTTTTCCCACGTAGCAGACAGGTGCTCTCAGCAGTGTGACACCCAAGTCTCGGGTTTGCATGTGGTGCAACCCCATGAGCAAAGGCACTATCCAAGATGCCGCAGTGGTCTCTTTTTTCATTTTCAGTGCTAGGGTGAGTTTGACAGAGCACTTCCCTGTCTGTGTGCAATGTAGATGTTCCCACAGGATCCCTCGGGCACAAGGAAGGTCTTGTCCCACAGGAAGTACCACCTCTGCACTCCCCCTCGAGAGATCATGAAGACTTACTTCAATCTGCAGAGGTTAAAGAAGGTTTCTCATCAACCCTGACCATTTCCATTTTGGTCGTGCTACTGGAGAGCATGGGCTCATTACAGTTGTCTTTCCATTCTTTCCCAACTTACCATTTTCCACGCTTGGTTTTTTTTGGCCTTTTGTTTTCCAGAGGTGCTCTGCATACTGATTAATTCTGGCAAAACCTGCTGTCTGTTGTGTTCATACTGTTGAAGCAGACAGATATGAAATGGTATTGAACAGCTGTATAAGGCAAGTTAACAACATGGAGCAGCTATAGAAATGCTTATCTCCCAGTTCTCTTCAGATTATATGTATATCCTTGTATATGCTTGGTTTGGTTCTTGGGAAGTTTCACCAGACTAACAAAGGGTGCTCAAGGATGTTAATCAGAGTGATCACATGTTCATTGCTGTTCGTTATTCTGTTTTTGGTGTCTAATATGTGGGTGGCAAGAAAAAAAATCACTGCTGAAATAATTGCAGCTGCAGCATGAGTTTACCGATTTGTTTGCTGATTTAGGTTCAAAAACCTTTTCTACCTGGGATGTTTTTGGGATTTCTGTTGTACCTAAGTAAGACTGAACAGAGATGTTTAGAAATAGTGTATATTTCAGATCTCTCACTAGATGCTGCACAGGTGTAAGAATGTATTTTAGCTTGAAGCAATAAAAATTGTATGGTCTTAAGCTACTTACTCTTTGTAAAAGACTCTTCATGGACCTTTGGGAGTCTCTTTCCAGTAACTATCTTTTAATTTTGTTCCCCCAAACACAGGAAACATTCTGACAGTTTCATCAGTAACAATTCACATTTCATTAGGAGCATAGTGTTATTAATTGTACTTTCTAGGGTGTTCAGTGTTTGCTTTGGGAAGCATTACAATGTTCTTTTCATGTATTTGTCCAGTAATGTAGCTGGTTGAGGGTGATTTTTTGCCCTCTATGATACTCTTTGAGATTTTTCTTCACTGGCTTCTGCATTGATTTATAATGATGTAAGTGGCAGATGAAAGACCCATCGTGTTGCAGACCAGCTGGTGGAGTTTCACTAGTGTGAGCTGGACTTCTTAAGTCTCTTTCTCTTGTGTTTTTTAAGGGTCAGGCTTGAAAACCAGGTAGGTTTTCACCTACCCCGCCCTGTAGGCATAGGATGGGTGAGGTGTGCCCTCAGCACACAGAACCTGTACAGCTAAGGAAATGTGGTGGGGTGATGCACCAGCAGATACAACCGGAGGAACAGGCCATGGGCTGTGCCCTGCACAACCGTGTAGATGGAGAGAGGGTGAAATTCTGGTGTGTATACCCTCCCTGAAGGCTGCTTGTCCAGACCTCAGTCAGTGTTGCACCAGGACCTGCCTCAAGCGACCGTCTTCGATGGGAGATGTTTCAGAGCAGGATGGAGAGTGGCACGGTGTCCCCGGTGGGCAGCGCCTGGCATCCTGCCGAGGGAGTGAGCGCTTCTGAGCGACTGCTCTCCTCCCATGTCAGGACAAGAGTGACTGGTGGCAGACGGGCAGAGAGCACAGCTCCACAGGACCGTTCAGCCGGAGTCAGGTCAGGCAAAATAAATAAGTAACTACTTCAATGAAATAATATGTGGGGTAGGGAGAAAAAAATAAACCTTTTGTTGCCAGCAAGAAGTTCATCAGGCAAAATGAAGGAATTCTGCGAGTTCGGTGTCTGAAATTTGGATGAAAAGAGTTGAAGATAGATAATAGGCCTTTCTCATTGCCTCCCAGAGGGCTCGGAGTCCTTCAGTTTAAGCATAAAACATTTCCTCCCCATGAGCAGCTGAGCTGAGTGTATCTCTTTTCCAGTGCTAATTGCATATAGTAATCTAGTGTGCCCAAAGCTGCAGCGTACGCAGCCACTCCAGGACACATCCACTGCGTGCATGCATGTTGATTTTTAGACAAGTGGTGTCAGCTTTCTCTTTAGCACGCTCTCCTTTCCTCCTCCTCCTCGGAGGTTCTATAGCTCTGACCACGTCTGAGCCCTCCAAAGCAAGGGAGCTGCCTTTTTCTCTGACTCGAATCTCTGTGCGTTTTGTAAATGTGCACGCAGACGAGTTTCTGCCTCTGGGTTTCCTGGTAAGTTGCCGCAGTGGCCGGGCGGGTGGCAGGGGTTCTGCCCCACTGCTCGGGGCAGTGCTGGTGTGTGACGGAGCGTGGCAGAGCCTCGCCTGGGGAAGGGGTTTGGCGTTTCCTTTCCGTCGCTGCTGCTGCTGTTGCAGGAGGGGCTGCAGACGAGAAGTCTGGAGGGAGCAGGAAGAAGGAAGAGCGTTGGGTTGGTGTTCAGCTTTTGGGCTGCATCAGGGCAAAGTGGAAGTCTTGTCTGGGAGTGGAAAGGCATCTTTATTAGTGTGTTGAACTGTGAAGACAGAATAAGATGCTATTTGTTGCCACCTGCTTTCATCTACAATTAAACTACTTTAAAAGACAATAGGCGTAATAGATGATAGACCATGTGAATATCTGTTCTCTCATTATCTGTTTGCCTCTGTATTTTCACTTGGAGTTGTTTATAATTTATTTTTAATGATAATGAATAATTCTGGCAGGAGGTTGAAGCTGGAGGTGTTGCATATTATGGTAGTGCCATTTCCTTCAGAGATAAAATGCCAGTTTTTGTTTCATTTTATTTTGAAGCACTGAGGATGACCAATACCATACTTTATTCTAATATTTCTAAATAAAATTTTAGAAAAAACAGTTTATGCATCTGACTGACATGCATTCAAAGCTCAGGTAGGTAAAATAGTGAAACTCTTTGCCCCTGGTATTATGAAGTTCCTAGTTGTATGCTGCCCATGGCTCTGCAGTGGCAGTACATTGATTAGGACATGAGCTGCTCCTGAGTGAGAATCCTTTACAGCTCTCAGACTTCAGTGATTTCAATGTCTAATGATTGCAATATGCTCATGATTAACTAGATAATATACTCTACTGAAAAGTCCTTGAATTGTGAGGTGAAGGCTGAGTGGGTTGGGGTGATGTTGGGACTTTCCTGCATAGATTGTTTCTATTTTGAAGTCAATTGGTCAGAACTGCTGAGGTTTTTATTGCTGTACTTGGTAAGTTTCAGTTTATTGCATAAACATTTTTATTTTGCTGCTGATCAGTTTTTTGACTGAAATAAAATACATAAAAGGTTTCTGCATGAGCCTGCTCCCCTCTACCTCTAGACTATGTAAACTGATGAGATGATATAAGCGTAACTAAAGAGAGAGAGCAGTTTAATGTCCTTTATATGGTCTTTTTTTAATAGTTTTTTAATAACATTTAAATAGTTTTTAAAAAACATTTATTTCAGTTAGAGATTATTGGAGTAATTGAGGCCAATATTTAACATTTGGCCAAATTTCATTTTAAAATAATTCCATTTTAAAATAATTCATTTAAAAATAATTCCAGTTTGAATTGCTTTGATGTGTTTTGCTATTTTAATACCTGTAGCGGCACTCATCTGCATAAAGCTAAAGCAATGATACTGATTTTATTTACATTATAAGAACTTTACCCTATGTATCTGCCTGGCCATCTATCTAGCTAAAAAACTTCCTTATGTCTGTAGGTAATGTATATTTATTTACAGTGGCTTCAGGTACTCAGTAATTCCTTGGTTAGTATTATTTGTGTTAACATTGGCCATCTCGTATGGTAAATAGCATTTTGAGAGAAGAATAACTGTTATGGGGACTATCCATTAATTAAACTTGGAGAAACCCTACTTTACCTAAGATTTCCATCAGGATCCTCCAACACGTAGCATGCTATGTTTATATTTCTGATACAAGTACATATTTGTGTTGATGATGAGAAGTTGGGTCACTATGGAGCTTTCATTGCTTCATAACCAGCTACTTCACAGTTACACCAGTAAAATGGCAAATGACCCTGCACAGGTGTGTTGGGAAACAGCATGGTAAAAACATTCATCTTTTAGAATAAAATCTGAAAGAACTTTATTTTCCAATGAAAGTGAGGATAGATAAACATGCCGGGCAAGTGACAGTGCACTAGTAAGAAGGCACTTGCATCATAGGAACTTGCACTTGTTGGTCCTTTTGAGGCTTTCTCCAAAAGAATGATATGTATTTCTGTCTTGCAAGGCGTGCTGTCGACACCGTGTCTGGTTTGCCGTGCCTGGGAGCTGCCGGCAGCACTGGCAGGCTGCCGAGGAGAGGCTTTGCAAAGGGAATGTCCTGAGGTGCCCGGCAGGAAGAGCTGCCAGGCTTGTGTTGGGACACGCACACTTAGGAAATGTAGGTACTTCCCTCCTGTCTGGAGTCGTGAAGCACGAGGTGTCTACACCAGCCCTTTCGGTTTCAAAATACGACTAAACGTTTCGTGACAGTGGTTCCCTTTCCTTTGGTAGCGTATGGTCCTGCTCTTGTCCCAGGGGTAGAGATACATCAGGATGCTCAACTGTGAGACTCCACAGCACGCTCGGTCCCACAATTAGGCTGCTCAGGCCTGAAAACAGAGCCTAAACATTTCTAAAAACCTCGCAGAGTTCAGGCCCCTTCTTGTTTGTCATGTAGCTGTAGAGGTTTCTAAAATTTGGTCTCACGATCCCTACATCCTTTTGTACGCCTGTGACTAATTGTGTCAGACTGCTTGGAGGCTGGCAGCTTGGATGCAGGCTCTGGAGCAGAAACGTAGGTGCTTAGGGGACACGGCTGGTTAGGAACAGAGATGTCAAAAGACTTTTTAATGAGCATTCAATCTTCTGTCTCCTGGGTCAGCTAATGAGTTCCTTTTGTGAAGTGAAACTCATCTGATGTCAGTTGACATAGCTTCATGTATTTTTCAATGGAATTTTGCTCTAAATCCATCTTTTAATACAAAGCAGTTGTGAGATTCTTGCCTCACTGTGGTGTTTCGAGTAAAATGACAGTTGCAGCTCCAGCCTGCCGTCTGTGTGAGATTCGGGAGCCACTGAATTGTGAAGGATACATCAAACCCTTGACATCTAGGATATATTTCATCAGTAAAGAAAAATAACAGCTTATGTTTTATTCACTGTTAAGGTCTGTGTATTCTGATCCCCAAATAAATATATCTCATTCTTACAACTTAACCTCAGGCTGCCTTGGTGCAACATGGTTTATAACCAGTTTCTGCTCTCATGTGTTCTCCTTCTCAGATGGTGATTTTTAAAAAGGTTAGAGATAATAGAAGAGAAGGTATAGATTAGATTATCTTTCACAGATGGGTATTGCATTGATGAAACAATGTAATCCAATCATGAGTTTATGAACCTGAACATCTGTACTGTATGAATGCAGATGCTTGCATTCAGATATTTGAAATAATATTAAGGTGTTACTTAGTGGAGTAGGGAAAGGTGACATATAGTTGCATCAGCACAGACATCTGCAGATCTGAGTGATGACAAGTGCCGTTAGCTCAATTTTAAAGCAATGTGATTATGCAAGTCTTGCCCTACTGTAGCCTTGGTGCATGTCTCGTAACTCAGCGAATGCTGTCATCTCGTTTCATTGTGAAGTCTACAAATGCAAGGGTTTAGTGACATCCTGGCTCCACTGGAGAGCTTTGGGACCTTGCAGGAATACTGTTCTTTCACTGACCCTTGTCCAGCTTCATACCTTCCAGTAGTTACAGAGGTTGAAAATCTGACTCGGGACCACAGCTCAGCCTGGATCGACAAAACCAGTCCTCATCAGGGTGTGCTGGAGCTGCCCTACCAGCCAGAGCCAGAACAGGTGTAGAGAGAAGGGGGGAACCAGAAGACAGTGGTGGAGAAACTGGGGGAGACTGGGGACCTGAAGGTGGCTGGATATTGATAGATGGGGTAGAGAAGTTACAAGCAGATGCACACAGA
>JAOQGH010000019.1:17066011-17090400 GCA_025769975.1 Gallinago jamesoni
AGAGAGAAGTGTGAGAGCTTGAGTCAGAGAAAAACCACTGCCAATAAGAGCATGTGAGGAAAGGTCCTGCCTTGGACAAGGGGGAGGGACAGCAAAAAAAACCCAACCTCTTGAAAAAAAGGACAGGATTTTAAAATGTTGCATGCTAATGAAATGTGCTATTCCACATTGAGGTGATTAAAATATGGTAGGAGTGAAGGGGAAGATACATTTTGTTGCTATATTTACAGGGTCAAAAGAGACTACATAAAGAAAAAAAACCCAACAGGTAAAAATGAGAGCAATGTGTAGCTGTATATGTATTCAGTGCAATTCTTTAGAATAGGTTTTATCAGTGTGACTTATGGACAAAAGCCCGTACATACCAAAACTCCACTTGAAGGCAGGTTTTATCGGTATGTATTATGGACAAAAGTCTATATAGACAGATACCTGAAACATTGCCTCTCTCTTGCTAGCCATCAAGTTCTTGATCTAAAGCATGAGGCCTCCAGGTCTTGCATGTATGTTTTTTTCATATAGGTAAAGAACATACTTTTTATTAGTCTCACTCTTAGAAATAATAAGCTTATTTTATATTTTACTTATTTTAAAAAAGAAAACTTAATCTCTTGGAGAAACTGCTCCTTAAACATTATAGTCTGATAAAATCATAGGACATTTTTAATAGTGGCCGTTCTGTGTACCATGATCAGATTCAAATTTGGCTTTAAATTAATTTGTGTCTCTGTAACTTATGAGGCTCATTGCAAACTGTAATAGCGATCACTAGATCTAGCTCCTTGCTGAACTAGCGTTTTCATTTCAGGCAAACAAATCGAATCTGTGTTAATTATAGAATAGCTTTTGGATGTATTTGGCCTAGGTTTCTTATTAAAATACTTCACTTTTTGGCTGCAGTCTGAAAACTAAATACTTGCATATTTGCATGCATAAAGATGAAGGAGAGGTTTGTAACATCTGTCTAATTGTCAGAGGAATTTTAAATATGGATTGCAATCCTGATTCATATAAATCTACTCGTATAAAGAGGTTACAGCGGCAAATGCTCAGGTAAGAATTCAGAATGAAGTCTGCAGAAGCGTGTGGGGATTGGGGTAGGTAGACTACTGACAGGAACTGCCGTGAGGTATGGGTCTGTTGCTCATCCTGTTACGCTTATTTTAAAAGCAGCTCTTACAGAGTGAAAACCCTGCAACAAGACTGGACATAACTGAAAAGGTAATATCCTTGATGCTTTTCAAAGTTCCTTTTAAGCTGGAAGTTTACAGTCTTGCTGGGACTTGCATGAGTTAAAATGGAGAAGAGGGATAAGACAAGTGGATCTGGATGCATCTGAAGGTTTACAGAAGTGCTTGAATTTGGAGACATTCGTACTGCTACAAGAAATCTAACCTCACAGCACACGCTGTTACGAGCTGCCTCCTGAGGTGGTGCCTGCTGTGGCCAGCCCCAGCGGGCAGCTCAGCCTCTGGCTCTGCCTCTCCAGCGGGGAGCACCAGGGGACAGTTGTCCCTGCTGTGTCCCTTCCAAAACTCTTCTCCATCCCCAGCCTACTCGCTTGGTGTGGCAGCGGGAGAGGCAGAAATGGCCTCCATGCTGTATAAGCACTGGTAACTAAACCACCCGCGTGTTATCAATGCTGTTCTCATCACACATCCACCACACAGCACCGTGCCAGCCACTGTGAAGAAAATTAACTGTATCCTAGACAAAACGAGTACAGTACTCTACTTTCGTACTGATAATACAAAAAATACCTAACGCAGGAAAAGAGGATGTGTGTCAGTTGCACTGACACTGGCATTTACAGGAATCTTTCCCCCTACAGGAAGGAGGAAGTAAGTTGCCAATTATTTAGCAGCTCAGCAAGTCCCTTTCTCCCTTCACTAATGACATTTAAATTACAAACAATTTTCTTTGAAATCAAACAGGTTTGATGGAACTATAATAAAATAAAAAAAGAAAATTCTCTTTTAATCTTCTTGCATATTTTCTTTCCCACATCTCAGACTATAGCTCACTTTGATCCTAAATTGTAACAATTTCCACCTACCTGTATTTGCATAAAATCCGTAAACTGTTTTAAAGTGTAGATGAAGCATGTTAAGCAAATACTTGTTTCTGTTCCTAAGATTGCTTTAATTTATATATCTTGTATTTCATATAGGTGTAGCCACTAAATCTGCATGAAACAAAAATCTTTGGTGAAGTGAGACACCAGGGCTGGTTTTCCGAGTTCAGGAAAATTAAGTCAGGTCAGGTTATCGTTCTACATTTTATTCTTCAGAGGGTTTATTTACCTGACCAAAAGCTATTTTCCTCCACTGATTTGCTTTAAAATAAACCTCTGAACATTTCTGTTCAACAGACATGGAAAAAAATATGTCTGAGAGAGAATGTGATTTCAGATCTTCTTTTTTAATTTAAGACTTAAGAAACAATGGGAACTCAGAGATATTCAGTGGACCAGAAAGACAGATGAATGACATTTTTATGCTGTCATGTATTTAATCCATGAGTGCTGAGACACTTTAAAATACGTGGTCCCAATAACTGTTTTGTACTGTATACATTTCTTAAAGAAGAGTGTCTGATGTGCACCCCAAGAGCCGCATGGGGCTGTGGGTTAGAGCCACTCATCTGCCTACTCCCTGGAGGCGGTGGTGGGAATGTCAGCCCCCCGGCTGCCATTCTTTGAAGAGTTTCCTCGTTTCTGGGAAAGGAATAAGATTTATGTAAATGGCTGCTGCCAGTGCCATTTCTTAACAGCATCCCTTCCAAAGCATTTCATTAAGGTCTGCTGCTGAAACCGCATGACCACTGAGGTCTGCCGGTCGCCACATTTGCAGGCAGAGCAGGAGCTCTGTGTTTCTGCTGTGTGGAATTGCTGTATCTGAGTGGTGGGATGTGCTGGCCACGCTCCTCATCTACTCTGTGCTCGCTTGCGTAGGAAGCCCGGGTGTATAACCAAATATTCTCTATACCAAAGCTTAGACTGTCTTAACCTTGCTTCCATTTAGCATAAGTGCTCTGATGCTGCTGTGAAAGCAGCTTCTATCTGTATATGTATAATACATATTACAATGCCTGTAGATATATAACATCTTGTAGATATTTGGATTGTTTTTCTAAGGAACCTGAGGCTCTTGTATAGAAGGTAGCTCTTGATACTGAGTATTTCTCCATTTGCGAGAAGCATTTCTCTTGCTATTCTTTCTGCATAGAAGGCATTTTGTGTTGTGGATGCTCTTTTGGATGCGTTAGAAATGCTTTGTGTAACAGGAAAGGGTTATGACATATCCTGAAGACGCTCAGCTTGTGAGTTCAGCTGATCTCCCCTAGGGAAGAGACATCTTCTCAGGTGATTGTTTTGACCATGGCTTTCATACAGAGGTCTACCTGGTCACCCATGGTGTTTCTGAAAAGGGCTGTTGTCTGGACAGAGTCTAAAGGTCTCCCTAGCCAGATTCTGATCTTTCAGAGAACCAAAGTAGTTTTTTGAGCCGTACACTTTGTATCAATACAGGTTTTTTAGAAACATGTCAGACTTATTGTGGATCCTCCTCTGAAAGCAAAGTGGTGGTGGGGGCAGTGAGAAAAGGGTAAACCAGGACAGGGAATTGGATGGAAGGACACAACAAGCAAAGCTGCAGGGCTGCTATTACCTCTGCCCTGACCTGTATGGGGGAGAGAGTTTGGGTCATGTAATTGTAGTTTCCAAATTTCTTTGAGTTTTGTAGAGGCTACTGCTCTTTTCTTTTTTTTTTTTTCCCTTTCTTCACATGTTCCCTGAGCATGGGCACGCTGTTGTTACCCTTCCAGGCTTGGAACCACGTAGCCTATAGGTCCTTGGTGCTTCTGCTGATGCCTCAGGCCCTGCACTGCTCATTAACGTTTGTTTCCAGTGTTTCACCTCCAGCATGGATTTACGCTTTTAACGAGCAGCTGTCAAGCGAGAGTAAAAGAGTAGGTTCAACATAGGTTTCTTGCCTCCGTTTTGCTTAATTTAACCCACAGAGGCTGACAGGCATATGTCTTCGCTGCTGTGAAACAACCTGTGGCCCTGGGTCAGGGTCTTCTGTGCTCTCTCTCATCTGTGCAAACCCCCTTCCCACAGCCCAGGCTGACCAACAAACTTGTTGGCTCGCTGGCCTGCTGGGAAAGTCCTACCACCTCTCAGCCTGTCTTAGGCTTGGCTCTTCTGTTCATGATCGCAGAAGCAGCATTGGAGCCTGGACTCTTTTTTTTTTTTTTTGTTGCTGTGGAAGTTCTTTATTTCCAAACTTAACACTTTTTTTTCAGAGGAAACAGAAAAGCCATGTTGTATTGAGGTAACCTTACTCATTACGTACTAGCTCTTAATTACTGTGGTGAGGTGTCTTTTTCCTGACAAATTGGTAGTTGTTGTTGCTCTCCTTTTAGCAGAAGGAGCACAGTTCAATACACTGTGAGAGTGAAAAGCAGCTGTTAGACATAAAAATAGAGGCAGTTCATAAAGGCAAACCAGAATTCCTGTGTTTTGTATACAGAGATTCACATGTACAGTTGTACATGTGAAAAAAAAAATCCATGCAGATGGGTTTTTTAAGATGTCCAATGCAGATACTCTTTTTTTCCTCAGTCCTTCTCTCTTGCATGTTACCTTCTGCTGTCTTGGCTTTTTTTGGGATTTCTGTGCTGGAGTGGGGACCTGAAACTTGGAGGGGGGATGCACCCAGCATTGGGTGAGGTTTGTCTCCTCTGTCTGCAACTGCTGCCATCCCTGCGCAGAATCACACAGGTCCTGTGTGTGTGAGGGCTGAAGGAGAGGCCGACGTCCTCGTCGGGGAAGATGATACCTCTGTGTAGCAGTTTGGGAGAAGGAAACTATCAGTTTCAAGGGGGTTACTCTATGGGTAAGACCTCATCGGGTGTTGCCAAAATTAATCTGATGAGCACAGATTTTCTAAACGGCTACTTCTTCCATACGCGTAGGTGTTTACACAGTGACTACAGTAGAGATTTAACAGAAAGGTTAGTATGTTTCAAGCACCAAAGAGTTCCTGTTTTGTATATATAGTATTCAACCATGTTGGCAAATATAAAAAGTATTATTTTTCATTTTTTGTGCCTCTCAGGTGTCATGTCCTTAATCTTTGTATGGTCACAGAACAATGCTCAGTTTTATGAGTTCAATTTGCTGCAGAAAATATTTTGTCCTTACAAAAGCAAGCCTAGAGTATGTGCATGAAAGCCAAAAAATAGAGTCTTAACTATCAACTCTTGTCGTACCTCAGTTTCACCAGTATTACATAGGAATACTTCATAGTGGTATTCTGAGATTAATTAGTTTATGGTACTTTATCAGTATTAAATCAGAACTGTCAAAGCTTGCCATCATTACGATATGTGAGGTTCAGGCAGCAAGAGCAGTTGCATTTCAGCACTCTATAGATGATCTCTGCTCCCCGAGCTGAGCTCTGTACTTGCCTGCAGTGGCTAGTGTGAAAATTATAAGGTAGTCCATTTATCTGCCCAGCAAACGTCACTGTCTTTCCAGGGGTTTTTTGGTGGTTTGTTGTTTGGGGTTTGCCTTTGTTTGTACAATATTTACATTTCTTTTTTCTTTGAACTACATATGTATTTGGTACTTTAAGTCTTCGTGGATGTGTACTTTAGGACTTGAAATCTCAGTGCTTAGCTGTTTGATGATTTATAAGAATTTACAGTTTATGCTCATTGTGTCCATGCTAGTTATTTTCTTGGGGGCTTTGACATATCTGAAAGATTTTCATTATAGTTTTGGGACTAGAAGGGGAAAACATCTTCCTAACCAAGATGGTCTCTCGTGTATACAGCTATCCAGATTAGAAAATTTAAGGCAGATGATGCAAACTCAAGACTGCAATGGGTAAAGCATTTAGAAAAGGGCTGGTGCAGAGGCTGGGCAGTTCCAGAGTTCAGTTCCTCACTGTACGTAATCCAGCCTAGCTGCAGGCTGCTGCTCAAAGGCAGCTTTTTTATTGCCCCCTGATAAAAAGGCATATGTGGCTATATTAACATCCCACCCCTTCCACCGGTACGCTGATTTGTTAGAGAACTGATGGTGGTGGCTGCACAGTCATTAGATGCTGCACAAGGGAAAGATGAAACGGGTTGCTGGCTCTGGGAAGCAGCGAAGGCACTGAGAGGAGGGGAGAGAAAATGATGTCTCTTTTTGGTGGCAGCCCACTGTTTAGGTTGAACTAAACACAGTATGAAGCTGCTCTCTCAGGGATCTAATACTGAGTTAACTGTGGGATCTTTCAGTACTGCTGCAACTCACTGTCGTTGTTTGCATGTATCTCCCTCCCCTGTCAGTGAGAACATTTCCCTCTCCCTTGCTTTTAGCTTGTTTGGCTTTGTCCCTTGTATTTACACATTTGTCAACCCAAGCCGAGCTGTATGCTGTACACATTCTGATAGAGAAAGCCATAAGCATCTTGCCTTGTTCCCCTGTGGTCTGGATTGGATTTCATTAGGCATACACCTTCTGGTGTTCAGTTCCTCCAACGCCGGAGAAGAGTTGATGCGTACTGTGACATTTGCTCCTTCAGACTCATGTTTTTATGCAGAGAGCACATTGAGACAATCTCTCACTGTCTTGCGGCAGGCAAGGAGGAGGAGCAGGCACATCTTTGCTGCACGCAGAGCAGTTAAGGATTCAGGAGCAGTGCTGCTCCCGCTAGGCTCTGCTTATAGCCGGCAGGTTGAGAATTAGCTATCAGAAATTTTCCTCAGCCTTACGTATATTAGTCCCTGTAAGGCAGCAGCGATAGTATTATGACTTCCAACTATCTGTTAAAGCAGGCAATTGCAGTAACTAGGCTGTGAGCCACATCCTCACAGGTAAAGATAGAACTGGGAAAGGAGTGGGTATGTGTTAGACATACTTTGGGGTTTGCCTCCTTAATAATACCGCTGAGAATGAGATGGGCTTTTCTGAAGATGTTGTGTTCAGTGACAGACCTGGCAGAAGCTTTGAATATAAAATTGAATAGATTCCATTAAACTGAATCCAAGCTATTTCTGGGCAGTCCTCTTGTGGTTATCCATTTGGTGGATGTATAAATCTTGATATAAGGTAAATTAAGGACGTTGAGAGGCAGCTTCAGAGACCTTTCTTTTGATTGTTAGAAACTTTTCCCATCCCTGACCTAACTATAGGTCAGGGATGGGAAAACTGACCAGCACCCATCCACTTGTTCTTGCACAAATGCTTTCCTTTAAATTAAATAGTTGCTCTTTATTTTGGAATTTTGTCAGGGACGAGCCACACTCAGCTTTGTTTTTTCATAGTCTCCGCAGTTGGGTCCCTCTACTTCATGGTTCAGTTTGGGAACGGCTGTGAAGAACTGGGGACATGACACCTGATTTCAGGCTATAAAATAAACTCTTGTCTTTGTTATTGCACTTCAGTTTATTGTGATAGTAGGGCCTGTTAAATCAGTAGTAAAGTTAGTACCAAAAAAGTAGTAAATCAGTAGTGCAGTAAAAACTGCACCTTTGACAAGTATACAGGATTAAAAGAAAGAGACTTCTAAATTAGAGGTTTGTAAGTGAAGGCCATAGCTTCTTGTTCATGGCTGCATTTCATTTATTCTGCTCAGCTGGAAAAGATTTCAGCCATTTAGAAAGTGGCAGCCATTAACGTGGCGTCTCATAAGGGAATGTTTGCATTTTCTCTTGAACCATCTGTTCTTAGTATAAGACAATAATATAAATGAAGGAATTCAATGTTCCCTAGTATTGCCTAACAGTCTTGTTTGTTGGACTAGGCTGTTCCATTGTAACAACTTATTTACACTACATTTTGTTAAGCCGTAGCTTCACATAAGTAGAGGTGGAAGAAAGAGCCTGTGGAGTGAAGAAGTTTCTCAGTAGTTTGCCAGCATAAATTGCACTGGGTCCTGCTAATAAAAATTATGCCTGCAAAATCTACCCAAGTGACTAAGGGGATGGCTATTCCTTTATATAAAAAATGGAAATGTTAGGATAAAATTAAGGCAAGTGCAAATATACATGAATACTTTGCAATTCACATGGTTGGCTTTCTGACCTTGGTGGAGAATCTCAATATGTGGCATGCAGACATAGCTCAAAAATGGCTGTAGAAGTAATTTCTTTTCCCCTGAGAATAAGAAAATAAAAGTTGCACTACCTTTTTTTTTTTTTTCCCTCCCCCATGGGTGTGTATTTTCTTCCCGCAACTGATACAGTAGGTATGATAAAGCTGTACTTGGGTTTAAATTTACAGATATGTAACTTCTGCTTTGCGTATTAAGGCTGGCATAAGCTGGTTCTGCGTGCTTCACCAGAGCCACAACGATGTACGAGCTGCAGAGCGGGCCCTCAGCCAAGATTCAATTCACACATGTACGTCTTTGTGCAAGGGCATGCCTTCATTTCTCAATGCATGTCTTCAAATTTTGTAGAGTTTCTTGACGTGAACACAGATGTGTTCCACCTAGCTTTAGCTACTTACCTGGAAATGATGCTTCTGTATCAGTTGGTGGAACTGATGTGAAGAGTATATTTTTTAATATAACTCTGCAAATTTCTTGAATGAATTTTATTCTTTCTTGCACTTGCTGTCTCATATTTTTGCCTTCTGGCTTTGGTCATTTGGTTCTGTGATGTTTGACTATGTTAAGGGTGAATGATCTGTTTTTCTCGGTGTGTTTTCTCTTCAGCTGTTCTGTTTTCCTCAGGGAAAAAAATCTATTTTCCCCTCACTCTTCATTTTAGAGAAAGCAAGGAGTCAGAAATCTCTATTTTTATGCAAGCCTTTCAGATTCCTGTATTCAATAAATAGGTGCTCTTCTCTTTGAAATCCATGATTTCTAGGCTATTTATTGAAGTGGGACCATTTAGCCTGGCATGCCATATTAAATGATGCGGTGCTGTAGCTTTTGTTTCATTTCTACGCTGCTGTGTAATGAAGATAATTTAGCATTGTTGACACAGTATATACTTGTGTTTGAGTTGTGTCAATAATATATTTCCAAGTGTAGCAAGATTCATTAAGAAAGGAATTTTAATAATGCATGGAGAAGGCAGGGGTTCTGCTAATGAACAGGCTCCAAAGTAACCAAAACAGTAATTTAGCTGGGATCCATTTTAATGTATTTTTAAGTAGGCAAAAGGTGAAACAGTTGTTTGGAACTCTAGGAGGATCATATTAAATGGCCTTAATAGCTTTGCACTAATATTATAATTTAGTCATTATGAGGACAGTGGGATTTGGGTTCTGTGCTTTATTTCCTTACTTGTCCAATATAACCTATATGGCAAGCCTTAGTGGAATAATAAATAATACCTTCTATGCCCTCAGGTTGTGGAGAGTTTCCTGTGCTTGCACTGGCATTATTATTATTTTTATTATTTATTACCGCTGACACTTATATTTGTCCTAATATGAATGGGGAAAAGAGGGAGAATATTAATTTAATATAAAGTTTGTGTATTCTCTAATGAGGTTTATGCATCTCATCCCCTTTAGTGCTTTTGAGTAAATACTCTATAATACTTGGAAGTATAGCCCAGGGAGGACTTTAATTGTGAAGTGCAATTTTCAGCTGAAGTTTGTTTTTCTCTCCCACCAAGAGGCAAAAAAGTCCCTGGTGGAAGCCGTGCTGAGGTAGGTTTTAGAACTGAATAAATTGAAGGGATGGAACAGTACTATCTAGGCCTCCCTGACAACTTTTGTCAAACTTGTTCTGCCATACACCTTGTTTCTCAGTCATCAGCATCAACTGAAAACTTGGGGAAAACTGGTCCTAGTTGTATAGCAGTGTTTTTTGTATGGAAATATTCACTGAAAGCTGTTACACTTCTTTCTCTCCTTAGTCTCCTAGGGTATTGCTTATTGTGGTGAGGATTTATCAGTGATTGTCTGCAGCAGTTTCAAAAGATCATCTTAGTGCCTCCTACCACAGCATAGGATCTCACTGATGAGTTTTATGGTTGTCACCGTCAGGTCACCCAACCTACCAGGATGGAAAATAGTTGGAAGGTCTAGATCAGTTATCTGTCCAACATATATATGTGAATCTTCATTCAAGTCAGAAAAGCCACGTTGTCTTATGCATTATGTATTTGAAAAGCCCAGGTCTGGACATTCGGTCGCTGCTTACATGCAGGTTTTCCTGTCTAAATCCATGAGTTTTAGTCCAGTTTTGCTGCATATTTTTGTGTTTCTGTAACGAGACCTTGATCTAATGAGATTATAGCTTTGCTTGGATAGGTACTCCCATAATAGATACCTGAGGCACAGGGAGTCTTACTCTTGCTGAGTTGATGTTGTACAAGTAATTAATTAACATGTTCATAATTAAACTCAATTAAAGTGATTTTTGGTAATAAATTGTCTAATTATAAAAGTTTGTAAACATCTCAGCTTAGATACTGGCCTAATGTTATTTCTTGTCTTCCTTACTGTGTTATTGGCAAGGAAATGGCAAAGCAAACCAACGTTTCTGTTCCTGGTGAACCCTGGGCTGCTCCTCCTGCAGCCTTTGTGCTTGCCCTACCCAGCAGCTCCATGCAGCAAAGTTTAAAGATCTTATCTTGGGCCAAGATATTTTGCACTTCAGCTCCCATGGAGCTTCTGCTCCTCTTTTCCCTCTAAACTTCCTTTTATTGTCTCTTTGCAAGGAAATGTGTGGTTACTTGACCAGGGTGATGGATCATGTGCAGAGGGTCCAATGTTGTGTTAAAATATGGGATGCTTTCTCCATTCAGGCCACAGAAGAAAAGAGGTTCCTCAACTACAATTTCCAGGATGCACTAAGGACGTATAAAAATATTTAAGTGGGCAGTTATTTACCATTTTGATTGAAAACTCATCTGTAGGAAGCATAGAATATTTTGGTTTAGTGAAGACATGATTTTCAGTGGTTAAAAAAATTATGAGGAATTTTTAAATCCATATCATTTAGCATAATGGACTATAGTCCTTTTAGAGCTCTATGTGGGCCAAGAGAGGAGAAATGGCTGGAAAGAAAAGGTGAGAAAATAAAATGGAAAAGAGCATTGGGAATGAGGAGAAAATCTGAAAGGTAAATCAGGAAGAAAGACCTCTTAGGAGAGAGAGGGAATGGAGGCTTTGAAGGTCTCACCATACTAGAATGAAATAAAATTTGTGTATCAGTAAGTGATTAGAAGAACAGAACAAAGAGAAACAAAAGTTGCCCCTTCAGTAGTTTTAAAGCAATGTAATTTGAAATGGAGGAATCCCTAGAAAAGTAATTTTAATAATTTCTTTCATAAAGAAATGTGCACTGTAATATTGTAAATATAAACAGTTAAAAATGCTTTGGAAATCTTAGGTTTCCACAAAATCTGCAGAATTCTGTTTTCATGGGCTATAATGCTTTCCTAGTGTTATTTTGTATTTAAAATGTAGATTTTAGAAACTGTCAAATTAATGCCACCAGATTTTATTCGTATGCTGAAAATATAGTAACATACACATTTTAAAGTTAAAAATAGTCCTGAATTTATTGTCACTTACTGTTTTTTTTACAGACTAGGGAAGCAAGTTGGCATGGAACATGAATAGTACTTTTTCAAGCTGCTCAGTCCTGAGAATTAAGTTAGGGGTGTGGAAAACAAGTGTCCTTCTGTCTGCTGGCCAAGGGTGGCAGATGCTCCAGGTCATCCGGGCAGAGTTCAGCTGGAATTCTTCTCGGCAAGCCAAGTGTTGCAACAAGCTGCTTTATGCTGGGGGAGAGGGACAAGGTCTTTTTAATTTTAACCTTAAAAATAATCTTCAAGACCCCTACAGGATTGTGTGCCGTGTTTGCCATTGCATTTCTTCTACTTTTATTCCCATGCCTTTGTTTCTCTTATTGATTATGGTGAAGTAGATACCAGCAAAGATATTTCTGCCAGACTTCTGACCTCACCATATCTAAATAAAGTTCCACGGGTGAAAAGCTTATCTCTCTGCAAAGGAGGTAACAAGCTATCACTGAAAGTACAAGATTGTCATCTAGATGAGTTTGAAATTGAGGGAAAAAAGAAATAAGCCTTTCTGCATTGTTTTTTCTGTTATAGTGTAGGGCACGAATGGATTAAAAAACCCTCTGAGACAAGAATTTGCAGATCTTTCATATTTTGCCTGAGGGTTCTGTTCTGACCTGCAGTTAAAAGAAATAAAATATAATACAATACCTTGAAAGACTGATGAATCTCTAGGCCCCGTGAGGACAAATCTTGTGTTCTTCAGTGATATATTGCTTTGGAGGTTCTCAACTAAGGAGAGATTTGATAAGCCTGCAAATATTTTAGATGAGTTATGACTGCTCATGGCTAGCATGACATCTGAATCCTGAGTGAAGATGTTGTCCTTGGATAGTGGTCCAATAAAACCTGAGCTCTCTGAAGTTCGACAGATCTTCTGAAAATAATTCTCTCTTGTTTGGCAGGTGATCTGTGTTTAGCTAGTATTTCTGTACTACAGACTCAGACAGATATGGACAGCATGTGGACCATGTTTATAACAGCAGACTTACATGGGGATTGTACTCTATTTATCGTGGCTGTATCCTTCATCCTGGGAGATACACCGAGGGTAGTTGCTTCACTGAGGTCAATATAGAATAGTAACTCATACTAGATTTTCTTGGCTTAGCACCTGCATTTGTCAAGATTTCAGAAGTGAAAAGGTTTGCCAAGAGAAATAACCATCCATACATGACAGCTGTCAGCACTTTGACTGTGTCAGCAGTTTCAAGAAAATCATGCTTGGAAATGCAGTGAACAGAAAGCCTTAGTGCCTCTTCTGATGCACTGTTTTGCAGTTCAGGAGCACTCATGCCCCTCCTGTTTCTTTTTTTGTTTGTTTCTTCATCATATCCTACAACTATTAGTGAATCCATTTGGTGTTACTTATCTTTGGGTCTGTGGTCAGTAAAAAAATTCCCAGTTTATTCTCATGTTGGGAAATCTGGGAAATAAATCTGTAGCTGTGTATTTGGTACTGACTTCAGAGATGAAGAGTCTGAAACAGCATCTTCAGATCTGCTCTCAGATCAGCAGCTGCTGGCTTGAGGAGTTCATACACGTAGAAGACTCATTATTCTGTCTATATCTTTAGGGCTGCTTGCACAAATGCTCTCTGAAAGCACTACTCTTTTGGGTATACCTGCGGTTGCTTGTGAACATTTTTGTCTCTGCCTGAAAGCACCTGCCCTCTTTTATTGTATGAGCAAAGCTTGATTCTTTCCCCTTATAAATGTAAAATCAAAGTCAGTCTGCAAGTTTGTACTATCTCAGATAGAGATCTATGAACCATGTCAAATATTTGCTATTGGACGGGTTTGACTGGGCACCTGCGTTTTCAATAGCTTTAACAGAGCATGGGCTTACCGCTCTATAATGTTTAAACCTGAATAAATAAATAAGCTTATCTAGCAAATGAGGACACAAGAAGGAATTCCTGAGTCGTCGAAGACAACCCTATAAAGTAACAACTTCTGTGACACAGCAAAGTGTTAGAGAAAATTGTCTCAAAATAACAAGAGGCACTTGATTTTAAATTAAAATATAGTCACATTTTACTGGGAATGAGGGCAAATACCTTCCCCCTTAAGCTAAGACCAAAGCAACTCTTGATTTATGTCTACATACAAAGCGTAGGACCTCTTGGGGCAATCTGCATTTGGTTGGCCTCCTCTACAGAGAGGAATCCTCTGCCTCCTTCCCCAAGCAGAAAAAATTCTTCTTTGTAATGGTTGCTCCTTCTGTGGTGGCAAGGAACAAAGCATACTGGCCTTCTCCTCGTCCGGCCTCCTCCTCTGCCCTCCACAGCAGGCAGGGAGGCACAGGTGGGTGAGGGCAGAGTGGATGTTCAGAGCATGGGATGCAGCTTGGCTCTTTGTGTTCTGCTGGAGGTCCCTCTGCTGGAAGGATGCTGGACACTAGAGGGGTATGGGAGCAGGGTGCGAAATTGGAGGGCAAGAGGTTCTTACTACCTGATGAGAACTTTCTGATACTCCTTGAACGTAGCACCTCCTCGCCCCCTACCTTTCAAAAAACCTCACTTTTCCTGTCATTCCCTTTCAGCCCACTGTGATTTTGTTACAGCTGCTTGCAGGATGGATGCTTTGCCATTGCTGGGAAAGACTGTGCTTGGGCTGTTGAGAAACCATGAGTCAGCTTGCTCAAGGGAAGGAGGAGGAGGTGAGGAAATCTCCTTTTATGATGAGTCTTCCTACACTTCCTGCTGTTTCTGTTTTGGGCGCCCTGGTTCAGAAGCTGTGGGCTGTTTTCTGCCCACCTTCTGAGTGTATGAAAATTGTTGCTTCCCTAGGAGGATGCTGGGATCACCTACTTGTCCTGATACTAGGTGTCAGTATTCCACGCCTTTCCCCATCTAGAACAAAAGAGATGATTGATGTATCATCTCCTCTTGAAGTGTTGTGTAGTAGCGGGTCACTGGGACAGGAGAAAGCTCTTGCCAAGCTCTGTAGAGTCTGGGAGTCCAACAACACTGCAGAGGTTTTCTGAGACACTCATCAGTGCTGTTTATTCTAATCCTGTGGGAAACACATTCTCATCCAACTCACAGGGACCCCGGTCCTAACGTAACTAAAGTGTGACCGGACTCACAACACTGACAATGAAGTAGATTTTTTTTGCAAATAACACACCATCCATTTGAGCAGTTTATGCAATAAAATCCCCCCTTCTGCCATTGTGTTTGGAAGGTCAGATTGTGAGGGTGACCCGTAGCAGTGCTGAAATGATTTGAATGTAATATGCATCTGGATAAAAATGATGACAAAAGAGGTAACAAAACAGTGCTGTTCAGTTTGCTTGCTGGAAACATCTTGCAATGCTTCATTTCTATTTCATGCTGGAGTTTAGAGCTGCTACAATAGTGACAAGAGAAAAAAAAAATAGAATTGCTTCAGCTCTGTTCTCCCACCCACGGATGTTCTTTAGTGTGGAAAATGAGTCATCAAGAAAAGATATTTTTACTTTGCAAGAGACATTAAAGAAACATTGATCTTCAGACAAACTGCATGTCAATTGATTTACCAGTCAAAAGGTCTGATTCTGCTTGCAACCCTTACACAGATCTTATTTTCTTTGGAACCACCGAGTAGTCACAGCAAGTGGTGACCAACATGACCTGCCCAGAATTCACAAGCTGCTCAGACATGGCTCCCACTTTGGCAGTTATGTGACATGGCTGATGTGAGGGCTGTGCCAAGATGATTGGGCTACCTGAGTCTGTATTTGGAAGAAACTGGGGGAGACCCTCAGCAGAGATTGAGTGTCCCAGGCCCTTTTAAGCAAGCCCTGCACCAGCCCAGCCCACAGTGGCATGGTGGGTCTGCCAGGACAGGGCTCACTCACCGGCTTGGCCTCAGCTTTTTTGAATGTGACCAGGAACATTAGTTGCTTTTGCAGGTCAAGTCTCTGGCATAGCACAGCTTTGCCAGCAGTTTTTGAGAAGTTTCATATCACAGGTGAAATGTAAATTAGAACTGATTTGTGGGCTGTCCTCTTCGTTTGAGAAAATTATCAGCTGGGATGGGGGGAGGCTGCTGTTCACCATCTGAGAATTTGGCTGCTAATGTTCTTTTATATTTTGTATCTTATTTTGGAGTATAAGGCTTCGGTATAATGGCTAATAAACATAGGCCTTTTATCTGTAGTTTTCAAAGCATTTTGCAGAAGGGGAAGAGGAAGCATGAGGTTCAAAGCCGTGTAAAGGAAAGCCGTGTTCATCGGTTGCCAGGTGCACAGCTCATACCTCATCCTCATTTGTTTCCACTGGACCATGCTTTTATCAGTCTCAGCTGTTCAAAGGTGCTGATGGCTCAGCTGAATGTAAAGCTGCAAACCTACAATCAGAAACAAATATTTATCACCCCAAATTTGTCTTCTGGCAAGAGAGTGTGACTTTTGAGTTAATATTTTTCCCCAGTGTAGAAGTGTAGATCGTTTAATACAGTTTCTACACCATTATTACACCTTTTATTAGATTTGCTACTGTTTACTCTCAGATACCAAGTTTGCACAGGTAAAACATCTGGAAAGCTTTCTGTGTTGATAACTGATCTTTGGAAGTTTGTGAGCTGTGAAGATTATAGTTAGGATATCCTCAACTGTACTTTGGTGGGTATTTAGTTCTTCCTATCTGGATATCAAATGAGGAGTTGACAATTATTTGTGTAAGTCCAGCACAAAGATGTTATCTACCAAGAGCTGCCAACCTTGGTAGTCTGCTGGAGATAAGGATGCCACAGCTTCATGTCCCCAAGTCCAGCTTGTAGCAAGGTTGAGCATGTATACCCAGTAGACACAATATGCCTATATATCCTCCAGCTTCCTATCCTGCTCACCAGCTTGGTGCTCATGACAGGCCAGCCCACACTTAGCCAGGGCAGGGCACGGCCAGACAACCATACTGACCTGTCAACCCAGGACCAGCCTCTTTTATCCCCTTGTCCCTCTCTTTTCCCTTGTTTGTTCCCCTTCAGACCGCCTCTGACCACCTTTGGTCCTTCCCATCATGTGTCTTGGGCCATTCCCAGAAGCTCTTGCTAGGCACCTCATAAAGTGTCTGATGCCCCCTGGCAGTAACCCCTCAGTTGCCGCAGGGAACCTCTCCCACTGACTCCCTGTGTTGGTGTCAGCCCCAGCCCATGGAACCTTTAACTTCCCTGGGGGTCCCTTGCTCAGACCAGTTCCTTACTGGCTGATGTGACTGCGTGTGGAGATGACTACCCAACCTGCCAGCAACTGGAGGGAAGTGCCGAGTGCCCCTGTTTCCATTACAGCTGCTCAAGGCTTCCCACTGTCAGCTCCAGAGAGCCACGTGCTGGCACCCGTGGCTTTAGCTGTAGACCTTGTTGTCACAGGCACCCATCATGTGTGAAAGCTGTGGAGATCTCCCTCAGCTGCCGAGTGTACTGACTCATCAGGCCGTTTCTGGATGGTTTAATCTGTCTATTAATAAACCGGCTTGCATTACTTTCACTTGTGCCTAGGCAGAGTTGAACTCCTTCAACCCTTGTGTCTGTTTATTTAAATTAAGGATGATTTGAGTGCAAACTGATTTGGGCAAATTACCATTTTTTTCTCCTTATTTTTTCTATATGGCTGGATCTCTTAATGGTTCATAAAGCAGGCAGTTCACTTGCATATTTCATACTGAATGCTCACTTACTGAAACCTCTCATTGCCTGATCCTCTGTGAAGCTTTGTAGCCTCACAAAAGCAATGTTCCCTTATGGAAATGGATGTCGGAGCTCCTGTTGGTTTTAGGAGCAGTTTGATTTAGAAATGTAATTGCTAAACATTGCTAGTTGACGACACCCTCCATGTCCTTTCTGTCCCACACATTGTCTGGGTTTAAGCACACCCTCTCCTTGCCCCTCTCTTCCCCTGCCCCCTCCTGTAGAAAAGGGGCTGGCATGCTGTTTTCAGTTCTTCCTTAAGGAAAAGAGGTTCATTTGTGCCTGTGGATTTGAAAGATAGAGGGTGTGAAAGGAAAGGCAAACTCAACCAACCATTGACTTGGAATTCTGTTTTTCTGAGGATGTAAGATCCACCGAGGACACTGTGGGGATTGCATGACCCTGAAAAGAAGAGTAGACTCCAAAACTGAATAGTTTACATGCTTAGGCCTCTAGTTGTCTGAACAAGCGGTATCCTTTTTGATTTCCTTTTCAGATTTAGATTTAGACTGTAGTTTCTGCTTACACAAATACTTTGGCAAAAACAAATATAGCTCACTGGAAATATATTGTGTAAGCTGTTGATGCCTATGTTTGCCTACTTTATTAGGCACATTTACAGTACGTCGCTGCATTTCCATTTCTCTCCTGATCTAATAAAGCAAATATAGTACATCAAATGAAATTAGCTTCATTTCACACTTCACAGTAGTGGATCCAGTGTCCTGCAGGATCTGTATTTTATTTTTAAAACAAATCAAACAAACAAAATGTTATTTCTCTGTAATTTCATTTCCTTCTAATTAGCATTTTGGGAGGCAAGTGGCTTTGATGTTAGAAAGATGTAGTATGCATTATGCTGCTGCTCATTAGGTTAGAATGACATGGTGAATTCACAGAAGGTGAGGGACCACAAATTGTTTTAAGAGATTAAATTTGAATTATCGTAATTTCTCATTGAAGCTAGGATTCATTAGTGAAGTATATCACACAAGAGCAGTTTTCTTTCTCATATTTCAATGTGATCTGTATTGAAAAAAATGGTTTTTTTTAAGAAAAACCACAAAAAAACCCAGAAGACAATCTATAAACAGAGGTCTTGTTTGTCTGTAAATTAAAGTCACTCAACTGGCTTTGTCTGACTTTTCTTTGCTTACTGGTTTTCTGTTGCATTTCTGTGTCTATGAGTTCTGTACTGGCTTTGCCACTGCTGTAAAGATTATGGTGATGATAGGATCAGTCCTTTTGGTAGGACTGTGCAAGGGTGCTGGTGTTCAGTAAAGTCCTATATGAATACATTGTCTTCATCATAAGAGGTAACCTATATATCTCTTATTCCCAGTGGAATTACCTCCTGTTCCCATTGCCTCTCATACTGCTTACAGGACATAATGTTTGTAAAATTTTTAAGCTTTTTAAAAAATCCAACTGATTACTACTCATCTCATTCTATTTCATAGAATCATAGAGTAGTTTGGGTTGGAATGGACCTTAGAGATCATCTAATTCCAACCCCCCTGCCATAGTCAGGGACACCTCCCACTAGAGCAGGTTGCTCAAAGCCCCATCCAGCCTGGCCTTGAACACCTCCAGGGATGGGGCATCCACAACTTCCCTGGGCAACCTGTTCCAGTGTCTCATACCCTCACTGTAAAGAATTTCTTTCTAGTATCTAACCTAAATCTCCCCTCTTCCAATTTAGAACCATTGCCCTTTGTCCTGTCACTACACTTTCAGACAAAGAGTCCTTCTCTAGCTCTTCTGTAGGCTCCCTTTAGATATTGAAAGGCCATTATAAGATCTCCCCAGAGCCTTCTCTTCTCCAGGTTGAACAACCCCAGCTCCCTCAGCCTGTCCTCATTTGTAGACAGTTCAGCAAATATGAGGTCAGTAAAATCCCCTTGCTCTGGGACACAGTGACAATTAAATGGTCAACTGCTGTGACTGTTTGGTGGAAGTTTGGTAAAAAATATATAGTGGGTGTTCCAAAAGTAAAACTCAAAATCTGTATTTTATTGAAAATGCATAGCAGGTACCTTCATGTAAGCCTTTCTACTTTGTTGGTTCAAAAGGGAAGTGGCAGGGTTTTGCAGTTTGCAGAGGAGAAAAGCTGTGTTGTCCATACTACTTGGAATTTTGTTGCACAACATATTCATGGTTGGATATCCTTAGCTAAATTAGGCAGGCAGTAGATGTAACATTTTTCTTATATATACCAGATGACTTGAAAAAATGTGACAAAAACTCAGTCAACTCTAAACCTTTTATTGGGATTGAAAATACCTGTATTTAGCAGGAGAATGTGAAACACTCACATCCAACAATAGTTTTGCCAGCATTGAAATACTTCATATGAGAAAGGGTGGTCTTCCAGGTGGTGCCTGTGATAGAAAAGAGCTCGTTATCTACCATGGGCTACGTGTGAGCTGAGACAGTTCAGTGTCATTCTTGGATATTTGTTTCCCACCCATAAAACAGGAGCACTATCAGTGGCTTTCCCAGCAGGGCATTGTCCCAACACTTTTGATGGTGTTTCTACAAGGGCTGAGGCTCACAGAAAATGCAGTAGAGAACAAGAGCAATAGGTATGCCCTCTGGTGGTCCACTAACTAGAGAATGTGGGGAATGGGGAGCGGGGGTAGAGAGGCTTACTGCTCTTTCCTTCAACTCAGCCAGAGTTTTGCTGCTGGGTAACTCGAGAGGTGAAATAGTCAGTGCTAAGCTGTTTTGTGGTGGTGGTTTTCTGGTTGTTTTTTTTTTTTTTTTAAAAAAGCTTGAAATTTGATTGCGTACACCACGAACTATGTTCTCATTAAATGTTATTAATTAAAGCTGCTTGTTCTGATTGGGTCATTTAAGTTAAATTTAGGTTAGATTTTCCTTTGAGCACTGAGGACCCTATCCTGCAAAGTGCTAAGCATCCTCTGCTCCCACAGCCTTCTCAGCCAGGAGCTGAGGACACAGCACACCCCTGGAGGTGGCTGGGTCCTCATGAGGCCAGATCACGCACGGTCCAGCATAATTTAAAAATACGATGAAGCCTTTCAAATGTGTTTTGATTAACACATCATGGATTCTCCCACAGTAATAACTTCTGTGCCCTAATATATCACTGTAAGTACTTCGTTAAGCAGTAAAGTCTTGCTATATTTTTCAGGCCCTCTGCTACACGTGTCCCGGTGTGAAAGGAGACGGCTATTTTTCCTTTTAATTTCTCTGGTGCAAATAAGTGATACGGCTTTACTGTTCCATTTCACCCCGGGCAGTAATTGCGAACAGTTACCCACTTCTCTTGGGCTCAATGATGCTATCAGGTGATGGGATGTGAGTGACCTTTCGAAACGGAGTGAGCTGTAATGGCTCTGCCTCTGGGCTCCTGGCTGCCGGTTCGGGAGCAGCAGCCTCTGCAGTAGCCCCCGTGGCACCAGAGGGGGCTGTGAAAGGAAGGGGGGTGTTTATTGATCGAGGTGCTCGCGTGGCTCGTGTCGCTGGTGCCTCTGATGATAAACAACTGGGTGAGCCGTGTCACCAGTGTTACCACTGCTGGTAAGTTTTTTTTTGGGGGGGGGAGGGGAGGAGGGGGAATTTTTGGAGAAGATTAAATTGCTGTGTACCTACCCGCTTGGGGCAGTATCATGTGAAGGTTTGCCTTTGTGAATTCGCCTCCCTCAAGAAGAAGCCGAGCCACCAACCCTCAAGTGAAAGAAATAATCTTCCCAAGTGTTCGCATTTACATTATTTTGACTCTGCCGACTTTGAACTATTTGCAGTTCAGCTGCCCAGTGGTGTGTTGTGTTTTATGTGTCCCAACATGCCCGAGAAGACAGTTTGGATCTTGGTAAAACTAGGCCTGGTTTTAACATGTAAATGGCTGAATCAGATTTTTTAATCTCTATATTTAGGTTCCTCAGTACAATGGCCTCAGTAAACAGAGTGACAAGCACTTACAGCTGCATTACTGCTTCCATTGATGCTTTCTGGGGCGCTGCTGGCTTCAAGTCACTGCAAATGCACATGGTGTCAGTGAAACATCAAGAAGGGAGGAGTTATTCTCTGGTGTTTGATCCTCTTTTCTTTCATTATAGCTTAAAGATTTTTGTTCTCTTTATACCATCTCACTTTTCATGAGTCTTCATAGCTCTGTCTTTATTAAAGGCTCTGAGGAGATCTTCAAATTAAGAGCTCTATATTAGTGAAAAACTTAGTGGTTTTAATCTCACATTAACAGAAGACTGAAGTTTTCTGGCCATGTTTACTTCCATTCTTTAGACTTACTGGAAATAGAACATTGGATTACAAAACATCACTTACTGGTTGTTTCCCATCTTCAGGATGCTTTCCAAATTTTGGTGATCATTTTGATGGCTGAGTGTGCTAAGCAGTACAGAGCATGGAGTAAGGAGGGATGAAGAGAATACATCATCTTTGACATTTTTTCCATTGCAGTTCTGATGGTGACTGAGACAAGGGTAAACCTTCACTTTTTTTTTTTAATTCAGTGAGAGTTTTGCCTATTGAATTTCATGGGGTCAGGATTTCATTTTGTATTTTGAGAAGTAGGTACCCCTTTTGAGTACCTTAGCATGAGTTTTAGTTAACCAGTTTCTCAAGGATGTTTACATGCTGGCATCAGAAAAGTTGCTTGGGTAGTGGGCTCCCTTTTAAGACACCTAAATTTTTCTAGAAATCTATAATAAAATGGATATTTTTATACCTTTTTGAGTATAATGAATTATCTAAAGTGGTAGATAGGTACTGATGGGTTTTTCAAGGGAATATAAAGAGTTTAGGTGTCTAACTGCCATTTCTGCACAATTATTGTTACCTAATTATTTGTAGAGTCTGGACCTAGCCTTATTTTTCAAAACTGCTGGTGATTCCTGCTGATTTCTGTTGGAGAAGTAGAGTTTCAGCACGCATGAAAGGTAAATCAGCGTCTAGAAAGCTTTGTAGTTAGTGATTGCCTTTTGAAAATGTGTGCATTTTTTCTTGCTGAGAGGCATTATAGCCAGTCACTGTAACACAGCTGGGAATAGAACTACATCTGCCTTAGCAAGAATACAGGGGCTTCCTAAGCCAGTGCTTCATCTGACATGTAATTAGTTTTTGAGAAGACAGTGATCTAATTAAGACTAGTGGAGGAATTTTTTAATTGTATCGCTACAAATTAAAATGGTATTCAGAATCTAACTACATGTTGGGGTAGGGTACTAAAATTATCTTTTGTTGTTTATTCTATATTTTTCTTAGGATTTTCTGTAGGGATGTCTGCCAGACTTTATGCTGGTTATTTGGGTATAGTATGAAATTAATATTCCGTGAGCAGTCATGTGTCTAGAAGCATTCTTTGGCTAAGAACAACCCATGTATTTAGAAATTGTTCATTATTAGATGGGCTGTTATTAAATATGCCTTAACACACACACACAAAAGAACTGTGCAGTATGCCTTCTATTGCATTCTGTCATGAAATAAAAATCAGTGTGTGGTATTCAGGAACAGCTAAAATTCATAAGAAGTTGGTGCAAGAACTGTTTCAGATCTTAGCCAATGCTGCCACTTCAAATAAATAAAAAGTGCTTGAACTGAAATTCCCTGCTGCTATTATTCTGCACACTACCAAAATATAGTACAGGGGTGTGCTTTGAATTGTTTTCCATGAGTCACATTGAGAGTCGTCAATGTCATATTCAACCTACAACTTTGTTCTCCGAGTTACTAGTGAGAAAAGCAAGTAAAGTTTTACTCATTCATAATTCATTGAAATTAGCAATGGGAAACATATTTGTTAGTAAACTTGCCAATGCAAAATTTTTCCTTTAATTTTACTTAAACTCCTTTTTCATCCTGACTTTACATGGCCATGTGATTAGCTCTCTAACCCTTCCCTGGGAGTCTAATTTACTGTTTGATGGGCTTCTCCATTTCTGATTTTAAGCTGGGTTGTACTTTTTCATCAGATTTCACTAGAATATGGCTTGCTATTTTCCCTTGGGCCAGCATATAAATATGATATCTATCCTTATGTTTGCACACTGGAAAACATGTCTCAACAGCCATCACATTTCCTACCACACTTGCTCATTGATTTGCCATACTCTATATACCTAGCTGTCTAAACCCATTTACATTTTTTTGTTTGTCGGCCTCTTCTGCCAGATCGGTGATTGTTTCTTGATGATTCCTTCACTCCCTCCCATTTACTGGCATCTTTCTAATGCTAAGGACATCCAGAACGGAATGTTGTATTTGAACTGTACCCGTGCCCTCAGACTGAGACTGTCTTATCGGGAAAGAAAGAAAAAAAGTATCATCTTTTCTTGTTGTGAAGACAATCTTATACTGAATTTTCCATTTTATTTGCTGTTCGTGAGTATGTGCTGTTCGTGACTGTGGTGTCGTAATAGAGACGTGTCCCAGTGAGGCTCCAGGTGTGAGGGACTGACCTGCTCTCGTGCTTCATCTTGTCCGTTCCGCCACTGTAATTCTTGGGTCTTTGGGGCGGAGGAGGCAAAGCCCACTGGCATGGCGGCTAGCACCTCCTGTTGTGCCTCTAATGGCTGACAGCGGTGTGGTTTTGACCATCTTAGCATCGTAGGACATCAGGATGGGCCAGCCCTGCAGATATGCAAGCAGTCCTTGCAGTTGTGGGGCTCAGGAGCCGGGAAGTGGGATCATCACCTTGGATTAAGATGTGTGCAGGGTGTGGGTCTGTGGTGTGTCATCACATAGCCATTCTCAGAGGTGCTGGACACCACCGTACTAACTTGACCAGAAGACTGTGCGTACCTGTAAGGAACAGATAAATAACTGGCTGTAGGTATGCCAGCAGTCCTGAGTTAACCTGAACGCGTTATATCAGCATGAATAAACTGGGCTGGGCAATTTCATAGGTAACATCTATTGAAAATCTTGCCCTGTGGCATCTTGTTATGTTGAATGTGTGCAAAAATACGCACTTTTAGTTTAGCCTCTTCCTAAAAGCTATAGTCTGATGTTCAAGTGCTATAGTTGGAAGCTATATATTGAGTTTGCACTGATGTTAATGGAAGCTGTATGTATGGAACTTACAGAAAAAAAAAGTTTATAAATACAGTATTTCAGGTATAGCAAGAAGTACTGGGAACTTTACTGGGGGGGGGGGGGGGGGCAGGGAAAAAAATCAAATAT